>OX392534.1:43576957-44233457 GCA_947623455.1 Mimachlamys varia | reverse complement strand
CTAAGTTAATTAATTTTTCCTGATGTGTAACAGTAAAACCTGAAGTACAGCTCATGTACATCAGGTTTTACTGTTACATAACAGGGAAAACAATCTTACTGTTACTTAGCAGGAAAAATAATTTTAAGAAAAAATCTTATTTAATTTTAAATCAGCTTATCAGAAGCTGAAGTAAAAAGTTTGAACTATTGTTGTTTGGGTAAACATAATTTAAATGTGTCAGAATCAGGCACAGAGTGTCAAAGTTTCTGTTAAGGACATATTTTGAGTATGACATTGAAAGGAACAATACTACTCTGTTACATCTGGCTAACTTTACATTTTGATGTATTTTACAGAAACATGGACCAAGCGCTAAACGAGTTTACCCCCGATATTATAGTGTACAATGCAGGGACAGATATTCTGGAAGGGGACCCACTAGGCAACCTGTCAATCACACCAGAGGTACATACACCCTTAACTCAAAACATGCAATGTGTTTTATGGGTATATAATAGTTATATCATCCTCAATATCCAAGGGTGTTATGCTCACCTATGCTTTTTACACACCTGGAATATGTCATGGCAAAACTGAAGGCACACTCGGGTAAAAAAAAAACTGACCAATTGCTAGGCTGATGCCTGTATGTCTTAAGAAGATTACAAATGAGCCGCATCCACCTTTAAAATCTGTCAATTTTCACAGTTATTTGACCACCTGATTCTTTTGATGTACATCAAAGGATCAAATCAGTCATCTTGCCTCACCAAAAAGGTGGTGTACACAGAGCCTTTAGTTTTGCCATGACATATTGCAGGGGTGTAGATAGCGTAACCTCTGGATAATGAGGATGATAATATGTTACCTTTTGATAACAGCTTAGTAGTAATTCCAGTTAAAATATAAACATATCAATAAGGTTTGTCATTATCTATATTTAACCGAATATATTCCAGAAGAGGAAAAATTTATGGCGTTCCTCTTTTTGACGTGTGTTTTCAGTAATTCACCCATGTACAATCACAAAAATGCTGATGCATAAAGCCATTTAATCACACAATGATCAATTGATACAATGGTATTTTCTGATATATCCTTTTGATTTCAAAAATAAAACACTGTTTGTTGGAATTTCTTGCTGATTTTCGGGATCGATCCCGAACATTTATACAAAAACTGTGCTACTATAAGAATATGATTTTCGGGATCGATCCCAAAAATTTGCAAGAAGTCCTTTCTTGGGATCGATCCCGAAAATTATTCTGAAAAAAACTGTGCTGCAATAAGAATATGATTTTCGGGATCGATCCCAAAAATAAGGAAGAAGTGCTTTTTTGGGATCGATCCCGAAAATTATTCTGAAAAAAAACTGTGCAACAATAAGAATATGATTTTCGGGATCGATCCCAAAAATAAGCAAAAAGTCTGTTTTCGGGATTTATCCCAAATATCTGAAAAAAAACTGTGGTACAGTGAAAATGTGATTTTTGGGATCGTTCCCGAAAATTTTATTTCCTTAAAGGATTTGTGCAACGAAAAGTGAAAATTTTATGTTTGGTAAAAGTCATGTTTTAAAACCATATTCAAACACCCAATCTTTGCTTGCAAGCGTGGTCTGGTTACTTTGTGTAGACACAATTATAAGGTCATTTTCGCCGACCTCTAAATTATGCATATACGTACAATATACTTTTTAAAACGAAAGTCCATGCATACTTTTAATTTGTATTGGCAAAAATGGTGTTTTGTGGGTCATTTGAATGCTAATTTCGTTCGTCATCCCGAAGAATACAGTAGTCAAGAGATGGACACCCTGTCGAAACATTACAAATCATGGGCGTGCCATTCACAAGGGATTAGTGATCTAACACAAACGTGACACTAATTAGTTGATTGGTCAGTGAATTCACCTTGATAAGACAGGTGGATGGTAACATTTTACCTTTATACTGCTACATATATACTGACATCAGGCAGGACGACGAAACCTGTACCAGAGTCATAAAAACGATACATATGTACAATGTACACCAGGCAACCAAATTTATATGTATACCAATTTGACGAAAATAACAAGAATTAATGTTTATCTCCAAATTATTTTCGCATTTTACGGTACTTGTAGAACATGTATGTAATCGGGGCCTAATTTTTACTTGTTCTGTGAATCCGAAAAGAAGATGGAATGTAAATCCAACATTATTTTAATTTATTAAGTGTTCAGTTGTATCACGGAATTGGATTGGATTGGATTAGATTTTGCTATCTAGGTCCTTGGTTGTATGTTTATATGTGGGTTATAGAAAGCAAATAACCGAATTATAACTTTTAAGGAATTCTTTTATTTATTTATTTTTTGGTGGGGAGGTGACGATCGGAACGTCCAGAGTGTCTATATCCGAGTTACATTAATAAACTTTTTTTTAATATTAACATTAATGTGAGCTTTTAGATATTTCATAAATTCTTCATCTTCATCTTTGCTAGTTACCTAATGCAAATAACCCCCCGAGGTCATCACAGGTGTGAAATTACTTACCTGTGATATCAAAGGGATGCGCGGCAAGTGGAGGTAAAAAGACAATCGGTACATGCAATTATAATATTATAAACCCTGTCAAATTATCTCAGATAATAATTAAATGTACATTGCTATGTACATTATTACGCCCAATATACATATGTTTTGTATTCAGTGGAAAAAATATGAATTATCCCACGCAGAGACCGACACTGGAATACTATCGAAAGTCCAGTTTTTCTGAGACAAATCTAAGATGGGAATGTTCCATAACACATTTAAAATAATCACATCTTAAAACTGTTTGTATTTCTGAGCTGACGTAAAATAAATGAAAATAAGAACTTTCGTATTAAAATTTATCTACTGTGATACCAACCTTGTAATTAATTCCGTAAAAAGACATGATACATATTATTATAAATGTTGTGAGTTCCTCTGCTTCCTTGGGTATAAAAGGCACTCAACTGGTCTGACTGGCTCTCATTGTTGATATGAAAGCACATGCGACACCTCTATAGGCCTAACCAGCCATTAAAATGGAATATAGTAAAGGAATTGCTGAGGCAAAGGAAACAGTTATGTACACCAAAATGTGCATTGCAACTCTTGAAGGCACTTTAATTTGCAATTGGTCTCCTAATTGCTACTTCATTTCACTGTCAATCATTCAGCATTGCCGAAATCATGCATTTCTGTTGTTAGGGCCGTTAGGTATTCTTTTATGTATCTGAAAAAATGAAATCAGACTTTAGTTTAAACGTAAGTGTTTACTGGGTAAATAACACCTAGCAATGCATGAACAAAATAAGCACAGCATTACAAAGTTTTGATTAAATGTTGCATATTTAACATGATATATATTTACACTGTTATGCAAATGAATTAAGAGGAGAATATTCAAACTTTCTTAGGACTTCAGAACATCATACATGTACGTTGTTGGGAACCTAATACAAGATATTGTTGTGTGTGTGTGTGTTACGTCATCTTTGACAAAGCTTTTTAGTACTATTGTGTTTTAGTGCAGTATGAATATGGCATATACATGTATGCTTACATATTGTGATCGCCATCCTATTTTCTTTGTAACACACAAACTTGCAGAATGTACCCAAAAATGATGATATGATTGAGAAAACACATAGGTTATAAGCTGTCACTAGCTTAATACTCAATTTGATTTTTACTGAAACACTGATCTCAAAACATTGACATATTTGTATTTAGCTATGATCAAGATTCACAATAGACATTAATACAAATTCTTACCATTAGCAATTACATAAAGAGTAACACAGATTAGACATGTAATTGCATGAACTTATAATTTTGATATGTATATATTTTATATACCTTTGGATGTTGTTAGTCCTGGCTTATCAATTTTTGGATTTCCTCAATATCCGTATCTTCCAAATGTATATATATATATGTCAATCTTGTTGATACTATGCGAGTTATCTGAACGGTTTCCAGCATTTCACCTCTGAATGACTAATCTGATCAGTAAAAAGACATTGTCAGTGTGGAAGGTGTATATTCCCAAAATGTGTAGCCACTGAACCAGACTTTCCTGCAAGATGTTGTTTTAGCACACAGGCTAGAGGCTTCCATGCATCCAATTCCTTTCTCTTGTAAAGAGACCAAAAAAGGTCCCCTTGAAATTGAAAATGAAGAGGCCTGGTATGCTTCTAGATGTTGTTCAGATTTGGGGTCATCAAATTTTTGATGTTGGAAACGCTTATGATTTCCTTTTCTTCAGGTTACATGTATAAGTCTAAAAGTTGCATCAGTTATAATTCAAGGTGTCTGTTATTTTGCTAAATGTAGCATCTATAGTCGCTTAAAATATGGCCGACCATCAGAAATGAAAGATGAACCTGTACAAAGATAACTTTGGGCATTCAATAGAAATTACATAAATTGTAATGACTGGTAGAACTTGTGTTCTGTCTTGTACATTATAACAGATTTATATTTTTTCTAACAAGATTTGAAATGCAATATATTGCCCTGATTATGATTTTTTTACCTTGTCTATTCGAAAAAGGAGGGGCTTATGTTGTCAACCCGTGTCAACAAAGCCAATGTTAAAATTTGTTGACAAAGTTTGGAAACATTCTGTAAATCATTCAATATTTGTACTATAAAGTTGTAATTTGGTATTTTGGACTTAAATTAAGGGACACAAGAATGTAATATATGGAATGAAAGAGGAATTTTTTCCAAAAAAAAAGATAAACAAGTTTTTTTTAACTTTCCAAGGCTCAAATCCAAGGTTAAAGTTTTTTTTACATTAATGTGCTGAAAATGCAAATAAATAATTTTTATTTTAACGTAATGTGTATGTGTACTTAAATGAGCTTGTTTGTCAGCTGTACATGACGGTCCCTCTACAGATTGTGTAGAAAAGTGTCCTCAAGAACTGCTGAATGGATTTCAATGACACCACAGATCAGTTGTTTCTGAAACTGTTACATATGGGAAAACAAAGCAGGTTTCTGATTGGTCAAAATTAAAATGTTGTCTGATTAAGCTGAAAATTGACAATATTATTATTGTTATATTAATTACACCTAAACAGTATATATAAAAATATGATGTGAACCTTTGGATATGCACATATTCAAGATAAAACTGTGTTCAGATTTTGTTTTATGACCCCATCATTGTTAATAGTACATATTGCCAATCATTATACTACTACATATGTACATGCAAACATTGAATGATATTTAGCTGAGAATGAAAAAAAAAATCCAAAAATATCATTTATAGGGTGATGGGGTAGCACAGTGGTTTGTGGGTTGGATTCTCTGATCGGACATGAAAGGGTATGGGGTAACCTGCTGGATCCATAGGTTTTCTCAATGAACTTTGCTGTCCTTCCACTATAAAGAGCCCTTGTGGCTTGTGCTAATATCTGAGCCAACAAGAGTGGTCTAAATAAGGTAACCTCTTTATAATTGTTGTGAAAAAATAAAGTTTACATTTCACAAATTTTACAAAAAAATCATTTTCTTGAATAAACTAATATAGTAAATTTCGCCCCTTCCCCACTAGGGAATGTGAATTACAGAGGACATGAAATTCACAATTTTGATAAAACACCTTAAAACCAATCGACCTATGAAGATGATTTGATTCCAGCACATCATCTGGGTCAAAAGAAGGTTGTTGAGATTTTAAACAATTTAACCAATTTGAGTCCCTCCTCTCATCTACATTAATTGGGGGAAATGTCTCCTTGTTGTACATGGTAATTGTGAGCTCACAGATATCAGACAATATCAGACCCTGAGTAACTACTGTCATTTGCCTCTGAGGGTACCCTGAATATTACAAACAGTCAAACACAGTAGCTAACTGAGGCTGTTTCTATTGCTGCCAACCTGCACATTATAACTCCCCCTCCTTAAGATTTGTCCTAGCCACTTATATAATATGTTCAAAAGACAAATATCTTAAAAGTTAGTGTCTGGCATATAACTTCTCCACTATGTAATGAATATGCTTATATATATATTTTGTACCTTTAATTATCCTCCTATATTTGCCATATATATACATACCTAGCTGGTAACACTACTAAGCAAACTCCTATAATTACAGATTAAATGTGATTGTAAACTTCATTTCATTTTCGTTTCATTTTTTTCACTAATGTCACTGTTATTTAAAAATCATATAATCCTTTTGAATAATGATTCCTACATGTCATTTACTGTGAAATCATAACTTGCAGTAGTGTATTAACTATAATAAATCACTAATATCTGTATAATTATGAAGCTATCAATGCTTCAGACCTAGGTGTTCTCTAGATCAGTATAAGAGCTGCTATTGTTTGCATGTAGGCCTGGATACATATGAGGATTTACATTATGAAGGGGTGCAATCTTGGTGAAAATGTATGGGGTGGGAAATAATGAGATTGTGGGACAGCTAGAGAGTCTGCTGGGATTAAGGATAAATTTGATCAGATATGAGTGTCTGCGCTGACCGGCTGCATAAATATGAGAATGGCTGGATAGTGTTATTTAAAAGATAAAGAGTGAAAAGTGGACAATAATTACCTAAATACAGAGTCTGGATACAATATGTGCTACATTGTATATCAAAATGGGGACATGTGACACAAACCTTGGTGTTGTGGTCATGTATACATGGGCAAAGATGTAATAACAACAAAGCGTTGGGAGATCATAAAAGAAATTATTTAAATGATCAGGGTGATCGACCACTTTTTCAAGAAAACAATTAAAAACATGAAAGTTTATCAAGCACAACATACAAGACAGAGCACAAGAAAGCCAAGGGAAACCTAACAATTTGTATCAGGATACGAAAAAAACACAGTTATAGCATGTTCCATTCAGCGGAATGTTGCGGTTGTTCCAAGTTGGATCCAATATGGCGGTCTGTAAAAGGTTTTCGTTTCAGATGTTCAATAAATTGCAAATAGACATAACTGTAACCAGTTACACTGCATTTCATTAGTAAAATACATCATTACGGATTCCTAGTGGCATCATAGTGTGAAAAACTTGTAAATAAAAACATTTACTTGCATCGTTTTGCAGATTATATGACAGAACTGTTTTGGTTATTTCTGGAAATGTCATTTCTTTTTCCATTATTAGATTTTTCCAAGTTAGGACATCTGAAATGTTCCGATTAAAGTAATACACTATTAGACTTGGGTTCGAACACAGGACCTTCGGAACTGTAGACGGATGCTCAACCAATTGAGCTATCTTGTCGCTGACGATCAACCCAGTCTAGATCAGCTACATATTTATAAGAATTTGGAGGATGATACATCAAGTATTTCTCAAGAAATAGTGATAACGATCATTTGTCAAAATCTAAGATGGCCACCTGTCGGCCATTTTGTTTTATGATCCGTCCCATAATCAAAAGGGTACAGCTAAGAGGAATCTCTCAGTAAAATTTGAGAATAAAAATTCTTGAAAGAGCGGGAAGAAACTTTCATTATCGAAATTTAAGATTACCGCTGGTCAGCCAATTGTTTTTATTCTGATACAGGGACAAAGAGGCAATCTACTGATGAAATTTGAAAAAAAAAATCCATAAAATTCGACCTTTTCATGAAATAGAAATTACTTACTTTCATTGTCGAAATCCCAGGTTGCCACCTGTCAGCCATTTTTTTTATCATTCCCTAAATCAAAAGATGACTAGAATAAGAAATTATACAAAAAATTGTTTGGACTGACCATGATGGACAGAGGGCAATTT
The DNA here is from genome assembly GCA_947623455.1 of Mimachlamys varia. NCBI lineage: Eukaryota > Metazoa > Mollusca > Bivalvia > Pectinida > Pectinidae > Mimachlamys > Mimachlamys varia. The sequence continues at coordinate 44,225,686 of OX392534.1, read as the reverse complement.
GATATGCCAATGATGATGGTGGGCTGAAATGCAGGAATTCATCAATTGTTTGGAAACGTTTGCATGTCAATAAATAATTACAACTCATGCTACTTGAGTTTGCTATCTACAAAGTAAACAGAAAATCATATTTTATTTCATTTTACCTCATGTGGAAAATGGGAACACAGCTGTGACATGTACACGTGTACCCGTTATACTCACTAGGTGTGGTGTCTGTTCCTAAGTAATTCCTTCCATGGCTTGATCAAAATAGTTGGTAGTCTCTCGCAGTTTGACAGTGGGTAATGATCAATTTGAAGCACAAAATTTCCTTGCATTGATACAAAATACAAAATTACCCACTTCTAAAATCTGTGCTATGTACATTGCCTCTTCTTCAAGGCTATATACTCTAGTTCACACAGAAGACATGACATTAAGCTTATCAGCTTCTTGAGACGGGATAGAATATCACTGATAAAACTTTATACACTGTACCATACGAAATTGATAAATAAACAAGAGGGATGGTTTCACTGCTGACCACCACATGCCCCCCCTCCTCTTGTGTTCTGCAGAACCATCAGCTTATAGATATTATCAGTGTCTGGACTCACAAGCCCTTTGTAAACTATAGGATTTTAGGTCTGGAGATAAATTATTATGGCCCTATAATCTGGTTGTATATGATGGCAATTTTTCTAATTTTGTCATGCACTGTATATGTCAAACAATGATGTTCAATGTTCTAAAGGCATATTACTTACGAAGTGTTACCCTCAAAGTATCTTGGATACAAATTACAAAACACAAAATGTTGTGTTAAAGGACGACCTAGTTTAAAATCCTACCGGACAGCAATAAAGGAGGGGGAGGAGGGAGGCAGGGCTTATCTACAGCATGGGTTGCTAGGGCCACATACTTACCACACATTAATAATAGGAGGGTGTAAATATTTGATATGAAAACTCTGCAAAAAACATTCGCCATTATGAATGGGGTAAAATTAAAGTTAATATCTCCTTTGATCTCTCAGAATGACTCTACTAAACTTATGTTAAGGTGCTGTTGTATTAGTCCTCAAGAGTTAACATATATAGACGTGTACATACCTCAAGGCCTGATCTGGGACTGACTTATAATATGGGTGCAGTCTAATATCATTTCACATCGTTATCAGGTGACAAATTGGTAGGATATACAGCTCAGCATCACCCCAACAGGTACGATAAAGGCCGAGATTCAGTGCAATTTGAGTATCTTGGTGTTATCTGGACCATTGACAGTATCAATTAATTTTGTCCAGGCAGAGCTACACCGCTAGCTCCCTAAGGTCTAGTTTACACTGAAGGGGAAACACACACATGTGCCTGCAGTGCTCTACAGTGTAGTGTGGGGACAAGCTATAAGCCATGAATGTATTTGTTTACAAATACCTCTGTCTTGCTACACAGGTAGATTTGAACACAAGAAACTAAATAAATTGCATTGCTTGAAGTAATCAAATTTTAAGATTTAAATGAAGAATTGATGAAAATATAAGACAAAGTTATTTATATAATTCATACCAAATGTGGTTTACACAATTTATAATCAGTATCACTGACACATTAATTACTGTACATTAATTCATTCCATACTATAAATATTCCAAGCATTTTGCATCAGAAAAATTGTATCACAATTGGAAATTATAATTTGAAATATATATAAAAATAAAAATGTTTTTTGGGCATATCATAGTATAATTTGTAAATCAAAAATACAATCTGTCCAACCCAGATGTCAACAGGACCGATCTTTGTGGTGGTCTGTAGTTTGCTCATGGTATGCAAATTTCAATATTTGAAATATAAACGTTTCCATAAAAGTATACACCAATGAAACGATTTATACATAACAATTAATTATTTACAACAAAGAAAAAAAAGGATAGTTATGACGAGTTGTTATAGTGGATTTAGCTGCTTCACATTCTCGAAAACATTAAAATAATGAAGGTCTAAGAAATGTTCAATTTCTTTCCAACGAAATATTCAATTTGATGGTCGTTTGCCTAGTGCAATTTGGGATAAGAATAAACAGGTTGTTTTTAGAAAGAATCATAATAAGAATTAGACAATGGTTTTGTCCAGTTAAACAACAATACCAATCACTGGAATAAATTTCCCAATACACATTTGTATGTCTCCACAAGATTTTAAAATTTGAAGTCGAAATCACAAGAATAATTCTACAGTCTCAATATGTATTTCAAATGTAACTGTATAATCAAAAGCTTATGAAAAAAAATACATAGATTAAAAATGTGTCATTTCAAAGTGAAAATTCTCACACTGTAGAAGCGTCAAAATACTGTTACTGCGACACTTTTGCACAGCACTAGTGACTTGGTATATCTAGTTAGTCACTGTCACTATCGTAGCTATCGGCACTATTGTCAACCATATTTCCTCCTCCTCGTCCTCATCACTAGCATTATTTCCAGGCTGGTCATTTTCGACTCGCAGGAAGTCAAGCATATGAACCCAAATATCAACCACAAAGTTGTAGGTCTTAGAAACATATGGTTTTTTGCCTGTCCGACGTCTATTGTGCTGAACACACACATTCCTGTTAATAGACGTATGTCCTCTTCCCACATGTTCATTCCAGTCTAAGACAGTGAGATCGATTCTCAACTGGTACATGATATTCTTATAATGAATCCTCTTATCCAGGTAGATGAGGCAGGTATTGTTGAAGCTTTCAATATAATATGTGTCCTTCGACATCATGTAATCTTCTGCGTTTTTGTAAACTGTCAGGTCATGCAGAGTTTTTTGAAGAAGGTTGACAGCAACCTGATCAGTGATGACAGTTGACGAAGGTACATGATCCTGTCATCTACAGTTGGAGTTCACATCACTGTGATCGTGCACGTTTTGAAAATCAAAGATGCAAACATCGATCAGCTCTCGCATCCTCTGAGCATTCTGCTCACAATTTTCAATGGACCAGTAAACATGGTTCCTAATTTCTGCCCCCTTGTCTCTCAACTGTGGGTGCTATGTTGTCCCCATAGAACTCTTCATACCTTTTCCAATTTTGGTCATCACCTTTGTAATTGGCTTGGCTGCATGCCATCGTTCATTTGTATTGGTTGTATTTGGACGTTCTTTCACAATCTTATTCACCGCCATGTTACGATCATGTGCATGATTCCTTACATGTATCCCGCACTCGTCAAAACTCTCATACATCCGAGTACATCCAACTTGCTTATGTTTCTGGGAACATCTTTCGTCTGCTTTCGTCTGAATGTCAACAACTTTGTGTGTTTTTTGGCCGAGTGCAACGTGGTCCGTATGGTAGGAATTCTTCCTACAAGCATGACGGGCATCAGTCATTATGGATATTCCCTCCTCCTCAATTTCATTTTTCTCTTCATTTTTTGCCATATTCATTGATGTTTTTCTCAGCAAATTAACTATAGTTCCCATACTCTGAAGCACATTTGCACGAAAGTGTTGGCTGGTCAATCCACATTTGGCAGATTTACTGAATTTTTCATACTGTAATGGCATCATTCCACTACATAGGTAAGCCATCACTATTTTGTGGTTGACAACTAAATTGCCATTGACAGATTCCGATGATGTCCATCGCAGGTTATGTCCCTGAGAGCACGAATAGTCAACATGGATAACATGTCCACTCTTTGAAATGTCCTTCACTCTAAATTGGTACATACACTGTCTTGCATGGTCCTCGATTTTCCCAGGAAAGTCAACAACTGATTGAATATTTCAAATAAACAATTCATCATCAAAATTGTCTCCAACTTTGTCGGGCATCACAATATGTTCTTGATTTGCAGTTTGTTGTTGTTGGATCTCCGGGAATGAGATTGATTAGACAGATTCCTTGAAAGGAAATGATCTAGCACTCTATCGAAAATAAAAGCAAGATTTGCTTTCTTTCCAACCAATTCTTTTACAGCAGCCAATTTTGTTTCAAACTGAAGCTTCAAATTGTCGTTCTGTAAATGCAGCTCAATAGTCTTCCTACAGGTATTGTAAGCATATTCCTTGAAAGACCCATCACTAAGACGCTTTCTCACTTTTTTTCCACTGAAGGTATTCGTTATTTCACTTAGAGCCATTCTGAATTTACTTTAATCAAACTGATGTAATTTTCAAATTTGAAACTGCCGGCTAGATAAAAGAGCCTCACTGATTGGCTATCTGTGTAACACACACGTGCATGTATGTGACCTGTATCAAGTTCAAGTGTCATATACACCTTCCCTGTGGACAGGCATGGCTACATACACTATCAAACATTCCCTCACCGAAGAGCAAGAAATTGCAATAAAACAACTCTACCAAGAAAATGGATGGACATACACAAGAACAGGTATGTATTTATATATTTTATGAATGTGATAAAATTATTGTGTTATTGTTTCCATTACTAAAATCAAGAAAAGATACTTGAATAAGAGTGTCAATGTTACATGTGCCATCAATGAATCATATATTTTACAAGTAGCAAAATATTTAGAGTACTGTGCACCTATGTGTGTTAGGTGTTATAGATCTCTGATCATGATAGAGTATAATTTATAAGGCGTCATATTGTTTTGGGTTTCAGAGGTGATATCAAAGAAAAAAAAAGGTTGGACATGAAATGTGGTCCTGACACATCTGCACCACATCAATCAGGGAGTTCAACTATATCAACGGACACATCTGCACTACAGCAAGATGGTAGTCCGTCTGTGTCTAAATTACAAGATTCTGATTGTCCCCATTGTTTCCAGACTCCATGTGTGACGTCACATAACCACCAATGGTTGGGAAATGGACAAGCGCCATGTCTTGAGAACAGTGTCATCAGAAAAATTAGATATTCTAAATACATGAAAGTGATAAGTAATCTTGGAGGATGGAATAATCCTTAGATATGTTTTGAAAAAACGCAGCATGGAAGAAGGTGAATGGGTTGTAACTCATCAACGTGAAGTTATGCCGGTGTGTGTACTTTCATGTGTGAGGATTTTATACCCAAATCCTTAATCCCATACATGGTTCATAGATAAGAATAGGTTTTATACAAAATGTTCATAAATCTTCATATATTGTGTGACATAATACTCTGTCAAATAAATATTTTTTAAATTTAATTTTACATCAATAAATCCTAGGAATAATATTGAACGATATGACAAGTATTGTTTTGTTTTTCACAGCTAGGTAATGTGAGCACACTTTCAATTCACAGTTATCATGATTGGAGGGGTATCATGTTACACATTACGGTACAGACCAGCACCCCTCCCCATACCAGCCAGGTTTGGGCTGCCGACTTGTCACATAAATTAGCTGTAGAGATTAGTTAGCTGGTGGTTTGCCTGGACAACCAAATGCTCTGAATCTCGGCCTTATCTGACATAAAACAATTAGTTCACCTGCCAGCATCGGTGCACCAGCAGGAAGCAATCAATCTCTACCTTTAACAGGAAACTCTATAATTGAACATAACATTGTTTCAATTACACTTGTACGGTCATTAATGTAATCTCAACACGGAGGTATAAACATGCAAGTTTGCTTTCGGGCCTTCTAAGTTAAGACAAAGTTTATGTTTCCACCAGTATATCCCTTTGACAAGCCGTTTGGGTTTTAACCTATTTAGGTAAAGATATCTTTATTTAAAAACAATATCTCTATTTAAATTTAAAAACAATACCTCTATTGCAAATGCAGATATCTCTATTTCAAAAATTGAAATTGAAATATCTTTATATAATTTAATTTTGCCTATTACCCCAATGTTAAACTTTTTCAGGTTATATCGTATAACCTCAAAAATCAGACAATGCAAAAAGTGATGACGTCATATACCGCCATGTTTTGCGCAGTATTTTGTAATCAAACTTCTGATTGTTTGAAGTTGTTTAAAGATGAAATTTATGCACACGGTAGTGTTTTTTGCAAAACCATTCAATTTTTTGTCATAATTAGTTCCAAATTATTTTATAAGACCTATGTCTTATATAATTATGTAGGTTCAGAAATGAAATTATAAGGAATAACCACAATTTATTTCAGGGTTATACGGTATATATCGCACTTTTTTGCATAAACTGCTTCGCGAATTTATGCAAAGTGCACACATTTTCGTCGGTATATACCATATAACCTGAAATAAATTGTGGTCATTCCTTAATTAAATTAGAAATATCTGTATTTCAAATAGGGATATCTATATTTGAATAACATATATCTCTAATTGAAAAAGAGATACCTCTATTTCAATCAGAGATATCTATTTCTTGTCCTTATGAAGATATATTTAATTGAAATAAAGATTACTAAGCTTTATTTGAAATAGATATCTCTAACTAAAATACTGATGTCTCTATTTCATAATCGTATAATTTCACAGTTGTCTTCAATTCAAAAACATATATTGCTATTTCAATTGAGATATATGTAATTATTTGAAAATTAAGGTATGTTTAATTTAGATTCAGATATTTTTATTCTAAATAAGCATATCTTTATTCATATATGTTTGTCTCAGTCTGAAGAATTAAAATTTAAAACACAGAAAAAAGTATTGTTCTCCAACCTGTGGATACATGAACGGCTGTTGATCTAGCGCTGGCCACACAGGCACTTATTAAATGAATTACCACAGTCATTCCAAGGTTTATCTACATACATGTTACATATACCCTCAGCAAGACAAGACCTGAAATACCGAGTGTAATAAGTGCCTGTGGCCAGTCGGCAGGAGACTTTCATGGCAGCTGTACTGCAGAAAGTAGAGAGAACTGTTGCGGTTATACAGAGTACCATAGAAAGAACAGATGACCAGTTATTGAGGTTAAGGGCTGGTAAAAGGAATGAAAGAATTAGGGATTGTATCCCAAATTGATTAGCATTTCCTGCTATTTCAAATATTTTTTGTGACATAGCTTCTGTCTTGCGTAAAATAATTAGACAAAGGGAGCAATCTTTTTCCCTTCATTGTGATTAAATACAGATATCTCTATTTCTAGTCAAATAGAGATTTTTTAAAATTAAAATTAAAGATTTATATCTGTATTAAATTATATAACACACCTATATTTCTATTTCAATTACAGCTTTCTTTATTAAAAGAGAGATATCTATTTGAATCAGAGATATCTCTATCTTAATACAGATCGTCTCTACTTACAATGAAATGCTGATATCTGTAATTGAAATAAAGATATACTTAATTAAGATTAAGATATCTGTAATTCAAATGGATATCTGTATTTCTAATGGAGATCTCTCTAATTTTAATAAATATCTGTAGTTGTTATAGAAAAATCTTTATTTTCCATATATTCAAAGGTAGATATCTCTATTTAAAATGTAGATATCTGTATTTAATAATTAAAACCCCAAACGGCTTGTCATTCAACCCGCCTTATCACGATTGTTTTATTACAGCACTGTTATTTATGCGAGTACTTATTGGAAACTAGGTGTTTCATTAGATTTTACTGAGTGAACTGCAAGTAAAAATGTAACTTTTTTGGTTGATGGGGTAAGCTGAGGGACTTTTGAAAGCAACTTCTAGGCTTGGAAAGTAACATTTTGTGACAAAGTTTCCAGCAAATTTGACAAGTTATAGCAATTAAATATGACTAAGTACAACTCAATTTTTAGAGAATACTTTCTATATTTCCAACCCTATATACTGTAGTCTAGTTATCTACAGGTGATGTACAATGTAAGTAAAAGGTAAACAGAGGATTGGAGGAACTCTCCTGATACAACTTACAACTTAATGTATCATTAAGAATTGCTTTACACCTGCATTCTACTTACATATATCACATATATATAGAGTGCTGAATACAGATATATGAATACAACCAGAGCCTTTTCATGGTAACATCATTCAAATTATATAAATTTATAAGAAGTACTAAGCATATATGGTTATGGACTGCTGTGTAACAGGCTATATCAAGCCCAGCATCATGCCTGCTACATACAGTAAGTGTGGGGTCAAGGGAAGTTTAATTGTGGGGGAACTCTCTACACCAATCATGCTAATACATTATGTCACTGCTGTTGATACATTCCACAATTCAAGCAGAAGTATAATTGGCTTACTGATTAAACAAATACATTTGGAAGTCATAATACAGTGAATTCCACTTAATATCACTCCTGTTAATATCGCATTCTTCTTTATATCATGTTTTTTTTCAGAACACCATTTCCCCCTCTATATAATCTGTGTAAGATCATAGATGTCATTTCCATTGATTTCAAATACAACTTGTACAAAATATTGCATAGAAAATAAAATTAAAATAACAAAAAAAAAAATGTTTTTGATGAAACAATATTATCTATAGATTGAAACATCTTCATATATACTTTGAATAGCTTACTTTCAGTTATTGAGATTGGAAATGCACTAGATTTAGTGGAAAAAATGTTTCTCTAAATGTCACATATCTGTTAATGTCAATTGTTTTTGTCTGACAAATGCAACATGATATAAAAAGAATGCATTGTAGTACTGATACAACATTTGGATCAGGAAGTGTTAGCTCAATAATTTAAATCAAGATACCTATTCGGAAATGCTACCCAAAGGTTGCAAGTATTCAATTTCAACAAAGGTCACTGATGTAATACGTTATTTATGTTATCTCATATGTTTAGTAAATAACTTTCTATCTGCCCATGAATGAATCTTATCAATGGTTCTTAAATTATTTCTCTCATTGATCCTATTGTCATTGATGACATTGTACCAAAGAGAAACAATTTTAACATCTAATAGGATATTTTCGTTGCTCATGACATTTAATTTCCACAAATTTTCAAACAACTGATGGAAATGTTGAAATTATAACCTATTATGATGTATACAGAATCGTTATTGTAATAAAGGTATAACATTATGTACAGTGAAAGTGCTCCCTCACAGCTAGGCTGGCCCTAAATGTCTCTAGATGTTATGTAATAGGACGAGAACCTGTGACCCTTGGCTCTCCAGACCGATGCTCTACCAACTGAGCTAAAGGGAAATTCCCTACAGCTCACGCTTGTAAGGCAACCTAATCAATGCACATCTTTTACATGTATACAGATTTTGAATTACTTGGAAACAAAATAACTCTAAATAATTTTGATCACTTTAATGTCTGATGCTAGACTAAATCCTAACGTTTTAAACTAGGGGAGATTATATAAAGGTATTAGTAAAATTCAGGTAGAGAAATTCACCATAAAAACTTAGGGGCTGGTAGCCCGTCTATGATACAAAATGAGGCATGATACAGCACGAGGCGACTGACCTATCATCTAGCCTATCAGATCCCGCCAAGCTCCATGTGACTGTGATTATAATACAGTGCCTCAGGTGCCCAGCTGCAAACTGCCTCCTTTATTTACACACTTGACACTAGTAAGGAAAAGTGGGATTGGCAAATGTGTGATGTACATGATCTAGATAGCTCGGACACATACTGATGTTTTTAACTATGGCATCTTGGTACATTTTAATTATGTCCAAAGAAGTGGAATCAACTAAGAAAAAATGGAAAGACAGCTTGAATTGGAAGATAGAGGCCATATCTGCCTGCATAACAGTGTATACTTGGCAGTATCAATGTAAGTACATGTATTAGCAATTTGAAAAATCCAGGAAATGAATACAGTTTATGTAAAGGTATTAATTTAAGGTAGATAATAATAATAATTGCAAAATGAATGCATTTGAATGCACATACTAGTATATTGTGCATGGTGACTACAGACAAACATTATAATTATATCATAAATTATATTTGTATATAAAGCTGAAATCCAGTAAAAATATGTTTTCAAACACAAAATTAGTATGAAGTTTAATTTAAAAAAACCCATATATTTATGCATCTGTTAGGAAAAGGAATATCAAAATAAATTAAAACTTTATCTATTTTTCAAGAAATAAGCAACAATTTATTTGAACTATTATTATCATCAAGTTTTAACACAGATGTTATGTGTGGTGTGTGTGTGGCTGGGGGGGGGGGGGGGGGGGAGTTGAGTTTTATTGTAATAAATGGTTTCTGCTAAATGAGTAGCAGATTTTAAGAATCGAATTTTTAAAAAAAGCCACTGTAAAAGTAAAACAACGCTGATAAAGCCGTTCAACTTCACATTATTTCTGACTGGTACTCGTGAGAGAATTTCCCAAAAAGTTCCATTATAACTAACCCTAAATAAATTCATGATAATGATTACAACCACATGGGGATCATTTAAGTTGTTAATTACAGTAACACCACAGGGTTCTTTTATCTGACACCTAATTATAATGATGGGACGGTGACATTGGTCACATGGTGCATTTTCAGTTTCATAATGTTCTTCCTCAAAACCACCTGATTTTGATGAAACATGGAAAGAAATATGATCCCCAGCAAGGGGAGAGGAGAATTCATACACTGCAACTTGGTAGCACACAGTAACAAGGGATCATTAACTTCTTTAAAGAATGGTAAGAATTTGACTAGATAATTTATTGAAGCCAAAAAAAGTCCCTTTTGACCCCATTTAGGACTCGCACAACTAAATAATTTACTATATGTTATTACTCAGCTTTAGAGCTAATAACTTTAATATTTGAAGTTCAACACTAGTGACAACTGCCTGGATTCACAGATACATACATGGCAAAGACGTCAAATGACATTTTATCAGAAGTTTCGTGGCATTTTAGCTCGCTACGGTCATCTGCTTCGGACAACTGGAAATTTACATATCAAACCAGTGAAATGGGACGGGAACACCCTCTGACTTTTGACCCCATCTCAATCCGCCATCACATATCAAAATCTACCAAAAGTATACATTTTTGTAACGTTAAATATCTATAGATTTCATTCAATGCAGAATATATCAACAATTACCTATTTAGATTATTCAGAATCACTGTACTTAGCCGGAACAAATTTTCGATAGGAACTACAAACGTATGAAACACTTCGTGATAGGCTGATTTAGTTGTGTGAGTCCTTTAGGGCCCCCACAATACCAAAAACAAGTCCTTTAGCCATAAAGCTGGGAAAAAAAATCATAAATAACAAAATTATTCATAAACAAATATGCGACAAATTTAAAATATCAACTTCCATCAATTAATCAAGTTTGCCTATAGAGATATGAATTTAGCAGGATTCACATTTTTTATATTTTACAAAGTCGGATGTTAATTCTGAAACAATTAAGAAAACAGTAATATTTTGTTTTTCAATTTCTGCCTCTTGTTTTATTTTTATAATTTCCAAAGGTCACAAGTGCAATTTTTGAAGATATAATGATGAAACTTGATACCTGCATCATTGTACATTATACCCCCCCCCCCCCATCTAATTTTAGTTGCCATGGTAACCAGGTTTTACTTTAACAGAAATTTAGGTTGTCATGGTAATAAGCTCGTATAAACAGGGTTTTTTTTGGAAAATTTAGACCACACAACTCCTTCTAAACCAGTAAACCAATTTCAATGAAGCTTCACATGAATGAAAGAGACCAAGTGTAGATATGCATGCAGGTTATTTTATGCAGACTTTTGGTTGCCATGGTAACCAGGTCACTATAAACAGGTTATTGTTGGAATGTTTGTCAGGAAAACTTCTTCTTAACCTGTCACCAATTTCAATGAAACTACGCAGGAATGTTAGGGATGATGTGAAGAGGTGATCTGCAGATAAAAGTTTGTTTGTCATCAAAATTGCCTGATAAAGTTTTTATTGCTAAGAGAGTGGTAGCAGGAGGTATAAGGCCATTGGCGTACAGTTCTATTTTTGTTAAGACGTTATGAAGTTGGCAGTAACCAAACAAGGTGTCAACCCACTTAATGTCAAGGTCATTGGATCAAAGGGCAAGTCAAATATAACATCTCTAAATTAACTGCTAAACTATAAGGGTTAAATAACAAACTGGGGCCTTTCCTGATGTGTCAGTGTTGTATATGTGTGCAACCAACTTGTAACTAATTGATAATTGTGACTTTCAGATGTTTAGAGCTGCATATCTACCTTTTATTCTATTTTCATTTAGACTCGTTGATAGATTCTTTACATATTGAATTAATGCTGCCATAGCGGGGCCTTAGAAATAGTTTCCATGTCTGCGCCATCTAGTTTTATTTAACATTATAACGTCTGTAATATTACCAGGTATTTAAATCTTAAATGTTCATAATATCCATATGAGAAGGATACAGGTAGCTCTAAATATTTTTCTTTTCTTTCAGATTTTATTAATGGTGCCCACAAGATGATGAGGATTTCTGGCTTAAGGAAAATCTGTCTGTTCATCCACTGTCCATGAATGAAATTGTTTAGGTTTATTTGCACTTACCAGGTATATGCAGAAAAGGTATATTGTCTTGATGAACACTTTGTAATTAATCCAATACCAAAATGCATAATGACTGTAAGGGGAAATAAACTTTTGATTTTAAAAGAATGAAATGTGCAGAAGAGATTTGTTGATGAAATCAATACCAGCCTTTCTTGTCATCCAAACCTAAACATTTTATTTACTTTCATTCATTAATACGAAAATTAGTAAGGTTCCCTTTCTCATATAATGTATTTAGACAGCTTAATTATTCTAAAATAGGCCAATCATTGATAATCTGTTGAGAAAGCTCCCAATATCATCCCTTGTTAAGATGTTCATCTATCTCAGATGCCTCGTTAGCTGAACGGTCTAGACCATTTGACCAGATCGTGTTGACATGCTGTGTGTGGAAGGTCGAGGGTTCGCAGCTCGGCCGACTCTGAGTAAAAAGTTTCTCTCATACAAAGGCTTCTGCCCACGGTCTCTTCTCTTTTGTAAGGAGTTTAAAAAATCGTGAAGTACCAGTTAATGACATAAATACACGAAAAAATTATATCAGGCCCCAGCATAAAAAATTCAGCAGTAATTATAAGAAGCCAAAAAGGCTTAGTCCCTAAGTTTGCAGAGCGTCCATAAATAACTGCCAAAGTAAAGTAAGTAAGAGGCCATAATTAATTATCTCTTGTCACTAAGGAAGCACCTTTAACCACGTTGTTTATTGTTATTTCTTATTGCAATACCTAACAATTCTGTGGTGTTAGCAACTGTTATCACCAAATTGGGGCCGCCATTCCATTCTCAGAAAATTAGTTTTTTCATGTCGTTATATACATGTAGCGCCGTTATGGTAAACAATGTTCATAATGTATGTCGTTGTCAAATAGGTAATAAATGAAACGAAACTGCAATACTGTTGTTTTATATACATGTAGTATATTTTTATACTGTCTTCTTAAGATTCAGTAAGGTTTGATCGAGTAGACCCAAATCCATGCAAACTAATATAAAGATATATGTAAGGCCATACCAATTTGATTTATTGTTCGTCGGATTTACCGCTCCTATTTTGGAAAAATAAAATAAAAGTAAAAGTAAAATATTACTGCTCCAATTTTAGCGTCAATGAAAAATGACGAATCTGCATTTATTACATTTTTGCCTGTGAAATATAGAAAATTATCAAACTGATAAAACTTATATTTTCACTGCTGTGATGAGCAGTGAAAATATAAGATTTTGCCGTGAAAATATAAGAATTTGCCGTGAAAATATAAGATTTTGCAGTGAAAATATAAGGCTTTTTCAGTGTAACGTGAAAAAGTGACCCGAACAATAAGAAACTATCCGGAGTCATTATTCTACGTTGCAAAAGTTACCCGGGTCGTTATTTTACAGTAGAAATCTTACTCAGCCTTCTGTAGAAAAATGACCCCACTCGATATTTCTGTAATTCGTCCCCTTGAGAAAGTGACCCGCCGTAGATTTCAATGGTGTGTAGTTTTAAATTGGGTATTTTTTTCACGTTACACCGGAACTTTTGTATGAGTTGTTCCCCTTGATCGGAATCGAACATGACATTGGATGCTCGGTTGTCGTCTGCTAGAACTTGTCTATTGTGGAAAGATTGTCTTGAAGAAATGGCATCAATAGTAAATATTGATAAGAAATTGCTGCAGGATTTAATATGTAATGAATTGGAAGATGAGAATGGTTCAACTTTTCCGATCATCTTATCCCAATCAGCTGTGTACTGGACCCGATCGGTTGTGATTTCGACGGATTAGGACTAGACTACCATTAGTCTAGTTACTTTCCAGTAGGCAAGTAAAGAAAACAAATCATGAAAGTATCTTAAGTCCTCTTTCGAAATGTAATAAAAAGAAAATTCAATGGTTTGCCGTTTAATATCAAATATATTTCACTTGTATGACAGATTTTTTCAGTTTTTTTTTCGGCAGCAACACAAGGGAAATGCGCGACGAGGCTTTTTCACTTGTGTATTAAGAAAACTGAGAATGCGTCAAAATTGCTTTTGACATAATCCGGTCGCCATAATGTATTGCAAAATACCGCAATAGATAACTTATTGTTCCAAGATATCTTGATCAAATAAACAAAATACGGAACTCAAGCGGTCTCACTAAAAAGCGACTTCAATCAAATATCTTTTAAAATCCTGAATTAAGTAAACAACATCAGAAGACATGTTGTTAATACAAATGTATGACTATAATAACACCTCTATATTGAATTTCAAATCGATACTCTTCTCAAGCAATCGACCCAATTTGGCAGACATCAATGTCATTTAATCAGTCTTATTTTAGTAGACAAGACCTAATGTTGATAGTTAAAAAACGTTTTTGTTATTCATATTTTGAAATATGTTTGTAGGTATTACCATTCGAACTCTCTTCCAGATGCCGTAGTTACTTAGTCATCAGTGGTCAGAACATTTAAATCCCGAATGGATGAACACTGGGTTCATGATGCTTATTCAACCACGAGATAAACAATAATGAACTTATTCATATATGGGACGTCAGCTTATGAATTGATATTAATCTTTCTGATTTGGATATATAGTACACAAATAATGCTTGTGTCCATTAATATCATTATTAATGTTACTGCAACTCAAAGGTTATGTCAGCAAAACACCTAGTGTCATACATCTAGCCTTCAGGGTTTGTTTTATATAGCGGTACATCATACCACGGATTTCGATTAGATTTTCTAAGTCCGTGATCATACATATATTTTGTCTTCATTAATTTATATCATTTCAATCAAATATACATTCTGCATGAAAAGAAGCATCTTAATACCTACAAGATTTGGTTCAATCACTTAACTTGAATGAATGACCTTGGGTCTTCTTATAAGGTAATTCAAGAAAGCTTTTCTCTCAAATGCTGTTTTATTGCACAGCATTATGCAAGTAGTTTGTACCATAGAAACTATTTTAAAAAAACGCTACCACAGTTTAAATACATGTTCTATTTTGTGATACATTATATCAATAGTCAAACAATTATTCTGACATTTAGTTTTTTGAAAACTGCCGCTCGCTCGAAATTTTAAGAAATTCAAAAAGAAATTGCGCCCGCTCGCTCCAATTTTAAAATCTCATTTTCCGAAGAACAATAAATCAAATTGGTATGGCCTAAGTATATGATGATCAGTCATCAATAATTGACTAAATTCAAATCCAGAATCAAAGAATGGAAAGTCGTGCAGCATCCCTGCACATCTCTGGTTTTATATATATATATATATATATAGCAAAATATGTCTCAAAGAAACAGACTTAGACTTTATCCTTACAACCTAATTATCAATTAAAAGACCAAACAGAACGATGCACAGAATGAGATCAACTAGAGACTGATGCAAAGAATGAAGACTTTTCTACGTTTGTCAAATGCAATTTAGGGCTGCATGGGAACTTCATGGGAGTATGGATGGCTTCAACATCCATAATTTATAAGAGAATACCTTTTAAAGACATGAATGTCAAATTATTTTGGATTGATCCCGAAAAGATATTGGTATCAAAACTCTTTGTAATTTTAGGAATTTGTCCCGAAAATCATATTCTTATTGAAGCACAGTTTTTTCAGATAAAGTTTCTGGATTAATCCCGAAAATCATATTCTTATTGTAGCACAGTTTTTTTTCAGAATAATTTCGGGATCGATCCCAAAAATTAGGCACTTCTTGCTAATTTTTGGGATCGATCCCGAAACTCATATTCATATTATAGCACGTTTTTTTTCAGAATAATTTTCGGGATCGATCCCGAATGGATTTCTTGCTAATTTTTGGGATCAATCCCGAAAATCATATTCTTATTATAGCACAGTTTTTTTTTCAGAATAATTTTCGGGATCGATCCCAAGAAAGGACTTCTTGCAAAATTTGGGATCGATCCCGAAAATCATATTCTTATTGTAGCACAGTTTTTTGTATAAATGTTCGGGATAGATCCCGAAAATCAGCTAGAAATTCAGTGTTTTATTTTTGAAAGGGTATAAATACCGAGAAATCAAAAAGATATATCAGAAAATACCATTGTATCAATAGATCATTATGTGATTAAATGGCTTTATGCATCAGCATTTTTGTGATTGTACATGGGTGAATTACTGAAAACACACGTCAAAAAGAGGAACGCCATAAATTTTTCCTCTTCTGGAATATATAGAGTTATTTGTGCAACATGAAATGTATTTTTAAATGGAGGTAATTTATGACACAGTTACATTCATTTTATGTTGAAACGAAATGTGGAGTGTGAAACTACATGTTTTCATGGTTGAAAGTGAATATATATGCAATGTGTATTATCTTAAATTAGCCCCTTCAAAAATTCTGATTGATTGGCTAACTTTGCTTTGATGCGGAGATTTGTTTTATATATGGAACACAAGCTTGATTTACTGCTGTACTGAAAATAGCAAAGCAGTTGTACTCAACATGTGACTTGGGCTACCCGAACCAACGAGCTTGAGCCCTGCACATTTTCCAGACAAGTTTATCAGCTAAAGCTCACAATATGACCTAAATTATCGGAAAAATTGTATACTGTGAACTGAAATATTATCCTGGTGGTAAGTTTGAACAAGATTAACCTTGAAACAGAGGCATCTAGTCATGTTTACAAAGTGTTTAATTATCTACTTTGTTTTGTTCCACCAGGGAATCATCGAGCGCGACCAGATAGTATTTACAAAGGCACATTCCCGCGGGATTCCCATTTTTATGGTGACCAGTGGAGGCTACCAGAAAACTACGGCTCGCATTATTGCTGATTCCATCATAAACCTGCGACAGAAAAACCTTATTGGTTGTGATGCGGCAGAACAAGAACCTGTTCCGAAAACAGGTATCCTCAAAAACCTTAAAAAATAGTCTACCATTTTATGTTTCTGTTTCATTTTCGACATTTTATTTATTTCCTTTTGCCTATTTTTATGGTGTAGATGTGATAGTCAAATGAAATCCGTAGTGGGGTTTCAGGGATGTACCTTTATTAAATGAATATTTGTTACCACTCTATTCTTTCAATGTTTAGCTTCACCTTTCTGACATTAAAGTCTAAAGGAGAAAAAAAAATTAAGGGAGTTGGCTCTGCCTGTTAAAAAAAATTAATCTATTTTTTTGAACTCTTCTGCTTTTTCCCTGAACAACACAATGTTAAAAAACTGCCCACTGACCCATATTTCTCTTTTGATATTATCAAAATATAGATCTTAAATAATCATCTTACAAAATTATTTAAAACTTGAAACATTCCTTCCTATTTTTTTTCTAGCTTTTCAAAAGTGATTTTCTCCACGCATTTCTTATGAAGAAACCTAGAAGAGTTTTTTCCCGTTAAATTTTCCTCATATCTGTAAAATAAGTCCAATGACCTATTAATAGTTTGCTCATTTCTGATGTATTATATGTAAGATTATTATATGTAATATTATTTAAAGATTGCTTTTAGGAAAATTTGATTAGGTACTCGAAATACTCATGAGCCAGCTCCCTTATATATATACAGTAGTTTCTCAAGTACAAGGGATCATGTTTGTCTCACTCACGGGACTTAAATCTCAAGATTTACAATACACAAGATATTTGTATTTGATCAAATATGAGTACAAGAGTTAAATAAACTTGATATTAACCATTCAAAGCAACTATGGGAGACATTTTTCTCCCATTACGTACATTTTTTGTCTGAAATTAGAAAAATATGTAATGTATTAAGTGCACAAGTCAATAAGTCACAACTGTAACATATTATATCACAGATACTGTAATGTTGTATTGTGTGGCCCTATTTTGTGTTAAGGCCATGACCTGCATTTTCACCAATGAAATACAATGTACACAAGGTGCCTTTGTTATCCTGTACTTCAAAAGTAAGGAATCCTTGATTAATCATTGGAGAAAATGAATGTATGTTCTGAGATTTTTATCGTGTTTTTGATTGTTATCTAATAATACATAAAGCCTTGTTGTTATGGAAAAGAAAGTATTTATGAGAATAGACAATTATTGCATTGCTTTTAGTTGAAGCGCCATTGTATAATTCCCAATGTATAATATTACAATGTTGTTGATTTATATAAGTTGTGCACATCATTTGAAATCGTTTTATAATAAAATGTATCCATGGAGATTTTTTTTACTTTTGTTTCTGCCATTTTAGCTGTTGTGTGTTGAGTTGGCTATGTATGTAGTACATTTTGACCTTTCTGTCTTTTAAAGGCCCAATATACAGAACTTTCGGCAAAATTTGAAGCGAAAATCAAGCTTAATAACTTGTTATATTTATAGATTTAGTTAAGATTAACTGTTATCAGCAATACTCATGATGAATTCTTTCACGGTTAATGGTACAGCAGCAGTTGAAACTCAGTATTTGTGAACATGCGTCCATTTTGACTTCGGCTTGCTGTTGAAGTGGACCCCACCTGAATTATTTTCAATTCTTTGGATTTTTCATGTTAGTTACCGCTCAGGTTTACTTTGTTTTAAGCTTATTTTTGCAAGGTTATCAACTGGATATTTTTTCAGAATCTTTAAAAATATCCTGAAGTTGCGTATATTGGGCCTTTAAGTATTTCTGCCTCCAAATTCATTTTGTAGCTGATCATTAATTGTGCGAAAGAAATCATGAACATGTATACACCAAAATGGAGATAACAAGTCTGTAAGGTATATCATATGGGAAAAGGAATATTGGAGGGTACTGTAAACCAACTTATTTTCGTGTGCAATTGATATTTGCATATTTCGTGGGTGATTAAAATTTGCAAAAATTAATCGCCACAAAATAGTGTCGATGAGAGGAATCCCAACTGTAGGAATACTGTACTGTACATAAGATTTACGATCGTATTTATCACAAAATTAAATCCCTGCAAAATGTTTATTTCATATGAAACAAGAATAAGTTGGTTTCCAGTATGAATTTGGACCCACCTCATGCTTACTACACATCAGTAAGAACTGCATGGATCCTCCTCTACCTGTAAATGTTGTACCTCCAGTGCTTATTACCAATGTCTGGTTTCAGTGCTTCAAAGCTTATTGTAGTTAATTTTGTGGCAGTAAGGAAAACAAGATACCAGGTAGGTATTTTTATTTATTATATAAATGTGTTGAAGCTGATGTTGGCAATATGTGATTTTCCTATCGTGCAAGATTGCAGTTTTCAGTTAAATTATTTTTTTTCTGTTCTTTTTCGAAATATTTCTGCTTTGGATTGTAAATCAAGTGCATTCCTTTTCATTAAACTTGGTATCATTCCTGATTTGACTTTAAATAATTTGTCAGCTATTTATTGGTGTAAGCTATTTATTGGTGTACACCAAGGTTCCACATTTGATATGGTCCTGTTTTAATATCTTTGCAACAGTTCATTCGACACTTTAGAGTAGAACACCAAATATTGAGCTCCCTAGGTCAAAGTCAAAGATTTGTTATGATTACTTGTTAGAATTATTGTTCAATATTTGAATTTTATCTAAAATAAATGCTCTTTGCACATTTCTGAAACCTAGTACAGTATGTTTAAATGTCAAAGGCAACAAACTTTGAGATTGAGAAAAATTGTTAAAATGAACCCAATACATGTGTGCAACTTCACAGAACCCAATACATGTATGCAACTTCACAGACCCAAAGCTCTAAGACAGCATGCTTCTTAAACACAATTGTTACAAGTTCAAAACCATAATCATAATAAGGTCAAAGCTCAACATCAATTAAGTTCAAATATTAAAAAAAAGATAAAAAATCTTTAAACAGTTTTTTTTTGCATTTCATGCAGCATGTTCTTTTAAGTATTAAGACTAGTTTTGGCATTGGATACTCTACAGAATGCATTTTTTTTACTTTGTTCAAAATAAATTATATTTAGACTTCTAGTTAATTTGATACTAACTTGTGAATTTTTCAGAAGTCCGTTCAAGCCTTCCACGGAGCCAGAGTGAAGGGTTTTTGGCCCGTTTTAAGCGAACATGCTTATCTACATCCACATCTACAACGACTCAAGATCTGACCAAGCTGGACACAAGTCCAGATGTTCACATACAGGGAATGGGGTCCATCAAGGACCTGGGATACATCTGACCCCCAGGGGCTGTCAGGGGTTATCTGACCCCAGGTCGACTGACGGTGAACCATCAAGGACCTGGGATACATCTGAGTGACCCCAGGGGCTGCCTGGTATATCTGACCCCAGGTCAACTGTGGGTGAACCTATCAAGGACCTGGGATACATCTTACCCCAGGGGCTGCCAGGGGGTATCTGACCCCAGGTCAACTGTGGGTGAACCATCAAGGACCTGGGATACATCTGACCCCAGGGGCCGCCAGGGGGTATCTGACCCCAGGTCAACTGTGCGTGAACCCATCAAGGACCTGGGATACATCTGACCCCAGGGGCTGTCAGGAGTTATCTGACCCTAGGTCAACTATGGGTGAACCCATCAAGGACCTGGGATACATCTGACCCCAGGTCAACTTTGGGTGAACCCATTAAGGACCTGGGATACATCTGACCCCAGGTCAACTGTGGGTGAACCCATTAAGGACCTGGGATACATCTGACCCCAGTGGCTGCCAGGGGAAGTTTGAACCCATCTCAACTTGGTACACATGATCCTTTTCCAGTTAATTACATGTATAAGGGTCTATATACATCCTACCCTTGAAAGTCTAGGATAAGTTGGACCCTGTGGAAGCTTTAGATACAGCCATCTCTGGGGCAGCTGAATGAATGCACATTTGACCCAGGGGCAGCCTTAATTGAAACATCTGACCCAGGTGTGTTTTTTGATGTAGCCTATAGTTAACTACGAACAAGGGCGTAGTATCTCTAAAGTATAATTAGCTGGTTGTGCAATATTAGTTCTAACAAGTCATTACCTAGTACAGTGCATTCCGCTTGATGTTGCATTTGTCGGAACAAAAACATGATATTAACAGGTATGTGACATTAAGAGAAACATGTTATTCCACTAAATCTAGTGCATTTCCAATCTCAATAACTAAAAGTAAGCTATTCAATGTACATATGAAGATGTTTCAATCTATAGATAACATTGCATTATAAAATTACATTGATTATATAAAGGGGAAATGGTGTGTGGGAAAAACATGATATAAAGAGAAGTGTGATATTAACAGGAGTGATATTACCGGTATGTGGAATCCACTGTATTTGATATACAAAACAATTGTTTTCCCTCAACAGCATTTAAATTGGTTTTGAGAGATATCAATATTCTATTAACAATACTGTCGTATTCTTCTGCTGTGATTGTAGTGTTAACATTTAATGAGAATTCCAGTGAGCTGCCTAGGTGACATCACACCAGCATTTTCACCAGTGCCATATCAGGTTCCTTTTACAGAAGAATGTATGTGACAACAGACTATAAAATAAGCTTATAGATCTGCTGGTCATTAGTGAAAAATTATTAATGTGTTGCATTTTAATGTATGTTTGTAACATAAATACATGTGAGTTTATTGGTCAAAGGAGCTAGTATTTACGTTCACATTTTCCTATAGAATAATTTTTCAATAATTATACTGATGAAAAACGAAACTAGAATCTAATGTGTTAATCACATTGTTAAAATAGAATTTACTTGACAAAATGTGATTTTAATCAAAATTTGAATTGATCCCTCCAAGCACAGTTGCTTGAGTTTCTGTTAGTATATACAAAAATGTTTATATATATGGAGCCGCGGCCCATTACAGAATGTAATTACTGTAATGGGAGGCTCATTTCACACATACATATTTAGTATTTACTGACAGAAACTCCAGCAAATGTGCTCCAAGTAATTGAGTTTGTCAGTATAAATTTTAAATGCTTAGGTACACATTGAGTACAAATATTCAAAATCTAGAACTACCCATTAATTATAAATAAGTCACAAACTGTAAGGTGACAGTACCCAAATCGGATCACCAAACAATTATTTTATTCATTCATTAAAAAATCTGAGGATGAATTATATCCATTAATGGTTGCATCAAAAGAAGAACATCGATGGGTGTTCTTACAAAAAAAATAGCACTCGAGGTTCACGTTGGATAGTTATAGAACGCTCTGACGTCACCAATCAGCGGTTCGATATTTTGCGCATTTGAGGACCCAAATCAGGTCAAGACTTGAATTTTGCAGTATTTTACATTTCAAATTAATATTTTTGTTGTAGAATTTCAACATTTAATGATGTCCTTTAGAATTTTTATGAAAACAAGTATTTCTATCGGGTGAATTTATTTTTATAGTTCAAAATAGAACGCATAGTCGTTGCATGCGCCATTTTTTTCAGAACCGTAACAAAACGCAAAGTTTTTAGATTCAATAATGTTTTATGGCATGTTTAAACTAAAAAACTAATGATATGTGGACAGAAAATGGTGTGTGACTATCTATTCTAAGACTATATTATTGTTATAATTAATCTGTTGACACTGTTGTTGATTTAGAAGTATTTTTGAAAAAAAGTGATCCGATTTGGGTACTGAACCGATTTGGGTACTGTCACCTTATACTTGATAATTAATGAGATAAATCTTGTACTGCCCATTAATAAGTGAGTCACAAGGTCGTATACTCAGTAACTAATGAGATAATCTATAACTACCCATTAATAAGTTAGTCACAAGGTCGTATACTCAGTAATTAATGAGATAATCTAGAACTGCCCATTAATTATAAATAAGTCACAAAGCTGTATACTCTATAGTTAAGGAGATAAATCTAGACCTGCCCATTATAAGTAAGTCACAAGACAGTATACTCGATAATTAATGAGATATTTGAAAACAAAAAACATTCCATATCATTTGATGTACGTTGTTTAATCATCTTAATTTCCATGTGATTTCAGTTTGTCTAGTGAGACATTGGAATGGAAGAGTGATCTTTATCACATGTAAGGGTGTGTGCTTCTTTACTGTGTGATGTAAAAAAAATCTCTTTTCCAGAAGAGTTCCACATGAAGAAACATTCAGTTGTAGTTGTAGAATTTGGGACTCATTTCGAAGATTTATTATGACATAATTGCATTAATAACTACTGGTATTTGTATTGTGCAATGAGTATGACAATATTAGTTAAATTCATTCAAGGGAGATAAATATACAAAATGCCTTTATAATATATCCTTTACTAAACTTCAGTTTTTATTTAAAGTTAAATGTTATAAGATTGATCCATTCTTGAAGTGATAGAGAAAAAAATATTCATGGAAAAATAACTGTCAATTTTTGTTTTGTCATTTGAAAGATTCCGTGAATAGATATTTTAACATCCCTTTCGTGTAAGGAATGTCATTGTTATGTGGAGAGTCGTTTTTTCTTTGTGAAATTTATAAATTTCAGGGGAGATAACCCCAACATTTACTTAATGTTGCAAATATTTTAATATTATGCATATAGGGTCCTGCTAATGCAGGTGTACATCATACAAGGTATGAAATGACCAAAGCTTAATGTCATTGTTCAAAGGTCAAGGTCAAATTTTACATCTTTACTGGTTATGACATTACGGCAAAGTCGCCCAGAATCAAACTAGATTCTAACTGACCACAACTAAAGGTTAATGTTTTAAAGGTCAAGGTTAAATTTATTATTTTGTTATGGTATCATAAAGTAAAGATGGTCAGAATCAGTTGGAAGCGAAGTTTCAAGTTAACAGATATGAAGGTTATTGGGTCAAACGCCAAGGTCAAAATCTACTTTTCTTAACTGTTAAACATTTTCTGGGCTACACAGAACTCTACTGCACCATCTACACGGACGTTGGATCTCCCTCTCCCCGTGTTAAGCATTTTGTTTTGACATAATGAGGTAAAGTTGGTTACAATCAATCAAAGTATCGACTGAAGACCAAAGATCAAGGTCATGAGACAAAGGTCATATTTGACATTTCTTTTATTGGTCAACACCATCTTATGTTATGACAAATCCAACAAGATTCAACAGTGAACTGCCCAAATAAATTTGATAAAAATTCAAGGTCAAATTCTGTAATTTCTTATCTGGTTTATAATAACATTTTGCTAGGACATTATGAAGCAAAGTTGGTCAGAATCAATGGCTAATTGCAGACATTGTTTAATGTGATTGTTGTAATTGTTACATTTACCCTTAAGGATCTGCAGACTCATAGCGACGCCCTTTCTGACATGTTCTAATTTGCTTTAAGGGTTGAAATTCAATGTCAACTTTTTCTTTTCATCAAAAGGGTTACTTAATAGTAAATACATTGTTTTTGTAGTTACTGTACCCATTTATATTAATCACAATCAAAATTTTGTTATTCAGTTATACTGTCTCATTTGATTCAGTTATACGTACTCTCATTTGATGCTGTATGTATTTTGCATAATTTCACAAGTCATTTCTTCTTACTCTACCTTTTCAACACTTGCCAAGTGGTTTAAAACAAATTCTATATGTTGTATATTGTTTGATCAAGTTTCCTGAATTACATTATGTTGTAAAAGTTATTGTAAGTTTTCTTTTGAGAAACATTGCAGATTATTTATTGATAAATTTTTATGAAGTATGGATAGATTTTGTTTCATGTTACTGTCTGGCAATCAAGATGTATATGAATATGAAGCAATTTAATAACATCATTGTATTTATGTAGTGCCATATTCGTCTGCATTCCCTGATGCAAATTTCTTTAAACTTTTTGTTTGCCTCAAATTTCTTGTATTTTACCTTTGTTCAGATACATCATATGGATTTATTGAATAAACAATATTTTGAGAGTTTTGCAATAAAAGATGAAGTGTTATTTGTTTTCTTTTTATTCATTAAACTGTAAAATTCTAATATTTATAATTTGCCTATTTAGATGACCCTTAAATGCTTTAATAGGTTCAATCCTTCATTCAAAAGTTCTTATCGAAAAGATTTTATGCATTTTTTTGGTCACTATCTGTATCGCATAAAAAAATATCTCTGGAACCAATGTAAACAAGAACACAGCGAGCGGAGACATGATACGCCAATTGTACTATATCGAAAGTATAACAGTATGGAAACACTAAAGTTTTGACATTTTCTACATAATGCCCCAATTGCATCAGATACGAAATTCCAAAGGGACATAACTCTAGTAAATATTGTCGAATCAAACTGTCATTCAGGAAAACACAAGTTCATGTCATGATGATAAAGCCTACTAAGTTTGAAAGATATTGGTTGAAAACTGTAGAAGAAGATTTACGGACAAAACACAGTTTACGACAGAAATGCATTATCTACATAGTGCCTTTATCTAACTAGCAATGCTGTAACGCAAAAAGTTGAATTAACTTAACAAAACCCGTAATATATGTTAAATATTATAGCTTTTCGAAGTATCTAAAAAATTTTGAGAGGAATTGAAGAAAACACAAAAATGTTCTGACATTTTCTCATAATGCCCGAAATTGCATCCCAAAGGGCAATAACTCTAGTGGATATCGTCGAATCAAACTATTGTTCAGGAAAACATAACTTCATGTCATGGTGGTGGAGCTTAGCAAGTTTGAAAGAAATCGGTTGAAAACTGTAGGAGATCTCCGGACAAATAAAAGTTTACGACGGACAACGCCATACCATAATACATTCCGTCATTTTTGACGGGCTTTAAAAAATTATAGCTTTTCAAAGTACCATACCAAATTTTAGAGGAATTGGAGAAAACACAAAAAAGTAATGACAATTTCTACATAATGCCCCAATTGCATCAGATACGAAATTCCAAAGGGCCATAACTCTAGTAAATATTGTAGAATCAAACTGTTAATCAGGAAAACACAACTTCATATCATGATGATAAAGCCTAGCAAATGAAAGATATCAATTGGAAACTGTAGGAGTAGATCTCCGGACAAATAACAGTTTACGACAGAAATGCATTGTCTACATAATGCCTATATTTAACTATGAAATGATGTTACGCGAAAAGTTGAAATTACTCAACAAAGCCCGTAATATATGTTCTAGATTATAGCTTTTCGAAGTACCATACCAAATTTCAGAGGAATTGAAGAAAACACAAAACAGTTCTGACACTTTCTACAAAATGCCCCAATTGCATCAGATACGAAATTCCAAAGGGCCATAACTCTTGTAAATATTGTCAAATCAAACTGTCATTCAGGTAAACAAAACTTCATATCATATCTAGCAAATTTGAAAGATATCAATTTGGAAACTGTAGGAGTAGATCTCCGGACAAGTTTATGACGGACCATAATACGTCCCGTTATTTTTGACGGGCGTATAAAAAGCCTGATGTATTTTTGCAAAATCAGATTTGAAGCAAGTCCAAAGAAATCACAATCTGATGAAAATACAGATCCTAACTACATACACATGATATTCCATAGTAATAGTGAGGATCTGTATTTTAATCAGACTGAAGAAATCTGTGACTGTTATGATTTCTATTTACCATCCATTTGTGGTGTTCTGAGGCTATAACACAGTATACAAATATATCTTGGGTGTCTGTGCAAGTCCAGAATACGGTACTTAACACGAGGTACTGGTAATCGACCGATGTTCTATTGCACGAGGCTGAATTCATTGGTGACTCCAAATCTCGACTTTCCTGTTAAATCACCATGCCTGTTGTTGTCTGGCAGCATTGACATCTGACTGACTTTGACGCTTGAAAGGGTAGGAAACGTCATGCAGTTTTTAACAGTTCGCATGTGACCGTGCAATAGTAATTTTAGCCGTGCAATAGTTCATTTCACTAGTAAATGGTTAAAAATATAGCTTATGCGTATAGTTAAGGAAAATAATATTACAGAATACAGTTTAATACTGGTTATCGTAAGAGGTAATCCAGTAAAGCATCATTCTCACCTCAGAATTCCAGGTTTGGTTAGAAGTTACACCCATACAATTTAAATTTGCATAAACAGAAACGAAAAATTAGATGAGATTTAATTTTGAATCTGGGATCAGATAGATGTTTTAATGGAATAGCTCTTAATAAACACGAAGAACAAGGGGGAAAAAAGACACAACTATTAAATTCTTTCTCGTCTTTTTAATGTTGTCGAGATCTTCCATCATTAATCAATGAAACAAATACTAAGTATAACCTAGCACTTCAGGTGGTTTTTTTAAACAGAACATCGAGAGATCATGCCAAG
Organism: Mimachlamys varia; assembly: GCA_947623455.1. NCBI lineage: Eukaryota > Metazoa > Mollusca > Bivalvia > Pectinida > Pectinidae > Mimachlamys > Mimachlamys varia. Next base: position 44,198,118 of record OX392534.1, on the reverse strand, counting down.
AAAATCTTTCAGTCCTTTAAAATCCTGGACAGGAAAAGAGAACTCTTCTGAGTCGTGATGAGTTCTTCACGTTCAATGAAGAAACAATTTGGAAAGAACCAATTTGAACCGAGTTTTCTGGTAAACATAAACATAACTGAAACCCGTCGACCTCAGATGCCCGTTGAATTTAATTGATAATGTTTGAAATAAATTTCTCATTGCGAAAATATTTACTACCTATTCAATACTTAAAAGCAGTTCTGTTTGTCATATAATGTAATACCTCTCCAAACATCAAAATGGTTATTTCTAATTAAAACAAGGAAGAAATTCTATTCATCCCAGTAGGACACAGAGCTAGGACACACAATCAGGCTTAACCAGTATCATTTGAATGCACTTTATATATTATGGTAAAGGAATCATGAACATATTCATATTCATACAGGCTTTCATAAACTCCTGTGTTTAAATGGTTAAAAAATTTGTATCTGATATTACTCTGTGAAATAAGGATTTTTTGGGTTTTTTCTTTTTATATCTGAGAATTTTGAATCCTATAAAATGCAAGAAAGGGTTTTGTGCAAGCATCAAAGATTGAAGTTTTACAAGAATGGTGAATTCTTGATTTTAAATCTGATGATAGAATGTGAATATTTATAGATGTACAACATAAAACTGCGAGTAGTTTGAAAACCAATTAAAGCCTCATTCTCCAGCATCATGACTTTGTCTGCTCTGACGATCATTCATGTTACATGATTGGGTTGGTAGATGTTTGTTAACCGTGACAATTTTCTTTGAAATACCAAAAAAAAAATCACCATGAAAACGGTAATAAGATATGTGTAATTTGTATATACAATTAACTATTCTAGTAGACAATTTTCTACACAACTTGGTGAATTATCAAAAACCAGTAACAACTGATTTTAGCGGAGGTAATGATCAATGAAATATTACCGGAAGTCATGATCAATGAAATGTTTGAGATACTGGTCAAGCTTTACCATGCATCGTAACACTGCATTGGTCCAAGTATCTTTAACTACATATATTCACACGACATTTTCTATTCATATAATTTGTCATATTAACAATGGTTTAAAATTACATTAATTTTTACAAATGATCACCACATATATATAGTGCTATATTTACAAGTATAATGTATGGTTTTAGATGGGAAAGAGAAAATACATGGTTTCTTATGATTGTTGTGGGGATGGGCCCAATAACATTGCAAATAGATATTCATTTACTCCTGACAAAAGATATGACCTTTGAATGTTGAATTGTGATGTGTACTTCTAAAATAAAGCCATTGAAAGCAATAAATTGACATCTCTACAGTCTGTCAGAATGGGAAGCCTCTGATAATTCCTTTTTCCTCATTAAGAAAAATGTTATTTAAAATAATAAGGCTGTATATGTCTGAATCGCTCAAGATATACATATATATGCAGAAAAACAAACATGACAATTTTGAAAAACGGTCAATATGAAATTCTGACTAAGGGGAGGTAATTCTCCAATTCAAACTCTTTTACTAATTAAATAATTTTTGACTCAAAATGATGAAAAAGACAATAACATCTGTTAAAACTATCTCAAGTTTTTTTAAGTTGCTAAATTCTTGTAAATCCAAAATGACAAACCAGTTTCTCCTTTACAGAGATAAACCCCTAATGGCCTTATTGTAAAATACACAGACTTCAATTTTTTTTATTTTTTTTTGTGAAAACCACAGAGTCTAGAATGTAAGATAGCATTTCATTTTGAGTCATCCAATTTGGTGTTTTCTTCACGAAAAAACAAATTTTAACGAAAAAGAAGTGCTTACAATTTACACCATGTCAATCATGAGGAGATGGGTGTGGCGTAATGCGCTCTTTATTGGTTTTGTGACATGTTAATACTAAGTTAGAGTGATAAACAAGTACAGTTGAACTTCGTTATCTCAAACTTGTATAACTCAAACCCCGTTAAATTCGAAGTAATTTGTTGTTGGTCCTGGCCAAGCTTTACAATAGCATTCAGAGTCAGGAAACTCGAATAATACGTCAACTCGAAGTTTTACCATGGTCCTGTCTACTCCGAGATAGCTAGGTTAGACTGTATGTCAAATACCATATGTGGGCTCGCTTCCTTATATTACAATGAAATTTGAATATGATCAATGGCACGTGACAAAGATAATATCACCTGTTGTGCTTCAAAGTCACTTCATTCATCCCAGATTTTATAATGGACTATTCAAACCTTTGAATTGGAAGAATTCAAATCTTTCCTCAGGCATAAATGTGTTTAACATGAACTTTGAATCTATGACAACTTAGGTGGTTATGTAGTAAATACATAAAAAGATAGAACATAAAATTACATAACTATCAAACCTGGAAATGTAGTTTCCATACAGGTATTTTCCCACATTTTTAGAATAAGGTGACCAAAAGACTCTAAAAGAATCTATTGTCAAGTCTCTTAAAATTTTTTGGTGCATGAAGTGGACGGAACAGTTTGACCATATAGAGAGAAAAAGAATACCCTTGACACTTTTATGAAAGATTTTTAGGGGTTCATTTCGGAAGTCAGATTATAATAAATAGAACGTTATTTATTCAACAGATCTACCATTTTGACTGTCAACTTTCACATAAATATCCTTACAATGAATGATAGTTGAACACGCATTATTAGAATTAATTCATTCTTGAAGAACATTTTTCTCTCCAAAATGTGTCAACTTCCTGGAGAAATCCATTTTCTATTAGTCAATGTTAAAAATTTATACTTTGGTATTTTTTTGGACTGACGTTTTGGGACAATTCTTCAAATTGTAGAGCCTTTAGTTCTAAAAGTTTCCTTAAGGTTCTTTAGTCAAGGTATGTGGTAAAGTCTGCTAGATATTTCAAGGTTCACTGTTCCAATAAAATGAAATTAGCCCTACATTTTAAGGAAAAATAAAAACCAAAAACATTGTACATATAACGAGTACATAATGAACTGATGTTGCTATAAAATTTAAATGGCAGTATTTACAGCAAAACTTTATCTAAGAGACCCACTACTAGTTCAGTGATCAATTTACAATTTATTTTCATGGGTCCTTTTGTAAATATTGCAGAAAACTATGGGTCCCACAATGTTAAATTGAAGTAATTCCATAATTTCTACGAGTCCTTTCATAGTTGTATGAGTACTGGACCCGGGACTTGCACGTAGATTGATCACTGCTAGTTCAGCTAGAATTACAATAATCTTAATATTAAAGAATATATTATAATACCCACCTAACTTTACAAAAAGAAATTTAAAACAATGCTAAAGAAAGTAAGACAGTAAACAAGACATGCAAAGTAAGACCAGTGTTATTCAATACACAAAAAAGCAACAGATTTACAGCAGGTGAATGAAGAAATTATTTTTTCACTACGTGAAAATTAGCTGTCCGAAGTTCATATTCCTTCTTCATGATGCCTATATAGAGATGACGTCCCTTCCCCCACCCATCCTGCCGAGGCTTGTATTCCGTCGTGGTTTGTAACTCGACTGTTTGAAATACCAGTCATTCTCGCTCTCCTTGGTGTAGCACTGTGGTGTTTCTATAGCAACTACTACATCACTCTCCTTTCGTTTCTCCTTCGTCTGGTTCTACAGCTTCTACATCATCGTCATCTTCCTCCTCTTCCCCTAGCACCTCAACATCATCATCGTCATCTGTACACAACAATTTTGAGGTAAGAATTTCTAGCAAGAGATTCTGGGGAGAATTATAATGCACATGCATCTAAAACTCTTCTGATAAGGGCTGTTCCAGAAAAAACTGTGAGGAAGGGGCCAGAGGCACTTTTGGTAAAACCCTATCAACTGTACAATTACCACAATAATAAAATGTGATGATGTTACTGTCTTACCAACCTTGATTATAACAAGAATTACGCGTAATTATATGTGTCGCCTTTCCCGCTTTGTCAATAGTGAGTGTTTGTAGAGTCATAATTCACCTATATACCAAATTTGATTGAAATCCGACAATATTGAAATTTTGATCAGTGAGTGGCAAAGAAATGGCATCCGTTTTGTTGAATCATGACACGGAATTTGCAATAGTTTTCGTAGAGTCCTAATACACCTACATACCTAGTTTGAGTGAAATCGGACAATATCAAAATTTTGACCAATCAGAGGCCAGGAAATAATGGCCAATTTGCAGAATCATGCAACCAAAGTTGCAATTGTGTTCGAAGAGTCATAATACACCTATATACCAAATTTGAGTGAAATCGGACAATATCTAAATTTTGACCAATCAGTGGCAAGGATATGGCGGCCAATTTGCTGAATCATGAAACAGAAGTTGCGATAGTGTATGTAGAGTCCTAACACACCTACATACCAATTTTGAGTAAAATCGGACAATATCTAAATTTCGACCAATCAGTGGCAAGGAAATGGCGGCCATTTTGTTGAATCATGAAGCGGAAGTTGCAATAGTGTTCGTTAAGTCATAATACACCTACGTACCAATTTTGATTGAAATTGGACAATATCTAAATTTCGACCAATCAGTGGCAAGGAAATGGCGGCCATTTTGTTGAATCATAAAACGGAAGGTGCGATAGTGTTCGTTGAGTCATAATACACCTACATACCAAGTTTGGTTGCTGTAGCTTTTATACTTAGTCAGAAACAGCCTAATATGCAAGAGCTAAACGCAAAACTTTAACGTTGTAATTCCAGAAATTTGAGATTTTTACCCCAAATAAGCAAAAATCAAGGAATTTGTTTTAGCCCAGTAGGCTCTACTACCCATGCTTCATCTATGATGGAGGTTTGCTTGATGTAACTTTGTCAGAAACAGAGCTAAACGCAAAACTTTAACATTGTTGACGCCGCCATCGTCGTCGGAAAAGTAACCCCTATGTGCCGCCTTTCCGACATCCGTCGGAGGTGACACAAAAATAGTAAAGGTCAAGCGAGATCTTACATCACTGTCCCTTCATGGAGAAGCTAGAGGAAAGCATTAAATTGCATCCATTATTGAAGTCAAGCTTTATGTATTTTCTCCAAACAGTGAAACTAACAATACCGTAGTTGAGGGGTTGGGTGATGGGGGCGGGGGATTGGTGGGGGGTGGGGGTCACATCTTACCATCTTCATCCTCCACAGAATCTATCGTTTCCCCTTAGCCATTTGTTTCATCTAATTCATCTTCATCGTCATCATCTTGATGATGATGACGATGAAGATGAATTAAATTGCATCCATTATTGAAGTCAAGCTTTATGTATTTTCTCCAAACAGTGAAACTAACAATACCGTAGTTGAGGGGTTGGGTGATGGGGGCGGGGGATTGGTGGGGGGCGGGGGTCACATCTTACCATCTTCATCCTCCACAGAATCTATCGTTTCCCCTAAGCCATTTGTTTCATCTAATTCATCTTCATCGTCATCATCATCAATTTGATATACTTCTTCATCTGTTAATAAAAAAAATATCATCTCAATATACAATATTTCAATGTTTTTTTTTTCTTTTCAATATGCTATATTGCAAAAGATGTATTGGACTTTGAGAAAGTCTTTCTTTTTTACACGATTTTTCAAAAACCCAAATTTCCACTCAAATACTTCTACATTACTTACTTTTTGTTGCAAATATCGTGTCTGGGTTTTCTCTGTATCTGTTTTGAAATCTGCATGTATGATACTAGTGTTGGGTTGGCAAAAAACCTGGATTTGTTTTTTTACAAATTTTATACAATCTCAATTCAACTGTTTGGATAAATCTCTGTTTAATAATTGTATTTACCGTCATCTAACTCATCATCATCGTCGTCGTCATCTCCCAATACAACCACTGAATCTTCGTTTTCATCATCATGATCACTGTTAAGTGAAAGAATGTTATAATGAGCTCTTGATAAAATGAAAAGCAAACAGATGAAATCCTTTATAAAGACATGTCATAATCAAAATGCCTCTTTTTCATTTGTTGTATTTTCTTGCTGAAAATATAATCGGCTTTCCAAGTAATCTTTTTGATACAGTTTTGGGTTGCACAACAAACTGAATTACTTTGACAGGAAATTGGCAGAGGATAATTTCAGAGGTAATAATAAATCAAGAATAATCATCAAGACTGTCACATATAATGATTCAGCAAATCAGTTTTATATGAGTATGCCAAATTTTTCAGGGGTCAGCCATAGTTCAAATATCAAATCTATGACTGCTATTTCCTACTTTCAGCCATCTTAAGCAGCTGAACCAGATATGCCAAAGTGGCCATCATTTTATCACAAGGATTTGGTATTCTTATTTGACTTAATGAGAATAATCCTGTGTGACTTACCCTACTCCATTCTCTCCTACTTCAATATCTGGTGCCAGGTAGTATTGAAGGGGATTGGGCCACATATCATCCTTAATCACCTGTAAACACGGAATACATGACAAGGATTTGGAATTTATTCAACCATTAAATCTTGGACTAAACCTTTCACGAGTTCAACCTTGATAAATTATGTCCCTTTCCTGAGTTTCCATAACTAATATTTCAAGGACATGTCTATCTTTCCCTTTTGCACATAGATTTCTTTATACTCCCAGTACAAATCCCTTGATATCTTGTCAAACCTGTGTATAACATCAGGACATCAACGTCCATATTGTGGCAGTATAACATAACCCTGCTATATCGAGATGTAACTACACAAAAGTTCCCAATTAGAAAATTTGTCTTCTCTCATATTATCAAGGTTTATCAGGAAAACTGACCTTTGGATAAATTGCGGAAACACCAAGGCATTCATAATGTTTCCTAGTCCATGTACAAATTCCACTTACTGAATGCATATGTTAAGATACTCAAGATCATTTTTTAACTATATTGGTAGTCCAAAGGGCTAGTTATGTTTACAGCCATCATCATTACAATAGTATCAGACTATTGGCTGGGCTACCCTTTCTGTCTAGCACTGCAGTGGTGGTAAGATTTTATACATCTTTACAGGACTATGAAGTACAGTGTATTTTTACAAGCATTCTTTTCACTAGAATTAACATCAATTGCTAGCCCCCCATATATATGTATTATACATACATAACTTTTCTACTCAATTTGCTCCAGTTTTTTCCAATTCAGTAAGCTCAGAAGCTAAATATTGGAGAGACAGACCACCTACCTCTGCAATGTCGTCTGCTGATGGGTCAGTGTTATCCTGGAACCAGTGGAAAAATGTCCGTGAGAATCCGTGCCTCCGTTTCCTGTTGGGCATCTGTGCCTGTGCACGTTTCGTCAGGTCCATGTTGTCTTTCCACTCGACTTTAGTTGATTTTGATGCTGGGTCACCTAAACACAGGACACCTCATTACCAACTTGTAACTTTCTGATAGCAACCTAGTTAGATATTATCTAACCAAAAATAGAAGAATTGCTTAACCCTTTCTGAAATTTTTTTGAGGATGATAACTAAAGAAGCTTTACCTGTTGTAGCAAGGTGAAATTCTTTGGACAATGTACTGTTGTTAAAATAAGGATTTGAGGAAAATGTGAAATTTATCCTGTATCCCGACTTGATATCTTCGAATTCTTCAACTTCAACCTACAAAGAAAACAAATTAAACTTGAGGTCTCATGTAACATGATTTCAACTTCCCTTCAAAAAACTTGATTAACAATGCTTGAAATTTCATAAAAAACAAGCACAGATATGCCAGACTAGTAGACCGGTAGGTTTTTTTCATGCCCAGGGGTGTAGGATAGGGTGATTTCATCTGAGGGGTTTTCAAATTTGAATAAACAAAAATAAATCTATCAGTAAGATTATGCATACCCCATATTTACAAACAGAGTTTGCATTGAAAAAATAATTATTATCTTACTTTTTCTTTATCTTTTCCACTTTGCTGCATTAGACAGGGTTTTCCCTAGGACCCACAAATTCCTCAAATTTAATAAATTTAGGAGTCCTGGGACTCCCATCACAAATAATATAAAGTAAAACTTCATCAATTTTGGGAATCCTTTGACAATTTTAGGAGTCAAAATGCAGGTTTTTGTGCGTCAGGGAAAACCCTGCATTTAGAGTTCTCCAAATTTGAGTTGTTTTTTTTGTTATTGTTGAGCCATTGTGAACTCAAGTGGCATGCTATGTAAGATTTTTGTTTCAGAGTATGACATACACCCAAATTGGTTATTCCACAAACTCCTTGTATTAAATAACTTAACAGTAGCTTACCATATTGAGGTAGTGTAAGCACTCTTCCTCTTCTTCATCAAGGATGGCTGAAATCTGTGGATGGTTGACAAACTGGGAGGGAAGTTAAGGTTTTTATTGTAAAAAAAAGATACAAATAGTTAGTATACAAGGACTTGATAACTTAAGCCCTTACACAAGATTTGTCCATCTTTATAGCCCATTTAAGTTCAATGTTATATATATATAAAATAGTTTTAGTCACTTCCAATAGGATTATATATATCGATTTAGGTAATTTTAGCAGGGATCACTTTGGAATGAGATTTGGGGATTTTTACCCATATTTTCCCTGAAAATCTCATCAAAAATCCACAATTATATTACTTTATAAAGAAAAATCTCATAGGTATTTTGTTAATCCCAGAAAATCTCTCAAATTATCCCATAGGTTTGAAGAGTCAGAATTATCCCTGTTTTAGTAGTGCTATGCTGTATATATCACTTATTTTGTTAAGTATTGTGATATAATGTGCATGGTTTGTAATTAACATTTTACCTAACCAAATACTGTTTCAACAACACATAAGACAGGGCCAGTTTAGACGAGTTATCCTGTAAGTGAAATAGTGGATTTTCATTGGACATCCATCAACATACACACACAAATCATCTTATTAGTGTTTTAACGGCTTCTTCATTACATATGGTATCCTGACGTCACTGACTTGATTTTCTTTAAATGAAAAGCTGCATCTTCTCAACTGATCAGTGATAGTATCAACCAAGATCATTAAGATGGCAATATCAAAATAAAACACAAAGTTTACAATCAGCTTAAATAGATAATGATACTGATATTAATATTCAGTCCTTCTTCCAAAATCTAAACATGAAAAAAAAAATCTGTGACAGTTTGATAAAAATAACTCTTTAGAAGAAACTTAACTTCAGTGGTGTGCTACCTTATTTACTATTGCTAGTTGTCTCCCCTTGCTAGGTCAGAAAACATTATTTTACATCATATGTACAGACAGAACGCTGCATCTTTTCATAATAATTTCACGATAAGAAAATGTCCATTTCAATAGTACCCAGTCTAGAAGTTTTATGAGCGGAGTAGATCAGGTGCTGATTTCACTTTGAAGACACTGTTGGCCATTTTTCTTCACCATCAAAATAACACCCAATGCAAATCATTGGTTAAAATCGACACAAAGGATACAGCAGTGACCCAAAAGTTTGGAATCTTTTTGATAAGTTCATTCCGTTGATCAAAATGAGGTTTCCGCAATTTGTTGTACTTCTGCTCAACTTTCAGTATTTCCTCACTTGCTTTCTCATTCAGAACGTCAATATCATTTTGACAAGCGTCTATATCTTCCAAAGCCTTTTGTGTATCTGCATCAAAATCCTGACTCTGATCACCTTCAGACACCTCTATTGGTCCGTCTATCTTCTGCATCTTTGTCGGGGGTCCCGTGTCTGTCGACATACTTAGTTGTTTACCTGTGTCTTCTGTTAGTTTGTGGACTTGCCTTTCTTCTCTTTTGAAAAGTTGATAAATTTGCGCGAATACGCACGCTCCTCGCTGGATAACCGACGGTGGCAGAAAGAGTGAAATCTATTGGTTGCTAAAAATACAACTTCGCGATTATGTTCATCTTGCACCAATGATTCAGGTTGTAACAGAATTCCTTCGGTGTGGAGTGCAAATATCCGGGCACTTGTCAATATTAAAATGGCGGAGGAAGAAACGACAGATTCACGAATTAATGAAAATAACGACAACATCTTTGAGATCTTACAAAAACAAACTTCCATGCGCATGACATTGGACTCATTTGATGACCAACTTAGTGAAAATGATAATGACATATTGTTCAATCTAAAACGGGATCAAAAAGGTTACAGGAATCTACCGGGATTGCAAATCACACATGCTGCACATGTTGCGAAGGAGGATAAAAATAAACAATCTGATTCTCTAGTGACATCGCCACCTTCAGATCCAAAACGTCTGAAAATAGCAACCATTCCAACAACACATATTCCAGATCCATGTGTCAGTCCAGACACTGGCAAAAGGAGACGAATTCAACATGATTATCGCAGATTGTCAAATTCTGGATATTTAGACGATTATGTTAGTAGTGAAAGGCGTTTTTCATCAACAAGTGATTCATCAGAAATAAGTGGTTCGCCGTCACCTCCCAAACAAAAACCACTACAGAAGTCATCAAATGGAATGAATGGAACGACAAAAGGTAATGCTTGGTGTAAAGCAACGTTGTCAGCGTTGTTAGATGTTGTCAGTGATTGTTCATGTTAAGATGCACGTAGGCACGTATCAAAATCGATGTCAAGTTCTTGGCCTTGCGAGCTCGAGACTGCCATGCGACTCGACTTACAACCAGGCAATAAATTAAAGCATTTACTTTTACACCTCAGAATTATCTTTTTGTAGAATACCTAAAATATCAATATACTATGCAATGAAAACATATACATTTGATATAATTGAGATCATGTTCTTGATCATAATTTGGGATATGTAAAACTAAAACAGACTTGACTGGGCTAATGACCAAAGTGCATCAATATATTGTATACAAATGTGACATAGGTACACCATCTTCATCGACGCATCATTCATATGTGCATACAGTGATGATACACTGTATTCTCAATTATAGGGCTGTTGTGGCCCAGCCGGGAATTAAACCTGGGACTCCCGCTTGAAAGGCAGCACTCTAACCATTGAGCCAAAAGTCCAGACATTAGACTCGAGGGCCTAATGCTGCCTAATTTTACCACACTCCTTGACCTAGGCCTCCCGATCTTAATTTGGGGTCCTTTTTTGTCTCTCCAAGATCATACCCGTTTTGACTTATGGTAGCTACCACAATACATGTACAGGTCATACAAAATGATGGAGGTCCATGCATAGGGCAAGGACAGTCATCACAAGATGGGGTGGAAAATATGTTTACTTGTGACGCCATTGTTGTGGCCCAGCTGGGAATGGAACCCAGGACTTCTGCTTGAAAGGAGAGCGTTCTAACCATTTGCCTACAGGGTAGTTTGTTGTGATAGGGATTATAGTCTTTTTCCTTAAAGTAGTCTCAGTTCCAACAGGTAAATTTACCTGTAAAAGTTACCTGTTGGTACTCTGCAGGCACAACTATTACAAAAAAAATCATCATAAAATTATCTTCATGATACTTTTTGTAATCAGTAATATTTAATTGTGTAATAAATAATGTAAATATTATAAGAATTGTGATTATTAATTACAATTAAATGCTTTAGATACTTTCTAGAAAAAAAAATTTTTTTAACTCACCATAGAATTATTTTATTCTTAATTTTAAAAAATACTGTTGCAAAAATGAATATATATGATATTTTTTAATATAATAGCTAAAGGTGATTAATCTATTAAGTTTGGTGATTGATTTCGAAAGTTTCTAAATGCAAATTAATATCAAAATTACTTTTCATTTCAATTTTAGTACATTTTTGCTTGGATATGTATGACTTATATAATACCAACTTACTCAATAATTTAATACCCCTAGAAAGTGAGGTTTATTTAATCAAGGTATTGTTTTCATTACCTCATTACAAGCTCATTGTAACCGTTCAATTCATCCATTACCTGAAACCTTACTGTTTTTCAGTATAAGATACAGTGCATATATCTACAGTGCAAAATACAAATAGATACATGTACAACACAATACACTTGCAACACACAAACCACAGAGGACAATATTACCTAAATTCAAAAGATGCTTGTTATTTCTGGTTTCAAAAAGTTGTACAAATGTTTCCATATTAGGTTTTCTATGAGAATACGGTTTGATGAAATGTTGTTCATGATGACTACATTTTATTATGAATTGGTACGTGCCACTGTCGCAATACGTACAAATCTTATTAATTCGATTTATTTTATTACACTGTCCCATTTCAAGATTCAGTTATGAGACGACAATCTAATTTTTGCGATTTGTTTAAACAAATAGTTTTTTAGCTCACCTGGCCCGAAGGGCCAAGTGAGCTTATGTGATGGTGCAGCGTCCGTCGTCCGTCCGTCCGTCAACTTTTTCCTTTAAACGACTTCTTCTAAAATACTGAAAGGCCCAGTGACATGAAATTTGGCTGGTAGATTTCTTGGAAGGAGCTGAACAAAGTTTGCGAAAAAAAATCACTTTGACCTAATTTCAAGGTCACAGGGGTAAAAAATGTCGAAACCTTCAAACAACTTCTTCTAAAATACCGTCAGGCATAGAGACTTCATATTTGACCAGTAGCTTCCTTAGATGAAGCCAAATAAAGTTTGCGAAAAGAAATGACCTTGACCAATATTCAAGGTCACCGTGAGGCTAAATCTATTTTAACCTTTAAACGACTTCTTCTGAAATACCAAAAGCCCTAGAAACATGATATTTGGCTGAAATGTCCCTTGGATGAAGCCCGACAAAGTTTGCGAAAAGAAATGACCTTGACTTATATTCAAGGTCACAGGGGTCAAATCTGTTAAAACCTTTAAACGACTTCTTCTGAAATACCAAAAGTCCTAGAAGCATAATATTTGGCTGAAAGGTTCCTTGGATGAAGCCGGACAAAGTTTGCGAAAAGAAATGACCTTGACCTATATTCAAGGTCACAGGGGTCAAATCTGTTAAAACCTTTAAACGACTTCTTCTGAAATACCAAAAGCCCTAGAAGCATGATATATGGCTGAAAGGTTCCTTGGATGAAGCCGGACAAAGTTTGCGAAAAGAAATGACCTTGACCTATATTCAAGGTCACAGGAGTCAAATCTGTTAAAACCTTTAAACGACTTCTTCTGAAATACCAAAAGCCCTAGAAGCATGATATTTGGCTGAAAGGTTCCTTGGATGAAGCCCGACAAAGTTTGCGAAAAGAAATGACCTTGACTTATATTCAAGGTCACAGGGGTCAAATCTGTTAAAATTTTTAAACGACTTCTTCTGAAATACCAAAAGCCCTAGAAGCATGATATATGGCTGAAAGGTTCCTTGGATGAAGCCCGACAAAGTTTGCGAAAAGAAATGACCTTGACCTATATTCAAGGTCACAGGGGTCAAATCTGTTAAAACCTTTAAATGACTTCTTCTGAAATACCAAAAGCCCTAGAAGCATGATATTTAGCTGAAAGGTTCCTTGGATGAAGCCCGACAAAGTTTGCGAAAAGAAATGACCTTGACCTATATTCAAGGTCACAGGAGTCAAATCTGTTAAAACCTTTAAACGACTTCTTCTGAAATACCAAAAGCCCTAGAAGCATGATATTTGCCTGAAAGGTTCCTTGGATGAAGCCGGACAAAGATTGCGAAAAGAAATGACCTTGACTTATATTCAAGGTCACAGGGGTCAAATCTGTTAAAACCTTTAAACGACTTCTTCTGAAATACCAAAAGCCCTAGAAGCATGATATATGGCTGAAAGGTTCCTTGGATGAAGCCCGACAAAGTTTGCGAAAAGAAATGACCCTGACCTATATTCAAGGTCACAGGAGTCAAATCTGTTGAAACCTGCAAACGACTTCTTCTGAAATACCAAAAGCCCTAGAAGCATGATATTTGGCTGAAAGTTTCCTTGGATGAAGCCTGACAAAGTGTGTGAAAAGAAATGACCTTGACCTATATTCAATGTCACAGGGGTCAAATCTTTTAAAACATTTAAACGACTTCTTCTGAAATACCAAAAGCCCTAGAAGCATGATATTTGGCTGAAAGGTTCCTTGGATGAAGCCTGACAAAGTTTGCAAAAAGAAATGACCTTGACCTATATTCAAGGTCACAGGGGTCAAATCTGTTAAAACATTCAAACAACTTCTTCTGAAGTACTAAAAGCCCTAGAGGCATGACATTTGGCTGAAAGGTTTCTTGGATGAAGCCTGACAAAGTTTGCAAAAAGAAATGACCTTGATCTTGATTTGCCTAGAGACATGATATTTGGCTGGTTGCGTCCTGGGATGAAGCCAAACAAAATTTGAAAATGAAAATGATGTTGTCTTATAAGGTCACAGGGGTAAAATATGTTTAAATCTTAAGATGTTCTTCTAAATGTCTTACATTAAAAGATTTTAGGGGACTTTAGGGTTACACTATAATATAAGTCAGAGATTGATACCAGGTGAGCGATGCAGGCCCATTGGGCCTCTTGTTTTAAATACGTTTTAAGACCAAAATTACCACCAATACATTTTCAAAGTGAACGTTTTTATGATACATTTATATAGCCTATACATTGCTGTTGAAAAATATCTGTCATCTGTATTTTCTGTTTGCTACACGTGCACATGTCCCAAATATACTGTATTCTAAACAATTTGTTCCCTATACTATCTGTCAGTGCCCTTTTCAACCATTTCATCGTAATATGTATAGTTATGTGAATTTTTAACTTTAGCAAATATTTGAAAATTCTAAGCTTTCGAATAATAATAATTGATGATCATGTTATTTGGTATACTTTTCTACACCCCTAAATTCTCTTACAAAATTTAAAAGCATTTTTGTTCAATATTTGACACTTTATGAAACCCCCACACTTCAGTTTCTTAATTCAAAATGCTACTTACAAAAGTGTCAAAAAAACTAAGTTGGGTTTCAAAATTGAAATATTTTCTTTTACAAACATTAGTAATTCGACCTTGTCCAGCTGTTTACTCTCGTGTTCTCCAGAATTTTCCAAAATATATCATCAGAATTCCTAGATAACGAACACACATTTCTAACAATTTAGGACTAATTACTTAATTCAATAATTTTCTATATTTCTCTTTATTTCTTCTATATATGGTTATCTCTGGATTGTATATTTTCTGTACAATTAAGTGCTGATAACACATTTCATATTCTTTTTTATTTCTTTATATCTGTATCCTTGTATTTAAGATGGAATCAAATTGTATATTTTATTTACAATTAAGTGCTGATAACACATTTCATATTTCTTTATATCTGTTTCCTTGTATTTAAGAAGAAATCAAATTGTACAATTTAATGCATATGTAGTGCTGACTATCCACAGTTAAACCTCAGGTAAGGTGAGTTCACAGGTAAATCACAGGTAAGGTGAAAAGGGCAGTTTATAAGAAACAGTATATAAGTGACTTTCCATTGTTTCCAAAAACAACACCTACCTATTGTTTAAAAAAATGTTGGCGTTCGGAGAAGCTCTCACAACCCAGACACTAGATGGCTTAAATTAATTACTGGCCCAAAGGAGGTGTGAACCACCTATAATAGGCTTAACACCTCAGATCAAGAGGTCTCATTCAACATGTCCACTTGCATTGTCCAGCCAGGTGATTGTCTATCAGGAACCTTAACCTCCAGCAATTTAATTGATATAAGTAAATTACTAATTAGACTGTGATTACAATGAGCTTCCATCACTTCAAAAGCAAACACCACCAGGAGGGGGGAGGGGGGGGGGGGGAGGTTATAGAATATAGCTGCCATATTTGCTATTTACTTACATGATGTAACAGCCTACATATATCTACTAGTGTAACATTAATATTGTATACATAGCTGTCAGCTTGAACTGACCGTAATCTTGATTTAACAAGCATAGTAATTATAATAAAGGAGCAAGAAATTGGAATAAAAATGTAGATTTCAGCATTGCATACTACCTGTCAAGGGTCAAATGCAAGCAAACTGGAAATCTTGTGACAACATTTTACCGAACACAGTGCAAAAACGTGGACATATAATGATTAATTATATATAATAATCTATTCAATATTCAATAATAACAAGTGCAGGGTTTTCCCTAGGACCCTCAAATTTAATAAATTTAGGAGTCCTGGGACTCCCATCACAAATAAAATGAAGTATAACTTCATCAATTTTGGGAGTCCTTTGACAATTAGAGGAGTCAAAATGCAGGTTTTTGTGCGTCAGGGAAAACCCTGCAAGTGAAAGCAGTTAAGTAATTACTGAACAGTGAATGAAACTTCTGGCTCTAATGTTGTTGTTTTTTTTGTATTCCCATGTGACTTTCCTTGAATATTCCAAAACAAACTCTGAAGATTCAGATTCAGATTTCTTTATTCCTTGTGCAAAAACACATCGGAGAGTAGACAAACATGTATGTATATTACAAATTCATAATGAAACATGTTAACAAAAACAGTCATATCAACAATATAAGCATATTGTATAACGGCAAGCATGATAACAGTATGTATTATCATTAACCGTGCAATACGACAAAATGACAGCATATATTATTTTTCATAAGCATTTTACAAATACAACCTATTGAAATGTAAATTGGAAAAAATCGATATAAGATTATACAGTGCTATTCCGACGTTTACTACTTAAAAACAAGAATTTTCCTAATCTATTCAATTCCTTAATGTTTTGTGTATTAAATAGTTGAATCAATTTGAAAACACTTGGTCGTTTATAATAATAAGGCTTAATAAATTCGCACCTTAAGTCGTTATAAAAGTTACACTTTAATATAAAGTGAAATTCATCTTCAATGCTATAAGAGGTACATAAATTACAAAATCTTTGATCCCTATGAAGGTTTCTATAACGCCCCTGTTCAATATTTAAATTATGTGAGCTAAGTCTAAAACGAGCTATAACCTTTTTATATGAGTTGTTTATTGATTTTCTTAAATATAATTGCAGTGTAAAATTATCTATCAGGTGTCGATAAAGGAAACCTTTTGAAGTTGATTGTATATTTGCTAGTATTTCCTGCCGATAAATATCGAAAAGTTTTTGCTCAATGATTGTATGGGTATTTCTGTCATTAATTGCATTGTCCCAAAGGTAAGTTAAACCCAATTTGTTAAGTTCAGTGCGGATATCTGAAATCCAGCTATCATTAGACAAAGTTCTTTCCTCGTAACATGATTTTAAAATGCAATTATTCGTAGTTTTTAATTTTAACCAATATTTGATAATTTTCAATTTCCTACATACAGACAAAGGTAATCTTCCTAACTCACAATAAACTAAGTTGTTACAAGTACTCTTCTTAACTCCGAGTAGCCTTTTACAAAAAAATATATGTATCTTTTCAACATCCAAAGCCTTATGAAATCCCCATACTTCCGCACTATAACTTAAAATGCTATTGACATAAGTGTCGAATACAGAACATTGTGTTGTGATATTAAAACTATGATTTTTGAACTTATTACAAAGTGCATAATATGCCTTATTACCTTTATCTGCCACATGTTTTTGAGTAACATTAAATTTTCCGTTATAATTAAAAAGCATGCCAAGATAATTGAATTGGTTAACGACTTGGAGCTCTTTAGTGTCATAAAACCATTTCTCATTTTTTCTTATCCCACCACCATTCCTAAAAACTACTATTTTTGTCTTATCAGTGTTCAAATTGAGTTTGTACTTTTCATTATATGATTTGAGAGCTTCCAGAATTTGTTGTAACTTTTCTGGCGTTTCTGCAAATAGCACAGTATCATCGGCGTACATTAATAGAAAAACATTGATTAAATTGATTTCGATTGATGGACAACCTTCTTTTATAAAATGTATTTCACAGTCATTGACGTACATGGAGTACAAAATGGGTGACAGAATTTCCCCCTGGAAAAGACCGATTGTATTTGGGAAAAAATCTGAATAAAAACCATTGTGCTTTACACAAGACTTTACCGAACTATACAATGATTGAATTATTTGTAACATTTTCCCTCTAACACCCTGCTTAATTAATTTACACCACATCTGAGATCTGTCAATTAAATCAAAGGCTTTCTTGTAATCAACAAAGCAACAATAAAGTCTTCCACCTTTTTTACTTAAGTATCTATTGATTAAAGTCTGAAGGACAAATATTGCATCCACGGTTGAGTGTCCAGGTCTAAAACCAAATTGAGCATCTGTTAATATATTATATTTAATATCCCAATTCATCAGTCGTTCATTCAATATTGAAGTAAAAAGCTTCCCCATACAACTCACTAGAGTAATACCCCTGTAATTATTTGTATTTTCTATGTCGCCTTTCTTATATACCGGGGTGATACTTCCAGTTGACCAAGCTTCAGGAAAAATCCCTAATTCAAAAATAGAATTAAAAAGAGTGATTATATATGGCAAAAGTATATCCTTGCAATCAATAAAAAGTTCATTTAGCATTTTGTCCTCACCACAACATTTATTTCTGCGTAACTTATGTATTGCAGAAATAATTTCTTTTTCTGTAATATGCGAGTCTAATTCTTCAAATACACACGATGCATTATTTTCATATAAAGTTCTTTCTCCTATCTCATTCACTGGATTATCTTGACAACTTAAATTTTTAAAATGGTTGTAGAATTTGTCAAGAGATATTTTGTTAGAAACTTTAAATTTTCGTTTCGAAAAGTATTTATAAAAATGTTTCGGGTTGTGTTTTCTAAGAAACTCCATCATATCGCCCTCCTGTCGCTGATATTCTCTCTTCAGTCTTAATTCAAATTTCTTATAATCATTTTTTTTCTCTATCAATATTCTGTGATTATCAGCATTTTTACAATTGTTAAATGAATGTAATGCATCTTTGTATATCTTATATTTCTGTTTACATGTGAAATTAAACCAGGGTTTATCCTCACACTGAATTTTTTTTTTCTTCGGAACTTTATCAGTTATAGTTGACTTACATCTATGTACGTCACACAATGGTAAACAAATTTCATTTAGAGAAGAACAAAAGCTGTCAACACATACTTCGACATCTGTCTTGTTTAACAAAGGTGTAGCGAGGATCTCATTTAAAACACAAGTATTTTGACTAAGTTTCTGTCTAATGGCGTGTACATTCTCACTCACTCCACTTAACATTTTCGCATTCACATCTAGCATGGGATTGAGTTCTAAGGAATTCTTCGTCCATATTTATATCTAGTCTTAATTTAAAACATAAAGGTGAGTGATCAGACATGGTTACAAAATTACCAGACTTAAAATCGTTTACATTATGAAAGTTGTCACCCTCTATTAAGAGGTAATCAATCAGACTGGTACCAACAGAACTGAAAAAAGTAACACTTCCATCCGGGTCACCCGAGTGACGTCCATTCAATATCCTAAACCCAGTAGATTTACACAGAGACAATAACTTCCTGCCAAACGTGTTTACAAATTTATCCATGCTTTTCCGCTCAGTAAGATCATTCTCATTATCAGGTTGATAGTCAACAAAATCAATTAATACATTACCATCATTACCAAAGCCGTCATTAATTATCATATCAGGTCTGGTACCAGTTCTGGCATTGAAATCTCCAGTTATGTACACTTTACCGTTTGATTTATAATTTATGATAGAATTTTGCAACATTTGAAATAAATCTATTTCTTCTGTGTTGTTTTCGTAGAAAACACTATTTTCGGGGGGAAAGTAACAAAATACAATATAGCTACAACTTAAATTATCTTCAAGTTTTAACCATATTATGCTATCGAGTAGATTTTCAACCATAGATATCTTATCTTTTAAGAAATATTTATAGAAGATAACAATACCACCACCAATACCAGTTTTCCTCGGGAAGACATATTTACAATAACCATCTAAATCAAATTCATCTTTCTCAGATAACCAACATTCACTGAGACACACAATGTCATAATTGATGATAACAGACAAAAAGTCTGAATTACAGAGCTTTCCTAATAGACCTTTGCCAATGTTCCATGATAGTACCGATAGGTCTCGCTCAGCAATACGCGTCACTCTCCGCGTGGTCCTATGTACGATGACCCGAGTTACCTGCAGCTGCTGTAGCAGCGTAAGTGGCCGCCGGGGCCGACTGACCAGCCCTGTTCCCAGGAGCCTCGTGATCACCATCATATAGTTTACCATTTACATATAGTCTGTCTCTAACCAATCTGATGGAGGGCTTGTCTCCCGAACTTTTAAGACGCTTTACTACAGGATATAGTTTCTTACGGCGGTCCTCAATAACGGCGGGAAACTGTTCATGAATACCGAATGGCGTACCTTGTAGTTTGTATGAACTGTTCTTCACTCGCTGGAGGTCCTGGTAGTAGATGAATCTAGCTACTATTGGTCTCTGTTTTCCGCGAACATGTTTTCCAAACCTATGGACATTTCCGAATTCGATCCTGTCCTCGATCTTAAGTTCGTGGAATATGAAGTCGCGTAGTTTATCCTCCGTCAACTCATCCCGTGATTCGCCACCAAGACCTGTAAAGACCAAATTGTTCTTCATTGAACGGCACTGTAGATCGGTCACTGTGTCAGCTAATCGGTTTCGCTCATCAAGCATTCCCTCCATCTTGTCATTAACAGCGTCCATTTCACCTTGTTGTTCTTGAAGGCGTCGGGAAAGCTGTTCTATCTCAGCACACTTTGTTTCAAACACATCACATTTATCTGCAACAAAGGCGACAGATTGTTCAAAATCGGTAATTTTCTTCTCAAATGCATTCACTCTTCTAATAGTTGTAGATAATGTAGCATCAATGTTCTTTACCTGATGTTCTATGATATCCAGCTTCTGAATCTTTGAGATGAGAAAGTCAAGTTTTCTATGAACAGCGTTAAGATCTGTGTTACCAGGAAGCATAGCTGATGGGGTGGATGTACATGGTTCACGTAGGGTGTTAGCATTGGTATCGGATTCAGCTCCGTGCAAGACCCCGTTTACCTCCTTAAGTATCGCGCTAACAGATGGAGATTCAGCACTGTTGTTAACACTACTAGAACTACTCTCATTTTTCTTCTTACGCTTCTTAGCTTTGTTGCCCATTATGAAAAGGTGAGTTCGTAAGGCGGTAGACCGTGACGAAAAAAATTAGCGATAGCCACACTTCATATAATGTCTCAGGTAAAATCTATTTATAGCACATATACACGTACAGCACAGGTAACAAAGAGGTGAGTAGATGATAATAAATTGCTATAAAAAGTACATTTTCAGATGTATAAATATCCAATCCTCATACCTGCACATCCAGGTGTATAATACAGTGTCACACAACGAGTTTCCAAAGAAACAGTCTGCAAAAACTATGCCATATTCCAAAGAAATATCAGAGCAATGAAAAAGTCAACACCATTGCTGCTCATGCGCACTCAGAATGTCTCAGAAAGGCTGGTTATACAAGCATTCACAGTCCTTGTTATAATTTTACAAGACATTTATCAGGGCTTTTTCTTGATAAATTGGAAAAAGGCCCATACTTTATGATATTGGAAAAAATCATTGTTATATCATGATCAACAAAATAGTTCCTTGAATAAGTATAATCTATATGATATTAAACTGGGAAAAAAGACATCATTTTTGTCTTCATTGATTGCAGTGCCTACATTTTTATTACATTTTCCCATTGCTTTGAGGAAATTAGTCTGGAATTAAGGCTCATTAACTAATTGGGAAAATAATTCTGAAATTGGGAAATTTGAAGCCAAAATCTCATTGGGAATGGGGCCCTGAGAGAACCTAGAAAAAGCCCTGTTTATAGCGTGTTCCATTTAGCGGAACAAACTAGACTTTCCGCTAAATGGAACGCGACGTTCCGCCGGAACAAACCGCTTCGTCGGGAACGTTTCGTTTGAGGGTGCCAAGTTGGATCCAATATGGCAGCCAGTGAAAGATTTTTGTTTCAAATTTTCAATAAATTGTTAAAAGCTACATGTATAACAGTAACCAGTTAAACAGCATTTCATCAGTAAAATATATCACTACCAACTCCAAGTGGCATCATAGTGTGTAAAGTAAATAAAAGGGATTACTCCCATTGTTTTCCGGATTTTATGATGGAACCATTTTGGTTATTTCCAGGAAAATTGTTTCTTTTTCCTTTTCGATTACATGTATTAGATTTCCACCCGAAAGATATGGAATTCGGCACGTTCTGTTCCATTTAGCAGACCAGTTCCAAGTTGGCACATCTTGAACGTTCCGCTTAATAGAACACGCTATATGTGTCACAGATAGGGCTGTTATCTAAACCCCCCCCCCCCCCCCCCCTGTATATAGCTAATTATATATTAAGGGTCCCCTCGTGTCTGTTTGTATTTTTTCCTGATCATGTTGAATGCTCTTTCAGAATCAGCATTGCTGTTTGAGATAATTTCAGTCAATCTCTGACAGTTTTAATAGAGATGGAAATCTGGCTTTCACAAAGAACTGGTTCCTTTTCCCCAAAACTACTAATAACCTGGGATAAACTGGAGAATGTAATAAATATCTGGACCCCCGCGGGTCATTTTCAAACTGGAGATTTTGTATATTTCTGTCTTAAATATTCGAGAGTCTCAAATCCAATGCAGGAATGGTGCTAATATCAATGTGAATAACTTTATTTAATTTCTGTGGCATTGACAATACTATATTTGAATCTCAATGCAGGAAACTTTACAGGTATGGAATTGGCAGGGGCAGGGCTTAGATTAATTTTTTTTCTGTCACTAGGCACTATGTCTGGTACCTGGTGGCTACCAACAACTTACTTGGCACCACCAAATTTCACCTGGCACCATTTACAAGTGTAAATCAAACAAAAAACAAAACAGATTGCTTGTTTGAATTTAATTAATTATAAAATGCATTAATTCACATATTTATTTGAATTTGTTGTTATTGAAATTTGTGCTTTTACTTTATTGATATAAAAGAATATAAAATGTCAATGTGTATAATACCATAAAAGATGACACTTTCCAGTATTAAATGTTTGTTTGTTTTATATTTCAAACTGCCCAGTGTTATGTCTTCATATGTATTTTTCAAACTTGTACTTTCAAGTGATTGAGTAGATCTGAACCTGAAATCAAAGCTTTACCTTATATCCAATGAATGGTCTGAAAACAATATAGATATTGTTTTTGTAGACTTTATAATTAAAAAGTTGCAAACCTATAAAAACTCAAAAGAGCAGAAGGCTGTCAGTCTGTCACACACATTTCCTACGAGAAATATATGCTAAAAGTAATGTTAGTTTCAGTGATATTTAGCACCAAATCCCCTGGAAATAAGATAACGGGAAAATGAAATAGCTAAAAAGTAGTGGTACAGGGTCACATGAATTTAACTTCATAATTAAACAAAAGCCACTTTATAGAAATAGGTTGTTAAAAATGCATATTTTGATATTAAATTTATGACTTAACAGTAAAAGTATATATCTCAGTTTGCTTATTTAAAACAACGTTGACATATTAAAGAATATTGGTATTCTGTGCTCCGCTATCAATTGCATTTTGCACATTTTACGAATTGTAGTCATTAATAGCAAAAATTAAATTGATAATTTTCGTGACTTTTGGGAAACTGTATTTAAGCAAAAGAAACAATCTAGGCTGCAAGTGTATTCCACATTTATCTTTAAATCAGCTACTTACTTTTACTATTAAGGGAAATTTTGCATGATCATCAGAAATTTCCCTTGTGACTGAATGTTTGTGTATACGTATCATACGAGAGTGGAAGTAGGCCTATATAAAACGATCAGATTCATTTGGGTGTTTTATCTGGCATGTGCTGCATGTGAAGCGTTTTAAGTAACTCAGGCACAAAATAATGGATGGCTTCGGTAAAACATGAAATTTCACCGGTGCCCGGGAATGTACAACACTCTGAACACAACGTTGTTTTAACGGTATTTTGATTTATGATATATGTACATTCATGTTTACCAAGTTTATACCAGTCAAATGTGTTATTACAGTCAAACCTGTCTATAAAGACCGCTCAAGGGGAGACAGAAAAACGGTCACTATAGACAGGTTGCCTTTATAGACAGGTCAAGATTTTTGGACCAACCACTTTAATTGAAAATGTCATAAATGACTTGTCATTAAATAGGGCATTCAGTATAACATTACAGAAGTCAAACTTTTTGTTTTGAAATATATTCTTATATTATTTTTAGGTTTAAATCTATATTTTTTAAAACATCTTAAAACGGTATGATGAATGCCCTATTCAATAATATTCATGATCATTTTATTACATTTGTGAATTCTTGGTTGAGTTTGTTGTTCTTTTTCTAAAAATATAAAATTAAACAGTAACGTAATTTATCGCATATAGTGCGCACTCGCGTATAGTGCGCAGGTACGTTTTGTGGTCCAAAAAAATGAAAAATAAAATCTTGAAGAAAAAAATTATTTTTGAAAAAAAAAAACCTCAAGTCAGAATGATAGCACCAACCAGGTAAGTCGGCATTTAAGGTTAATAAAACAAACACCTTTGAATAGGAAACTTTAAAAACATAACACAATGCCTCGTTAATTAGGCTTGACATTGATTGACACCTCGCGCGAGTTACGATAAAGATCTGTTGACACCAGCGAAGGCACAGGTCTAATACTGATAATTGAAATAAACGATGTTTTCACAGCAATATCATTCATGAATTATTCAATTAAATCTTACATAAGACTTAATCTTCCACGTTTTCTATAAAATAAACAATTTGGGAGTCTCTGTGCGTCTAGAGTCGGCAATGTACTGGGTTGACGGTAATTGTGACGATTAAAGCCTAACACAGGGGTCGCGAACAGGCCTGCATAAACGTGAACACGAAATATGCAACGCTGTTCAATCGTATCATATGACTACACTCATACTGGAAAGCACTATGCGTTATTCAGGTTAGGAAATAACCTAGATCGTCGCTATCAGTAGCCAATCAAAATGCAGGATATTGTCGAAAACAGTGATGGGCTCACCGGAAAGTTTTCACTTGTCATAAAATAATAATATCTTCAGTCAATGTGCTTTTCAACTCATATTTTCAACATTTATAGTATTTTCTACTTATGAATCATGTACGCAAATACCGGACATTTTGTACGGAGCTGTACATGTGCGACGGGTTACCGGAACGGCATGTTCACCGGAAATCGGTCGTTATAGGAAGCGAACTAGCGACCGTCGTTCCAAAATTACCGGTCGTTAGCCACATTAGACTGGTGTTCGTTAAACAGATGGTCGTTATATAATGAAATCTCACAAGGAATCTGAAAATCGGTCGTTATAGAAAGCGAACTAGTGACCGTCGTTCCAAAATTACCGGTCGTTAGCCACATTAGACAGGTGGTCGTTATACAGATGGTCGTTATATAGTGAAATCTCACGGGGAATCTGAAAATCGGTCGTTATAGACCGGCAGTCATTATAGACAGGCGGTCGTTAGAGCAGGTTTGACTGTATATATATTGAAAACGTTAAATAAATACGCTTCTCTGTAAAAAACATGGGGTTGTAAAATAAAGAATTGATTTCTTCTGTTCTAAAATATTAATGTTGTAAATAATCTGAATAGCGTCAATTTTGACTGTGGTTTGACATTAATGTTGGAAGTTTTATATGCTCAACCTCAAACGGCCTCACCAGGTTCTCTTAAAAATCATAATATAATCCGACATATGTTTGTCTGTTGTATAATTATTACTTTTTTAAGAATAAGAGGTGTATTTGGCAAATTTGCTAAAGACATTTCTTATTTACTGAAGAAAAAAATGGGGTTTTAGCAAATTTTGCTAAAGGATTTTACTGCCTAGAGTGAGCAGAGGTATTCAAGGGTCAGAATATTCTAACTTGACTATGTACGATACAATTAAATCCATGTATTCCTGTGGTATATTAATTTCTTTCACGCTACCAGTGAGTAATAAATTAATCACATAGAAAACAGACAAACAGTATCATTTGTATATGAATTATTTTTATTCGAAGAAATGTTTTGTCGATATGAGATCATCTAGCAGAAATTGCCAGTTGAATGTATTATCGTCGGTTGTTTGGCAGTTTTAATTTATAAAACTGAATTGATCTGTTTTGTTCTGCAGTGGCTCCATCCCCATCTAAGCATGACAGACAGTCTGATGTTGACAACAGGAGTTCAGACAGTCTCAATGGCATGGCGTCCAGTCCTGAAAAACTCCGAAAGTTAGCCATCAGTAGTCACCATGGCTCCAGGGACAAGGAGGTGTCGGGCGAGCACAAGGAGCGCCGGCACCACCATCACCACTCAGAGCACCACCACAAACATCACAAACATAAACACCATCATCACAAGGAACAACGGCAGACCACGCCAACAAAAACACCGCTAGTCACCCTCAACGGCAAACAGGAGTATCATGTCATCCCTCAACAGACTGGTCTCACTCTCAAAATCTCAGGAAAGAAACGTATAGTCAATAACTGTGGGGTGCAAGTCAACCTCCGCCGAAGGACGGAGAGCAAAGGCGTGCAAGTACCTTCAAGTGATTCCTCAAGTGGTAAGGATATAAAGTTAGCGTCGTCTGGAAGTTTCTCCCCAAAGAAAGGGGTTTCCAGGGTGTCCCGTGGAACCCAGACGGACAAGAAGTCGGGTAAATATAACAGTGACAGCTCTGGTAGTAATAGGAGCGGTGGTCAAACCAAAGTGGAAAATGACTCCAAGCCTCTGAGTGCTGTTGATGTTATGAAAAACATCAGGTCAGAATGTTTTCAACACATGGCCTTGAAAAAAGGACATGACTTAGGAGATTCTCTCTTGCCTTTTTCCGATTCAAAGTTTAAACAGTTTATGCATTTAGAGAAATATTCAAATGGTGGAGCACTGGTGTTACATGTGTATCAAGATGAGATCTCGCACCTTCCCAAGGAAGACCGTGTTGAATTAGCAAAAGACTATTTTGATTTTGTATATGGTGAAAGCCCAGAGGGTGTTTCGAATTGTGTGATGGGAATCGTTCATGGGGCTGTTGCATCACAACAAGACTACATAGACTATTTCGCCGAAAATCATCCTAACATGACGGTGAAGGCAGGCATTTTAGGTAAATCAGACATTGAAAGTTTGTCAATGAATAAATACAGAGAACAGGTGATAAAATCCTACCAGAACGGTACGTTCCGCACAGGGCCTTTGTTACAGATTAGCTTGGTTGGGACAGTGCACGAGGAGGTAGGGGATTATTTTCCCGAGTTTTTGGATTCATTGGAGGAGAACGAGTTCCTCAAGGCAGTGATGCCTTGGGGTGAAAGGTCACTGGTACAACTGAGTAGGAACCTCAGTAACGATGGTCCCATTCTGTGGGCGCGTCCTGGAGAACAGATGGTTCCAACAGCTGATATGCCAAAGTCTCCATACAAACGCAAACGGTAAGCATCTAAGCTGCGAGTCCTTCATAAGTTCATAGAGTTATTCCAGTATTAACAGTAAAATATCTATCCAAGACTGGGACTGCAGGTTTACTGTAGCAGCGGCCAATTTACAATTTATTTTCATGGGTCCTACAACCCACAGAATTTCATTATCAATTTACATTGAAGCAAATATTTATAGACAATATAGGCAGGGAACCCAACCATGGGCAGAAGTGATTTACTTTAGATTCCCGGGGCTAGGGATCCGGAGGTCCTTTACTGAAATAGTCCTAAAAGGTAGACAAGTGGTTAGGCGTACCATCCACATAGTTATATTAATAACCCTGAATTTTATTGATAAATTCTCGGCTTGACCCACTCGTCTCTAATTGCAACTAGTTGGCAAGCCTTTTTGTCTATATACGAGTTGTTTTATTTTTTCGTTCACTTTGATTTTACAGTGGTATGAATGAGCTGAAAAATCTATCCTACCTGCCACGTGCCTCCGAGCCACGCGAGGTACTGGTGGAGGACAGAACACGCTGTCATGCGGACCACGTGGGTCAAGGTTTTGACCGAATGACCACAGCTGCTGTAGGAGTTCTCAAAGCTGTCAAGTATGGAGAGGACAGGTATGGTATACCTTATAATATAAAATAAGTATAAAGCAATACATATTGAGTATAGAGGGGACAGGTATGGTATACCTTATAATATAAAATAAGTATAAAGCAATACATATTGAGTATAGAGAGAACAGGTATGGTATACCTTATAATATAAAATAAGTATAAAGCAATACATATAAAATATAAAGAAGACAGGTGTGATATTCCTTGTAAGTTATATAAAAAACAAGTAAGAAACAGACATATTAATTATACATAATTACTTATTTTGGAAGGGAAAAGTACAGGGGAGAAGCAGACAAATAAAACATACAAATGAATAATGGAGAGGATAGGTAATGGTGTGAAATCAAGAATTAAGTTGTCTGACCTTTTTGAAATTGATTTATATTCTACTTTAGATATTTATAACTTTTCCCTGCTAATATTTCATATTAACTACAAAGTTAGATTTTACTACACAATTGGCATTGTTTGATACATGACAAATTTGGTACAGATTCACATACATCTTGTGAGAATTGTTCCTCTGTTTGTTTGATGAAGTGAACTTTCTTATTGATTAAACTGGAAAACATGCCGTTTGTTGATTTATATATTAAATGACAATTTTTTATTTTTCCAGATGTGAAGAAGGGCGTGTTGTGAAGGATGTGATTTGTTTCCATCCGGGAGATTTCATAGAATTGGTTGATAAACTTCATTTAGATCTCCACGAACCTCCAGTCTCACAGGTCAGTATCAACAACTTAAGGTACTTCATGTTTTCTTATTTCTCAAAATATAAGCAAGCTTTAGCTTAGCAAGATCTGAGAGGATGAAACAGATTGATGTACAGTTAGATGGAGAGCTGTCAATATTTGTTAAAATAAATGTCTTGTATGTATACTCTCGTTTAAGATTCTAGGTGTTAAATGTCCCCTGCTATATATAATAATCAACGAGGCCTGGAGGCCTGATATGCTTTCTGACCGTAGGTTTTAATGGTGAATAACCTATTACGTTTGTTCATATATTTGACCTTGGTCATTGGCCAATGTGTTATAAATTTTGAAATATATATTTAGTGACCATGAGACTAAGATTAACGTACTTGTAGTTTGATCTATTGATGGATCAATGACTCAAACCACTGCAGACCTGGTCCTCCATTCTAAGTCTCCCAACAGATCTGAAAAATTTTAATTTAAAAAATTTGCAATGAAACACTTGAACTTGTGGATATTACGAAGTATTTAATGTGTAGCTTAGGTGAAGATTGTTTACAAATAACCTTGACCTTCAAGATCACACAGGTCAAACATGATAAAGTTTTCAAATATTAGCTGAAGAACCATAAGGTAAATGCTCTCAAGTTTTTAAGTTAATTTATGTACTTTTCAAGGTCATTTGGGTTAAGGGTTTTATAATCATCAAACAGTTTCACTTACAAACGTGAGGGCTAGGGTAATGATATTTGTACTAATTTTTCACCCCCATTTCTCCAGCAATTAATATGCCATATATGGCCAAAATGCTATATTTACCATACTACAGGAACTAGTCTTTTCGGGTTTAAATTTCGATTTCAAGAACCTTGAATCTTAATTTTGGATTAAGCTTCAAGATCAGGGTTTGTGGTTTATTTAACATTTCACATTTGGCTTTTTCACTGTAAATTAAGAATTTTTGGTGTACATCCGTCAGAACATTTACAAGAATTTTATGCTTGCAAAAGACAGCTGTATAGTAAAAGAAAAGGAAAGATACTGTATTGTATACTAAGCCTGTATTTTGTGATTTTTATAGTGTGTGACATGGCTGGAAGATGCAAAACTGAATCAGCTTCACAGGGAAGGGATCCGATTTGCTCGCATCCAGTTACGGGACAACGACATCTACTTCATCCCACGCAATGTAATTCATCAATTCAAAACTGTCTCGGCCGTCACCAGTATCGCATGGCACATTCGGCTAGCTCAGTATTATCCACCAGAGCCGGAAGAGGAGGAGGCAAGCAAAGACAGTTCGTCAACAGAGGAGAAAGACACAGCTTCTCCGGATCAGGTTGTTGATGGGAAGGATACGACGAGTTCTGATGCGACAACTTCCATGCAAGCACGGGAAGTTATATCTGACAAAACGGCATCAATATCAGTGCCTACTACAGACTCTTTGGCAAAAGAGGATAGTAAGGAACAACATACCTCAAGTCATTCAACACAAAAACACAAATTCTTAGCAGATATGAAGGAAAAGCTTACAACATTTGCCACAAAAGTTGTATCGTCATCTGTGAAAGTGGAGGAAAAGGACAGAAAATTGTCAGAATCTTCAACGACTAAACATTCTGTGAAAGCTGAAAAGAAGGACAAGTCTGCAACATATTCCACAAAGTTGGGAGTCTCTCCCGTGAAAATAAGCGACAAAAAAGAACAAATGGTACTTCCTCCCCACAAACCAGCAATTAAAATGGAAAAGCAAGAGAGAGCTGAAGCCATTTCAAAAGCTATGAGTGCTGCACAGATGAAAGTAGAAAGGCAAGACAAAAATAGTCCTCACAAGGATGGGGAGAAAAAGCCTAGAAATATTCATCTTAAGGATGTGAAAAGATCTTACAGCAGTTCCCATAGGGACAGCGAGAAAAAATCTAATAGTAGTTCCCAAAGGGAAAGTGAGAAAAAAATTTACAGTAGTTCCCAGAAAAATAGTGAGAAAAAATCCACCAGCAGTTCCCTGAAAGATACAGAGAGAAAAACCAGCAGCAGTCCACAGAAGGAAATGGAGAAAAAATCTAAAAACACTGTCAAGGAAGTAGAGGAAAAACCTTCTGTGCAAAAAGAGACTATTTCAGTTACCCCAATGGACTGTTCTCCTGATCCCAATGCTCAGAGCTCCACTTCCAATTTCCAGTCCAGTAGCGAGATTGAAACTAGCAAAGACACTACCTCAACAGAGAACTGTATCCCTGAAAATGCGAAGACAAGGGACATAACTCCACAACCCATAGACACTGCAGAAAATCCAAAGGCATCAGACCCAAAAAACAACTGTACAACAGAGGAAGTTGAAGTTGCTATGGACACTTCATAGCAAATAATTCCATCCTGCAATACTTTTCAGCTTAAAAAACCAGCTATACAGATCTTCCTCACGATGCATCCCAGGGAGTTCGGGTCTACAGTGTCATATACAAAGATGGTTTCTTTAATATGAAAATGACTATCTTTGTTGTGGTTTGATTTATTTTTGGCTCAGCCATGATACTGGGCCCACATGAATGGAACCATATATGTAGCCTATAGTTTTATCTTGGACACAATTTATTATTGTGAAAACATGCACTTGTTCAGTTTTAAATTTATCCAACAGTTTGAGTCATGTTGTGTTGATGGATTTTGTATACATGTACTACGAGCCTAGTGTACAGTGTATGATATATGGTGGTATTGTGACTAGTATGGAGTTTAAGGGACTCTCTATAGTTCTGATACCCCCTGTCCAGTAACGTGCACACTGCCCTGTTTATCAGTCAAGGTAGCCTAGGACAACTCGGGCTCCACTCTAATATTATAATGTTGGATGTATGTACTGTACAGTACTGTATCAGAGATGTCACAGATTTAGCTTAAAATGTTCTGGAATATTCTTTGCACCAATTGAACTTTTTCTGTACAAGACAATAACACTTCTAAAGTTAGACAACAATTTATTTACAGTGTGCAAGATTTGTTAATGGTCATTTTATCAAAGTTGAATATTAATATAATTCTGTTGAAATTATCACTTTAATTTCAAGTAATTTTCATCAACATCTGCACATCAAAGAAATCAAGATTATATATAATGTAGATGTCCTTCCTGAATATTGATGCAGATTTAGCCTTTTTATGCAAAATGACAGTATTTCATTTTATTCATTATTTCGATAATCCAGAGAATATGGATTCTTTGTCGTTTGTGATATAGATTTTGATGTAATAAGGTAGATCTGATAATAAATATCCAGTTTCTGTGTACCTGTTGTTGTATAGATAGTAGTGCCGCTAGTGAATATACTTTATATACTTGTAATAAACCCATGACCTGTAATAAGCCCACCCTTAGTTAACCCTTTCACAGCTGTAGACTAAAAACTGGTTAACTAAGGTTACACAGTAGTGAAAGGATTCATTAGATTTTAACTCACCAGTCATGTTGGGATGCATCATTTCCCTGTATATACAGGTTCAATTTCCATTTGACTCTTTCATAAGGGCTAGGGTACCCTGGGTTTGTTACAGGTAATTTACGATTAGGCTTAATGTTAATGTCCGTCCAGAGATGCATTGGGAATGCCTTTTATTAAATGGGAAAAGTCAGTGTTAACCTG
Organism: Mimachlamys varia; assembly: GCA_947623455.1. Lineage (NCBI taxonomy): Eukaryota > Metazoa > Mollusca > Bivalvia > Pectinida > Pectinidae > Mimachlamys > Mimachlamys varia. The sequence continues at coordinate 44,165,802 of OX392534.1, read as the reverse complement.
CTTCAAATGGGAGATATTTGTGATTACATGATGGAAATGTATTGTTATAAATAAAACAAATCTGAGCTGAGAGATGAAAAAAATACATATAAGTTATGGTAATATTGAAGAGATAGATACATTCTTTTAATACTGATTTTTACTAGACCTGTCCCCTTTCCATCCATTCACTCCTGTGTAGTAACTACTATGGTCATCAGTCTTTCTTATTTGTACTATCGCTTGTATTCTCAACCAATAGAAATTACATGTGTATTCTGCGGCTTGTATGGTTTAGGTTCTATAGATCAGCCTAGGCCCTTGTCTCTAAATTTTAAGTTAATATGTAGAAGCTTATACATGTTCAGTTCTACATGTATATGTACAGTACATGTAGCCCGGTTGGTACTTGGCTATTCAGTTTTGGCACTTAATGGATTTGATATATCTGTATAAAAACATGAATGTCAGCTAATACTTTCTAGATTCTCATTTTATGGTTTTGCATTGCTTTTACAAAGTTTGTGCCTTCATGGTAAAAATTCTGTTCTGTGAAATTTCTGTAAGCTAGCTGGGTAAGGGGAGGTAACTGCACATTAAGGTATTAAAGCTTTAAGCCATATAAAAGAGTTTTAAACGAATTTCATCAATTTCTGTCTTATCATCTACAGCAACAGTGGAAATGGTTCTGATTAGTGAATGATTTTACATATTACATGTTAATCAACATTCAGATTATGTGATTTTAAAAACAGAAAGTTTGAACTTGTATAAAATTGGCTTTTTAGAGATCAGCTGCATTTTGGATGATACAGTACATGGCGTGTGGAGAATGATAAATGTACTTTTGATTATGGTTAACCTGTGTAAGACTAGTGACATCTCTGTAAGTGTTTATGATCACACATTAGATAGCCTCATACACATTATCTATCTGACTGACACAACACCAGTGTAAAGATAGACACACATTTTACACTACGATTATTCACCATATTGTTTTATGTTGACGAGGCAGCTAACACATTTTTAATTAGACCTGTTATTGTAGACATCCTGTTTGTTTGATTACGGTAAGCTACTTGTACAACATTTTTGATGTTATGTGCATTGATATGGTTTATGATGTGTATTCATATTACAAACAAAAGAGGATTGGAGATGTTTATTTTATGTACTAGAATAATTTTAAGCTTTAGCCTGGTCGCTTGATAATGACATCACACTTACTGTGTGTAAAAGCTAAGGTCTCCTGATGCTTAATCTTATGTGCACAATTTATAAGTATTAAGAGAGTCGAAATAGATTTTATGACAGATTTACTGGAAGATGTATAAAATCAGTGTTTCTGTTACATATAATCCCTTTGATAGTTTTAAAACATTGTATCCAACTTATAAAGGGTACCTGTCCTAGAAGAAAGTATTTTCAAGTCTTCAGACTTTGTGGCAATGAGAAATTGTCACTTCACCCATTCCAAACTTAACTTTGAGAATGATGATGAGTTTTCACAGAAAAGTAGGACCAAAAGTGCAGAACCTCTAGTCGTGTGTGTATTTTGTACAATTTATATAGGTCACATCTGGCCAAAAGGTTCATCAGAAATATAAGCTGGCTTCCAAGACAGATTTAAACGATTGAAATATTATCTTGTCGGTGTAAACAGTGGAAATATTCTCGTTGGTTGTCGGTAGGCTTGTTTTTGTCACACTGACAAATGTCTTAAATGTCTTAAAGAGTAAGACATTTAATGAAGTAATGCAGTAATACCAAGTTTATAGACTGCAGACAGATCCTTTTAAAGATGTCTTCTATTATATAACCTGATAATTTTAGCCATTAATTTATTTCTGTATTTTCTGTTACACATAGGGCTGTTGCTCTGTATCTTCGTAATTGTTAGTTTGGCTACCTGTCTGGCACAGCTGGTATGTATTTACCCTACCTGTCTGGCACAGCTGGTATGTATTTACCCTACCTGTCTGGCACAGCTGGTATGTATTTACCCTACCTGTCTGGTACAGCTGGTATGTATTTACCCTACCTGTCTGGTACAGCTGGTATGTATTTACCCTACCTGTCTGGCACAGCTGGTATGTATTTACCCTACCTGTCTGGCACAGCTGGTATGTATTTACCCTACCTGTCTGGCACAGCTGGTATGTATTTACCCTACCTGTCTGGTACAGCTGGTATGTATTTACCCTACCTGTCTGGTACAGCTGGTATGTATTTACCCTACCTGTCGGCACAGCTGGTATGTATTTACCCTACCTGTCTGGCACAGCTGGTATGTATTTACCCTACCTGTCTGGCACAGCTGGTATGTATTTACCCTACCTGTCTGGCATAGCTGGTATGTTTTTACCCTATGCAATGTGATTTTATATATTGTCTTATTTTACTTGCAATAAACTCACACTTGCCTGAATTAAAGATATATGCCACCTTACCATGATGCATATTAATTTACAAAAGAGTTACATTCCGTAAGGGCTGTAAGATATCCTTAACAAATGGTACTTTCAATGTTTCAAATTAAATTTAAAATGTATACAGAACTATATATATTGAAATATAAAGAAATACAGTTCTAAGGCCGCACTCATTTATTGTGTTCTGAACGGTTTAATCGGTTGGACATGTAGAGTTGTTCGTTTATGATTGGTTTGGTTTATTTTGTTTTATGTCCTATTAACAGCCAGGGTCATTTAAGGACATGCCAAGTTTTGGAGGTTGTGGAAAGCCAAGAAAAACCACTGACCTATGGTCAGTACCTGGCAACTGCCCCACATGGGTTTCAAACTTGCAACCCTGAGGTGGAGGGCTAGTGGTAGAATAAAATGCAGACCATAAAAAATGTTATCAAGATTCCATACCCTTTTTTTCTCAAAAAAAAAACAACGTTGACATTCTTACCAATACTTATCCATATTTTTTTTCTATGAACAGAGTATTACATCTCGACAGGACAGTAATGTAGAAGTATACTTGTAGTAGATTTATGCTTCAAAGTGCTTTAACATAGTAAAAAATTTTTGTGTACTGTTGTTGTACCATTTTACAGCTATCTACTGTTCAGGTAGCCCTTGTAGCTAAAGATATCTCGAAGAGCCGGGACAGCGATAAATGTTCATATTTGTGTTGCATTTCTACTATTTAAACTTCCCAAAGTTAGTTGTGAGTTGAGCTGAAAGATTATAATTATACATTTGTTGTAACATTGGAGATCGCTGGGCTGGTGTTTGGCTTTTATGTAATTAGTTGAAACTCTACCTCAAATTTGAAGACCAAATACAAAATTTAAGTACCAGCTGATTATTGAAATAAATGAAATATTTCAAAAAGGATTAGAAGGAATTTTTCATGTTGAAGAATTTTTGTGATTTTAAAGAAAGAACGGTTTTACGCTGAAATCTTGGAAGTGGCAGAGATTTTAATCTCACAATGTTTAAAGTTTAAAATTGTTGATTATGCCCCTTTTCCTTACAAGTTTGGACAAAAAGTGCACCTTGAAAATTGAGAAAAGGTGCTTGAATTTTGGTATGAGAAATCTGTATGAACCACGTATAGCATTCAAAAGGAGTAGACCAGTATGTCCTAGTTTGATATTAAATGAAAATTAATCTTGAATTTTGTGTTTGCTTTGATACGCAAGGACTGGCAAAAATATTGGTAATTTTTCACAATTTTTATCCTGACATCACTGTGTCTGTCTATGTTTGCTCTGTTTTTGAAAGGCCTGCCAAGCATTTGATACTTGTATTACAGTTGTGAGTTTTGGCAATTAGAAATCTTGTGAGGTTCAACATCCATTTCAATTTTGAAGTGGTATGTGGGGATATTGTTCCTCTCTGGAACAGCTCTAGGGTATTATTAGCTCTTGCAACAAAGTCATCTTTTGTATATGGCATTTTTCCTGTGAAACTTTAAAAATCTTGCATTGTATAGAAAAACCATGTGTATAACTTTGTGACGGGCCTGTGTTATAGAACGCTACCTGTAAATATGCACTTTTCCCCCTGCGAATGATGCCATGCACTGTAGCGTAAACCAATGTTATCTCCAGTCGCCGAGTAAACCCCCATCAACAGATTTAATAAATTAAGGTGTACATACTGTATTTGGTTGATGATGTAAACTTGCATATCATAGCACTGTTAAAGTTACAATCGTTTATCCGTTTTATTTTACTGTCTTGTTTTGATATTTTACTTACTGTAGTATCCTTAAGTTCATCGGAAAGAATGGTGAATATCTTATGAGACTATTTTAAACTTTTTGTTATCAGGAGTTCATTTCATTCCATTTCATTGAACTTTATTCAAAGGTTATCCATAATTTCTCTCCTCGATACCCAAAGCTTCCAGTATCTTACAAAAATTGTTTTGACATCATGAGATATAGTTTAATTTTTATCTGTTCATACACAATTTCAATTTCAGTCTTCACAAGTTTCTCGATCAACAGAAAATTCTGGAGAACATGTGTAATGTTGCAATGTAGTCACTTGTTATTTGAACTTTTAAAAATCTACAAGTTCATTTTTTTGGTGAACAGTTTTATGTTTTACTGACAACAATTGCTGGCTCTAGATATTTGATAGCTGGATAAATTTCCTTTGCAATTATTTAGTTTCAACCTTCCCATTTTTGCTACCCATGTCAATTTTGATGGTCGTCAGTTTTTTTGCTACTTCTATGCAACATCATGTTAATATTATATTATTTGAAACTTTATATAACTTCAGAAAGCTGACAGTTAAGATCAAAGAACCAATGGAATATATATTTATTTGTGATGGAGAGTACCTAGATTGTCTCCCCTCCTCCGATGTGGCGTTTACTGACACAAGGGAAGCAACTCTTTTTAAGTTTGGACAACCTGAACTACCTTGATAGCAGACGCCATCTGATTAAAATACAGCTCTTAGCGTAATTAAGCGTATTGAAAAGCTGTATTTTAATCAAATTGCTAGCAGGCGTCAACTGTGTATAGAATTCGTTTGTTTTTGTGTTCATTTTGAATAATTTGGGCAAAATATTATTTATTTTATCATCTGATGGTGGTATAAAACGTAACGATTTAAACCAGTTTGAAAAAAAATATTTATAAACTATTTATAAATGGCACAAAGTCCAGACACTTGGTAATCGGAATATCAATCATAGGAATAGTCCGGGAGATGTATCCTTTGTTATATTAAGATGTTAGTTCCCGTGTCTGGCCCGTTCTCTATACCATAACTTAAGTCTGTATATAAACGTGTGTAAATACCAATGTTAAAGGTGATGAACTGAATTGTTGAGTCTCATATTTACTAAATTGTATATGTTTTGTTTGTGTTGGCTAGTGCATTGTGTACTAAACTGTAAATGTCGAGTGTCCCAATCACTTTTTTATCAGTACAATTATATATATGATATATATATTTTTCTCTTCTCTACGTCACTGAACTGTGGCAACAATTGATGCATAAACTTTGTGCTTGTAGAATAAACAAATCCTTGTCCACGTTTTTCTCGTTATTGTTATATTTTCATTTTATCAAGAAAATAATTGTTTGACCAGAAATATTTGAGTTTTAGTATTTCCGAAAATTACCAGTATGTTTTATGCATGTATAGTCGGAGACTAGGATAAGTAGGGACCTAAACATGTTTTGGACCAAGCTGCTTTAATTTTTAGTCCTGGTCAGAGCATCACATTGTCTTTTAGGTGAATTAAAACTTTACCCTACGCCCCCCCCCCCCCCCTTCCCAGACTGGGGGGGGGGGTGATAAGGAGATTTAGGTCGGGGTACCACACTATTTTCGTGACAATATCTCGTGTTCCCCGAGACTTGGGCATCGGAGACGTTTCTGACGACATCACTATATATGCATAAAATGAGACTGCTTTAGTTATCGCACCACGTTGACCTTGAAGGACAAGACCTCATTTCTGTTACCAGGGTGACGAAGAATTCACTACATGTACTAGCAAGGTCGGTATATGAAAGAAGAGATACTTTCACTTGTTATCGATCTAGCGATAACGGACACTTTTCGGATCTGATGTTCTACATCCTAGTTTGGGAATTTCCTTGTAGCCGAAGTTTTGTAATGTCACGTTGTACTCTGACTGTATCTAAACTATGTAACTGCATGCACAGCCTCCCAAACAACAGAGCCATGATTTCTTACCTAGACGAGGCCATCAAACATGACTGCATATTAATCCTTTGACTAATTCTCATAAATTTTGAAGTTTCAGAGATATTCTCCGAAATTTAGCCATACAATCATTTGCAGACGAAAGAAGAGGTGGTCATGGATGATCTGTGAAGATTCGTAGTAAAAGTCCGGAAGACCTAATGACAGTTACAAAAAGTCTTGTCAGCATAGCATGACTCTCCAAGACTAGGTTACGTAATCACCAATATCATGACAGGTCTACAGCAATATTTAGACGACATTTAAATAGTCCCTGTAACAAGACATTCACACTTCGCGACCTCATATAATCTTTAAGACAAAGACCACTTCCTAATTTTTGCCACAGGTACGGACCACTTGGCTTCAGGTAATTGTTTTGGCAAGTTCCTCTCATCTACAGCCCCTGTGGCAAATCTTTTGCATGGGAGTCGGTAAACTCAGTCTGTAAGTGAACATTCAATCTGTATTGGAAAACCTTTCGTCAGCGGAAAACCGTGGTAATTTGGATCATTTTCTGTGTGGGAATATTGGTAGGTGTTCGTACACATTAAGGTATTATTAAGATTTTAAGTATTTAATACTGATCCGGTTAAGGTAACCCAATATAACTAATGCATAAGGAAAACACATGTTGGTTAATCTGTCGTCGGCTATAAGCTTTACAGTAAAAACCTTCGACATAATTTTGGACCTGTCGCCTAGGTCATGGATTAGCTCTTAATCCAGCCGCAAGCAAAAGTTACCAGTACCTGTAATCAAATATAATATATAGCTAATAAAGTATCAGACGTTTATTGATTTATATGTGCATAACATATGCATTGGATTAAATAACATACGGTAAGGATAATACTGGATTAACGTAGCTTTCTATTGGAGATAAACTTATGGCAGTCAGGTCATGACGATTTTTTAACACAGGTGCCTGGGAATTTGTTCAAACTAGTACCTTTTGGACCTAATTAAAGCTTTTTAGAGTAATTTTACACTCGGAGGGTGTGTGGGAGGAGGGGGTGGTAGCGTCAGTTTTTTATTACCGCTCACCACCCCCAACCCCAATGCTGACATATATGAACGCCAAGGAAGTTTTTTTTATCGAAAATTGATCTAATTCCCCAAATGTGTAAAATTACTCTCAAAACCTTAGTTTATGTCCAGAACAAAACTAACTATTGCATTTTTAGCTCACCTGGTCCGAAGGACCGAGGTGAGCTTATGCCATACCGTGGCGTCCGTCGTCCGTCCGTCAACAATTTCTTTAAACGACTTCTCCTCCATAACCACTGATAGAAAATCAACCAAATTTGGCAGGAAGCATCCTTGGGTGCACAGGATTCAAAATTGTACTAATGGTGGGACTGACCCCCTAGGGGGCTGAGGGGCAGGGCCAAAAGGGGTTTTTCAGCTATATCGGTTCAAGTGACTTCTTCTCCATAACCACTGATTGGTAATCAACCTTATTTGGCAGAAAGTATCCCTGGGTGCTCAGGATTCAAAATTGTACTAATGGTGGGACTGATCCCCTAGGGGGCTGAGGGGCAGGGCCAAAAACCGTTATTTAGCTATATTGGTTTAAGCGACTTCTTCTCCATAACCACTGATTGGAAATCAACCTTATTTGACAGAAAGTATCCCTGGGTGCTCAGAATTCAAAATTGTACTCATGGTGGGACTGACCCCCTAGGGGGCTGAGGGGTGGGGGCCATAAACAATTATTTAGCTATATTGGTTTAAGCGACTTCTTCATAACCAACGATTGGTAATAAACCTTATTTGTTAGGAAGCATCCTTAGGTGCCCAGGATTCAAAATTGTACTAATGGTGGGACTGATCCTCTAGGGGGCTGAGGGCAGGGCCAAAATGGGTTATTTAGCTTTATTGGTTTAGTCGACTTCTTCTCAATAACCATTGATTGGAAATCAACGTTATTTGGCAGGAAGCATCCCTAGGTGCTCAGGATTCAAAATTGTACTCATGGTGAGACTGACCCCCTAGGGGGCTGAGGGGCAGGGCTAAAAGGGGTTTTTCAGCTATATCGGTTTAAGCAACTTCTTCTCCATAACCACTGATTGGAAATCAACCTTATTTGGTAGGAACTATCCCTAGGTGCTCAGGATTCAAAATTGTACTCATGGTGGGACTGACCCCCTAGGGGGCTGAGGGACGGGGCCGAAAACCGTTATTTAGCTATATTGGTTTAAGCGACTTCTTCTCCATAACCACTGATTGGAAATCAACCTTATTTGGTAGGAACCATCCCTAGGTGCTCAGGATTCAAAATTGTACTCATGGTGGGACTGACCCCTAGGGGGCTGAGGGGCGGGGTCAAAAAGAGTTATTTAGCTATATTGGTTTAATCGACTTCTTCTCCATAACCATTGATTGGAAATGAGCCTTATTTAGCAGGAAGCATCTGTAGGTGCTCAAGATTCAAAATTTGTACTTATGGTGGGACTGACCCCCTAGGGGGCTGAGGGGCGAGCCAAAAAGAAAATATTTTATCATGATTACCTAGATACCAATGTATCCAGGTGAGCGATACAGGCCCTCTGGGCCTCTTGTTTTCAGGTCCCTGTGTTTTGTTATATACATGTCCTAAAAAGTATTTGTAGATAAGAAACTTGTACTGTTGGTCACGTTTTTAATTAAATTTTATCAAATATGTGTTTAAGTAATCAATGTTTACCAGATTTAGATACCTGATCATCGCGGTATACTGGGTCGAAGAGAAAGGGTTCAAATAAAAGACGTTTGGGTTTTGGCAGACAGAGATTGTTTGACATTATCTAAGACTAGACATCTACATGGGAGATTTCCTGCAGAAAAGGGTGAGCAGCTTTTGGTTATTAGCAATTCGTGAGATGAGCTCGTACACATCTGAAACCGAAGTTAACGGTGGAGCAACATGTAACGGTAAGTGAAGTGGACGGGAGAGCCACAGTAAATTTCATCTAAACACGTCACTTGTTGTAAAATTCTGCAAGTGGATTTAACAAAAGTTACTTTAACATTATAATCGCACTTTCCTTTCAATTTGTTGAAACATACATGTGCATCATACGATATACTATCTGTATTTATGTAAATATATATATGATATTGTCTATTAAGTAATATCGACTTCGACGATCATATAATTTATAATATTATCGTATTTGAATTATTGAATGGAAGGGAGGTAGCCGAAGAGCTGAACTATTAGTAGCATCCGAGGTTTGTCTGTTTGACAGGCGTCGCACAGATGTATCGACGGGAAAACACATTTGCGTGATTATATATTCAAAAGTCATGGACAGCAGCAATTATTGATTATTTCTAATCATTTGAAGCTTTTAATGCCTTAAATCTTGTACAAAAATATTCCCATAAAAAAGTTCATTTAAACGTCTTCTTTCTGAGAAAAAAGTTTTTATTTCGGAGTATGAAGACCCGCTCGTTTATTTCAAATATTTTCCAGCCTCAGTGGTATGGACAATGTTTTCAGTGGTTCAACAAGACTTCTTTTTCATGTAGAACCAGGTATCGTTTCTACTCAATCGTAATTTTTTTGTGTCTTTATTTCCATGAGCCATCCGACTTATTGATTAAGTATCAAACAACGGCGCCATGAAATGTTTGGAATATTCAATTCAATAATATTACACAGTATTATTGAACACGATATTTTTGTACATATTTTAATTAAGTGGATAGTGAGCTTACCAACTACAGAAAGTAGTTTTCATGTCAGATATTATTTCTGTACAATTTTAGCTCTCCTGGCTTGAAGGGCCAAGTGAGCTTATGTGTTGGTGCGGCGTCCGTCGTCTGTCCTGCGTCCGTCAACTTTTCCTTCTGAAATATTGAAAGGCCTGGTGACGTGAAATTTGGCTGGCAGCTTTCTTGGAAGGAGCTAAACGAAATTTGCGAAAAAAACCACTTTGACCTACTAGTCCTTCCAATGTCACAGGGGTCATAATCTGTTAAAACATTTAAACAACTTCTTCCGATTAACCAGAACGCCTAGAAGCAATGATATTAAGATGAAAGGTTCCTTGGATGAAGCCTGACAAAGTTTGCGAAAGGAAATGACATTGACCCATATTCAAGGTTACAGAGGTCAGATCTAATAAAACCTTCAAACGACTTCGCCTGATTAACCAAAATGCAAATAAGCATAATATTTGGCTGTTGGCTTCCTGGAAGGAGTCCTACACATTGTGAATGCAAATGACCTTGTCTGACTTTCAAGGTCACAGGGGTCAAATATGTTTAAATCTTACCATGTTCTCTTGAATGTAATGCAGTTAAAGACTATAAGCCACTTTAGAGCTACAAGTGAGAGATAATGACGCCAGGTGAGCGATGAAGGCCCGTTGAGCCTCTTTTTTTCACGAAGCCTTGAGGCGGTCACCGTACAGAAACGAAAAACGGAATGACTGAATTTTGTACAAATATCAATCATTTAATCAGAAAAAAATCGATACGAAATAAAGGAAAATAGAAAATAACTTCAGATACAATCAATAGTCAGTGGTTGATGAAGTGCTTTATGAAACTTTTAAATAACTGTTACTGTTTAATTAAGGACTTTAAGAAGTCTGGCAACAAGAGAATGAAAGATGAAAGACGCAATATTTCGACAAGAGAAGGATTAAGCCATTTAATTGATTGATTTACATTTAAATTGACTGTCATTCTTTATAAATATTCCAGTTAGCTGTTAATTCGAGAAATAAATAAATTTGTATTTATTCAATCTCATAACAATACCTTTAAAGGTATGCGACTTTATAGAAATCAGTTATGACAAATATGCAACACATACAATGATCATACTCGTACGTCGGCCAGGATAGCCTTTCTTATATAGTGTACAAACCGATTCTTACTATGTACACTTTAATCATGCTGTCGTCAAATTTTCGGAGAAATCCGCTCCTTCATCGGGACAAAAAAAATATCAGAAAAAAACATGTAATAACTAATATTCTCACGCTTAGACCCTGTGTCTATACCCGTATACAGTTGAGAACGGCGCGGTATATATCTGTGTTAGGTACATCCTGTTTTTGTCTATAATATCCGTTCACTATCTAAATGGGATCTGACTTGATCGAACCGCTCGGCGACATCTGTAGATTTAAAATGTCGTTATAATTATTTCACATTTATCTCATTATTTGTACATCTAACTATACCTGTACAATTCTTTTTGAATACATCACGTTTTAACAATTTAATTTCTGTGCTAATTGAAATGTCGACAAACTTAGCTTATCATAATTAATACCCACCGTCATGTTTTGTATCGAGAAATTCGACCATATCTCACTCATTGTACTATATATATATTCTAATATCTATAGTAAATATACATTGATTAATACGCACCATACATTACTTGAAAGTCGGGTACCACAAAAGGAACATCAATATCGGATACTTAAAGGGGCAATGTGAACCAGCTTTTTTTCTTAAGTCAACTAGAATGAAAAAAAACTTATATTCAGACAAAAAATTCGTACTTGATACTTAGATACCATGTAGCCATTGTCCAGTGTGGTCAGTTTAATTATTTGGAAAGTCCGCGCCAAATATAGCGACATCAACTGTATAATTATACTTATCAAATATTTGATATTGTAAAAAAAGTAAACAAACTTCATTAATTTGTAAAATTATCATACGAATAAAAATTAATGGTGTTGCGGACGTACTGTAACTCCCTTTTATTTGCAGTTATATTGCAATATACAACGAAACTTGACTTTACTAGCCCCAAATCCATTGTGGTGGTGTCAAGGATTTGAATGAACCAGTCCTTAGTCTGGATCAAACAGTATATTTGCTTATAGCTTTTTACCGTCACCCGATTTTTCAGTTTATGGATTATACGCCAGTGTAGTTCCTGTTGACAGCCGGCACATTTCCCGTCAATAACATTTCAAACCAGATTTTATACGACACAGAAACATTATGTCAGGATTCAAAATGCTGAAATGCAAATAAAGTTGCAAATGTTTGAACATTAAAATACAGGCCTTATAATAAAATGGCCGACATTTCAAAGGTCGTTTACTTACAGCCGTTTGAAAGAAACCACCAAATGAAACTTCGGAAATAAAATGGAACAAAGAAGGTTGTTACTGTGTATGTACAGCAATATTTCGTTATTCCGAGTATGGTTTGTACTTTTACGCTCTTATTTGTGATCCGACTCGGACACTAGGGTACTGGATAAATTAAATATGTTATCGATCCAAATAAATGTAATTTGATTAATAAATAAAACGGTGAAATAAAGTCTTACATACGTGTTTTAATATGGTTTCCCAGGAACCAATGGTTTTGTTTGTTGTTATTCACCTTTAAAACAGAATTATACATTTTGATTCTTTATAATCCACCGCCATACATGCCCAACTGATTCAATTTGAACGCATAGCAACTTCGGTCTTTCATGGGTCATCGGTCAAACTTTATACAAACCTCAAATATGAATAAGCTTCGGACATTATTGTGTTGCAGCGTTAAGACCAGGGTCACTGCCGTTATGACATACATAGATAACCATCAACGGATTCAATTTAAATACTTAGTATTTTCATTCTTTCACGGATTTTGGTCAAACTTTTTATCAAGGTCATTATAGGTACACCTCTGACGATCTTGCATTTAAGGGTTCTAAGGTCAAGTTGAAGCTCACTGCCAATATCCGCTAAAACATACATAGAAAACCATCAACTGATTCAATTTAAAACTTAGCAACAATTTCATTCTTTCACAAATTTTGGTCAAACTTTTTGTCCGGGTCAAATATAGTTACACCTAAGACGATTTTGTATTTCAGGATTCTAAGGTCAAGGCCAGGGTCACTGCCGTAATAATGTATATAGAAAATCATCAACTGACTCAATTTAAACACTATGTAATTTTATTCTTCCATGGATTTAAGCCAAACTTTTTGTCAAGGTCAAGTTTAGGTACACCTATAATTTTTCGTATTTTAGGGTTCCAAGGTCAAGGCCAGGGTCAAAGTTGTAGCAGATGCAAAATCCACTTCATTTCCTTATATTTTCATTTTCACACAAAATACCTCGGGCATCGTTTTTGTTTCAGGGTACCAAGGTCAAGGTCCCAATTGCTATATAAAGAAAATTTACATTTTCAATATGAAGATGAGTTCATGTAAGATTCAATTACACATGGGGCATTTGTACTGGCTTTTTCTATATATATTTAGATAACTACCTTTTATTTACGCGATACAAACAAGTCCCCGTGACTCGACTCCTGACAAGGTGAGGGGGTCCCTTAAATCTTTTGGTCTTTACGATATGTGTGAGGAGATTTAATACCAGGCAGAGATACAAAAAGCCACGTAACACATCGCCGACTTGTATAAAAACCTGACAAGTACATACCCCTGTATACATACCAATGTGATCATTACTAGATTAGGACAAACCGTCGCTAGAGACGGAGAGAAGGGGTCTTATCTTTCCGCCGGAAACATTTGATATTGGAGACAAAACGTTAGTTCTCTCGCTCATATCGTACGATCTACGATTTTGTAGATTTAAAATAATAATTTGTGTTGTTCGCATTGTTGTTAAATATATTTTAAACAGTAATGATTTGTTTCTTAATATTTCTATACCGTAAGTGTGTGTTGCTACTATCAAGTTAACCTGTATAGTGTAGTTATGCGGAACAAAACATTGAATACCCGTACTTCAATTACTGATTAAAACCTATACGGTGAGAATAATACGTACTAAGTGGACAGGTTTGTAAGATCATTTCAGCGGTAGGGTATATATATACCCCGGTGCCGTATTTGTTTACAGAGGGTTTTAATCGCTAAGGTAGACGGTTTTCATACAGGTATTTCCAACCATATGAACTATTGATTGTAGTAAGTGCTAAAACTGATAAATACCTGTACAGAAATCAATCGATCTCGATCAGTCACGCAGTAAACTATCGATCTGGGAGGACACAGGTAGCCGGTGACAAACGTTACCTGTCTACGTGTAAACGTCGGGGACTTAAAGACCCCAAGGAATACACGGATTGTATCGTCAATACTTAAACGTTTTGTGACTCAAAGGTCAAATTTGGTCTGTTGAAATAAGTATACTTGGGTGTATTGAAACTGACCACAGCAAATATTTACTTTCGGCCTCGGAGCTCGTTGGAGAGTGACAGTTTGGAATGTAATATAGACGATTGTGGCAAGTTACGGTTTTCGTACAAGGAAAGCAAAGTAAGTAAGTGTTTGTTTCTTAATTTCGATCTTTATGTTTGCATTTTGCAATATGCATATATTGTTCCTTTCGGCAGCAAACTTATTTTGCCTTCACATCGCATTTGGCAGATGGAAAGAAGAATATGTGTTACAAGGGTTAAGATGGAGGAAATATCGTATTGTACATACCTATCTCACGCTCATGGTAATGTTGGTGGTGATGATGGTTGGGTGAGGGGGTCCACAGGGACCAGAGAATTTGGTACAGCTAGCTAAGGTGTTTAGAGTAATTTTACACATGGGGGGGGGGGTTAAGATCAATTTCCGATAAAAATGCCCCCTCAATGGTCATTAAAGTTATGACTATTGAAGGGGCATTTTTATCGAAAATTGATCTTAACCCCGCCCCAGATGTGTAAAATTACTCTAAACACCCTATTTCAGGTCCAAAACTAGCTGTAACAAATTCTTAGGTCCCTATGAGGGGGTCTATATTGCACAGGAACATGTACATTTGTTAGTTGGACCTAAGAGGTTATTTTTTTGTCAGAGAAACGTTACATGCTTCGGGGGATTAAATCTATGTTTGGTAAAACAAAAATACGTAGCCCCGTTAAGATGGTACATGAAGTGTCATAGGGATGACATGGATGGAAATTGATGTCAACCCCTTAAGCGTGTACATTTCTCTGAACACGTAAGTTTAGGGAAAAATAAGCTGTAACAAAACCCCTTATCACATTGGTTGATTGTTATAAAATTACTTCAATGATACTGCTCTATTGTCACAAACTTGTCAATGGTTGTCCTAAAACTGGTATATATATATATATATATATATATATTTAGCCAAATATCGACCATTACCGAGCAGACGACGTGAATTAAATGTTTTCTGCTGATGATAATGTCCTGGATGCCATGTTTATTGATACATCCCGTTCGATATCCGCGGATTCTATATATAAATGTATGTCTCTCCGTACCCTTACATACGTACATTGTAATGTGGCAGTACCAGTCAAAACCTCTACACCAGGGGGCCATTTATCATCGAAGTGATATGTGAACTATTTTATGTCGATAATGGGTAGAATTTTATGAGAATTGAATTAGTTTGCATGAAAGTTACAACCGAGGATTACAAACTAGCTTTTGTCATATTCGCTGGATGTCCTACTCTACAATAACTATACTACCATTTTGTTTGCGACCGTCCAGTCTATTTCTATCCCAATTGTAAATGTCCAAAGACCACTGGCAGACATTTTTGTATGTATGTCAATGAAATCAATAAAGAACTTAATCAGGCCATGAAAAAACAGGCATAGATTAATGTAGGAACGCTTACGGACAGAAATCAATGTTCAATCTCGTTTCCTGCTGGTTCTAAAGAGGAAACACCTCGGCAATGAACATCGCGCGCGGCCTTCTAAAATGGCGCGTAAACAATGACACCTGTCGTCTGCCTGGTAGTCTGATTGTTTACGCAGGACATTCCCACTCGTCGTTATAGATTGACAACGTGACGAGCACATTTTTGTATTTGTGGCATCATGCTTTGTAGGTGCTGCCGTTTTCAACATTGATATTCATGATTTTACATAACGCATTACAGAATTAAAGAGCTTCGACAGGATCTCGACTCCAACATCGATATTATATCAATAGCTGTAAGGCTGGCGTAAGAGAGTTATACAACGCTGGTATATAAAAGACATCTATCCGTAGATTACTTATATTATGTAATAGGGTATTAGGATTGACGTAATATTAAAGGCCCAATATACGTAACTTCAGGGAATTTTTCGAGATTCTGAAAAATTATGAAAAAAACATCCAGTTGATAACAATGCAAAAATAAGTCTAAAACGAAGTAAACCTGAGTGGTAACTAGCAAGAAAATCTTGACAAAAAATCCAAAGAATTGAAAATAGTTCAGGTGGGGCCCACTTCAACAACAAACCGAAGGTAGAAGACAGCTAGAAATGGACGCGTGTTTACAAATACCGTGTTTCAACTGCTGCTGTACCGGTAACCGCGTAAGAATTCATCTTGAGTTAATCCTAACTAAATCTATAAATATAATAAGATATTAGACTTGATTTTCGCTTCAAGTTTTTGCCGAAAGTTACGTATATTGGGCCTTTAAAGTTCCACGAAATAATGTTGAATAGACGTACGCTTTTTCCTTCACAGTTAAAATATTTTGGATATTTATCTTTGAAAAAAAACAAAAAACAAAAAAAAACCGCTGCAATTACTTGTATTCAATGATATCGATGTTATAAACCGTGACAGCTGCATGGAAACCTAGGTATCCTCTGCACGTGTTCAATGTACTCCGGGTAATTGTTTACTCGTTTTAAATATTGACCACATGCATGTTACAAACAATGTCTGTCATACCGTAATATGAAGTGGCCTAATTATCAGGGGCGTAGCTGGAGGTATTTTGATGTGCAAGCCCGCGACGTTTTCAATTTTGGGGAGGGGGGTACTTCGGGGGGGGGGTCACATTTGGACATCAAATGGTGTCATTGTTTTGGACTTGTTGAAATCATCATTGTCTGGCCTATCATTATACAAATTATTAATCCGAAAATGGAATACGATATGTTTTATTTCCAAGATGTATGGAAACAAAATCATTATCCATACCTTTCTTATGTCATTAACTCGTCAGTAAGTAAAACCAGAGACATTTACACGTAAAACCATCTTTGATATACATACGTCTCTGTTTATAAGTATATATGTTCTGTGCAGGACTCAGGAAGTAAGAGCTCATGCTTGTGTTCTTAAGCATAATTTTGTATAATACGACAGGCCTAGCTTCACGAAAGTTCCTTAACTTAAAAATCAACATAGAAAAGCATTAAAGCATTAACGGGAAAATCTTAGGTTAAAGGAATTTTCCTTAATTTCTGAAATGCTTTCCTATGGAGATATTTAACTTTAGGAATATTGGCCGGGCTCATTAATAATTGTATTTGCTGACAATTTGTTTGAACCGAAATGTAGTAAAAATTGTCCCTTCTTGTATTACTCTTAGAATAATAAAAGGGTTATTTTTTATATTAGATCTAATACAGATTTACTAAAAAAAAACAGAGAGTACCAAAGCGACAACTGCCATGTAAATATTGGTCACACCCAAGTAAACATCAGGTTCTCAAAATGAGAAACGAGTCTTCATTGTCAATAAAAACAAGGGAGAACACTAATGAGCATACTCAAAAACGTCCATCTTCATATCACTTAAAGATACAGAAAATGTCCCATAAAACCAAGATGGCGACCATAAAACTTGCCCATAGTCTTCATCCACCTGCACCTCTCCTTTCCCTGTGCCATAAGTTTGTTCATCAGCAGCTGATATCTATCACTAAAACCTAATAAGACAAGTCGGCCTAAGGGAAGGTAGTTTCAAACTGATGCTTATGTTTGGATGTTGTTTGGTATTCATTTGTATACGAATTTTCTCACGATGAAGCCATCACCTATATTGTCGTAGTGAGCTGTATTATAAATATTATTTGAATTGTGTTGGCTGCGGTCTCCGACATCTTGCACAATTATATATGATTTAATATGTATGTGTATTGTAATCATATATGCTTTTGCATTAGGAATGAAATAAAATTGAATTCGAAGTATTTGTAGCTAACAAATTGTCTGCAGCCTAATATGTTAATCTGACCAGTCAAAAAAAGGGAGTAACAATATCAGTGGACTTTTAAGAATATAAGTTGAATTATGAAATTTCTCAACTTTAATACACATACTTTGGAAAATGATGTGCAAGCACGGGCTTATGTGCTTACATGGCAGCTACGCCCCTGATTATCATCCACCATCTGCTACGTTTCAAATCTTGTGCAACAGAATTGTTCGTGAACTATTTTCAGTAAAATCTATTTCAATTACCGCAGCAGTAGCTTTAGTATTGTCGCAATAATAGCACTACAGTGCTAATGTTTATTGTTTTAAATATGCGACTTTAAATAATAATTCTTGTATCTTGTATCCCCATTTGCGTTTGAATGCTTTCCCCGCCCCTACAAATTCATCATTCAACATATAATGGAATTATGGTTTTGTTTACGTCTAGGGAATTTGAAGTTCAGCTGTTAGAAGAACAGAATTGTTTATGTGATCACTGCTCCGGCATGTGAATTAGTGAAATCTGATTTGAATCGTATGTATTTTGTATCAACAATAATCCAAGTGATTAGATATGACTTCAGTTAGATTTACTGTTGTATGAAAAGTTAATGTGTGTTCGTTTATGTAAATATTGTATTATGTCTTATGTAATTGTGATGAGTTAAAAAACTTAAGCAAATAAAGAATCTGAATCTGAAGCGTCGGTACATGTCGTCCACATTTGTGTTAACCTTTTTGTCATCGTCGGAGACCCACGTGAAACAGATCTTATGTAAGAGCTGTGTCACGTGGGTCTCCGACGATGTCATTTTGTTTTAGTACATGTATACGAAACCTAAAACCTTGAAACTGCACGTATAGCTAACTTCCTTTTATCAAGTACTTCCTTATTTTGGTTTAATTTGTCCTCCTGGTGTTAAGTTTACCATATTTTACCCTATAATGAAATTTTCATGCACTTAGAATTTGAATGCATTAAGTATTACTGTGTTAATGTTTTTGCCTATGTAAATTATAGACAAAGTACTGAACTTGATAGGGTCGATATTACACAGAAGATTGAAGATTTGGACATATTTTTCAACTTCATACACAATATTCTGTTGGCATTCCCTCCCCTCCTGCAGATTTTGAAGTTTAAATCAAATAATATTCCGGATTGGTTTCATCACCTAATTTTTTAAAATGAAGTTGAATAGCTTCTTTGAGTTTTTAAATTGCATTTTGGTTATCTACGAAAAGTGAACGTTAGCATTACTCATATATTCTATAATTCCTCATGTGATTTAATTGATTCAAGTTCCGTTGAGTACTTCCTCGTTAGTTTGCACCTGTTAATTTCCGGCTTTCTCACTTGACTTCACTATCAGAAAATACCATAATTTGCTAAATAAGTTCTATTACGTAATTTTGTGAAAAAAACATGAAATTATTTATTTGCGACGGAATCAATAATAAGGAAACACCAAATTGAATTGATTGTTAACAATTTTTTCTGAATTATATTCTACGATCAATTTTCCTTAAAAATTATTTCCGCATTTAATTGTTTATTTATATAAACACGAAGACGCACATCACACAACGAATTGATTGATCATAAAAAGCAACAACCTCCTCAAAGTTGGATCAGCGTTTCGCTCCTGTCGTTGCTGAAGTAATCGAAGCTACTTACGGCTTAGGTTGAAAGTGACGACCGCTGTAGAATTACTTAAAAAGATTACGAACATCTTAATATATACATTGCTCATGTGTTAGTGTTAACATGTTTTGTGACGTCACACAGGCAATGACCAATCAGTGAGGGTTCGCTCTACACCTGAAGTGAAAGTCTTAAGTTTCCTCATTGGACATCCTTGTCACTCAAGTGTTGCCCCCACTTACTCTCTCTGCAATCATGGAATCTGTTATAGCTAAAATTGTTTTCATTTCAACAAATTTTATTTGAAAAATAAAAAGGATCGAACAACAGGCATAACCTATATTAGTTTTCTTCAAATAGCAACAATGAGTATATACACAATGAGATATAAGTTGAAGTAAGGACCACTTTTAAATATATTCATTTTATTTACTTTTATTATATTTAATGTAATTCATTTAATAACTGATAACTGTTTTATTGGCCTCTGGTGAAATAACCGTTCCTAATCGCAAGGATGATTCATGCCCTTTGGAGATAAAACCGACTTCAAAGCATTTCCATTTTACCGTTAGGCGACCGCGATATTATTTGAATGTAAATCACAGATTAAAACTACTTTTCCAATCTCCTCAACAGAACCTTCGAAATTGCTATGTCATAATTAAAGGGGTTTAGAGAGCTTGATATTATCATCTTTTTACATGACTTAATGGGTTACGAAAAGTTTGGTTTGAGTACAAAATTCAATCTCTTGAGTATAAAACATGTTTCATGAAAACAGGTCCTGGTGCACATATACAGTTTGGGTATGTACCGCGACCCCGTGTCTGTGACTCACGACAGGACGCATTAAGATGATCAGTTCTTCCTGTTCAATGTTCTAAATAACAACCTCGTTCAATGATTATCAAATTAGTCTTATCTGAGTACAATTAGTACAAGTCATAATACAGCCATACAAGGCTTGATAAGATTAAAGGCCGAATATACGTCACTTCAGGAAATGTTTCCGAAAAATTCTGAAAAAAATCCAGTTGATAACCAAGCAAACATAAGCCTAAAACGAAGTAAACCTGAGCAGTAACAAAACCCCTTAATAAAAAAATCCAAAGAATTGAAAATAATTAAGGTGGGCCCCACTTCAACAACAAGCCGAAGTTAGAAGACGGTTTAAAATGGACGCGTGTTTACAAATAAAGTGTTTCAACTTCTGCTGTGCCGGTAACCGCGTAAGAATTCATCTTGAATAAAGCTGATATCAGTTAGGCTTGGTTTTCGTTTTGCCGAAAGTTACGTATATAGGGCATTTAAATGTACAATAGACATATTTTTAATCAGTGACCATTTTCTACATAACTTGAAAACAAAACATGCATATCATGGTATCAAAATGACCACCTAAAAATATATATATATATAAAGGTATTTATTACACATGCCATTTATGATGATGTGTCATTGAACTAATATTTTAAAAGTTCTATCCACGAGGAAGTTGGTAGAGTAGGAATGTAATGGTTAAGATAAGCTTTGAACAGGAAGATATAGCTCCGGGGTTAAATGTCACTTACATATTTACAATATAAGTTAACTACAATCTGAAATGATCGCCCAGGATACATCGGAATTCAATAAATGTTTTACAGATATATATATAATAGATTCTGACAATAAAAGCTTTATTCTTAAGATAAAAAAAATATTCCATGCGTCAATAGTGATGATATGATCAATATTACGTTTATAAAATATGAAAAATATTTTTAAAAAACCCAATTTTCATATTCAGATTATAAAAAACTATATATAAATATTGAAATAAGATTTGATGATTACATTGTTCTATATCTATCAAGAGAAGTGGAAGGATTAGATTGGTTCGAATTTGCTTCTCTAACATAAAATGAAAAACATTGCACATGTAATCAATATGTTTTAATTAGGTTTAAAAATCGTTGTTTTATAACCAATCAGTTAAGTGCCCTGTATCCTACGTACAGCTTATACCAGCAAGTTAAGGATATAGATAGGGGGTAACAATTTTTTTTTTTGATTTTTTGTTTTTTGCAGAATTGATTACTTATAAACATACTACATCATATAACAAAAAGTAATTTTCAAAATTATGTTCCCAAATGTGTCAATTAACGTGATTTAACATTGAACACGCTCATACAGATCAACACGTGGTACTGTTTACACCATAAACAGATACATCACACAGTGGCGTGGTCAGTTAGAAAGTCATTAGCACTGTGCTATGGTTGTGTGAAGTGATGGGTAATCATGCTGCTATAATCCATTAAGTCATGGTCAGTCTTTGATGTAATACAGCCCTATAGTTCCTACTATAAGAGAGGGGCCGGAGCGTTTCTAATTATAATGACCCCTTCATTACATGGGAGGAGCTTATCCTATGTCCAGTTTGACATTTCGCGGGAAAGGGGCATTTTCACTGAGAAATATTTTAATATTCATTAATTTCTCAGTTATTTGAACCAATGCATGCTCCGTTTTTTCGGAGGACAGCTTGATGGATACATGTCTAGTCATGATTAATGGTTTGGTAGGCAGAATCGGTCAGATAAGTGTTAAAACCAGAGATATCCGATTTCAAAGAGTGGAAATGGTCTTTAGAGCACTTTCATAAATTCAACAAGTTGTCAACTTCAAACAGCCATAACTTTGGCATCTGTGGACCGATTTCTTCCAAACTTTGCAGGATTGTTGGGAATGACCTTGTCAACAATAACGTGCCTCAGTTTCTGACGAATTTAGCTACAACAAGATTTATAACCAATTAAGTGAATTTGGGCATGAAAATCCCACCCAGAGACCATAAAATCGAAATTACTTCAATTCTAGAACATATAGGAAAAATCTGAGGCACGTTTTTGTAGATGACCTTTCTGTCTGTCAATAGGAAAAGTATTGTCAGTTTTTGTAAGAAAATGTGAAAGAAGATCCAAATTCAAAAGTGTCCGTCATTTTTTATATTATATACTATTATGCAATTATGAATTAATTTAACACTATAATTATATGTTCACTTTATAGAAAATTTGATAACCTTTCCAATGATATATGATACATGCATGTGATTAAATGTATATCCAAATTATTAAGCAAAACATCTGAAAAGACTGTACCCCCTATCTATATCCTTAAGTTAAATAATCATTGTGATATTTACCTTAAACTTCCTCCAAAACTGTTAATCGAATAGCAACCAAATCAATTGAAACAATGGAAATTTAACATACAACATTTAATATTGTTTCAAATAAATCAATGTGTTAGGTTTAAACTGGTTGTATAACAACATAATGTTTGTTTTTACTATTTTCAAATATCAGTCTGGCCAATATGGAGTTTGCTAAATCGTTCATTACCGCTATTTTCATTTCGATGGAATCAGTGTGTCTTGTAACACTATGTACCTTCATAGTGCATTACAATGGAAGGATGCAGAACAAATGAAACTTTTTCACAGTTAAGTCACTAAAACGGAGAATATTCAAAAAGATATTACCAGTATAGTCTATTAATGGAATTGGTCAAATAATTTGAATAATGTGAAATATAATTGCTACATGAAACGCTTTCCATCATTTGAATTCGTTACGACCCACAAACATTTTAAACAGTCTTGAACACTAGAATTAAGATTCAATCTGTACCTCGGCGTGTTCATTGGACGATCCGTACATAACGTGCCGGTTAGGAGTAATAGATTCCAATTTTTGGCGCTGATATTCGGACGCTGGACGACGCCAATTTCGGACTTTCATACCAGCGAGTAACAAGCACGCGATGAATGCAATAGTTGAGACTATTGCGATTGCAGCCACTGTCCCGTGTGACAAGCCGCTGTCATTTATTGCTACATCGCTGTCCGTGGTCCGACCCGCTGCGTCGACCGCATTGGGACTTTCTACAACATCCGTCCATGTCAAACCATCATCGCTTATCATGACACTGGAATTGTCCAAAAATCCACTAATGGGAATTTCCATGAAGGGAGGTCGAATGATTGTCGGCAGTCCTTCACCGCTCAAAGCGTTTGCCTTGATGCAATAGGATATTTCACATCCATTGGCAACTACTGCCATATGCTCGCTGTAACCGGTCGGACAGCCTTTTGGCCATTGGGAAGGCCCAGCCTTTTTCAGGAAAGATTCTATAACTAGAATGCGAATGGTACTACGCCGCTGTCTACTTTCTTCGTCTGACAGCTTGAGAGGATTGCCAGTTTTACAACTGAAGAATCCCGCAAAAGGCACGGAGTAACGATAGCCAAGTTCGTAGTCATCACTGACGCAGACTCGCAAGCTACTACTGAGTTTCAAAGCGTAGAAATACGGAGGACATGTTCGGCCACCCGTCAAAGGATTTCCGATGGTGCTTGTATACACTCCACCAAACAGGTAGCCGGAGACGGCCGCCACTTTGTCTGTAGCTACACACCAATATCCTGTGTATGAAGCTGTCTGGGAGGCCGCGTTATCTCGACAGCATCTCGACCATCCAAACAATCCACATTTATGGCACCGACGTTCTGTATTTGGTGTACGCTTTATTCCTTTGTCAATCATGACTGCCTCATAGTTTGGGGGACAAGAGTATTCACCAGTCAAATAATTCAACTGTCGGAGATCGGCACAGGTGTCAGATCGGATATTTCCGGACATGGAACACGTCTGGTACACTCCGCCAAACGTGTAGTTGTTTGAGAGGCTCTGACAAGTTCCGTCGTCAACGTTGGCTTGGAAACTGAAGTTGGGCGAGTCAGCATTGGTACACCCTTTGTAAATGTTATGTTTGTAGTACAAATTAATCGCGTTCTTTACATGTGTGTTAAGTTCGTAGACTATAGACGACGGTAATTCAGGTAGGGCCATTGGAGTAATGACGAAGTGTAGGGGATCACCCGCTCGGTCGACCGCCACTAGATTATCTCCGACACTTTTGACCCAGTCGTTCAGACTAAAGTTCTGTGGTTGGAACACTGATCCACCAATTGTGTCTGTTTCGGAATGTGTTCTGTTTCCAAGATACTGGTCGATCATTTCTTTCGACGTCGAGTGTTCATAGCCTGTCTTGATATTGAAAACACTGCCAAATGAAACACTTGCAGATGCCTGGACCTTACTCTTGTCCATACTGTATGAACGCGCAAATTTGGTCTTTATCTGGTCTTGTTGAACAAGCGCTGCCCCGGCATCTACACTGGTGATAACGTGGGTGCCAAAGTCCCTGACGAGAAGCTGGCTCTCGTAACGTGCCATGTTTGTCTGGTTCTTTGCTATCAGTAATGCAATCGTTAATAGTCTTGCTTTGAATTTCGGATTAAAAGCCGTGTCTGGTTGAAGTTTGGCAGAATATCGAACATGCCTCATTTGAACTCTAGTAGTGATCGATTGATCCAATTTTTGTCTTGAGCGAACCCTTTTTGATTCTTTCGAAAATGACCCTCCGATACCAAAATGTCCAATGTGAAAACCAGCTTCAGCGTTGATTGTGGTAGATGTTGTTGAAGTATAGTTCTGCCAATGCATGAATAGCTCCGCGAACGTTTCCAGTTTGCTTTTCTTTAAAGGAACTGTATATATTCCATCAGGTAACAAATATTGTCCATCGTCTGTAGTTTGACAATGACTGTAGTTATAATAGATCACTTGACCACCATGTTTGTTCCGTAAATTGTCCCATCCGCCTCCGGGTAAAACTTCATATCGTATGACTTTTCTGTTCCAGCTCGTCTGTAGACATCTTTGTGGGTCGCCAATGCTATATATCGGCGCGTTAGACGCATTGTCGACATCAGACGAGGAGCTTAGGATTGTCCTCATTGTTACACACACAAGTATAGGGTAGATATACCCCATGTTAGCCTGTAGACAACCGCAATGAAACTGCGGGGTACAGGAAGTTTCCATTTTATATTGTCCTTCCCTTTGCTTCCTGTTCTACAAGGAACTGTAAGGTCATGTGAGATGTATCACATTCACGCGCTCGCAGTGTTACCGTGGATATTTTATAATATTTACTTAAAGTGGTGGGTAGATATGAAACGTCTTGTCATGAGTGAAACCGGAAATATAAGTTTCAAGATCAGCTCACGATGAAATGAATCATAAAAAACATGACTTTGTTGCTATATATATATTTATAAACATAAAATGGTGTAAACCTATTCGATATCATGAGAAAAAACCCAAATGTTTTAATGTAATCATTTAGAAAACGGCAAGATATAAAGGATGCTTTGGGTTTTTTCAAGGGTAAAGTCCAGTGTTCATATTATGTCAATAATTTGATAGATTTGCAGTTCGAATTATAATTTTGTTGACGCTTTGATATTCTCTGATTGCTTTCGATGACCCTCACAAAAAGTAGAAATTTAATGTAAAGTTGAAATGCCCATAAGGATCATAAACTGTTATTATTCAAACTTGTTGAACATGGCGTATCCAGTCGCTTCATGATTTCTTTCTTCACATTTCTTGACGAATATACATTGTATATTATACATAGAAATTTGCAAAATAATGGATCATTGGACTAATTTCGAAGTTAGAGGGCTTTAAAATTTTGCGGGAAATAAACCCTCCTAGAAGGAAATACATTGCGAAAAATACCTTTTGAAGCTGACAAAATGGGAGGCATAATTAAAAGTTTGAAATATTCTGTCAGATCTTCATTTAAGATAAATAAGAGAATACCGACGCGTTAACAAAATCATAATCCAAACTCAAAATCGATGATATCAAACGAAAAATAGGAATCATTGGGTATTTTGTTAGACATGTGTTATAAAGGAAAACTGTAGATGAGTTCCGAAAATTTAATCAATTTTCAAAACTCCCTTAAGCCTCTTTTGAATCGATTGTATCAATGCTAATATAATGTATTATTGATTACAGATGAATCCTGACATATTTCTTTATGGTGTAGAATTTCTAAATACTGCGGTGTTGTTTTCGCTTGATTAACGACCAGACTTTCCCTTGCGACTTTTATTCTCTCGCAAATATTTGTCCGCTTTAAGAATAAAATATTTGTCCGTTAATAAAATAAGAATAAAATGTTCATATTTTGCCTCTAGTTTAATCGATTTTGAGTTCGAATTTCGGTTTTGTTGACGCAAAACTCAAAATCGATTAAACTAGAGGCAAAATATGAACAAAGAAAATATTTACATCGAGACCATCGTAAAAGTACAAGGGAATAAGACCAGGTGTTCCGGAAGAGTAAGAGTCTTTTGTTGGATAGTTTTTTGTTTGTTTTTGTTTTACACATTGAAAAATATCATGTTCATACATTTTTTTACAATATCATGGCCTCATTTCTTCGGTGAAGGATTTCATATCGTCTCATGATATAGATATACCTAGACATAGTATAAACTATCCTTACATGCCAACAACTTGGAGCTTTTTCTTAGAGACAAAAAAGGTTCAAAAATGTTTTATGATATTTTAATTAAATCTGACATGATCTCCTCAGGGACCAAAAAATGGAACACTACATTTGATGACATAGACAAATCAATGTGGGAGAAATATTATAGAATACCAGTCCTTGTAACTAATAATACAAAATTTCAGTGGTTCCAGTACATACAGAGTTGTCCATCATATACTGGCAACTAACTTTGTTCGATAGTTGCCGTCATGATAATTGCTGTCCATGTTTAATGAGACATAACAAAGTCCGACAGAACCGAGTATAAACTTCTTTGTGATGCGCGTTAGTCAGTATAACTTGTCAAACAGGTCACTGACAAATACGTGATACAGCGTCTGTCATCTCGAAATCCAATGTCCACCATCTTGTAGGATGAACATTACCTCTCCTAATTAGTGTAAAAAAAATAAAATAAAATAGAGAATACTGAAGCGTCAACAAAACCAAAAAGATTTACATGGAGACCTATGTAAAAGTAAAAGAGATTAAGACCAGGTGTTCCGGAAGAGTAAGCGTCTTCTGCTTCATCGACGACACCGACCATTACATATGTCACACTACGATTTTCATAATTCATTGGAATTGTGAGTGGATGGGATAAATGTATGAATTTTATTTTATACATTCACAGTTATGTTTTCATATAGAAGAAAATATCTTTTTCGTCTTTTAATGATAAAAAAAAGAAGAAATTTGACTATTTACAATATCAATATTCATGAAGTTATGGAGGGGGTGAATTAGTCTCAGATATGTTTACCGTAATAAAGTGCTACCTTAGTGTCGTGTGATGTCTTTGTCACTCATCCGGTTCCCATTTTGAGGACGTGACTTTAATTTGATTTTAACCTAAATCTTACAAAGCCGGTGTTGTCGATGATGTAGAAAACGCATGCCAATCCAGAACAACTAGTCTTATTATTATTGTATTGCTTTCAGGGAATCTTCTCGTGACTATTTCCTTTTTTATATTCACCAGCTTTGTTCATTTAATTTGATTTCGTCAAAAATTGGACAAAAATAACTTCCCAACAGTTTAATACAATTCAATCTTTAAATGACATAGCAGTGCGTGTATGTTTTCTGTTTGATTGATACTCTAACGTGCTGTTAGGCTTACACGGCTGAATACTGCGATTATTGAACCACTAAAGCCACGTCAGATAATCCTCTAAACAGGTACGTGTAGTGCGACCATCAGACTGTTTGACACCCCTCCCCTACAGATATTTATTTCAAACACCTTCTTACCCCGTCACTAAAAATAAAAATAAACCATAATGTAAGTTAACGTACACCTTTACGGTTAAAGGTTATTACAAAAAAAAATTAAAAAAAAATGGGTCTCCAAAACAGTTCTTTCATACGAGTACAAAATATACAGTAAACAGCTGATATACAAATAAACAATGTGTACAGTTTAACTTCAGTATCTCAAACTCGCGTAGCTCGTAAACCCCGATAATTCGAATATTTCGTCGTTCCGGCCACCTCACTCTAAGTATTCAAACTCACCTTACTCGAATACTCTGATAATTCAAAGTTTGTTCCTGGTCCCTAATTCGAGATAACGAGGCACGATTGTATATATAGCAAGATCAGTCAAGTTATTGAAATATTGATAAGAAAATATTCTTATGTGTATATCACGCATGCTTATTTAGTCCTTTACAAATGGTTAGCCCAATATAAAATCAAACTAAAGCGTCTCAAAATAACTTAAAATCCCTCGCTCCTATCAGGCGTCTGTCACACGAGCTTATCAATGTCTGTGTAATGTAACAATGGTGTGCCTGAGTAATCAAAAGATTAAAACGTAATCATCCCAACCCTTCTATTGAGTAAGACGGGTGAATGTTGTAGATTTAACGACCAATTATCCAATGTTGACTTGCTATGGTAGAACACGTTTACGGGAAAACGCCCAGTTTTGTTTAGCTTCTCCCGGTAAAGTATGACGACCTGAATATATGCATAGATCACAAACTTTTCAGATCAAACATTATAACATGTCGTTCCAATCAGGACACACGCATTTCAACTGCCCAACTCACTGATATGCCACGGGATATGTGGTTAAGAAAGCATGTCTTAGACATTAAATAAAAATGGCTTCTTCCGGACGAAACATCAGCGTTTATATCCCATTTAACAATAATAAAAGCAATTTCGGAGATACAGTCACCCTAGACTACGGAGAAATACTTAATACGTATGACGTTGTAGACCAATTTTAGTCACTTAAGATTACTATGCTGTCACGTGAATCCTTATTAAGACCATTTTGTACGAATGTAATTAAATAAGAACGCAGGACGGCAACATTAGGTTTGGTTTGGTTTATTTTGTTTTACGTCCTATTAACAGCCAGGGTCATTTAAGGACGTGCCAGGTGTTGGAAGTGGAGGAAAGACGGACTACCCGGAGAAAACCGACCTGCGGTCAGTACCTGGCAACTGCCCCACGTGGGATTCGAACTCGCAACCCAGATGTGAAGGGCTAGTGGTAGAATGTCATAACACCTTAACCACTCGGCCACTGCTGCACATTGGCAACAGTAAATTAACATGTTTTATGTAACAAGTTACAGAAGGTACACGTATAGTCAAACCATCAGATTAAATCAACATATTAAAAGATGGTTAACATCGTACCATAACAGTACAGACCGTTGACAGATCGAATGCAGTGAAAACGTAATATACTTATACTGGTATCTTAATAAATATCCAGTCTTGGTTGAAAAAGATATTCTGAACTAATTGTGGTGTCACATTTTGTCTCATGACGCCTTCGATATCCGTATTGGTTGGCTTTCCAGTCAGCTTAGTTGTTTGAAAGACAACAAATCTCTTGGTGAACAATAAACAGGAAGCATCGTCAAAAAGTTGCTCACATTTTTTAAGATAAAGATGAACCAATGCTTAAATGAAATGGGCCTACATACATGATAGTTAATTGTACTCCATTTTTTATATTTAAAACTAATTGCAATCTGCAAGATATCGTTAGTATTGAGATTTAATTTTCAATTTGTACTTCAGCGTGTACACTACCTGTTGATTCGGGGTAAGATGAGTCTCCGACTTTTGGCGGTAATATTCGGACGTGGGACGACGCCAATTCCGGACTTTTTTGCCAACGATTAACACAGACGCGATGAACGCAATTGTTGCTACTATCGCGATGCCGGCTACTGCCCCACGTGACAATTCGTAGTTGTCTGGATTTGTGTCACTGTTCTGACTGGCCGCTTCCAAGTTAGTGTTGAATCCCATGGATTCTTCAATATCCTCCCATTCCATACCGTCCTCGCTTATCTTGTTGCTGGAATTATCCGAAAATCCATGAATAGGTATTTCCATAAACGGAGGCCGAATGATAGTCGGCAGTCTCTTTCTACTCAAAGCGTTTGCCTTGACACAGTAAGATATTTCACATCCATTGACAACTACCGCCAGATGCTCGCTGTAACCGGTCGGACAGCCTCTTGGCCAATGAGAGGGCCCAGCACTTTTCAGGAAAGTTTCCAAACCCAACATGTCTGAGTTACTACGCCTGTGTCTATCTTCCTCGTCTGACGTCAGCTTGAGAGGATTGCTAGTTTTACAACTGAAAAATCCCGCAAAAGGCACGGAGTAACGATAGCCAAGTTCGTAGTCATCACTTACGCAGACTCGCAAGCTACTACCGAGTTTCAAAGCGTAGAAGTATGGAGGACATGTTCGGCCACCCGTCAAAGGATTTCCGATGGTGCTTGTATACACTCCACCAAACAGGTAGCCGGATTTTGGTGGAACTTTGTCTATAGCTACACACCAATACCCTGTGTATGACGCTGTCTGGGAGGCCGCGTTATCTCGACAGCATCTCGACAATCCAAACAATCCACATTTATGGCACCGACGTTCTGTATTTGGTGTACGCTTTATTCCTTTGTCAATCATGACTGCCTCATAGTTTGGGGGACAAGAGGATTCACCAGTCAAGTTATTCAACTGTCGGAGATCGGCACAGGTGTCTGATCGGATATTTCCGAACATAGAACACGTCTGGTACACTCCGCCAAACGTGTAGTTGTTTGAGAGGCTCTGACAAGTTCCGTCGTCAACGTTGGCTTGGAAACTGAAGTTGGGCGAGTCAGCATTGGTGCACCCTCTGTAAATGTTATGTTTGTAGTACAAATTAATCGCGTTCTTTACATGTGTAATAAGTTCATAAACTATAGACGACGGTAATTCAGGTAGGGCCAGTGGAGTAATGACGAAGTGTAATGGATCGCCCGCTCGGTCGACCGCCACTAAATTATCTGCAACGCTTTTGACCCAGTCGTTCAGACTAAAGTTCTGTGGTTGGAACACTGATCCACCAATTGTGTCTGTTTCGGAATGTGTTCTGTTTCCAAGATACTGGTCAATCATTTCTTTCGACGTCGAGTGTTCATAGCCTGTCTTGATATTGAAAACACTGCCAAACGAAGCACTTGCGGATGCCTGGACCTTACTCTTGTCCATACTGTATGAGCGCGCATATGTGGTCTTTATCTGGTCCTGCTGGACAAGCGCTGCCCCGGCATCTACACTTGTGATGACGTGGGTGCCAAAGTCTCTGACGAGAAGCTGGCTCTCGTAACGGGCCATGTTTGTCTGGTTCTTAGCTATCAGTGTTGCAATCGTTAACAGTCTTGCTTTGAATTTCGGATTAAAAGCCGTGTCTGGTTGAAGTTTGACAGAATATCGAACATACCTCATTTGAACTCTGGTTGTCACGGATTCATCCATCATTTGTCGGGATCGAACGCTTTCCGTCTCATGCGAATAGAACCCTCCAATACCAAAATAGCCAATATGGAATCCACCTTCAGCGTTGATTGTGCTAGATGTTGTGGACGTGTAGTTCTGCCAATGCGTGAATAGCTCGGCGAACGTTTCCAGTTTGCGTTTCCTTAAAGGAACTGTGTAGATTCCGTCTGGTAACAAATACTGTCCATCGTCTGTAGTTTGACAAAGACTGTAGTTATAATTAATCACTTGACCGCCATGTTTGTTTTGTAAGTTGTCCCATCCGCCTCCGGGTAGTACTTCATAACGGATAACGTCTTTGTTTAGGCTTCTCTGTAGACATCTTTGCGGGTCGCCAGTGCTGTACAAAAACTGAATCTTCGAGTCGTTGTCAACATCAGACGAGGAGCTCACGACGTGAGCTACCATCAGTAGCAGCAAAATAGGTATGGTGGAGCGATGCTCCATGCTTACTTGTCGTTAGGCCCTGTAAACCACTGTTTACTCGACATGCGAATTATATATTAACCCTTTACAACATACGGGCTTCCCACATGCGTAGTGATCTACAGACATGATCACAGACTAGTTAACAACCGACCAGCTGTTGTATGTACCTAAATAAAAGAAATCCATATCGTGCAACTATTATTGTTCTGATCTACAGCTACGTAAGCAGAACTTGAAATACCTACTTTCAGTTTGTATTCGCAAAAAAATAACCATTCAAACTAATATCATTGTGATATCGTATTGCACATTAAAGGATTTATATGCAAGATACTTGATCTAATGGTACATACGACAAAGAAAACCCGATGCAAGCAATGCAGTCGACGCAGTACCGGCCAATCGTTGGTTAGATCATTGTTTAAATTATGTATATGTGCAAATATCGTATTACATTATTTCACCTTTAAATTTAAGTTCGAGATAGACTTAGCAAAATCACCTTGGATTGCCGGTAAAAGGTGTATTCGTAGGTCCACCTAACAATGAACATATAAAATACTACACACGCACACTAGTCAGTTAATGAAACAAGGACTGTTGTCGGTTAGTTCGACAGCTTTTCATGACAGCTTACTTTATAACAAAAACAATTTTGAAAAGAAACCAATACAGATTTTGCGCGAAGTTGTGCTCTAATTCGCTTATGAATTTTTCTGAAGAAAGGATAAATATTTCACGTATATACAAGATCAGGTGTCATTAAATTATTAACCATATATGACAGAAGCCTTCACTAAAATTCAAAACTAGGTGGAAGCAAAATACATGAACTTTGTGGGGACAATGGAGAAAACAATATTATTCAACGATATGTATGTTAAATGGGGACCGCTGCCGAACGTCACAGCATATATAACAGTGATCTGGTACCACACAGTGATACTCGTGCCGGAAGTGTACGCGGTCATGTTCGTCACTTTACGTGTTTACTTCCGCTTATATGGTCTTCGTCCCGTGACCGAGAGATTCCCGATGGTTGACCTCTTTATCAGTAGTTGTCTGTTAGTGTATCTGTGGATCACGTATGATGTACTAACGTAAATTGTTACATATGTATCTGCAGCCAGGTGAAGTTCAGTCTGAAAATTCGTATAATCATATAACCGACTATGCCTTTCCCTCATTATGTAAAATACAAACAATGTTCGCTCAAATTAGAGATAAATGGCTAACGCGAGTTCATCTAAACAATGGATCTAAATACGTATGCCTTCTATGAAACGATTTAAACGAAATTTGTTATTTTCATTAATCAAGCAGTATGTGTTTGATTGCACAATATGAGGTTATTAAGTGAGGACAGATATAGAAAAGGAAAAAACTATCTTTATAATTAATTTCATGTTAGCATAACCGTCATTGTTCTTTGTGATGTCCCTTTGATAACAAAGTTACATAAAGCATGTTTTTTCACACTAGTCTTTAATATTTGATAATACGGCGCATCAAGCTGTTTAAGGATTTTCACTCTCCACACTTAGTTACAAACAGTCCGTCCGTAGACACCATTTTGTCCGGCTATGCATTAGCTCAGTTTTCAACGGATCTTTTTAACATTTTGTGGAAATAGATAATACAGTATGAACATGTGCCCCCTGAAGTAAATTTTCATTTTTTACCCTTTTCAGGGAGTGATTCCCCTTTTATGTAAGTGAAGACAGTTTTGTCCGGCTATGCATTCGCTCAGTTTTCAACAGATCTTTTTAAAATGTGTTGGTAATAGATAGTGCAGTATGAAGATGTGCCGCTCATTTGTTGCCCCTCCCCGCGACCCTTACATACATTTATTAAAAATCTAACTTTCTCACATTAAAAATAACTGTTACACATTAGATAAGTTTACAAAGTTTATTAAAAAAAGTGAAACAAAATACCCAATATATATGGACAGAACTCTCTAAAACATTCTTCCCATACAATAAAGAAAGCTCAAAAATGAAAAACAAATTCTCTCATAAAAGTACAAAAAAAACACAGTGCTGAAAAGACAATTCCATTATTCATATAAACAACAAAGAAAACACGCTACTTGATCTCAGAATCACTAATACAGAAATATAAGCCGAGGTTCCAATTAACGACGATAAGCAAATACAACAACACTATAGTGTATAGATATAGCATATATTCATACGTAAATATTGTAATTAATTTTAAATGTGAGATAAATTCAGAAGTGAAAAAAAATCATATGGCATTCAAAATTAAAACATTTGAATACAGGTTAAAATCCCTCGCTTCTTTTAGTAGACGATCACAGGAGTTGTTTGACATATCAATGTGTGTGAGTAATCCAAACTACTAAGATGCCCTATGCCCTTACCCTTAGATGCAATACAACAGGTCTCAGCATGCTATGGCAGAACGCTTTACCGCAAGCATAGGACAAGACCAGGGAAACGCCCAGTTTTGATTAAAATCTAAGACATTTTTGTCACACGTTGTCTATAATTACGCACAGTTTCCCCAATGTAAAATCCGAAAAAATAACCACAAAGTATTGCATTACAAAGCAATATTGCAACCCTTATTTTATAAAAAAAGACCTTTTTCAATGATGATACAAAGAAGGGATATCATCAAGAGTTAAAAAAAAAGTCTGAAAAATAATATCGTTAAATGTTATAAACAAAAATGTGGTATTTTATATAAACTTTACATAAGAAGAGGAGTGTACACTTTAAAAAGACTTAAATCTAAAGTGAAAGCTAAAAAAACTGTAGATTTGAGAAATTAGGTAGTGCATTACGACAGAACCCCAAAGATAATCATAAGTAGTAGAGAGTTTTGACTGTACTTACATATACACATTTTTGTGTAAATAATAATTGCTTTGTGCTTATATACATACAAAATAAATGAAAACATATCAAAAACGGTTTAAAAATGTCATTAGAAGACAGATCGTTGCGTGAAAGAAATACAGTGAACTCATACCTGTAACTTAATTGAAACAAAATATTTGTCAGTCAACAAATTCTAATCATAGAGATCATTACTTATATTGTTGTCATGTTTTGATAAAATGTGATATGACGTCATCAATGACTGTGTTGTCCCACGAATTCTGAGCACTTTAAGTTTTGGTGATTGATAGTAGTGATAGGACATCGCGAATGTCTGTGTCGAGTTGTTTTGCATTACAGCATGATTGTTGAAAAAGAAACACGTCGCTTTGTGAATATTTGAAAAGGAAACATTTCTAAAGAGTTGCTGAGAATACTACATCTAGATATATTTAACAGATATGGTGACACTATCCTAAAATGAAATTGATACAAATATATATGCTTGTTAATTGTTCTCCATTTTCTATATTTATAACTTGATGCAATCTACACGTTATTGCGAGTATAAAGTTTAAGATTCCACCTGTACTCTGGTGTGTTTATCGGAAGACCCGTACACTACCTGTTGATTCGGGATAAGTTGGTCCGACTGTTGCCAGCGATATTCAGACGTGGGACGGCGCCACTTCCGGACTTTGGTGCCAACGATTAACACAAACGCGATGAAGGCAATTGTTGCTACTATCGCGATGACGGCTACTGCCCCACGTGACAAGTCGCCATCATCCGCATTTCTGTCACTGTTCTGACTGGCTGCTCCAAGGTTATTGTTTATTTCTACAGATTCTTCAATATCCTCCCATTCCATACCGTCCTCACTTATCTTGAAGCTGGAATTATCCGAAAATCCATGAATAGGTATTTCCATAAACGGAGGTCGAATGATAGTCGGCAGGCCCTTTCCAACCAACGCATTTGCCTTGATGCAGTAAGATATTTCACATCCATTGGCAACTACCGCCATATGTTCACTGTAACCGGTCGGACAGCCTCTTGGCCAATGAGAGGGCCCAGCACTTTTCAGGAAAGTTTCAAGAACGAACATGTCAGAGTTACTACGTTTGTGTCTATCTTCTTCATCTGACGTCAGCTTCAGAGGATTGCCAGTTTTACAACTGAAGAATCCCGCAAAAGGCACGGAGTAACGGTAGCCAAGTTCGTAGTCATCACTGACGCAGACTCGCAAGCTACTACTGAGTTTCAAAGCGTAGAAGTATGGAGGACATGTTCTGCCACCCGTCAAAGGATTTCCGATTGTGCTTGTATAAAGTCCACCAAACAAGTAGCCAGAGTCGGCCGGAACTTTGTCTGTAGCTACACACCAATATCCCGTGTATGACGCTGTTTGGGAAGCCGCGTAATCTCCACAACATGTGGAAAAGCCTAGAAATCCACAGCTATGACACCGACGTACTGTATTTGGCGTGCGCTTTATTCCTTTGTCAATCATGACTGCCTCATAGTTTGGGGGACAAGAGGGTTTACCTGTCAAAGGATTCAGCTGTTCGAGATCGGCACAGGTATCAGATCGGATATTTCCGGACAAAGAACACGTCTGGTACACTCCGCCAAACGTGTAGTTGTTTGAGAGGCTCTGACAAGTTCCATCGTCAACGTTGGCTTGGAAACTGAAGTTGGGCGAGTCAGCATTGGTACACCCCTTGTAAATGTTATGTTTGTAGTACAAATTAATTGCGCCCTTTATGTGCATGGTAAGTTCATAGACTATAGACGACGGTAACTCCGGTAGGGCCATTGGTGTGATGATAAAGTACAATGGATCGCCCGCTCGGTCGACCGCCACTAAATTATCTGCAACGCTTTCGGCCCAATCATTAAGACTAAAGTTCTGTGGTTGGAACACTGATCCACCAATCGTGTCTGTTTCGGAATGTGTTCTGTTTCCAAGATACTGGTCAATCATTTCCTTCGAAGTCGAATGTTCGTAACCTGCCTTGACACTGAAAACACTGCCGAATGAAGCACTTGCGGAGGCCAGAACCTTACTCTTGTCCATACTGTACGAGCGCGCATATGTGGTCTTTATCTGGTCTTGTTGGACAAGCGCTGCCCCGGCATCTACACTGGTGATGACGTGGGTGCCAAAGTCCCTGACGAGAAGCTGGCTCTCGTAACGGGCCATGTTTGTTTGATTCTTAGCTATCAGTGTTGCAATTGTCAACAACCTCGCTTTGAATTTCGGATTAAAAGCTGTGTCTGGTTGAAGTTTGGCAGAATATCGAACATACCTCATTTGAACTCTGGTTGTCACGGATTCATCCATCATTTGTCGGGATCGGACACTTTCCGTCTCATGCGAGTAGGACCCTCCGATACCGAAATGACCAATATGGAATCCACCTTCAGCGTTGATTGTGCTAGATGTTGTGGACGTGTAGTTCTGCCAATGCGTGAATAGCTCGGCGAACGTTTCCAGTTTGCTTTTCTTTAAAGGAACTGTGTAGATTCCGTCTGGTAACAAATACTGTCCGTCGTCTGTAGTTTGACAAAGACTGTAGTTGTAATTAATCACTTGACCGCCATGTTTGTTCCGTAAATTGTCCCATCCGCCTCCGGGCAATACTTCATAACGGATAACATTTTTGTTCAAACTTCTCTGTATACATCTTTGCGGGTCGCCAGTGCTGTACACAAACTGAGTCTTCGAGTCGTTGTCAACATCGGACGAGGAGCTCACGACTTGAACTACCACCAGTATCACCACAACAAGTACAGCGTTTCGGGGCTCCATGCTTGTTTGTTGGAGGTCCCTGTCAAACTGGTGTCACCTCGGAACACTTATATCGTATAACCCTTAATACTTCCTGGTTACAACGCACGGGTTTTCCAAACGCTTAACGACCTACCGACATGCGCACAGTGTAGTGAACAACCGATCACTTGCTTTATGTAACCAAAGCTGGAAATTACCCATAACTTTACACTATTACAGCTCTGTACTTGGCTACGCGGGCGGAACTGGAAAACCTATTTTCACTTGAGTTCACAAAGTAATGAGTCATTGAAGCTAGTGACATTTTTATATTAATATGTTGTAAATTGAAAGAGTTAAATCAAATAGAGACTTCATCAATTATTAGGACTTTTTTAGTTTACATACGTGTATGTGAAAACATTTTTTAATCACAGTCTCTGTAAATTCAAGATCAGGATTGGCTAACGCAGAGCGGTGCAATGAAAGCGAAAGTACGCGATTTCCACGTAAACATTAATAAAAGTGATTTATAAAAGCAAACTAGACTGCTGTCAGTTCTGACAGTGGTATTATAACAGCTTGCCTTAGAACAAAAACACTTTGAAGTCAAGTAACATTTTCGAAAAGTAGAACCCTAATTATTTGCTACTGTGTTTTTCTCAAGAAATTAACATTAATCATGATAAGGTGCCATCAAATTAATATATCAAACATATATGATAGAAACCTGCAATAATAATCAAGACTCAATTTAATCTGTGTGGAGGACAAGTCGCTGGAGAAGTAGACTATACTAAGAGTCATCTCCTATATTGGAAGGAGAAGAAACAAATGAAAGAAATGTATCATTACATGAATATAGGAGGCTGTCACCGTACATAAGAACGTATACAAACAACGATCTGGCAACACAGTGACACACGTACCGACAGTGTACGTGGGCCTATCCATCACGTGGTTTATCATTGTAGTGGAAATACTTCCGTGTACATGGTCATTATCTCGTGACCGTGGGATTCCCGCTGGTTGTCTTTGTTATCAGTCTACCTATCTATGGAACATATACGGCTGTACTTGGAACATATACGGCTTTAGTTGGAACATATACGGCTGTACTTGACGTGATGATAATTGTATGCAAAATGTTATCGTCTGCTAGAACAATTCTGTCTGAAAATTTCCATGTGTTTTCCTTACATCTTTAACTGTATTGCTAAATATAGAATATGTCTTTCCCTCAGTAAACACACGTCGTACGTAAACACAAATACAACAGTGGCTAACTTGAATTGATTTAAACAAAAGGTTCAATATGCTTTTGGAAAAAATGTGTAATCTAATATCACACATTCACAAAAACTGGGATTATTAGGAAATATAGAGGGACACTACAACAGTTTCTTTATAATTTGATATATTTATGTTATCCTATCGTTCTTTGTGACGTCTCGACAGGTGATAATAATAAAACGTACAAACCTTTTGTGATAGTGTAATTGCACTGTACACTAGTTGTGGATATAAATAAAACATACACACAACTCTTACGATATAGGTTTTATAGTCGCCAGTAGTATACATATGTGTACACAAAACAACGAGGAACTTTCCTGACTAAAATGTACGTCAATATTGAGTTGCTCTTCTGATATTTAATTTAGTTTGAGCTGTAAATTGAAAGATACATTCGCCAATAAAATCAACTAACTTATGATCTCAATACCTAATTCAGTGGCCAGATATTGGCCGCAAGTTGGTGCCCCCCCCCTCCTCTCGCATACAGCGGTTTTCGTGTACCGCAGAAACCAGTCACGTACTCAAATGACCCAATTTGTCAAAGGTCAACAAAACAAGCAAAATGAACAAAAATGGTATTGAACATTTATACAGCTCCCGTTATAATTAGTAAAATAGCTATAAAGCAATCGGCAATGAATGGAAAATAGTATCAATATTGTACCTGATAAACAAATGGCATATAAACCACATATTGAGTAAGAGAATAAGTATCTCAATATCCATATCAATGGAGCTTAATAATGACAGATGACGTAACACACACATATACTGCACCTTTTATATTTAGTAATAGATACAGTATGCCGAAAAATAAAATAAAACTGCATCAAAAAGCTGTTTCGTCCTCCTAAGACTCTTCAGTGATGCTAGGGGCCAAAAGGTGGAAATCCAAGCAGAAATGTTTGGAGCGTAAAACCACTTTAATTTATGAATTTAGAAGTAATGTTAAACTAGTTCTGTATAATTTCAAAACGTGTACTACGAAAATGTGTACATTATGTACCGTGCCACTACTCAAATGAGATAAACCGTGGCTACGGAAGCTACAGCAAACCTCGGGGACTAAATAATCCACCAGTAGAGTCTGTCACCCCTATCATTAAAGATGACGTAACACACATATGCACTTATTGAATTTTGCCAGGGTCTTCGACTTTTAAATAGCAAATTTAAGATATTCCACAACGTGAAACAAGATCACAGTACAAGTTTTGGACACACAACAATGTTTTTGTGATACAAGTTAACACGCCCTATTATGCATTATGGAACTGTTTCCTTCATTGCATTGTTTGTTTGCACTTACATGTTTTACTGTGATCAGTATCTTACCATTCTCGATATCCAGGGGTTACGATCACCTACGCTATCACACATGGAATATGTCATGGTAAAACTGAATGTTCTGTTTGCGCCACCTTGTTGATGAGACAAGAAGACCGATTAGACCCGTTGATGTACATCCAAAAAATCTCGTCGTCACATAACGGTAAAAAGTGACAGGCTTTGAAGTCGGTCGCGGTTCCTTTGTAATCCCCAAAAGGACAGGTATGCATCTTTGCGATTGGTCAGGATTCTTTTTACATGAGCGTGTCTTCAGTTTCGCCATGACATATTCCAGTGGGGGAGAGGATGTAGGTGATGGTAACACCTGGGTATCGAGGGTAACCAATGCGATGTGTGATGTACCCCCTCTATCGCATATGATTTATCTTTTTTAAAGCACTCTGTAGATGACTAACTAGTTTGTTAAGGGTATCACAGAACAGGGCATTGTCATAGTCCAGCAGTTAGGTAACAAGTGAATACACCAAAATATTAAATATTAAATACAGCCCTGTTTCTGATATGATAGTAACAGGGTTTGTTATGACGTTCACTTGTTCCGCTACCCAAATTATACCCCAGGAGTTTTGAACATCTGGGAAAGCCTTTGACACCGACCTTGAGCTGGAGAGCCACTGTTTGCCGACACTTTGAATGACGATCAGTAAAGCTTTTCCCCGATAAACAAACCAAGGTATTCGTCTAGTTCGCCGTCTGCAATAAGGCAGAAATAGCCGTTACATTAAATATTAACAAAACATACAATATTTATCTATAACATGTGAATCACGACATCAACTCTGGGTAAATATTATTTGGCATGTGAAAAGCAAATATTTGGCTGGGCGGAAGTTTTCTATTGTATCTCGTTTGTATTATTTGGTTTACGAAACCTGAATTTCTGTACAGCCTGGATACTAAACCCTGAACAAGTTTTTGTGAATGTAATCATTTTTAGTGAAAAAGCCATCGCTTTTCGATCTTAGAATTTACGTTTGTTCAAAAAACAGAATCAGATTCATATAGCTTTTGTGTATTGCGTTGGTTTATCATGTATAAGTCTTTTCGTCTCATTAAACACAGCCAATTTCCAAAATTCCAAAATAACCTGGGATCGATTAAACAATGTATCGACCAAGTTCAACACGCGATTATAGTTTTATTATTTCTTTATTATTATCATTTTGTTAACAAACAGCTCAGATTTGTTCTTTTAACGTTTTGCTGCTATAAACCAGAGCCTTTAAAATCAAATAGACTGTTGCAGGACACTTGTAATATTCACTGTTCGAGGAAACAGAAAGTACAAGAAAAGAGTTTCAGAAATGTGAATGTATTGATTTTAGCAGAAAGAATAAATGGATAGCTCTTGCACATTTTTAATACAGAATATCAGTTAGGTGTTAGGTTAAGTTACAATGAGAAATTACAGAAGAGAAGAAAACCTGGCCAGAGCCGAACAGCAGTATTTTTTCTGAAATGGTATATATTCGACCTAGTACCAGCAGAATGTAACATATAATTACATGGGATCTGCTGCTATATAGGTCTAAGAACAAGATTTCACTGAATGGTAGCTAGCCTTTACCATTTACAGGTGTATAATTGGGAACAGGGCCGTTTATTTACTTTAAGGTTTTGTCCAAGTCTCAAAGTAGGACAGGATTCAATCACTGTGAATGATAGAGAACGCAGGTGTGTGTAGTGATCTATATGGTGGGAATAAGTGTTAGTACAGGTATATGTATTGGTAGATAGTTTTATGTCAGTACAGGTAGGTATATTGGTAGATATGTTTTAAGTCAGTACAGGTAGGTATATTGGTAGATACGTTCTATGTCAGTACAGGTAGGTATAATGGTAGATATGTTTTAAGTCAGTACAGGTAGGTATATTGATAGATACGTTTTGTGTCAGTACAGGTAGGTATATTGGTAGATGCGATTTATGTCAGTACAGGTAGGTATATTGGTAGATACGTTTTATGTCAGTACATGTAGGTATATTGGTAGATCGTTTTATGTGAGTACAGGTAGGTATATTGGTAGATCCGTTTTATGTCAGTACAGGTAGGTATAATGGTAGATATGTTTTAAGTCAGTACAGGTAGGTATATTGATAGATACGTTTTGTGTCAGTACAGGTAGGTATATTGGTAGATGCGATTTATGTCAGTACAGGTAGGTATATTGGTAGATACGTTTTATGTCAGTACATGTAGGTATATTGGTAGATCGTTTTATGTGAGTACAGGTAGGTATATTGGTAGATCCGTTTTATGTCAGTACAGGAAGGTATATTGGTAGATACGTTTTATGTCAGTACAGGTAGGTATATTGGTAGATA
The DNA here is from genome assembly GCA_947623455.1 of Mimachlamys varia. Classification (NCBI taxonomy): domain Eukaryota; kingdom Metazoa; phylum Mollusca; class Bivalvia; order Pectinida; family Pectinidae; genus Mimachlamys; species Mimachlamys varia. The sequence continues at coordinate 44,122,779 of OX392534.1, read as the reverse complement.
GTTTTATGTCAGTACAGGAAGGTATATTGGTAGATAATTTTTGTGTCAGTACAGGTAGGTATATTGGTAGATAGTTTTATGTCAGTACCGGTAGGTATATTGGTAGATAGTTTTATGTCGGTACAGGTAGGTATATTGGTAGTTACGTTTTATGTCGGTACATGTAGGTATATTAGTAAATGCGTTTTATGTCAGTACAGGTAGGTATATTGGTAGATCATTTTATGTTAGTACAGGTAGGTATTTTGGTAGATAGTTTTATGTCAGTACAGGTAGGTATATTGGTAGATAGTTTTATGTCAGTACAGGTAGGTACATTGGTAGATCGTTTTATGTCAATACAGGTAGGTATATTGGTAGATACGTTTTATGTCAGTACATGTAGGTATATTGGTAGATCGTTTTATGTGAGTACAGGTAGGTATATTGGTAGATCCGTTTTATGTCAGTACAGGAAGGTATATTGGTAGATACGTTTTATGTCAGTACAGGTAGGTATATTGGTAGATAGTTTTATGTCAGTACAGGAAGGTATATTGGTAGATAGTTTTTATGTCAGTACAGGTAGGTATATTGGTAGATAGTTTTATGTCAGTACCGGTAGGTATATTGGTAGATAGTTTTATGTCAGTACAGGTAGGTATATTGGTAGTTACGTTTTATGTCGGTACATGTAGGTATATTAGTAAATGCGTTTTATGTCAGTACAGGTAGGTATATTGGTAGATCATTTTATGTTAGTACAGGTAGGTATTTTGGTAGATAGTTTTATGTCAGTACAGGTAGGTACATTGGTAGATCGTTTTATGTCAGTACAGGTAGGTATATTGGTAGATACGTTTTATGTCAGTACAGGTAGGTATAATGGTAGATATGTTTTAAGTCAGTACGGGTAGGTATATTGGTAGATCGTTTGATGTGAGTACATGAGTATATTGGTAGACAGTTTTTTGTCAATACAGGTAGGCATGTTGGTAGATACGTTTCATGTGAGTACAGGTAGGTATATTGGTAGATACGCTGCATGCTATTTGGGAAATACTTGGTAAACTTGATAAATTTGATCACTCGGTGTTTGTGTACGTAGAGGCATTGATTTAAATATTATTTTGATTATTCTTAAAATAATTTTTGATAAATATTTAGTTGATTAATGTGCATCATAACGTAATGTCGACGTCCAGTCTATGGTAATCTCACATCACACCAGGATTGCACAGACTAAGGTCCCTAACTGGTCAGAAATAGCTGGACAGTTCTAGGGAATTTATCCAACGACATTTTGTTATGGTAAGTGATCTGAAAATCATTGTTCTGTTGATAATACACAAAAAGTGCTTTAGATATATGACAATATCTGTTTATGAAATGCGATTCAAGCGAACATATATAAACTTTGGAAAGGGGGTTGATTTAAATTGAGAGGTGATTGTTGCATAATGAGATTTTTTTCTCTTGATATTTTAATCTTCAATGACGTCTAACTTGGAGATGAATAGAGCAAATAGGCATATATCGTTGAATACAATAATAAATTTAAAGAAGTATATTTGGTTTATAACTATTAATTTACATTTTTTTTCGGAATTTCTCCTTTTGATTTATATTTTACAAATACTATTGACCCCAAAAGACATTCAACTAATGATATATGCCCTTTACAGAACCATTTCAAGTTTAATATTGATCGAATATCCCACAAAGTGACGATTGAAGAGAACGAATGTGATTTATCTTTCAAAAGCAAAGTTTAAATGTCCTTTCCATATCTACACAACCGGCAAGACTCTCTCCAAGTTTGTTTACGTTGATATTTCAAGATGTCGGCCTACTCGTGGTAGAGTCAATAGTAACCTGGGACGATCAATTCGAGGTAGGGTACAGTAGAAGTAGCACGACTTCACACCAGGTAGTGTACACTAAGGATAGATAACGTAACACCAAAATATCTACAGGGCCAGACCCTACAGGCTTGGCAGGTAAGCAGTTAGGATGGGAATGTCTTCCTTTTATGTGAAAGTTTAGACAAAAAATAATCAAATTTATTTTTAAATTTAGAAAAAAATAGTTGAAAGAAATCGGCCGAACATCAATATTTGATCACTATTTAAAGTTACTGAATTTTAAACGATTACACTTATGAATAATTGAAAGAAGATTTGATTTAGAAAAAACACTGACTACATGACTGTAGTGGCTGGCTGACGAGGTTCGTTCTATTAAAACATGTATATATACAGAGGAATTTAGATAGTGCATGACATGCATAATGCAATCGTCAATATGTACGAATTTGAAAGTACATTGTATAATTGTATATGAAGTTCTGCCTGTGATAAAGGTTGTTGAATTTAGGGTATTTTCGTGTAAGCTTAGTGTCTAGATATCAAGCATTATCAATACATACGTCTTTCATATCTAATGGCCTGAGCCGATCATGTTAGGCAAACACTCTACAGTTACACGTCTAGTTCGTGCGGTGTTATATGGGTAAATACACTTAACCTATGTTATGTCTAACTAGGAATAGGAATAGAAATCGATTGAAAATAAAAACTAAAACTAAAAACTAAAATACTGACCTTTCAGTTATGTAAATAAGTATTGCAAGCAATATATATGGAAATATATTCTGATTACAACTTTATGTATCTTACCGAATTAACAGAATTTCTTCTTTTGAACCGTTATTTAAATGTCACGTTTAAAACGAAACGCATATTCCTTGGGTTTATATTTACATCATACTACTTTACTATTTGAGTATAAGCTATGTAGATTCTATCTTGTATTTAAACGGTAGCAATGACACATTTTAATACATACCACTCAGCTAAAACAATTAGTTACAGTCACTGGCATCTATCTATAGTTAAGATTCATTAATAAAGATTATGTTTAATTCACTTCTCTAGGCTTGGGTGTAGAACAGTTTGTTCAACGAATGTGATAGTATAGTGACAAGTAGACGGACTCGTGATCGATCAACTACTGATCTTACACTCGCATACATTGTAGTTTTCAAAGAAATACACCGTTTCAATAACGAAAGATGAATGCTTTACCAGGGGAGTGGATTCTAACCAAGGTTGACACTAAAATGTTCACACAAGGGCAAACATTTCAAGCAAAACAGCAGAATAGTTTTTTTTCTTGATACTTACACGTTCAGTGGTACCCTTGAATGGCAAAGCTTTATAAATATATCACCTTTTGCCTTATTATAACGACTGATTGTGTCTAAAATGAATTATCAACAATGAATACACTATAGATAACCTTAGACCCATGATATAATTATTTCCTGTTACTAACACGTTATATCGTTGTTTAGAGTACTTGAATATAAGACGGAGTTTAATGCACATATATTTAGTGGCTATGCATGACTTAATTGTTCTCAGAAGATTAGTCATATTGAAACCTGAAAGCAGTTTATGTTTGACCTAGATTTCTTTATATTTATATGTTGTGTTGGCCAATCATTTTCATTAAAATATGAGATATGTTAATGTGACTGTGAGCCAGCATATTCACCCTGAATGTGAATGATAAGTTATAACGTAATTCGTCGCTTCACTCAAGTTTCTTTTTCCTGTTTTTGCCGATCAATTTTTTGTTCTCTCTTATTCAAATCAACCAAACTTTAGATACTGCAAATACTGATCTGGATAAAATTTTGCTATGTAATGATGATAATATTTTGAATTGTTATATATCTATGCTTTATATATTTCCTATGTATATAAACTATTTAATATTTGTTCTTGGCATGTGGAAATATGTGATCTTTAGTAATAACCGAGTTTATATATAATACTAACACCTGCATATCTGTCATTTAATTTGTCATATTAAATATGTTATGAATATGACACAAATCTATTTGTCAAAAGTTAATATTCTATATATCGAGGCGTAGTTATTGTTGATCAGCCCTATAGATTAGCAAAGCTTTGACAAATTAAATTAGGTCAAGGTAGTAATCCTTATACGAAAACAATATCAATTACGTCTCTTAATTTGGCACCCGTATTAATTGGATAAGAAGGTCCAAGTTTGAATCCGGTTGGAACTTGTAAGACTTAGTTAAACATTTGATACACTTAATTTGAATTGACGGTTTTTTTCTGGTTTGATCGCAGTGAATGATTCTGTTAACGTAACGTGTTTTTCTAGTCTAGAATTTGATTTATTGCCATGCAATCCTGTGAATAGAGGGACCTTCGTGTTCTTGTCGATACAAAGGCGAATTAGTGAATAACAATGTTATGTTACCTGTACTAAAAAGGATTTCAAATACGTGCAATGCTTTCACAACTTGTTACCTGTTTCAATATCAAATTGAACGATAACTCCATACTTTAGTGCAGTTGGCATTCATAGGAAGTATATAATTGTGCTGACAGCAATTGTGATGCATTTCACAGTGGATGTCATCAGGCAGTTTATAGATTTATAATCACCTTGATATTCTAAAAAATATATGATCAATGTCTCGTTATATGGTTTATTGCACATTATATATGTAAACGATCCAATGAGGTTGAAAAGAGATTAACTTCATTTCATTTTATGTTTTTGAATTTCTACACTATGAATATTGTCATACTTAATCCCCCGAACCCACACTCGGTTTAAATGATGGACCACTTAAGAAACACTTATTGTAATGATATATCGCTTCAATTGTGCAGTGCTATTCAGAACGATTTGTATTGCTCCTCTTCTGATGTGCAAATAACACAGAGGGAATACGAATCGTTTTTACCTATCAAGTCATATATAACAGATATATAATCCCTCTTGAAATCCCAGAAGCAAGTAGACAGTACGGGCGAAATTTACCTGTACAAGTATAGTGACAACCAAGAGCGACCAGACAATCACACTACACGACCGCGAACTTAATTGTGATTAATGAACCTCCAGCTATAGAATATTAGACCGGAGTACCTTTATGAGTGTATAATGTAGCTAGGATAAGATAGTAGATCTCTATGGCTTTACCATGTCGTGGTGACAGTGGCATGCGAATAGTTCGGGCTGATGATTTAATCGTCCAGGTCTTTATCAGGATATCAACAACTGTGTGTCTAGATGATTTTTCATTTCAAGGTATTTAAATCTTAAAACTGTATGTGAAATGGGAAGCTACTTTTCAATCATACGAGAAATGATTGGGTTGTTATATAAACATTGCTTCTTAGAAAAATGTACAAATAAACCAGTTGATAAAACAAAGGAGTTGATGACATACTAGTAGATAATACAAAATAAATTTGCTTGATTTATCATTTCAGGTTCTTTGTATTGACGTCATGTACATTCTAACCTTTATTGATTTATGTGTACTTTGAGATGATTATCTATATGGATGATTGTAAGCCTGTTTTGTTTAACGATTACAAAGATGACGTAACACACACATATGCTACACATTTTAAATTTAGTAACAGATACAGTATGCCATTTTGTTTTTAATTAATCTGCATTATGCAGCTGTTTCGTCAACAATGACTCCTCAGTAACCTATACTGTTAGAGTAGGGTTATGAATAAAAAAATCACAGAACAACAAAATCATAATCTGAACTCAAAATCGGTTAAACTAGAGGCAAAATAGGAATAAAAGAAAGATTTTCATGGAGACCCTCGTAAAAGTACAAGGGAATAAGACCAAGTGTTCCGGAAAAGTAAGCGTCTTCTGCTTCATCGACGACACCCGCCATGTAAATCTTTGTCACATCCAAGTCAAACAAACTCTTCAAACCTATATCCAGACTATTCATCAGAATATTTTTTATTCATATTTATCAGGTAATATTTCTCTCATAGCACTAGATAATTAATGTTTCAAAACTGCGATACAAACTCTATATCAGATCTTTTGGAAACTTTAAATATTTATTCAAACAAAGGAAGTTGTTTGAAGTATTTTTTTACATTAGGCTCCCACACAGCCACGTGAACATTTAACCAAATTGATTAAGATTTTTTTCATCGCTCAATCATTTCGAACTGAGAAATTGATTGATATCGGAAGATATCTTGGTGAACACACTAATCATCTACTAGTATGTAGGTGTAAATGTGTTTGTCAATATACGTTATTGAACACTACCAGTGGGTAAATTAACATTAGAAATCGACAATAATAAATATACGTGTCACCGAGATTGAAATTTCAATGAAACTAAATGTATGCCTCTCTTTCAAATATTGCTTCAAAACCCTGTGAAAACCACTGTATGTAAATACCGCGCCCGTGCGTGGTAGATCGGCAATTTAAAATCAAATAATGTGTTTTTATAAGATTGAAATGGCGTATTGATTTAAAACTAAAATTCAATCACGTTGTACATTGTATAAGGCTATACATTACTCAGGGACGTACGATATCATGTATATAGTGACAATATCAGTGTTCATTATTGATTGAAATACGCTTTAAATGAAGCCACATTCGATTAATAGTTTTTTGTTTCTTCACTGCGCACGATATAACATAACGGATTTCTTAACTCACTAACCCCGGCGTTTCATTACGACCTACTCAAAACTCAAAACTAGAAGAGTCAATAAGTTAATAAGCCTATCTTTTTTAATTTTAAGGATCCCTGTTCCGATGAATGTTTTGTATGTAGAGTGAATTCCCCTTGATTTTGTTTTAGATATAACTATGTCACATATGAAAGTACAATAGAATAAAACCATGTGTTCTAGAAGAGTGAACGCCTTCCGCATCATTAAAGACATCCACCATGTAAATCTAGGTTACATTCATATAAATGTCAAGTCCTCAAAGTAAGAAGGTACGTCTTTTGAACACTCAACCAGTTAGAGACATAGTAAAAAGTCTGTGGTTTGGTATTCAATCCCTGTCTGTTTACTCCTGATAATTGTGTTACAAATATGAAAGCTCATCATGCGTCATGTTGTTGCTATGCATAACCCAGTGCAGTATTGTTTATATTACATAATAATAGTCCCACGATCGTCTTAATAGAGAAAAGAACTGCTTGGAATACTAAAACAGATGGTTGCCATTTATGAAAAATCATATTTGGTCCAATATTGTATATTTAACATTTATGACATAGGGTCACATCACCGGATAACTTATTGCATTCCTTAGTTATACTAACTTAAGTATTTAACATAATCTTATAAATGTCACGAAAATACCCGTATATGACATGATGTCATAAATGAAAAAAAAAACAACACAAAAAACAGCATAAAGATAAATACTAGTATGTGCTTTTCAAATCGACAAAATCAACTGTATCTCTTAAAATATTAACAAAATCGATTTTTATCAAAAATCGATTTTAGCTATATTTCCCAGCTCTTTAACCCTCATCCTTGATTTATATAATGATTTTAAAACCACATGTTGTCGATATTGAAATACGTTCTATGTATGGAGTGTTGTGTATATATATCCTCTGAATACTGGGACGGTGTGCAATATTAATGAGGAGCGATCATACATTACAGTACACAGCAGTGTGTGTAGAGACATGCCTCGATTCCTGTTTTAGGCATGTCTTCATTGGCAGGGAGCATTCTGTTATAGGGATGCATTGAAACCAGTCAAAGTGCAGAACAGTGGAGGAGACTTTTCATGCACATACCTGTCTCTGTTTCAGTATTGTGAGTTTGTGGTATAAGAGTGGCATGGTCATTGTGAAAGAAAATAACCCAATGCTCATTCAATTCAATGAGCTTTTCTAGTCAACATGACCAGAACAGTAATTTTAATGATCATCTATTGAATATTGATAATAGACATCAGCAATTTACAAAATATATTTTGTATATTTTCAGATAAAATGTGAATCCCGGTGACATCGTCATGACATTGCTATGGCAACGGAACAAAATGACGCCGATCAGGACCTTACTGACGACAAATGTGAGGGACAGGAGAAGATGACAGAAGATCCGTTAGTTAACGTTGTGGATAAAATGAGTGAAAGCAAGGATCTAAGTGATTCTGTTATACGTGAAAATAACAATGAAAAGGCTTTGGACTTAAACAATGTGGACAAGTCCCTACCAACAGGACATCCATCAGAGGGCGTGACGGAACGGCCAGAACTTGTCGAGGTAAGGGGATGCTATCTGGTGTCAAATATGACTCGGTTTACTTTCAGTTGTGTGATTGAACACACAGACGTCACCAGTTATGGCTAAATATCTCTAAAGTACTCAGATCCTGGCATTGTGCCTGCGGATCGTTTAGGCTCACAACTATCTAAATCAGTACTTGTCAGTTTCTGGCAAGAGTCGGGGCTTAAACTGTTGGCTTTTTTACAGTACGTTTGTATTTATCTCGGTCAACAAGTGTTTACAAATGTCAATTAATCCAAGCCAGCAGTTTATTTGAATTTTTTCAACCAGTTCTTTCTAAGTGAAATGTTGGCTATCTAACCTTTTCCTTAGTATTTGTTTTGCTTCACCTCATAAGTTCAGGGACGCCATACAGAGATAAATTGCACTGCCGATATACTTTCCGCAATCAAGTTTTACCGACTATTTCGAGAACCTGAATGTTAACTCTGATTACTTTGGGATTTGGCTTTACTCGCGTACTTATGATATTCATTACACGTATATACTCCTGGATTGGTACCAAATAGAGGTAGCTATCAGTTGTATTTCTGTAAGTCCTCCTTTCATGGCCGGCTATTTCAATAGTTATTTCTGTACTCCGTCTCAGAGGGGGTAATGTGTTGCTTTCAGTGATTGTATTTATATGTACTAAGCTAACATGCTAATCTTTGTAGTTGACACATAATACAGCCAACCTTCTAACCCATTAATGGTCAATGGCAAAATAATACAGGTAAAGCACAGGTAAATTACTCCGCTCCACCTGTGTTTGACGAACAGTATTACTTTTTAAATGTTTACTAATCCGTTTCTTTTCACGATGTAAACAGCTCAATTCAAGAATCTAATACATATATATTTACACCAGCCTATAGATCTGATAGATATATCAATGATTGCTATCTCTATCTTTAAAATATTTATAGTTTCTTCTTTATAACTGTTTAAACACCCGATAAGTAATGTGTTTTGTAATTAATCATACATAAATGTATTTATAGTTTATTACCACGTGACCATGTCGTCAATACCTTTTGCTAAGTTACTTTCCTTTTCTCTACCAACAAACTTATTCAATGTTGGAATGAAAAGAAACATATAACGATTATTTAGTTTGACGCAACAGGGGCAATGCCGATTGAGTGCACAATTAGGAACCTTTTAAATGTTGCTTACAGCTTAAGAAATAATTCTTTATATACGCTGAAAGGATAAATACGCAGTACCAGTGACTCGGTGTGACCCGATATTACAGTTTTATGATCGAACGCACCCTCATAGAGATGTTCGTATAGAAAGCCCTCCGGGGATATCAGACATCTGTATGAAAGCAAAATATGCCTAGTTAACGTCTTCAGTTCAATCGCAGGACGTAGTTGGGAGTTTTTTTTCCAAATAATATATATTTGTGTATAAGTAATACTGTAGCGTCATAATTCAGACTTCCTTATATATTAGACTCAAAACGCTTAAGTGATGAATTTATTTAAATGGATATTCAAATTTTGTTCTATTTCATTTGAAAATGTGATATGGGGTGAAAGTGTATATTTTTTTGTTCGTGTTTTAGAGTTTCTTTTTTGTGAATGGTTCTAATATCACTGGGATACTATTCCCCTAAAATGGCAAACTACCCATTACATTACCAATTTAAGTCTTCCTTTTCTTTGAAGTGCTTTGTGTGACAGTTTATTTGGTGTCTCTTTATACCGGTTCTTTTGTATGTGTATTGTGGTAACAGGTGTCACACAAATTCCTCAATGATGATTGTCTTCTGTTAACGTGTCAGACTAGTTATCTTGTTGTGTTGCAGTTTGATATCTTGGGTGCCTTGTGGGTGCAGTCAATTCTCCTTGAAGTGTCACAGTTGATAATATGTGTGGGATAGTTTTGATTTGTGTTTCTCTGTGTGTAGCTATATTCGTCTTCCACGTTTCACATTTCCCGTTTATGATAGTGTTATCTTCAGCGTATCATAATATTTCGGATTTGTAAGTGTCATCTGACAAAAAAACACAGGTTTGTCCTTGTATACTTGAACAGATGAACGTCCTTGCCTACTAGCGAAAAAGATTGTCTTTGTTTACTAGATGAGTATATGATTGCTAACAAAATATCTTCTTTTTATTTAGAAACTTAAGATTATCGAACCCGATCCGTTCAGGCAGAACGGATATATTTATAGACAATTACAACAACAAGGAAACCAAGTTGTCAGTAAGCATTATGATAATTTGAAATGTTCAGTGCCTAAATAAGAAATTACAAGTAGAGAACAAGAGAACAATGCTGATGAACGTGTAGCCCGTTTGTCAGCTTGAACCATCGACTAAAGTACAAGAGAATAGGACCAGGTGATCCGGAAGAGTAAACGTCTTCTGCTTCATCGACGACACCCGCCATGTAAATCTAGGTTACAGCAAAGTTAATGTCACGTCCTCACAGTGAGAACTTAGGCATCGTTATCAATCACAACAAGCTGACATACTAGGCATCGTTATCAATCACAACAAGCTTACATACTAGGCATCATTCTCAATCACAACAAGTTGACATACTAGGCACCATTCTCAATCACAACAAGTTGACATATTAGGCATCATTATCAATCACAACAAGTTGACATACTAGTCATCATTATCAATTACAACAAGTGACACACTAGGCATCATTATCAATCACAACAAGCTGACACACAAGGCATCATTATCAATCACAACAAGTTGACATACTAGGCATCATTATCAATCACAACAAGTTGACATACTAGTCATCATTATCAATCACAACAAGTTGACATACTAGTCATCATTATCAATCACAACAAGCTGACACACTAGGCATCATTATCAATCACAACAAATTGACACACTAGTCATCATTATCAATCACAACAAGTTGACATACTAGTCATCATTATCAATCACAACAAGCTGACACACTAGGCATCATTATCAATCACAACAAATTGACATACTAGTCATCATTATCAATCACAACAAGCTGACACACTAGGCATCATTATCAATCACAACAAGCTGACATACTACGCATCATTATCAATCACAACAAGTTGACACACTAGGCATCGTTATCAATCACAACAAGTTGACACACTAGGCATCGTTATCAATCACAACAAGTTGACATACTAGCCACCATTATCAATCACAACAAGCTGACATATTAGGCATCATTATCAATCACAACAAGTTGACATACTAGGCATCATTATCAATCACAACAAGTTGACATACTAGTCATCATTATCAATCACAACAAGTTGACATACTAGGCATCATTATCAATCACAACAAGTTGACATACTAGGCATCATTATCAATCACAACAAGTTGACATACTAGGCATCATTATCAATCACAACAAGTTGACATACTAGGCATCATTATCAATCACAACAAGTTGACATACTAGTCATCATTATCAATCACAACAAGTTGACATACTAGTCATCATTATCAATCACAACAAGCTGACACACTAGGCATCATTATCAATCACAACAAATTGACACACTAGTCATCATTATCAATCACAACAAGTTGACATACTAGTCATCATTATCAATCACAACAAGCTGACACACTAGGCATCATTATCAATCACAACAAATTGACATACTAGTCATCATTATCAATCACAACAAGCTGACACACTAGGCATCATTATCAATCACAACAAGCTGACATACTACGCATCATTATCAATCACAACAAGTTGACACACTAGGCATCGTTATCAATCACAACAAGTTGACACACTAGGCATCGTTATCAATCACAACAAGTTGACATACTAGCCACCATTATCAATCACAACAAGCTGACATATTAGGCATCATTATCAATCACAACAAGTTGACATACTAGGCATCATTATCAATCACAACAAGTTGACATACTAGTCATCATTATCAATCACAACAAGTTGACATACTAGGCATCATTATCAATCACAACAAGTTGACATACTAGGCATCATTATCAATCACAACAAGTTGACATACTAGGCATCATTATCAATCACAACAAGTTGACATACTAGGCATCATTATCAATCACAACAAGTTGACATACTAGTCATCATTATCAATCACAACAAGCTGACATACTAGTCATCATTATCAATCACAACAAGCTGACATACTAGTCATCATTATCAATCACAACAAGTTGACATACTAGTCATCATTATCAATCACAACAAGTTGACATACTAGGCATCATTATCAATCACAACAAGTTGACACACTAGGCATCGTTATCAATCACAACAAGTTGACATACTAGCCACCATTATCAATCACAACAAGCTGACATATTAGGCATCATTATCAATCACAACAATTTGACATACTAGTCATCATTATCAATCACAACAAGTTGACATACTAGTCATCATTATCAATCACAACAAGTTGACATACTAGGCATCATTATCAATCACAACAAGTTGACATACTAGGCATCATTATCAATCACAACAAGTTGACATACTAGGCATCATTATCAATCACAACAAGTTGACATACTAGTCATCATTATCAATCACAACAAGCTGACATACTAGTCATCATTATCAATCACAACAAGCTGACATACTAGTCATCATTATCAATCACAACAAGTTGACATACTAGTCATCATTATCAATCACAACAAGTTGACATACTAGTCATCATTATCAATCACAAAAAGCTGACATACAAGGCATCATTATCAATCACAACAAGTTGACATACTAGGCATCATTATCAATCACAGCAAGTTGACATACTAGGCATCATTATCAATCACAACAAGTTGACATACTAGGCATCATTATCAATCACAACAAGTTGACATACTAGGCATCATTATCAATCATAACAAGCTGACACACTAGACATCATTATCAATCACAACAAGTTGACATACTAGGCATCATTATCAATCACAACAAGTTGACATACTAGTCATCATTATCAATCACAACAAGTTGACATACTAGGCATCATTATCAATCACAACAAGTTGACATACTAGGCATCATTATCAATCACAACAAGTTGACATACTAGTCATCATTATCAATCACAACAAGTTGACATACTAGGCATCATTATCAATCACAACAAGTTGACATACTAGGCATCATTATCAATCACAACAAGTTGACATACTAGGCATCATTATCAATCACAACAAGCTGACACACTAGACATCATTATCAATCACAACAAGTTGACATACTAGGCATCATTATCAATCACAACAAGTTGACATACTAGGCATCATTATCAATTACAACAATCTGACACACTAGGCTAGGCATCATTCTCAAACACAACAAGTTGACATTCTAGGCATCATTATCAATCACAACAAGTTGACATACTAGTCATCGTTATCAATCACAACATGTTGACATACTAGGCTAGGCATCATTCTCAAACACAACAAGTTGACATACTAGGCATCATTATCAATCACAACAAGCTTACATACTAGGCATCATTATCAATCACAACAAGTTGACACACTAGCCATCATTATCAATCACAACAAGTTGACATACTAGGCATCATTATCAATCACAACTAGTTGACATACTAGGCATCATTATCAATCACAACAAGTTGACATACTAGGCATCATTATCAATCACAACAAGTTGACATACTAGTCATCATTATCAATCACAACAAGCTGACATACTAGTCATCATTATCAATCACAACAAGCTGACATACTAGGCATCATTATCAATCACAACAAGCTGACATACAACGCATCATTATCAATCACAACAAGTTGACATACTAGGCATCATTATCAATCACAACAAGCTGACATACTAGTCATCATTATCAATCACAACAAGTTGACATACTAGGCATCATTATCAATCACAACAAGTTGACATACTAGGCATCATTATCAATCACAACAAGTTGACATACTAGTCATCATTATCAATCACAACAAATTGACATACTAGGCATCATTATCAATCACAACAAGTTGACATACTAGGCATCATTATCAATCACAACAAGTTGACATACTAGGCATCATTATCAATCACAACAAGCTGACATACTAGGCATCATTATCAATCACAACAAGTTGACATACTAGGCATCATTATCAATTACAACAAGCTGACACACTAGGCTAGGCATCATTCTCAAACACAACAAGTTGACATTCTAGGCATCATTATCAATCACAACAAGTTGACATACTAGTCATCGTTATCAATCACAACATGTTGACATACTAGGCTAGGCATCATTCTCAAACACAACAAGTTGACATACTAGGCATCATTATCAATCACAACAAGCTTACATACTAGGCATCATTATCAATCACAACAAGTTGACACACTAGCCATCATTATCAATCACAACAAGTTGACATACTAGGCATCATTATCAATCACAACAAGTTGACATACTAGGCATCATTATCAATCACAACAAGTTGACATACTAGGCATCATTATCAATCACAACAAGTTGACATACTAGTCATCATTATCAATCACAACAAGCTGACATACTAGTCATCATTATCAATCACAACAAGCTGACATACTAGGCATCATTATCAATCACAACAAGCTGACATACAACGCATCATTATCAATCACAACAAGTTGACATACTAGGCATCATTATCAATCACAACAAGTTGACATACTAGGCATCATTATCAATCACAACAAGTTGACACACTAGGCATCGTTATCAATCACAACAAGTTGACATACTAGCCACCATTATCAATCACAACAAGCTGACATATTAGGCATCATTATCAATCACAACAAGATGACATACTAGTCATCATTATCAATCACAACAAGTTGACATACTAGTCATCATTATCAATCACAACAAGTTGACATACTAGGCATCATTATCAATCACAACAAGTTGACATACTAGGCATCATTATCAATCACAACAAGTTGACATACTAGGCATCATTATCAATCACAACAAGTTGACATACTAGTCATCATTATCAATCACAACAAGCTGACATACTAGTCATCATTATCAATCACAACAAGCTGACATACTAGTCATCATTATCAATCACAACAAGTTGACATACTAGTCATCATTATCAATCACAACAAGTTGACATACTAGTCATCATTATCAATCACAAAAAGCTGACATACAAGGCATCATTATCAATCACAAGTTGACATACTAGTCATCATTATCAATCAGAACAAGTTGACATACTAGGCATCATTATCAATCACAACAAGCTGACACACTAGGCATCATTATCAATCACAACAAGTTGACATACTAGGCATCATTATCAATCACAACAAGTTGACATACTAGTCATCATTATCAATCACAACAAGTTGACATACTAGGCATCATTATCAATCACAACAAGTGACACACTAGGCATCATTATCAATCACAACAAGTTGACATACTAGGCATCATTATCAATCACAACAAGTTGACATACTAGTCATCATTATCAATCACAACAAGTTGACATACAAGGCATCATTATCAATCACAACAAGTTGACATACTAGTCATCATTATCAATCACAACAAGTTGACATACTAGGCATCATTATCAATCACAACAAGCTGACACACTAGGCATCATTATCAATCACAACAAGTTGACATACTAGGCATCATTATCAATCACAACAAGTTGACATACTAGGCATCATTATCAATTACAACAAGCTGACACACTAGGCTAGGCATCATTCTCAAACACAACAAGTTGACATTCTAGGCATCATTATCAATCACAACAAGTTGACATACTAGTCATCGTTATCAATCACAACATGTTGACATACTAGGCTAGGCATCATTCTCAAACACAACAAGTTGACATACTAGGCATCATTATCAATCACAACAAGCTTACATACTAGGCATCATTATCAATCACAACAAGTTGACATACTAGGCATCATTATCAATCACAGCAAGTTGACATACTAGGCATCATTATCAATCACAACAAGTTGACATACTAGTCATCATTATCAATCACAACAAGCTGACATACTAGTCATCATTATCAATCACAACAAGCTGACATACTAGGCATCATTATCAATCACAACAAGCTGACATACAACGCATCATTATCAATCACAACAAGTTGACATACTAGGCATCATTATCAATCACAACAAGCTGACACACTTAAGTTCTGAAATGTTTGTTGTAAGGGACTTGTTATGTTTGTTGTAAGGGACTTGTTATGTTTGATACCTACTGTTCCCGTTGTTTTTTCTGCATATTTATTGGAATTGTTTGCACTTAACATTCTATTCGTTTTAAGCCTAAGTATTGTTGACGAATTTATAATTGACGAAATGACCATAATTGTATGCATTGTACAGTCAAGTGTAAACTTGCAAACCCAAACTGCGTATGTAGTTACATTAATGATTCTTTACCTTGTAATTTTGAGTTAACTCATTACCCCTGAAACTTTATAATAAACTATTCCAACCTTTGAATTGGAAGAGGTCAAATGTGTCCCCAGGGTTGAATGAGTTAACAATGCACGTAATATCCAGTTTTATTAAATGACATTATTTTCTCTAACGGAACTTTTCTCTGCTGAATAGAGTTTTAGAATTGCGCTTTGAAAAGGATAATTACGACATTTAAGCTGTTTGGAAATTTGCCTTTAGAGTCACTTCTATTCTGGAAAGCAATTTGTCCAAAGGTAATGATAAAAAAGCTCTTTGTACAGGCATTATAGAATATAATTACTAACAAATTGACAAGATTTCGTTTATGCTGTAACAAGCGGCCTTTAGCTAAGGGACTTAATAGTCGTGTTTAACCTTTTTTGTACAGAAAGTCTACGAAAACCTGTTTTTGGTAGATGAGATCATGGTGGAAGATTAATACATCGTACCATGACATGGCTGTTATATTTCAAAACGGTTCAACAAATCGAGGCACGAATTTTCATTCCTAGGATTTCCTTGTTATTTTTTCCAAGTTATGGCAACACTCTCTTGTTAATTTTTGAGATCTCAAAACTTACATATTATATATTCCAGCAAATCGCTACCCATTTACACTTTAGATTTTCCAACAAATTTGCGGCATTCCAATGGGAGCAAGCTGTGCCCCATCAAGGAGCTTATCTGGAAACAAAACGTTGCCGAATCTTTCAATTTTACCTTCATGTATATCGGCGATGCGTTGTCTATAAACAACAAAACGTTTGCTGGCCTAGTCGGTCAAACCAATGATACAATAGACTCTTCTACATCACCCGCTTACCTAGGTCTTTACTGAAACTATGGCAAACACGGGCAGCTTACTATTTTGATGTTCCGATCGGGAACTATTCCATTCTTGATGGTAACATCCCTAAGTCTCCAACATATGGTGTTTACATGTCCAGTTGATTCGTTATTATATGGCTCGCTCTGAGTATCAAGATTTCGGCTGCACGAACCAGCATACGGTATAGAGGTGTAAGTTGATGAAGACTAAGATCAAGTTTTAAGTAGCCATTTTGGTATCATTGACAAATATTCTGAATTCTTGTAGGATTTGAAGATGGACGTTTTTGAATATGCTCATTAGTATGTATACCTACTTGTTGTGTTCGTGGTGGTGCGTGACATTTTCTTTAATGTATCCTAGAGTTACATTGCAGGTGTCGTCATTGAAGCAGAAGACGCTTATTCTTCCAAAACTCCTGATCTTATTATATTTTATGAAAGAAAAAATGCCATTCCTATCTTTCTATGACATATGATCATGTTTCAGATTCAGCCTTTGGGAAATGTTAAAGGGAGATAAGTTTGTAGCTTACTATATGAATACATAACTGTACTTGTTGTGTAGCCTTAAGTGATTGATTTCAGCCCTCGCAAATAAACTATCGAGAAAAAATACCGGCAAAAATTTAATAATTGCATCAACCTTACAAAATCGTTAATATAATATTACATATAAACAATGTACACGTGATTATACCGTAACAAAGAGGAATACTGGATTGTCCTCTGTAATTGATTGAACGAGAATGTGCATTTTTCTAGAACAATAGACAGCCTTGACTGATCGATGTTGCAGTCTATGTAATTTCCTAGTTATTGTCAGAGGCTGTTAATTATTTATCATTGACGTCATCCAACAGGACATATTTTTTGATAAAGTTGTAGTATCCTATTTATTTAGCCACCCATGAATCGTAAACAAGATACTAATCTGTGAATGTGTTTATAAAGGGGGCATTGTAAAGGGAGATCGCTGTTCTATTATCAGTTTGTGCCACTCTTGAATTTATCATGAGTGTTGTAACATTATATTAAAACCCTTGTTAACTTTACATTCTATATATGGCAACCAGTAACTGGTAATATGATATAACAGATGTAGTTTACAAAGGTTTTATGAATGAGAAAAATATTCGCTTAATGGTAAAATGCTGTTCCAATACATTAATGTAAAGATCAATTGTTGACGATTAAAAATATCTTGATGGTTTAAATGTTAAAGCTACAAATTGACCTCATGAACTGTTTATATTCAGCGGTCCAATAGTTTTTAATATTAACAGTCTTAATGTTATTCCCTTGTACTTTTTAAAGGGTCTCCACGCAAATATTTCATTTGTTCATATTTTGCCCCTGGTTTAATCGATTTTGAGTTCGGCTTATGATTTTGTTAACGCTTCGGTATTCTTTAATTTATTTTACGATGAGAACAATGTAGAGTATTTGGTAAAAGTCTTACAATACATTATGTTGCATTTCAACAAAATTGTTTCAAAAAAAAGGAAATGAATATAGCGAAGCGAGTATTTTCCTATGACCAGGTTGAAAAAAAAAAAATGTTTTGAAAATTCTAATGATTTAGGTAAGCAGTACATGTATGCAAAGTTTTGAACATTTGCCGACCTCTTCTGTGAAAATATGAGCTTACGGTTAGAGCAGCTTCTCATAAAAACGTAATCAACACAATTAATTATTGTTTTGTTTTCATATAAGAACTGATTCGTGCACCTACACTATTTACATTAACCGCTCTCATGTCAGCATTTCTGAATTTTATTTTATAAATGTTTGGGGTTTTTTTTGTTTTTTTTTTCGAGCAATACGTGTTAAGGATTATTCTTCAGGAAAAAATGTGTTTTCGACTCTTTTAAAGGCTTTAACTTGATCTCGCTTAAACGATTACACGTATACTTAGACCACGTGTCGTTAAATTTATTTATGATATTGCGTTTAAATATTGTCAATTTTATCTCATATTCTGGATTTACAACTGTTTTTTTTTTCTCCTGAAATAGTGTCTTTGATCTCAA
The DNA here is from genome assembly GCA_947623455.1 of Mimachlamys varia. Classification (NCBI taxonomy): domain Eukaryota; kingdom Metazoa; phylum Mollusca; class Bivalvia; order Pectinida; family Pectinidae; genus Mimachlamys; species Mimachlamys varia. The sequence continues at coordinate 44,103,302 of OX392534.1, read as the reverse complement.
AATATTTTCCCTTTCACAACTCAGTGTATATGATTTACGTCACCCGCTTCAGTGTTACAGTAAGGTCTGTTTTTTAATTACGGGAGTGGCAACGGGATCTTCGGTGTATGGGATTAAAAAATATTGGTATATCTGTTGAAGTAATGTGCTATTTGAGATATCTGCTTGCTTTCATACATGTATATGACTATACAAAAATGATTATACGATGAGATATACTATTAACAAGCATAAAGGTATATGTTAAAAATTTTTGTTTCGGAAGGGTTATAACACAAGATACCAAAGGACCAAAATAGGATTTTTAATAAAACTTAAGAAAGTACCTAAATGTGCACACACATACATTGTTTTTGTTTTATGTTGGGTTTCCTATTTAAGGAGAGTGATGTGGTGCAAACAGACAGAGATGAAAACAATAAAGAAGATGAGCGTAAGAACAATGACGAAGGTATGTCCACTAAAGAGGACGAGGGAAAAGACGATGAGGAAAAGGACGACGAGGAAAAGAACGACGAGGAAAAGGACGATGAGGAGCACGCTGACGGAGAGGAAGAAGAAGAACCGGAAACAGAAATGACAGAGGAAGAGAAGAAGGTTTGTGATGAAAAAATACTCATTTAAACAATTAACAGCTGTCCAACAAAAGGTCAGGCCCTTGGTATAACGAACGAAAGCCTTAAGTCTTTTCTTTTAAACATTTATATTTTGTGAGCATGTCATTTGAAACTAAACCTCACTATTCTGGTATCAGAGGAAAGAAATGTGTATAAAGAATATCTGATATATGATTTCACTTAAGTTCCATTCAGTTTTACAATAAACATTCTGGATATATGAAATCGGGATTATTGCGGTCCTGTTGATACGTTTGACCTCTACCTTGTTATATACAAACATTATTTATATTCCCTCAGGATATGTATCCTTACAAAATCTTCTTTTTATCTGAAGAAATGTTCAATATGTTTGCCCCTACGTTGCATGTATATCTTTATTTCCCAGGCTATGTTTGACGCTGTTTTTGACGGGGACATAGCGACATTACAGAACTGCTTAGACAAACCCAATGCTGACATCAACATGACCTGGGTAAGTTAGTTTTGTGATATACACATGTACAGTGAAACCTCTCTATTAAGCCATCCTTAAGGACCGCCCCAAAGTGGTCTTAATAGTGGGATGGTCTTAATACCGAGGGTGACAATGCAGACAGATTTCTCTGAAATCCACTTTTTGACATGTTGTCATGGTCCATTAACTAGTATATAGGCTTAATAATGTTAAACGCACAGTAATTATAACTGATTAGCCAATATGACACCAAAAGATAGCTTACTTATCTGACACTTGACAGGTGTACACAATGAAATACACACCAGGTGACTTTGTGTTTGGTCGGTGGTTTGGGTAGTGAGTTGAAACTTAGTGCAAAAATGATATTTGGGACTTTTCAAAACTGGTTTAATAGCGAGGTGGTCTTAATAGTGAATCTTTAAATACAAAGACATTTATTTTCGGGACTGAAATGAAGTGGTCTTAATTCTGAGGTTTCACTGTAGTCGGTTATGGGTACACTTCACTAAAATTACGTTTTGAGCATAAAGTATCTTACAAATATACCTCGATGTTCGTGAACCGATAAAAAAGTAAATAATATTTGTTTTTTTTTAAGTAATCATACCGCAAAATCATGAAACGATCACATGCCTAATATTTTGATTAACCACTCACAAACGGCGTCTTATTTCATTACGGTATTTGTGATTGACTAAGTAAAAACTTTAAGCCAGTTTGTAGACTTATGCTCGTTTCATGGTCCTGGGGCAAGGGATATACTGAAAAGATTTAGGTCAAATTTGATGATTATAAATCGCCAACACTCTAAAGAGTGATCATGTAAAGTTTGTCTGCGGCATTTCTCACAAGGTACTTTGACATGCAAACTTCAGAAAAAAATCCAATAAATGGATATAATATAAATAATAGTATGTAATGTATACAAGTAGAGTATTCATTTGGATGTCAATACAGTAAACAGTCACTAGAGCATGAAAACTCTATTCCAACTCTGTATTGTTGAATTTTACCTCAGGTTAAAGGACAATATACTAACGCTATCTTTATTCCATATACTGTTGAAACTTTTCACATCTTAATAAGAGCATGGTGACATCATTTTTACACCTATGCCTATTTTTTTTCTCAGTTTAACGAAAACATGCTGATGGCTGCCATGAGAACAGGTCAAATGACGATGGCGGAATTTCTAATTGATATCGGTATTGACATCAACTACGAAATCGACCTAATCGTAAGTAATAGTTTCATTGTGGATATACTGTATAGAAAAGAATTTAATACTAAGTAGGCATTAATTAGTTCGATTTCTGTATGAGGAAATTATCGAGTGCATTGATTGATTATGGTGTGCATTTCCTATGTTAAATACCGAACGACATTCTTGTTTAGTCGGCCACGTGGCGAGATTTAGTGTTTGGATTTAAAATATCTACACTACAACTGCCTGGAATGTTAGCATCTTTGGAATTCGAGTAGTGACTCCCCCTTTAAAATTCTTTATACTCCATAAATATGTCATGATGACATCATGCAAAACTTTGTGGATGACACACACACTGTACGAGAAGAACCGCGCTGTAGCGTAGTGGTAAAATTGATCGTCTTTGAAGTCGGGTGTTGCTCCTCTGTAATATTCAAAGGTATCAGCTTGGCGATTTGTCTGTTAATGTTATATGAAATCAATCAAATTGCTACACAGCTGCATTCCTAAGGGTTGCAGAGTACGTAGGCAAACAGTAGTATACATGGTATGACGGATTAGCTTAAGACAAAGCACGACGGGTAAAACATCCACAAAAACACTGAGGTCTCCCCGGTAATGCTTGCTGTTATTGCGAAATATTCATCGTTTTTTTTTTTTTCTTTTCGAATCTTATCGGTCCGTATCTTGTCGTTTTTTCACGCTATTGTTTATGTTACAGGACTTACACGAGAAGGAAAAGGCAGGCACTAAGAGATTCGACTGTTACCGAAAGTCATGCCGACAGATTGCGTACGAAAATGGTCATGACTTCATTGTAGAAATGATTGACCTTAAAAATGAGCATTGGTTTCCATACACAAAGAAAACCCCACGCTGGTACAAGTATACGCGACGTCCTCCACCCCCGCCTCTACCCCGAGTCCCGGGGGAAGTGGAGGAGGTGGAGGAAGAGGAAGAAATTGAAGGTGAAGGCGATGAAAACGGCGAAAAAGGAGAGGAAGGTGGAGATGAAAACAAACCGAAGGAAATAAAGAAGGACGACGATATAGATTCGGGACATCATAGCGGAAATGATATAAAGGAAATTGATGAAAACTTATCGTTTCTTTCCGGTGATAATCTGAAGAGACATGACTTCGAACTCAATGACGATGGTTATTGGTCGTTAACTCAACGCAGTTCACCGTATATGTGTGCGCCCGAAAAACCCGAAAGGCCGGGCCTTTTATCACGAGGTACAAAAGCCTCGTTTTTGTTACGGAAACATACAAATCAGTTGTTAGACCACAGAAATAGTTCAAATAGTGCCAAAGAGAGAAACGTGACTGTTGTACAGGCCGTGGGTAGCTATGCACAAGAGAGTAGACGGTGGAAACGCAAAAGCGTTGATCAAGGATCCGTTGAAAGCATTCCTTTCCTAGCCCGAATGCATTCTGCAAAAACAACGTGTAGTGAACCTGTTCGGACAACACAGAGTCACTTCAGTTCTTCGCGACGAAAGCGCCCCCTGACGACTCAATCTGCATTATCGCAGGTTACTAAGATTCTCGGGGAGTCTCATCTTCTGCGACCACAAAAGGAACCACCGTTACCGTACATCAGCACTACACAACACAAATCACCATTTAAACGTACGACAAAGGTCAACCCCTGGTGTCATGGCAACTCAACTGGGGTCATGAATACACTTTCAAACGTCAGGATACAAAACAAGATTATTGATCCCAACTTCTACGTGGAACGTCAGCTCTATCAACGACCAAGGAACTCGTATTCTGCCATATCATGACCATCGTACACCCCATTAACTATGAATCCGTGTCTGTGATATTGAGATATTGAAAATACTTTTCAGTCTAAGATTGTAACTGAATTTAGACATTCTAATCCCCGGACAATGTTGTCTCCCTTACTAACACTCTCTATCTGATAAAATCCTTGTTGAAAACAAAATATCCGTTCACAAACTAGACGTTGATAAATACACTCCACGTTAAGTTATATAGACTCTTTATAACTATCCAATCCTTGTAACAAAATCGCTTCCAGTGTGGTTGTCATGGTATCGTTAGTAAGTGTTGAGGATATTGTGATGGTTCCTATACACAGTAATTCTGCATTTTTCTCCGACGAAGAAATAGCATCTTCCGAAATAATTTGCAAATTAATGCATCCTCACCTAGCTCATAGTTCAAAGGCCATTATAATAAAAATCGACCAATACTGGAAAACCGAATTAAATACGGGACTGGAAACAAAACACAAAACTTATGCAGCATTATACAGGCCGTATATGTAGGAAAGAAAATCGCTAGACCATGTAAAGCACCTTTGTATATAATACTATGAACCAATCAACTTAGTCACTTGAAACCATGCGGCATGTTATTGATACAGTATTACCGCTCACATATCATGCATAACAATATATATCATGCTGTCAATGAATAAAGTCAGTCATTATTTTACAACAATGTTGACGGCAATGATAAAAATGTATTTAGCCTGCAACTAGTCATCGACACCAGAAAGCTATACAAGGGGAGATAATTCGTAAAACCAAATAAAACCATTATACCGAACGACAAGAGATTAGCGAAGCTACTCTCGTATTAAGTCAAATATAATCATGTAAATATATAATTCAAATGTCTTTCATTTTCGCATAATGTTAAATTTGTACTTTTCAGGTAGCGTTACAAATGAGTACTTATGTTTCGTCTATTTTATGACGGATAAAATGTGACGCATTTTTTCATTAAATGATTCTAAATACAACTTTTTTGTCTTTAATATTTTGTGGTTGTAATTTTTTAAATGTCTCATCTCTAATAGACTTGAGGTAATAAAAGAACAGAAAACAAACAACTTGTAGAATACTTCGACCAGAACAACCTACCTGAAACACAAGTTGATAACTTGAGTATGATTCAAAGCATTCAAACGTATATTTTGGAACAAACATAACACGCGGGGCATCCTCGATAGCCAGGGGTTACACTCACCTACGCTCTCTACACCCCTGGAATATGTCATCCTCGATATCCAGGGGTTACACTCACTTACGCTCTCTACACCCCTGGAATATGTCATCCTCGATATCCAGGGGTTACACTAACCTACGCTCTCTACACCCATGGAATATCTCGTAACAAAACTGAAGGCTCTGTGTACGCCAACTTGCTGATGTCGCAAGAAAACTAGCTCGACCCTTTGATATGCATCAAAAGAATCTCTGGTCACATACCGGTAAAAATTGACAAGCTTTGAAGTCGGTTGCGTCTCATTTGAAATCTTCAAACAGACAAGCATAAGCCTAGCGATTGGTAAGTTTTATTTTAACTGAGCGTGCAATCAGTTTTGCCATGACAGTCCATTGGTGTAGCGAGCATGCATGTAGGTGAGCGTAACCCCTGGATTATGGATATCAAGGATGTACCCAGGGAAAATTTAGAGTTCCTACAATCAGCTGCAGTTAACTTTTCTAACTAACAATATATTTCTTGAATGCAAATCGCGTCCCACACAAACAGTCTAAACTAATTCCTTACATAAGAAGTGATGTAGCATCGTTAAAGATGGTCCCGTCCTAAAATAGTTCAACCTGCTGTACGACAGATTAGAGCTCTCCATTTCTGTGGCAAGGGGTGTAACTCTAGTGGGATTGAAATAAAGTGCAAAATGAAAGCTAAAATCTCCATCCAGAGTTGTCGTTCCTTATACACTGACTAACACGGTGTGTACATATAAAGATCAAAAACTTTATGAAAAGTGTATATGTTCTGTATGTGCACACAACGAAAGAGATTTTTTTTCAGAAAAATGTTCCAAATTATCTCTTTTTATGTATCGCGGTCACGAAAGGTTAATTATGACAAGCTTTTAAGTCTGGTGAAATTGTCATTTTCAAAAGACGGGTATCGGCTTAGCGATTTGTCAGTGTTTTATTTTCAACCTTGGACCAAGCATTCTGTGATAATGTACGGCAAAATGCTTAGTGTTGTTTGACAAATCTTAACCTTTCCTTAAGAAAATAAAACACTCCAATATCCACTTAATATGCATTTTCATGTGCGGATCCGCCAAAACACACGCCATTTCAGACGTCGGCTGGCTTGTGGTTTTGCTTCAATCCAATCTCATCACAGCTGACGTCAACATAATTAATATAGGAAAAGCAAGTTAATGACAGCGAAAAACTTTGACACTCTGAAACAGCGTGTGTTGTTAGAGAAAATGATCGTGTCCGCGGAAGGAGTGTACATTTTACATGGATATAGAAGCTGTTAAAAGAAAATGATCGTGTCCGCGGAAGGAGTGTACATTTTACATGGATATAGAAGCTGTTAAAAGAAAATGATCGTGTCCACGGAAGGAGTGTACATTTAACATGGATATAGAAGCTGTTAAAAGAAAATGATCGTGTCCGCGGAAGGAGTGTACATTTTACATGGATATAGAAGCTGTTAAAAGAAAATGATCGTGTCCGCGGAAGGAGTGTACATTTTACATGGATATAGAAGCTGTTAAAAGAAAATTATCAATATGTCCAGTGGTAATAATCATTGATCCCTACATCAACTAAAAATGTTGTTTTTGATGCAAGAAACCTAGATGGTGTCGACATTTTGACATCGAGAGATTCTTCGCCCTTTCAGCATGAAATTATGACCATTTACGGGGGAAGGGGGGCATTTTATCGAAAATTGGTCTAAACTCTCCAAAAGAGTAAAATTATTCGAAAAATCTTAGTTCTTATCCAAAAATAACTGTAAAACACGAAAGAACAAAAATCAGAGGATACCAAAGCGTCTAAAAAACCATAAACCAAAGTCAAAATATGAACAAAGGACCCACGTAAAAGGACAATATAATAAGACCAGGTGTTCCGGAAGAGTAAGCGTCTTCTGCTTCATCGACGGCACCCGCCATGTAAATCTTGGTCACATCCAAGTTAACATCAAGTCCTCAAAATGAGAACCGAGTCAGCATTGTCAATCACAACAAGTAAATGCAATAATGAGCAAACTCAAAAACGTCCATCTTCATATCACAAAAAGATACAGAATGTTTTTGATGGTATCAAGATGGCGACAATAACACTTGCCCATAGTCTTCCTCAACGTGCATCTCTCGAATCCCTGTGCCGAAAGTTTGTTCTTCAACAGTTGACATCTATCACGAAAATCTCGATATTCAGAGCAAGCCCTGGATTAACAAATCAACTGCAGCATGTAAACATCATAGGATGGAGAAGTAGTGATGTTACTATCAAGAAAGGGAAAGTTCACGATCGGAAAATCGAAATCGTCACGTTTAGCATACAGCTTAGTACATGTAGTAAGCTGCCCGTGTTGGTCATATTTACAAATTCTAAAGCCCCTTTCGTATCCACTATCGAACATTGTGAAACCATGGTAACAGCCCCACTATATCGGAAAAAAATCTATGTACCTCAGTTCGTTTAACTTCTAACTCAAAAGTATTTTTCTTGAATTATAACATAAAACAGTTGTCTCGATTTGTTGCTTAAACCAGAGATATAAAGCCTTATACGTCTCTGTTTAAACAAAAAGCTGAAATGTTTCATTAATTATTTGACACAACAAACATAACAAAAATCGATTATTTTTTAGTTAAATATTTTTAAACTAGTTTCTATACTGCTCTATTTTTCGATTCGTCTGGTTTGTTTATGTTGTGTCAAATCAGATAAGCTGTTACCGCGTACGTTTTCTCATATAAATACCGAGAATAATGACCACCAAGACGTAATGAAGTGGACAGACCTGTAGATTATCGTATAGATTTTTGATAATTGTGAAAGCTCGATGAAGCAAAGTTATATAAATATTTTCTCTCATCCATAAGTATTTTGCTGGACAAATCCGGTATGTAAAATAATTAAACGTAAATTCGGGATGCAAATTGCCGGAAGGCGTGAGCGAAATATAAGTATACTTCGTTTAGACCTGTATGCCACACGACCGCGCGGTCTAGTAGATTTCATGAATAGAGTTACTTGCGACTGTACGACAGAAAACAAACTGTTTTCTAAGTGACGCATTGGTCTGAATTCTAGTTTTATGCGTATTTTAATTATTTTTTATTAACTTATATCTGTTATTTGAACAAATAAAAAAATCCTCTTTTTTAAAGGGACCACACAACACATATAAATAAAGAGTATACCTTAACGCTGGTTTTAAACTTAAAGTTCACTTTATAAAGTGTTAGGCTACAGTGATAGGACACTGCGACACAGATTGTCGAAACGACGCATTCTGTCTTCCTTAGAACCCTACACGCTGACAACAAAAATCGTGACAACTGCTGAAACAGAAATGAAAGAACAACATCACAAGCGCACATATATAACAATAAACACAGTTTTTATTCCGAAAGTTGTAAGAAGCAGCAAAGGACAAATTTCGATTAAGACCGAATCCGATAGTGACAATGATGGTTATCAAATATTAAATATAACAATTAATAACTGAATAAACATTTGCGAAAAATGTTGCTCGTAGACAGCTTCGACTCCTTTGATCAAATTAAACGGTCACCCCATGGGCCAGGTCACATGTACAGGTGTCTGAGGATACTAAGGTTTAGGTCAAGTTTCGATACGAATGCACCCCAATGATTTCATATGCTGAAAGGTTGGCAAGCTTTTGCTGTCGAAAAATTTTACCCAATGAAACCTAACTTTCTATTGTCAAGAAACACATTTCTATTTGTGTTTAACGAGAAATGCTTGGTACCATTGGAATAGTGGATAAGTTCCATTTCACAACCCTACACTATGTACTACATAACCGCCAAATGCAGGCTCCTTCCGCAGATATGGTGTACATTTCCTCCAAAAGTATACGCCATTCCCAGGTTTCGACGTTTTTTGAAGTGAGGATGGCCAGGTTTTTTTTTAAAATGTCAATGAAGTTAACACCAACCTCATTAACAGTAAAGACTGATGTGCCACGCTCACTGCGAAAAACTTTGAAACCTGTGAATGGCGAGTGGGTTTGAAGGGAATAAGTTGCCGGCATTTTCTGGATGTAAAGCAGAGCAATTTCATAGAGAGACGTGTACAAGTGCTGCCGAGAGACCAACGGGACACAAAATCTCTGGTACAGCTTACCTTTAACCTGTGGCTCTTACTTACTGTTTCCTGTACCAGGTGGTACGTGTGTCTTATGCGATACTTCCTTAAAACAGGGATCACTTTGGGGTGAGATTTGGTTATTTTCACCCATAATTTTCCTGAAAATTTCATTAAAAATTCAAAATTGTATTACTTTATTCAGACAAATCTCATAGAAATTTTGCTAATCCCATAAATTCCCTTAAATTCCCCCCTATGTTTTATGGGCCAGAATTATCCCTGTTTAAGTTAAATTAATACAATTACTTACAGCACGGACTTAGATGACGTCCGTGCTTACAGTCATACATACGAAATGGTTGTGAACCAATGTGCATCTCTCTTTCTTCTTCTTCCCCTTTCCCTCTTCCGCCACTCAGTTTCAATCTGCTGTTTATTGTTTGACTTCGTCGAGAGATCAGAGGGCCAAGGTAGTTTTCAGAATAGCGGTATCTAATGCCTTCGATACTAAGTAAGTTTGTACAGATAGCTATTTTTGGACATAGACTAAGGTTTACCGAATAATGAAACAGTTCCACTCTTCAGGAGTTAGGCAAAACCTTCAGATAAAAATGCTAACTTATTGTAACAATGAAGACATGTAACTGTTTGCTTTAAGTACCGAAAGTTGATCTAAAACTCTGAAACTTGTACCATCACCCAGAACTATCTGGTAACAACTTTACAGGGCGATGTTTGGAGATGAATAAAAATGGCTGTGGCAAATAATCTGTATAAGGCTATGAACCAATGTTTATAATCCATGAAAAAACATTTAGATTGAGCAATATCTCGTTTTGTGGGCCCGTGGATTCCATGAAATGCCCGAACCAGTGACATTAAGGATAGCGGTCCCGCGATTGACATCGTGTTATTATGGAGGTGTGAACTGAAAACAAGCCAGACCACATTTGTACGAGGCTTTCACAAATGTGACAAATGAACTGCGACTATGCGTTAAACACGGCGACAAAAGGGCCACGGCTGGTATTTCTATAGCCCTGATCTTTAAATAGCCGGAAGCAGGATCTCCGATTTAGGGGTCATAATCACATCCTTTAAAAATGTGATTAAGTCTCAAACCTCTGTTATTGACTAATTATTACTACACTACGAACAATTTGGACAGCTTTGTCGCTTAAGGAAGACTGCTCGCATTAGAAAGGACCCGCTAATTATAGACACTTCTGAGGTTTAAACCCGTGAATCAATCTATTTATTCAATACCGTTACAAGAGTCCTTTTGACTTGGTATCGATCGATGGACCCTTCTAGTTACCGGCCCCGCTTTGATCAGGCTCTCCGGAATCTGAAATCATTACAAGAGTTACACAAATGTTGGTCATCGGGGATCTATCCCAAATATAAACACTGGCAAATGACCCAGGTCAAGGAATTTGAATTAGATTAGTCACATTCTTCAACATTGACCGGAACTTATCTCACATATCTAACAGTTAATTCCGGACTCGGAAAACTTTAAAGAACTGGAAATGAAAATATTATTTTAAAACCATGTAAGTTTAAAACGATTGACACTGTTATCATGTATCACACATTTTAGAGTACTTGGTATTTTATAAATATTTTAATATGGAGTTTGAACGAGAAGTCATGAGTCATTTTTAAAATAGTGTATTGAATTGCCTATAATGTTTATTAGTTCCCTATTAGACCAATGATAGCTGACACGGCGTCACCAAAAAATTCCGGACTGATGTCTACGTAAGTATAATGGCATGCTCTTATAATTAGTTACTCCTTCTAGCATTGCTTTTGCTGTTCGTTATAGGTTTGCTACTATATATTAGAATATACATACAAACTTCATCTACTGTACAAGTTACATTGTTTACAAATGCATTGTATGATTGGCCCGTGTGTTAGAGCGCGCTTACATGCATTAGTGTCAGGAAAACCGGAACACCCAGAGAAAACCAATGTGGTGGAAAAAGTGACCAATTCCTCTTTACGTCTAATCGGTTCAGTTTGGTTTGATTTCGTTAAGATTTACGCCCTATTAACAGGGAATCGAACCACAATCGCCTTGGTAAAAGCAAGTACCTTATCAGCTACGTCATTCGACCACCCGCCTGTATCCAAATTATGAAGAGTACATTATATACCGTATTTTATATGATCATTACTTTGGATCATTTACGTATTTCCCTTATTGATACTGTGACCGACCTACACATAGATACATTTATGTATACCTTTATTTAAATATCGTGAAATCGGAACATCGTTATTTTGAAAGTTAAAAACTCAATACGAATGCTGCTTTCTGTATTTACGAAAATAAACTGTATCGTACTTTAAGAACAGTTCAAACTCCGAGAAACTTCTATTCAGAGATACTGCTGTTTGGGATATTTGATCAGTATTTTAAATATTTCCTGTTCTAGTCCACATAGAAACAATGATATCAAATGTAACTGATGACTGACATGCTTTTAAACACGATATACCCTAGGTTGAATTATAAATCTTGAATTGAGGGAAAAAAAGAATCTAAAGCTATTTTATATAGTCTACATACAAATACTGCTGTTTGGTCTTGTCCCAATATATGATACTGCTGTTGTGGGTTGACACAGCTATAAAATATACAGGTATATGAATATATACCGCTTGTTATACAAGATACATACATATCTTTATTGTCTTTATCACTGCTAGGGCACCTAAATTCACTTAATACTTTTATCATTCAGAAATAGGTCATCTTAAGTTGAATGTATATTATTGATAATTCCTATAACGAGTGGTGCATGATTTTTTTTTATTGAAATTCGTTATATATATGTCTAACGAACAGTGCTTATAATAATAATAATTTCCTAAGTCCCCGAAAATTAGTTATAAGTGTAATTTACTGTCTATGTGTCTGGGGAGAGAAAAAAGGAAAATATCAAATGTTTAAAATTCACGAGATCGTTCTCATACTGAAGCTGAGATTTTTGTGCTCAGTCCTGATTTCTTTACTCAGTTATAAACAAACAAAACAACTTAATTCCTTAATGTTTTGGAAATAATTGAAGCCAAATCCTTTTTTCATTCTTTAGGTTTGACTTTTTGATCGTTTGACATGGTTTGCAAATGAGTTACAAATAAAATTGGTTTAAGAACAAAATCCGTGCTTGAGCATGATGACGGTTTCATGGAAACGTTGTCTGAGCTGTGTCATAATTCACATAGAATACTAATATTGTATTAAAAGGTCTATAAGATAAGACTGCCTAGATGAATTGTTCTTAAAGGTAGTGTTGCTATTAAGGCGTATTGAACCTTTTTAACAAAATGATTATCATTATAAATACGAAATTATATTAAAGGTATAGTTTTCATACTGGACATATATCAATAAGTGACAGAACAAGCTAGAAACATTAAGTAAAAAGGTTTATAAAAAGTTGGTAAAAATAAGCCATGGTTTTCGAGATTTTCACAAATAACATTGCTATCATTCCCTCCGTTGGAACGAAATCAGTAAATAGAACAATTTTGATAATTTTAAAACTTCTTTCCAAATCTTATTTCAATAATTGTGAATGGTTTTATACCCTGTAATGAAGTGAAAATGAAATAAGTTTATATAAACTTCCACTTAAGACATTTAAAACTGCATGTCTTCTCCCACGAATCAATATGTGAAGAATATTTTCCATACCTTAGTGTTCTGTTACTTTCATTCGAACATAGTCGATACAATGATGTATTCATGTACATTTTGTATCTTGAGCAAATTAATGATAGTTATTTGTATTCCGCCAATGTTCAAGAGTGTTCAATGATTTTCAAAACTGACTTTACTGTGAACTACCTTTTTTTTGTCATTATTTTTTTCATCATTAGTACAAAACAGTGTTTGTTATTTGACAACCATACCATTCAAGTTAGCCAATATTCTGAGGGAAACGGTTATTTAGTAATATAAGCTATTAGCTTGTTTCAAAATACTTCATCAGATTTTGTTTTGTATTGTATATTCATGATTATGCTAAATAAAATACTTTTTAAATTAATCAATATATATATGTGGTGGGTATACTTCTCATTTTCTTATGAGCATTGAAATCATAATTTTATGTCTCCAACTTTCCAAATTACTCCTTTTTACAAAATATATATGGAGGACAAATTATGAATATGTTTCAACAAAATTTCATACATTTGCATTGTATTTCTTATAACTTTAACATTGGTTGTATTCAGAGGTTCCTAGTAATTTACAATACTTGGCATTTCCGATGCATGCTTTCTGCAGACAGCAAGGGCTAGTTTTACAAGAAGTATTTTTTCAACGAGGTTTTAGTTTTCAAAATATGTTCTTATTCCTATTTTGGTACTCAATATCAGTTTGCGATTACTTGTCTAGAACTAAATTTACATAATACAATTCGTTCATTTTAATATACAGTTGAACCTCGTTACGTCGAAGACTGTGATAAAAATTCGAATCATCCTAGTATTCTAGTCAGTCTATTTCGAATGTTTACTTTGAAGTTAGACAGGTAATACTTCGAATTAAATAGGGTCTTCGAATTACTCTGGATCGAGATTTCGAGGTTCGACATTATCTATAAATAACCAACAGCAAATTTCGATTCTGAGACGGCTTCAAGGTCGTGTTCAGATTTGGCGGAAAATTATCAGAAAGGATTGACAGTTATTTCACATTTCTTATTCTCTGAGACCTATGTTATCGAACTAATTGCAATTTAACACTTTTGTTTTATTAAATATGAAAAATAGCTTCACAGATTTTTGGAGGGGAAAAAGACAAACCAAAAAACAACGAAACAACATCACTGTTCAAAATTGTAATATTCATACCTTGAATAAAACATTTTTCGCTAATACATTTGTTGAAAAGGGAATATAAGTTAAACTATTGCCCTTCAATTCTGTTTTTATTGTTATAATCATTCTCTTTATTTATGATAATTCGTTTCTAAAGGTTTGAAATGATAATTGAATTCATAAGTGTTACGAACACGTGAAAACTATTTTTCCGGATAAGATAATTAGATTTGATATGGTCATTATGGAACTAAGTAACAAAAGAAAAACGTACAGGGGAATTTCTGATGCGGGTGAAGTTTGCACTTCGAGTTATATTAGTTTAATTTATCATTATATGTACTGTTTATAAGTGCAGATCGATGTTTTATGGAACTGAATTTCGATAAAATCAAACAGCCAGCAAACTATATGTTATACGTGTGTCGATATATCATGCAGTGTTAAGTCTGAACTTTCGAGATACTAGTATAGGATTTAAGCTTGCTGTAAAGTCCCTATCCAATATCTTCATTGGCTTCTGTGTAAATATTAATGTATTTATTGAATGTAAATGTCATTTTCATTTCTTAAGATCTTTGTAATTCTATACAGGTATGAAAAGGTCGTTACAATTCTCCTGCTGATCAGTTATATTTTATTTAAACTTTGTGTTTTGGAATATCAAAAATTTTAAGGTAAAACGTGTATATTATCATAAGAATATTTTATTGGTGTTTTCAAAATAAACTTTTCCCTTTTTAAGCAAAGTAATAAATCTTCAAAAACTCTATATCAAAAAAGTAATAATTCTTAAAGGCCCAATATACGTAACTTCAGGGAAATTTTCGTGATTCTGAAAAATTCTGAAAGAAAAACCAGTTGATAACCATGCATAAATAAGTCTAAAACGAAGTAAACCTGAGCGGTAACTAACAAGAAACTCTTGACAAAAAAAATCCAAAAATTTGAAAATAATTCAGGTGGGGCCCACTTCAACAACAAACCGATGTTAGAAGGCAGTTCAAAATGGACACGTGTTTACAAACAGCGTGTTTCAACTGCTGCTGTACCGGTAACCGCGTTAGAATTCATCTTGAATATTGCTTATATCAGTTAATCTTAACTAAATCTATAAATATAATAAATTATTAAGCTAAATTTTCGCTACAAGTTTTGCCGAAAGTTACCTTTATTGGGAATTTAAATTTGCCACCGTTATATTTAGTAGAGTAAATTGTTTTGTAAGAAGGGTGATTTTTTATATTCATAACTCATTCCACGGGAATGTCTGAAACAAATTAAGATTTTATTAATTCACCTAGATACATGGAAAAGTGTAACATGAGGACATATTGGTAATCAAAAGAAATGAACATGACAAGATGGAGAACAGAGTACACAGTGTTAAAACTAGAAAGTACATTGTATATATACAACACGTTCGTGCAAAATAAAATTAAAGGCATACATTTTCTCAAAAACAGTGCTAAATTTACAAAGTTACTAAAACGAAGTGTATGGTTTTTGCACATATAATCAGAAACAAAAATAAAAGAAAAGTAACAGGTTCTTTTGCATAGCCTTTTTTATACATATACATATATAAATCTATCGTCAATACATTTATTATTGATAAAAACCTGACCGTTTTCAGTCGTATTAGTTAGCAATTAACATCTAGAAACGACAAAAGAAGAATAAATAACACCAAAGGCGTACTTGTAAGGAAAAAACCACAACTAAACTTTCGCTACCACATCATACCGCAACCGTGCGCTCCGATTTGAAAACCTCAAAACTTAAACAATTTAAACGGTAAATTATAGAGAAAATTGCTTTTAAATGTTAAATCATTACACCGGGGACTGATACCTCTATCATTTCATATTTCTATGTGAAATTTTAAAATGTAATTAAAGCATTACCAGCCGTACGTGTTCCCTATAAACGGACCAGCATCTCGGGGTAGAACAGCCCACAATCCAATTACGTCTTCGAGCGCGCCGACGGCAGTTACATAACAACGAACCAAGTGCGCCCCAAATACCGTTATGATGCCGAGAGGGGCCTATAGCTTTGTCATAGCAATATTGTCGAAACATCCCATAAGAGGAATTTGTGGTCGGAAGAAAAAAAATAAAGTGAATCTTTAGGAGCGGATTGTAATTTGGGATTCGGATAAGCTCTTAGGTTTGCGGTAAGTGAAATTGAAATTAAATCTAGGAAAGGATATCGGTTATTGCGTTGATTTATAAATACTGGTGTCAATGTCCATTTCGTGAAATTGATTAAAGTGGATTTCATGACATGAAGAATTTCCAAATGGGAACGTAGATAATTGATATTCAACCCAGTTTAACTATATTGTTAGTTTTACAACATTTCGAGCAGTTTATTATAACATAATATTTTCAATTTTGAAATTTCATTTTTTTTAAATGAGAGAAAACTAAAAAGATGAAAACTGAACATTCGCTTTACCATTCAATCGCGATTTCCGTATCAAAGATTTCCTTAGTTATGAAAAAGTGATTTCTTAAAACTTGTCAGGTTGAATTAGATTTAGCATAAATGAAGCATCAAACAACTCAAAAAAATAAACTTTAAAAACTAAACGAAAGTTATTTTACATATTTAAAAAAAATCGTTTTGTTGTGATTTGAATTATTTCGTTCAAATTACTGTTATAAATCATATGAAAACGCAAATAACAGTTTAGTGATATATACATTTGGTTGATTTTTTTTATCAATATATAAGGTGTCATTTCAGTAATCTGTATTGAGCTCACTCACAACTAAAAATCACAAAACAAATAGTATATATGTTCTTGTTGAGTTATTCTGTTTGACAGAAGTAAATCATTTTCTTTGTCAAATATGAAATACTCACTACACTGGCCGCAACCCGTGCCTTGTCGATATTTTTGGTAAGGTACTTTATTTGGATAGACACCCAGGATTATAAAAGCCCGCCCTGGTCTAGCGATCTAGTTTGTAATGATATCTTCCGTCTCTTCGTTTTTATCTAGGGCTAAGTTTTAGTATTTTATCGGTCTAAATAAATAAAAAGTATAAATACCACTTATTTGTTTTACGGTAGCCTGGTTTCGTCCATTTAAACAAAATATCACGAATATCAAATAGTATTAACTCGCCTTCTTGTTTTACTTGGTGTAGAGACTTTCGTTTTAAGTATTACTGAAGAAAAACAATTTATGATATTTTTTTTTTAATCTTTAATTTTCTTCCTCTTTGTTAAATAACCAAGGTAGAATAATCGTGGATATGCCACTATAGTGCTTTATATTAACTTGTTAATCACATTTCCATTTGCTTCACTTCACACTGTCAATTTCTAAATAATTTTATTTTTTTAACAGTTGATTTTACTGTTGAAAGAAAATGAGATACAGAAGTATTTCTAAATTGTTAACATATTTTCTCAGGAAGCCTTATTTTTGTTTTTAATTCAGGATCAGTTAACTTTTTCAGTTGTGTTAATTATTCTTTACCAAAGTGAAATAATTTATCTTACAAAAATGTGGATAAGGAACACGCCATGTAAGACAAAATGTCATTAATTCTTGTTAAACCTGAAGGTAAGTGTTTTCAAAATAGAATACCTGTGCGAAACCGAAATTTAATTGTAAACGTGTAGCTATCAAAATACCAGGTGTACAACAGATTAAGAGCAGGTAAACATCAGCGTTGTGTCCCTATTACAGTAATACTCATGCTTGACCATCAGATGACCAAACTATCTGGTCAGACGAGATTTGTGTTAGCACCGTTCAACAATACCTTGCACTGTGGCAAGTGTCAGATCCCGTCTGGTTCGGTACCCAGCGCGCCCTGGTGGCCTAAACCCGCCCCCTATTTATGTTGATACTCGATGTGAATTAACTAACCCTTAATCTCATTGTGCCGTGCCTCGGAGCTTCCGTAAACCCCTTGTCACATTATCATTTTCATTCCTATTTTCATTAATCACATACAAATTCAGGCGCAAGCGCAAACAGTCGATGATAGCATTGCGATTGACCAAATGAAATCTCGTGTTTACATTAAAACTTACCAGTGTTATGCGAAAACAGGAGCCTTACTCCCGTATTACAGTGTTAGGTAGCCACATTGTGAACGAGCTCTTCTACGAACAGGTGCGCTGGGCACAGACAGAAACTTTCACAAGTTATAATATTTAAAAAAAATCAATTTTATCGTTTAGATTTTTATATGTATATTTAATCTTTAAACGATGGAACAAATGAGACAAAATATGTTTCCATTTTTTCCGCATCCCTTTGCATCGCCTGTGCACGGGTAAGTTAAACTCATATTTTTATTTTGAAAAACTTTTTAATTAATTATTATTTACTTTTAAAATTAAACTAAAAATTCATAAGTATTTGATGATGCTAATGTAAAATATAAAATATTATTTTATTACATTTTTACATTAAAAACTTAATATTTGTCTTTAAATAGAAACTAATAATTATGCATTATTTCTATTTCGTCCGTAAACTTCAATGTGTATTAAGCAAATAAAGTTTAGCTTCTAAACTTAATTACTTAAAAATAATTGATACGTATTTTCTTATTTTAACTATTTGTTTTCAGGATGCCGATGGAGAGATTACATCTCGGGGGTCCGGCTTTTCCTATGTCCGCACCCATGTTCGCCCCACCCCACACCTCCGTATCGGGGATGACGACGATCGGGGCCTCGCCCCCGGGGATGCTGATGAACAGATTCGCCCCTCCCATGGGGATTCCGACGTTTTCGTTTTCACAAGAAGAAGTAGACATGGTTCTCTACGGATATACAAAGAACAAGCAAGGGGAGAAGCTGAACGGCCACGCCCTCTCCGGCCTGAGGCTGGGGGACATCACCCACGGTAATTACACCTCTATGTTAACACTATTTAATGCCTCTAGGAATAGTTGCTATTCTCTTGATGTAAATTTGTTTTTGTTTATTTGGTAACATGTAACTAGCATATCTGACCTGTATACAAATAAATTTTCTTCTAAAATGTACCACAATCTAGAAAACAGTACCCCTCCCCCATTTCCAATCCCCCCGATCCCAAAGAATGTTTGAAATACTCTTTAATTTAGATTGGATTTGGCACCGGTCGTTGGTCTAACTTTATTTGTTCTCGTTACATTACTGATCAATTTTGTAGACAGAAAGACACTAACGGAGAATTTCATATTTGTTTCTCTTGATACGATATTATGTAAAGATATATTTGCTGAAATCGAAATGTCCCAACTTTTACCTGTATAATTTTGTATATACCTAAGTTTCAAAAATATACAAAGTTTTATGCTTATCCGACATACAAATATTCCATATGAAACATGAGAAATAATTCATTTACGGATTCGTTGACAATATATTTTTGTCTAATTACATATATTCAGAGACGTAATTTGAAATAAACATGGACATTCACGATGAATTTGAATGTCATTTTTGAATGGAATAATGATATCACAAATAAGTAAGGGTGTGTTACTATGTACTAAGCATTTCAAAAAGGACAAGCACTTATAGGCGCTGTTTGTTATTCATTTTACCCATGTGATATTTGCTGATAATATACAAAACAGACCCATAACAGATAAAATCGTAAGTGTCTGGTCCCCCTGTTTAAGACATATATGTATATTGTATCTTTACAAGGTGGTGTCAATGTAAGATCCCGGGGGCAAGGCGGACAAAGATCCCGTCCCCCCGGGGAAGGAATGCATCAAAGTTAGTACATAATATACATCAGATATGTATAGAATTTTTTTCTACAAATGCATGTTTGTTGTCTCAATGTAATGTTTTGTGTTGACTTAAAATATATCTTGAATTTAAAGGAACATAAAATATTCTAAAATATATTTAATCAAAGTAAATATAAAAATGATATTTGATATCTATATGAGATATTTAAAGCGGTAAAATTAAAATGTATTTATGTATGGGTTCAGTCTTTTGAACACAATTTTCCGTCTCACGATTGAAATATTCACCACATCGAAATCGTCATAAACAGTAATTCCTTGTTTTGTTTGAATTATTTCTATACATTTAAAACGCATTCTCCGAGTTATAAGAATAAATTTATCAATACGTTTTTTTTTTTTTTAGTAATTACCAATTCATTTATTCTTATAAAATGCTATAAAATAATCTGGTTTAATTAAGGGGAAAATACACAATATTTGAATTATAACAAAATATTATTAATTATATATTTCAATATACATGTACCAGCTTGATCTTAAACATTCCTTTAAATCCATTTTTCTACTCTCTCCGCAGAACTTGAATATTTTGATATCAAGAATAATTAAACGGCATGATAACTGTTTCACTATTCACTAATCAAAATGAACTCGAGAGTGTATAATTGTGTATTGCGGCCTATTATCACCGATCTTAAGATATCTCCTATACTTTCGTTCGGAAAATATTTCATTTAAGACATTTTCAAGGAAAGTAAGGAATGACCAAAGGCATTATTATAATTTTAAATCACGCTTTTGACAATTATTTTCTTAATCAAAATTTGGTTATAAGATATACAGAAAGTTGGGGGTACGTTATTTAATACTTCTGATTGACTGTGTGAGGGCCTTGGTACTTATATGCCTGGTGACACAACACTAATCACAGACAATGATATACCTATCACACGAGCTCTCTTCTATTTAAGAAAATATCAAATATTTGTTCTATTTTTCTTAAAGTGAAATAATGCCAAAGAATCACCCGATCTCATCTTTAATATTTTTTTTGCTTATCTTGTGTTGAAAGAAAAGAGGAAATGAGGAATGTGCAAGTTTTTGTAAATACTTTACCGGGGATCGGTTTAATTCATTTCTTTACAATCTCTACTCTAGATCGGGTCTAGCATCTTAACTAAAATAATTCATCGTGTGATGTTAAAAATCACCTCTTGTACCAATCCTATTGCCCGCGTCACGGATTTTTATTAAACTACTCATTCAGTGTATTTTTAAAATGATTTACACATTTACCGTGTATTAATTTCATCAAATTAAATTCTACACTTATTGGGACGATACTATATATAAACGTAGAATTGATAGATTCTTTTTTTAAATGAAAATTTTTATTCGTGCAGTTTTCAAGTGGCAGGTTTGATTTTATTTGTTCTATGGTGTTATTTGACTATACATGCGCAGCTGTCATGTTTTGTGGAGGGTTTAATTAGCCAATACTAGAGTATTGTGAGGTAGGACTGTACCGGGTCGTATTACTGAAAACGAGTCGATTCCTGTGTGTGGTGTTTGTTCTAGTAGTGTCAGGATTAGTGTGTTTCTATCTATTTCTGAGTTTCATTGTGTGTAAAACAAACGAATCATTGTGCACTGCCGGTGAGGAAAGGGCCAGAGAGGTATTTATTTTACTCGGCTATCTCTTGATTTGTACTTGATGGTCCCTCACAAGTGTCAGTCATTCTCGTTATCGGGTTAAGAAAAGTAAACTTCAGTTAAATTTGATGCGCAACTCGTTACATTTGTACCTGCCCTAAATTACTGAGGTATATTTACAGTTTTAACACTATCCTAATGGCAATTCAAAGCAAATGTTTGTACAACATGGCGGGAGATATCTCGCGCGTGGTGGCTTGTCACGTGACCATATAGAATTGAAAGAGAAAAGTTTTTTGCGGTTACGCCTCCTTGTCATGTTTCCAAAATAAATAGGGTCTGTTGAATGTTTGAACGATACACTGATATTACGTGTTGAATGGAGGGCTTCAACGACAGCTCTGTCTGTAAATTCAAGCAGACGGGGGTTCTTCAGACAGTATTGTCTGGCTTCGCAAAATGGCGAGCCACTTATGAATGCCATAGGAGCATCAAGGTCGTAAGACAGACTTTTCTGCCATTCGGATCGACGAATGAGCATTGCTGTATCACTTTCTGAGATTCAGAAAAAAATATTCCAATAGTTTCATAAAGGCAACTTGCATTCTTTATTTTCCACTCGGATCACCTCGGACCTTATTATTCTTGCTAGGTAATACGCATGATGGGTTTTACGGTCAAATGCGACGAGAAGTTAAATTTTACTAGCCTACTGTCATTTAGAGCAACAAGGTATCCTCTATAACATTCATATAAGGATTGAAAGTCATTAAAAAAAACCCCAACTTTCATAGCCCTATGAAAGTTAAACAAATGATTACAATACATACATTTACATTTTTATTATAGGACAATTGCTTATTATCTGAGTTTAAATATGCGTCGTCATTAAAACGACTTTGGCGGAACAGCCCAGTTTGAATAAAAATTGCGCTTATTATAATAATTAGTCATTTGAGCGTTTGACGCAGGGACCTTCTCCATGCTATTAGAAGCGGAGCGACAAGACACTCTTTGAACATGCTTGATCTATGACGTCATAATTAAACCACGTGCTACGTCTCGAGAACCATTGCTTTCATACTTTTATAAAAACATTCTTGCTGGTAATGTTCATATAGTGGGTTGCAGCACAAATGTAAATATGCAGCGTTAACGTTTCACAGTTGATTCGTGGCTATAATTATGAGTTTTCTGGATTGAACAAGGCTTTTATAACCAACGATAGATAGTTACACATGGTTTCCTACCAGATAGGCTAAAAGCTACAGAGTACAGGGCAGAAATTCAAACAATGTTATTTAACTGTCCTCATTTGCTGAAGAATCGTTTGATATGTCTTAGGTCGTTATCCTTATGGAACGTCTGGTCGCATCTCTGGGCTTTAGCAGATGGCAATGCTTTCTTTTTATTTTCCCGTGGTATCTTCTGTGTACAATCCGTACATATTTTGTCTTTAGAAAGTATGTCATGCCAGGGTTCAGAATACACACACCATCCTGGAGATCCTAAATTCACATGCGTTTTGTGGTTTTTACAAAATGTCATGTGTATTTTTGTATCTCGTCATTAAATATAACTTTCGGGTTTGAGCTGAATGCTGACGCGAAAAGACTACATGGTCTTGCTATAGTATCGCTTTTCTTTTAATTCTTGTACATTATTATATTATTGTAGTTCTACATGTAATAGTTGTTAAAAAAACCCATTCATATTGAAACAGGAATGTTCCGAGCATCTTCGTTTTTAAATGTCCAAAGTCATTTACTGCCGAATCATCCAATTAAAAAGATGTGAAATATTTTAATTAGATTTAATAAAAAGATGTTTTGTATGAATGATTTATTTGTACACTTTTAGCTTTTGTTTGCGTGTGCGCCATTTTAGGTAGATCGGCATGTCTCAATATCCGGTCTGATTTTTTAGTGTGTTGTAATGGTACCTAATACAGCACAGATATTGCCCACTAATCATCAGTCCCAGATGGGGATTTGACCCGGGGGGAGGGGCATCTAGGGACTGCGAATGGATATTTACCTACTTATCACTCTTCCCATTGTGCGAGTGATGGTTCACAAACACGGAAACAATACCGGCGCAATGCTGTTGTCCTTCTGAGAGACCCTCGCGCTAGGTAAATAGCCCAAAACTCCTCTGACAAAGTTCTATGTCAACACTGTACAGGAATAGAAGCAAATTGAACGCGTCAAATTTAAATTTGAAACATTCTTCTGAGTTTACATTCGACTGTCACACAGGGTGTTCCCGATGACAGGTTTTATTGGCTTTTCAATGAGAATACTGTCCCACATTGCTTGGATAAGGCTAGTCTATCTCCCACTCTAGCACATCTAAGTTACGGTGTTTAACTTCCACCAATAGAGTTAGGGCAACCGCTAACAGTTTAAAGCATAGTCGCCTTAGACAAATCACGTTTTAAAATCTAAACAAATAGAATAATGAGGAAAAACGTTTTGTACATGTCTAGAATTAAGATTTGTTCATACAAATGAGTCATAAATTGTATTTTTTAAAACTTTTTTTATTTTGTTAAATGATTTATTACATCAATGTGCACGTTTTTGACAAGCGGTCTCTCCGTTGGTCTAGATACAGAATCGAGGTAGCATTTTCGTCACGGTATCTAAGCTATTTTTTGCCTCATTAAGCCACGAGACAAGGTTAACTGATATAAAACTGCTATTATAACGACAATTAAGGTTGTATAAATATTTATATAAAAAATACATAAGTTTATTTTCACCTCTGTAATTAATTGGGAAATATGTAAATAGTAACCCTATACCGGAATGGTTTAAACACTTATCTTACAGGTGCGAAATTGACGCGCTAGTTTAAGTAGAGTTTCGTTAAGATTTACACGAAATATCAACATTGTTTAATGAATTCAATACCTCGTTTTGTACGGCTAGGGCAAAAAGTAGGCTTTTAATAACTTATGACCATATAGATATGACGTCTAGAAAACTTGTCCTATATCTAATTCAATTCATACCAGGAACTTTGTTATCGCAATTGTTATAAACATTTTGATAAAATGGGTTGATATGAATCCTTATCTTTACTTGAAAATTTCCATCACTCGCAGAACAATGGTGTTTTACCTTTTGAAGTGTCCCTTGAAAATGAAAGACTCTAGATGTCTTATGTTGATTCAAATCATGACTTCACCAATAGTACAATGATACTGCTTACCTAATTATAGAATTCTAAGATAAAGGTTAACTATTTTCTGTCACCACTGTTGAATTCCGTTCAGTTTTATCATATGTGTCATTTTGTATATAGTTCCGTCCCCAGTTTCATGAACTTTCCTTAACTTAAGGAAATTTATTACATGTAACTTAAAAATCTCCATAAGGAAGCATTATATATTAACTTAAAAATCTCTATAAGAAACCATTATATATAAACTTAAAAATCTCCATAAGAAACCATTATATATAAACTTAAAAATCTCCATAAGAAAGCATTATATATATATATAAACTGTGATTTGAGTGAATTAAATCTAGATTACTATTTTAGAAACATCATTGTGGTCATATCTTAACATCTTCAAAATTGATATGCCGATCTGTTGTCAACAATTGTCTGACCATTTTTTCAATAATCATACTAAGGAAGCCCTTACTTCAAAATGAAGCATATTGCTATTTCGCCCAGTTAGGACCTCTCAGTGATATTAATTTCAAAGGAATAAAATTCCTCCGCCAAGTAAACATCAATGATCTGACCACGTGCCTTGAGAATGGTCGGAATGGTGCCGCTGTCGGGATAGCAGATTAACAAGATTAAAATGTATCACTTTAAGAAAAGTCCAAGATAAAGTACTTATGCACATAAATTCATTTCATAAGAGGCTTTTCTGAAACCTATACACCTTTCTAACGACAGTTGGACAAAGCCGTTCGTACCGGCGTCCATTATACCCCGGCCCTAGCCTAGACCCTCTCTACGTCAACAGGACTATGATTAACCCAGCCTGTACCTTAGACAACCGCGTGTAAATGTATTGTAAGGAAATAATCTAATATAGGTAGTAATTACACGTATTAGGGACAGTTTACATTTCACATTACAAATATACTTAACATGTTTATTTATCTGAGTTAATGCACAACATCAACATTTTCCGCCTGAACATACAAGTTGTTTTGACCGCCTTTTGTAACAAAGGCCATGATTGGTCGAAAGGTTGTAACAACCATCACTATTTGTCAGTTGACAAACAGGTATTTCAACAGGGTATATCAAAAATGGTAATGGGATTAAGGATCTAATCTAAATTTTTGCACTTTTCATTGAAGACACTGAGATTAATACATTTGACAGGTTAAACATGGTCACCTATATTGATTGTATTTAGAAATCAATCAAGCCCTCCCTAGGACTCGCACGCTCTAAGACGATATTTTGATTTCATTTGCTAACGGGAAATATTGATGAAGGGTCTTAACGTGAAATACCTCTGCAATGTTTCACAGGTACGTGTGTGTTGTTTTTGGGAGTCGGTTCTACCCCCAGACGAGAGGATTACAGTCCCTATAATTCCAAATTTAATTGAATTTTGAAAGATTTAAGTAACCGGCTATTGTATGACGCATTGGATTCAATTTACGGAAAGAAATATTTCCGAAGTTATTCATATAAAACCTTACATTAACAAAGAAACTAATATGTATCTTCTCTGTTTTACATGATATAACACAAATATAAAGTATCTAATTTGACATGAAATCCTTTAATAAAATAGGTGTGTGCGTGTGCCATATCAATACAGTTATATAAATACAATGTATTACATGCTTCAGACGTCAGACGTTCATACATAACATAAATGAAACAATAAAATATAATTCATTAAAAAATGATGGATACAATAAAACTGAAATATAATATTAAGAAATATAATAACTACATATTGTTTTAAATGCGTCGGTTGCGTATATGTTTTTACATCAAATTTTACTTTGATACAGCTTAAACTTTTAAATAGGTTTCACTTTATTTCATATTTATACTCGTTATTATTAGCGTAAACACTTAAGTTATATGGATTTACTAACTTACCATTGAATCTGTACAAAATATTGTTATTTTGTGAGTTTGGTGCAACGTTAAAAAAATTACATAATGTATATATAATTTTTTTCAACCGAGGCTAATAAAATGATACAATGTTATATAATCTCCCTCTAAACGTATGCGTAAGTAAAATTGCGAGAGCTGCATTTCGCGTAAATTCGCGTAAAACATATTCAAACTGCGGGAGACGTTGGAGGAAAAGCAAGTTAAAGACATATTTGCAAAAACTACTTGTTTTTGAAACATAACTAATACAAATTAAACGACAAAAAAGGTAAGAAATAAAAGAGATGGAGAAGTTAAATAAAGAAAATAATTTGTCATAGATAGATATGTGTAGTCGTCGGCGTATCTCAGATATCATCCCTGTCGATAGAGTGTTTCTAATGTATCAAACATGCTGTGAGCACGCGCCCACGTGTCGTCCGCCGTCACTGCTAATACCGTTATTCACTGATTACTCTACCGCATCTCCATAACAGCTAATGAATACGGCAGTGGGCTATATTACGTAGCGGAGGGGCACCAGGAGTGAGAAGATTGTGTAATAACCGCCTCACCGCCACAGCTAGCGAGAAGACACCGCGCATATTTAACTCCAACGATGATCGAATTAGAATACAAATAGAAGAAGGAAACTCTCGCGGGAATTGAGACAATCACGAGTCTTTCACTAGAGAGCTAAATCTGCTCCTTAACGGTGTCCGTGTTTACACAAGTCTCGTTTCATGCGCGAGATCAAACACTCACGAGGATAAAGTCCGATACACTCAGCTCACGCGCACTGTTAAACAGTTGATCAATTTCTAACTTCGTTCACTGAATACTTCCAAATTTGATTTATGATATCATATTAATGTATTCTAATTTCCTAACAAATGTTCGCTTACCCGGTATTTCCTAATCAAGAGAAGACGCATTCGACGCTCTCCCTCCAGACTGTCTCTAACAAGTGAATGGCTCTCCAGTCAGATTTCATTGTCTCCCCATCACGGTCGGGTCTCACTAATTGTTTTAGCCGCGATTAGACCTGTGATGAGATGATAGATGGACAGTTGGAGTCGTTGTTAGACTTCCATCACAATGATGAAGTTCGTCACCTTCCATACAATTTAACATTCTTTGCCGTTTTCTACCTTGTCGCAAAGGTCAAAACCGCTCTTCATTGTTTATCTTTCAGATGATACAATAATGTCAAAAAAGGGAGAAAGAAAAAAGTAATAAATATTCGATGCAGTGAAATTATGCAATGTCGTTAAATTATGTCCCTTTACTTTTTTCGAAAATAAAATTATTATGATGAATACGGTATATCCACGAGACCAATATATTAAGGTATTGTTTGTATGAAAATAACAGTTTTGATTTCATTGGGTTCATAATGAAATAACTCGACTTAAGTTGTCTAACTCTTTCTAAAAGCAACCTAAAACACAGTGCTGCTGTTTTCTGTAGCTTACCCTGATAAGTTTTTGAAGAGCTAACAGATGGACAAACAACACACTTATGTAATTACACTTATGGAATTGAGTAAACTATACAACATTCTAAACAGGAAATTACACTGCACTTGTACAGCTGTACTCAGTGGTGATGCTAAGGACCAAAAAAGTGGAAAGCCGAATTGTTCCAAATTACTGAAGGGGAGGTGCATGGTTTAATGTAAAGATACTTAAGTGAAACATTGCATAGAAAGTATTTTAAAATATGCATCATATGTGTGTGATACGTCTTCTTTTGTAAAACAGCGAAAATGAAGACAATCGTGTCAATACACACACATAAGCAAACTATAATGTAAATTCAATTGAAATAATTAATACAAATGATATTTTAAGCCCAGAGTAGATGTTTTTTCTTTGTTGGTACTTGAACAAACTGAAACGTTACGTACCACATAAAGGTGACATGTTCATTGGCACAATGAATAAAACATAATAGTAAAAATACAACACAAGTAAACAGAGAAATAACATGTTATCTGTACTATCATGGTATGCATACAATTAACGCTTATCAAGTGTCACATAAGCAAAAAAGATAAAAATATTCTAACAAACATTAAATTTTTTACACAAGGAATACATTAGTTTGTAATACAAGAACAATTTATAATGATAGAGTACGATAAACATTATCTAGTCTTTTTTGAAACTTATTTCAACAAATAATTTGAATGTTTTTAATTTCTTTTCAAAATTCTTCATCAATACGGGATGAAGCGTACCGACATTTGTTGTTTAATGTGCGACTCGCGTTAGAAGTACAGTCTAGTTATTCCATTGTAATATTGTTCTCTGTCGGTTTAAAATGTTTAAAATCATTACAAATAGATTTTACAAATATCTTTTACGAATGTTTAAAAATATTACAAATATATTAAATAGAAATTAAAAAAACTACTTTTTATTTTACAAAATTCATTTTTAATATCTTTCTGTAATACCTATTATGCATGTTAACTTAAAAAGAGTAAGTTTCTTGATATTATATTTTGTACCTGTAGGTATCGACCGAATACTGGGAGGTGGTAACGCATTCAATCAGACTCAGGTACGCCCACCTATGATAACAACTAAAGTCTTGGAAGCTGCAGGGTTGGATCTCCCAGAAGGTAGGTTTCACAGACAACATCTATTTACAAACATAAACGAATTGATAATATTAAACTATTGACATAAGTAGTACCTCACACACAACATACTAAATCTTGTGTCATTACAAAAAATCTTAGAAAGCACCGTAGATATTGATCAAACTATAACTCTACATTTCATCATGACAGGGCTGGCCATTTTCCAGACGACGTTTGCCGGTGGAATACATTACGGTGTATTCTGTACCAAAACCATTATCTCCCGGGGGACGAAGTTCGGACCGTTCAAGGGCAGAACCGTCAATATGAGCGAAATAAAGACCAACGATGACAATTCATTCATGTGGGAGGTAGGTTCACAACTCCTAAGTACTTTTTAATAATGCTTTTGCTTGCAACCCCCCATAAAACTAACATATTGTGTAGAAGTATTTTCCTTTCATAGAAATCCGATTTATTTTCATATTGACAAACAATAATAAAAAATAAAAACTGAGTAATTTCTTTTACTAGACAAAGAATAAAATGAAGCCTGTTTAAAAGATATAATGCTCTACGTACAAGAAAGGGGTTTAAAAGGTTTCTGGAAAGGAACAGTTCATTTGCTAAAGGTTTCCTAATGAATCTGAATTCATATTTCAACAAGTTTTAAGGTAATGTTTATCCATATACCTACAAAATGCGCATGCACAAATATGCCAATTTACCAAATACAAGCTTTTCAGTTGCTATTGCAGAAACATGCATAACGTTTTAAAATAAATACAACATGTATTCAAATAAAATAGCGTAACAAGACAAATACGTATGGTCCATTTATTGATACGATATTAATATCAATAATATAATGTATGTCTCATTAAATATACATATATATATATATAAAATAAATTATGAATAAATAAATAAATAGATATCTCATTATAGGAAAACTTTTTTCTCCTACTCTCTGAACGGTGGAATCAGATTTTGCTTTTGCTAATGCTCTCTGGCTACCTATGCTCCTTTTCGCCCGTTCATGAAAAGTGTATAAAACACTTGTGTATTAAGCAAATAAACGATTTTGATAAAACAATTAAAGGTTTAACTCTATACTAAGCTGACATTATATTTTTGTAGTAATGATTATAATAATATTGACTTAATTCTTGCCGAGTTGAGCATAAGATACATCGATCTTGAGTATAGCGTGATGGCCAGTCATTTGATATCTTTAGTTTGGACACTATGTTGCAGTTGAAAATTTGTTAGATTGATAGAAACACGTTTTGTTTTGTTTTTATATGCTTTCATTTTTATTCATTTCATTGTTTCATTCGTGTTTGCTGAAATATTTTTCTGTTCTAATAATATTTCAAATAACCTTATATAAAGTTATTAAATGATCAAACTATAACCACAAATAAATTAATATCCGCTGTATTTAATGATAACAGGTTAGTCAGTTTTATTAAATATATCATGTCCACCTAGATATGAAAACAGCGATTTGGAAATATATCAGATTTATTGCGACATAAAATTCACAATCCATGCCAAAATGATTTCTTTTCTGCTTTATTAATAATGGATGGATGTTTCCAGGTCTTCATTATACTACATATGATATATTAACACACAAGTGGTAATTAATATTCTGGGTGTTTGCCATACTCAGTAAGGTATCGTTCAATACGTTCCCCGATCATACTTACTGCACTTATACCTGCATCGTTTTACCAGTTAGCGGGTAATTGTCAAACTGTATGCCTCACACGACCCAAACATTTCTCAAGCGTATTTGAGTTTTAAAACCAGGTAATTAAGAGGGTTGACGACTAAAGTGAGGATACAAGAGCTGCATAAGAGTGGTTTAGTTTAGTTTATAATTCTAAGCGTCACAAGGAGAAACAACCTTGAGATTTAAGTCAATAAATCATGTGTGAGTTTTCAGGTACACACTGAGAGTAATAAAATCTAGACATGTCAAGGGTTTACGTTCATTATCTACTGATGGTCGTTGAAAAACCGCATCGCCATTTTCAGATCGTGATCTATGTGACAAGTTAATATTGAAGTTAGATATTGGAAATCGAGAAGACATGTATATCCAATGAATTATATAATTATGAATACTAGCATAAGAATTATATAAATAAAATAAAATAAAATAAAAACAAAAATCAAACAGTAAATTATTCCTGAAAATTTAATATGCTGTCATTAGTGACTTGTCAAGCTTACAATGAATTAAACAAGAAGAACGTGATCCTTACAGAGGTTTATATTAATTGTCAGTCAAATCGGGAGTGTTGGCATTTTGTGGTGTAGTGCCCTGCTTCAATTTGCAAGAAGGATGGAATCTAAAATAGCGCACCTTTTGTCTGTTAATGAGATCACTTTATCTGTCACTGATGTCAATCTTGTAGAGTCGATTGTTACATGTGGCAAATTATATTGACATTCTAGTTGAAGTTATTTGCTAACACACGTGTTCAAATACTATGTGCTGACATGGGTATGTGTATTGAATACATATAATCAGTGAATGATGAGTCTGAATAGACCCTTACCATACCTCTGTCAATACCGTTCGACTTTCTTACGATACCGTCAGTCGGTCATTCTTCATATGAAGTGTTTAGAAACTTTTGTCATTATATGCCACTGTTCAGTAATCTGATGGCCACATCTGTATGATTTTGATTAAAAATTCCGAAAGAACAAGCATGATAAAAATCCACTTGAATTTCTCCGTTACAATTTTTTGAGAACTAATGAAATTATTTAAAAGTAGTCTTTTTTGGTGAATGCCGTACATTTTGTTACAAACATTTCATACATTTTGTTTATGTTATTAATTGTGATTTTCCTTTACCTCGCTATACAATGCTATATTAAAATTATATACACTTTTTGATACAGTTTTTTATCCTATCGTCAAACCGTCATCATTCGATCTTAATGATTATTTGAACAAATAGAACCCATGCACACATTCACCCGGATCAAAGGCATTTATAAATATAAATTGCATGAATAAATTTTTTTAAACAAGTAAAAAAAAAAAATAAATAAATAAACAAGACAGTGACATTACTTAACAAATATAGCTATAATTACATTATGTTTTATTTCGTAACGTTTAATGTACATGTATAGAGTTACTCAAACACTTTATTTCCTGAAGTTTTAGTAATATGGCACTAAGTTTTCATAACCTGACTTGAAATCAAAGAACAGAAATTACTGAAGCGCTAAAACTAGTCTACTCATGAAATGTACGAATGTTATTATCGACACATTCATTTGCATATGCATGTATCATAATATGGATATGAACATTGGCGTGTTCACAGGGAAAATATGTATGCATTTTCCGAGTATATATTTATTGATAAGACATCAAAGGATTTATTGTTGAATTTATATGCTGCTGAAGCAAACACATCCAAAATATGTCTCCCTTCCATATATCTTATTCACAGAATGTTTAATAAGCAGAGTGCTTTTATATGTACTGCATACATTGGTAGTTTTATGAGGTTAATTATCAATGTCTTAGAAAGAACATGAAATCCTGTCAACAGCATTTGTTCAAGCAATGCAATGAATTACATGTATTACGTAAGCGATATTGTACAGTCATACCATTTTATGTCCAAATTAATCAGGAAGAAGAAATGTCATGGCTATTTTAAGTATTAAGATATAAGAGTTATCAATTCACTGGCCTCAGTGCGTTTTGAGCAGCAGCTTTTCGTGAAAATATGGAATTTTTCATTCTTTCCATCATCATCAGTGTATTCATGCAGTTCAGAGTAAATTGTTCATTCTATGCAAGAGAGTATTTCATTCTGGTTTGGTGTTTAGGATACAATAAATGTCACTGTAATATATTTGCAATTTTAAATTTAAATTTTTATTTCTTCATCAATGGGAAATCAAATAAATCACGAAAAGGCGGGAAAATATTTGCTCTCCATAATGCGAGCAAATGCAGCAAAATGTGCAAAATGGTTTTCACCGTCGGTTTGCAAAAAAGTGACGTAAGTGAATATTTTCATGACATATGGTGACACATTTCACAGAAAAGTTTTTTTTTTAATTTGTGAATTTTATTATGCTTCTATTATCGTATGGTTGGAATTAAAATCAAATCGACCTTCTTATTTCTTGTTTTTTAAAGATATTCCAAGAAGGTAAACTCAGCCATTTTGTGGATGGTCGCGGTAGCACCGGTAACTGGATGTCCTTCGTGAATTGTGCTCGATATGCACAGGAGCAGAATCTGATTGCTATACAGATAGATGGGGAAATCTACTATGAGGCGTGTAAAGACATTCCACAGGGTACAGAACTCTTGGTGTGGTATGGGGACTGTTACCTGCAGTTTATGGGTGTTCCTGTATCACTGAAGGAAATGGCAGATGGTGAAGGGAATCAGGAAAGTGAATGTAAGTTTAGAAAGAAAATATTTTAATCTATCGTTTTCTATTTTGTTTTATTCCGTATTCGTCATTGGGAGATTGTTTTCACTTTAAGCTACCAACATTTGATAACGTTAAATTACGAAGTAGGAAACGTACCTGGGTATACTTCCGTAATTCCTCGCTTGGTATTATTGAATAATAAAGGAAAACCCCAAACTTTATCAGATGATTGAATACTATAGATTTAGAAAGCTTTGCGGTTTTGAAATTCTGTATTTTAAAACTCGATCTCGAATTTGACTAAGATAAACAGCTACATTGACAATGATACTTGGTTCTCGTTTTGAGAACTTGATGTTTACATGGATGTGACAAAGGTTTACATCGCGGGTGTCGTCTATGAAGCAGAAGACGCTTACTCTTCCGGACCACCTGGTCTTATTCTCTTGTACTTTTATAAGAGTCTCCATGTAAATCTTTCCTTTGTTCATATTTTCTCCCCTGATTAATCGATTTTGAGTTTTGATAATGATTTTGTTAACGCTTCGGTATTCTCTTATTTATATTAAAAGCATTGTATCAACAAGGTTGAACAATTAGAAATCCATTATAATTTATTATATCGAAATGTTATGCTGTAGTAATAGTTATAACTTTAGCCTACCCTTTCTTTACAGCGTCGGAGGGATACCAGTGTGAACGGTGTGGCAAAGTATTTGCCTATAAATATTACAGAGACAAACACTTAAAATATACAAGATGTGTGGATCAGGGCAACCGGAAGTTCCCTTGTCATCTGTGCAGCAGGTAGGACACTTTCTCTTACCGTACAGAAAAGCAAAGCATTTGTATTTCTCCTGTTATTGGTTTAGCTGAAGAATTTGATGTTTTGCATCTAGCGTTATGGCAATCCAATCTATTTGATATTATACCACTTTGGTTAAGACAGAAGGCTACTGGATTGACAAAGAAGGACCTTTTAATGACTGAAACATTAAAACATTTTTGGACAGAAGGTTAGTGGATTGACAAAGAAGGACCTTATAATGACTGAAATATTAAAACATTTTTTTCATTAT
Organism: Mimachlamys varia; assembly: GCA_947623455.1. Taxonomy (NCBI): domain Eukaryota; kingdom Metazoa; phylum Mollusca; class Bivalvia; order Pectinida; family Pectinidae; genus Mimachlamys; species Mimachlamys varia. The sequence continues at coordinate 44,068,487 of OX392534.1, read as the reverse complement.
CCTAAATAATTTTGATGTCGACTTACGAAAGTTTGTAAAAAAAGCAAAAATGCCTATGAGAACGTACCAACAACTTCTATAAGTGCTTTTAACGGTTTTCTTATTCAGTATATCAAACTGTTTACGATCATGAAGCAATTAAAAATAACAAAGACACGATCCATAACACATTCAACGTATTTTCCTTAATAAGAAAATTTATTTCACATATTCAAATGTTTTGTCCTAAATTGAATAGTTTTCTTTCATAACTAGCGCATTTTGTTCTCCTTCATTCTCGTGAACAATTGGATAAACTACCACTGTGTAACTAACTATCTCTTAGGCTATGTCGTACCGTTAGTCAGAAAAACAAAGAAAACAGAGAAAGAAAAATAATTCTTGTAATATGAGCATACATGGGTCCAAACGTACCCTTACTCCTGAAACCAATTATCAATGTGGGGTTTACCATTAAGACCAAAGTGTTTCTGTTTTTGTCGCAGAAATAGCATTAACAAGTCGATACCTTTCCTAAGTAAGTTACGTGTCCGCGTCTGGTGTTGGCCCGGGCGTTAATCCTGTTACGTCACGTCTCGCAGTCTCAATTAGATTGTCCCCTGGCTCCGACATACGAAGGTGTATACGATGGGGACATACCGTGAACTCGAGTCATCTATTTATGAAAAACCGAAATTCTACGAAAGAGGGTTTCTCACTAACGCGCATCATTTGGGATGTAACTTCTGCCTTTCTGGTAGACCCATCGCCAAGTCGATGCGGGTTTCGATACTCTTGTCTGTATTCCACTTTCCGGTCTCAATTGCTGACGAAAAAGTTTGAAAATGTTCTTTTTGCAAAGGGCAAGAAATTTCCCCTCCACAAGGCGCCAGGGAAGCGATGGGGGTAGTTTGACGTTCGATTGTTTATTAATCCTATTATAGGAGTGTCTACGTTACGTAACAAACGACCCAGTGATAACATAACTCCGGATATTAACACAATTACAGCCCGTCTGTGTATAACCGCTATATCCAAATCGCTCCGTTTCTATCACCATGAGTATAATATAATAAAATAGTTGCTTTCATACACACAGTGAATTGATAATTTCAGATTTTATACGCAATTAAATTCTCTTGGAGGACATTTCGTTTGTTTTTTCAAAACATTAGCGTATTAATCGCCTCTATGGTTGTAAATATATATTTTTTATTGAAGAAAATATAACTAACGTATTCAAATATTCATAGCCCTATTAGGAGACATGTTCTTATAAATTGACAGTGTTGCTTTATTTCTTGTTATTGTTTTATGATAAAGTGATAATTATCTAACATTGACAATAAAACCATAATCAAAAGTTAACAAAGACTTACACTTTCCTTGAAAATTATTTGATTTATCGACGTTGATAAATCATACTTTAAGACCCTTACATATGCACGCTTATCATGAAATAACAGTTTGGTGATTACAACTGTCAGTTGTAGACAAAATCTTTAATGTAATAACATTCTTAACGGTTTTATAAACACGTACAACTGTTTACCTACGAGTGTCTCCGAACGTATTTGGAATGATTTTTCAAACTTTTTACCTCAAATACCAATTATTGTTTCCTAAATTATCTTATAGTTGCTTCTTTTCCTGGCGATTATTGCTTGTACAGTTTATGTATTTGTTTAATAAAGATGAAGTAAATGCAACAATGAAAGGAAAATTACTCGAGAAATAAATATTAAGTGAGATATCAAATCTGGAATATTGACAGTGATATTTTCAGTTATATTTTCATGATAATGTTGTAATTGAGATGAATGCATTTCAATGAAAGAGAAGAGTTATTGTACCATTTCATTATTAGTTTAGTTATATATTAACATTTGCATGACGAAGTCACTATATAAACTAACAACGAAGGAGACGTGCATTTTAAGAAACAGCAAATGACACAGTGCATGACGATTATGACGTCATGATTTTGGCTGAAGAACGGCGAAATGGCTGTTTTATTTTTTCGAATCTCAATGTCGATAAAAGCACTTATCATAGTTTAAATGAAATTGAAAACAGTATAAGTCATCAACATGGATAGGAAATGTAAATATAAGCATTGAGATGTCTTGTATGGTCTTTATGGTCGCTATAAATGCCAGAGCGTTACAGGCAAACATGATATATTTATTGTCGCCATCTCGGCTTATGAAGAAATATTTTGTATCCTTGTATGATATGAGGGTGATTGTGTTGAATATGCTCTTTAGTATACCTGCTTGTTGTGATTGAGAATTATGACTCAATTTTTACTTTGAGAATGTGACATTTACTTGGACATTGCATTGGGGGTATCGATGAAGCAGATGACGCTTCCTTTTATTGAATACATTGTTTATTCTCTTGTACTTTTTCAAGGGTCAGCGTGTAAATCTTTCCCTTGCTATTTTTTTTTGTTCCTAGTGTGATCGATTTTGAGTTCGGATGACGGTTTTGTTGATGCTTTGGCATTCTCTGATTAATCGAAATATTGAAAATGATATTAGCGGGTATTTAAACTACAGCGGTGCTATTTGAGTTAGCGTAGCAATGATAGTGTTATTTTGAGTGAAATTGTCCATTGATTAATGTCGGTGATATTTAATGTATTTATGTACAAAAATAATTTATTAGCGTATATTATTTGTGTTCAGTTATGTTCTATATAAGTGGTTGTTTTTCCTTTTTACACGGTTCTCAGTGCGATGATGCAGCTTTTGACTGATTAATAATTTATCAAATTGAAACTGATTTGGAATAAGCATTGATTCATAGAACTTCAAGCTGGGGATTAATTGGGCTAGTTTCGGACAGGACATTTATTTACACATCTTTGTACTGAGTATTTATTCACGTAGTTTTGAACTGGTCATTCGTTTTTAAGACTGGACACTTAAACACATAGCTTTGGACTTTGGAATATCCAGCTACACAGCTTCCAATTGTGTTTTATATTTAGTTAGCTTAATTCGACGACAATGAATAGCTCTTAATGTATTTTACTGTAAGAGTAATGTAAATCCTTCAGTGGAAATTTCTAAACATTAAATTCTCTCGTTATCTGCAATATATTTTATTTTTTAGACTATAAATAAATATATTTTAGACTTATGTGAATGTTAAAACATCTTTGTATATTTTGTTCGAACGTTTTATTAATGAGCTACATGTTATTGGTTACCGCGACATGTTGGACGCTTAAGTGGGTAGAATGTAGACTGTATCATGCATTGATTTCATCTGTTTTGCAGTAATGTTTTTTTCCATTAGTGATTATGACTAATTCCATCAGGATATTGTTAAACATTTCTCCATATAAAATGAATTTGAGCGAGCTGTATATATACACAGTATGTACTTCCACCTCCCTTTCATCTTTTGTAGAACCATCTCGGTCTGTAGTCGCTGTTTACTTTCGAGATATCTTAATTCACATGTAATATCGCTCACTTTATTTTTCTCAAGGACAAAACAATTACACACGCGACCTCTCACCACAACATGGGCGGGGTGACTAAGTTTATAGACACAAGTCATACAAGTGACGTTAATTTTAATAGCATGATTTTTTTCTCAAGCAGTTTGGTTAAATTAACAAATTAATAGCCCTTTCTTTTTCTATTTAAGATCCTTTGAGAAGCGGGACCGTCTGCGCATTCACATTTTGCACGTGCACGAGAAACATCGACCGCACAAATGCATGGTATGTGCCAAGAGCTTCAGCCAGTCCTCGAGCCTTAACAAACACATGCGGGTAAGGGAGACAACTTAGCATCACTTTACTCCAGATATATTGATATCTGAAAGTCACATACTAGTTTTAAGAAATATTATGCATGCCAAAAGAAGATTTGAGAACTTAATCAATATAATTGTATGTATCAATATATTGTTTAATTAAAAATTATATAAGAAATTGCACCATTGTCTATTTCAAAGTATAATATATTTGACATATGTACACTTGTATATCCAAACAGTCATTTGATAACGTCTTCTTTGTTTCGGAAAAAAATCAGAGGCACTAAATGAAATTTAAAAATATTTAGATATATTTGCAACTTCATACAATAAGTAATACGTCCATTTTGGTTATTCATTAAATTACGATCTACAGACAAACACTTCAATATCTAAAAAGTTCCGTTTTTGATTTATTCTGAATATCCCTATTACAACATCATTTATTATTTTTTTTTTTTCGACGACAATGATGATTTTGTTCAGTATTTTATTGTCATTCCAATTACTACAGTAAAAGTTCGGTGTTTTATGAATTCGACGGAATTGTTTGAAACATAGATGGTTATCAGATTACAATTATTGACAATATAGAATGTTATTACTTTATTTCAACAGGTACACAGTGGAGAGAGGCCCTATAAATGTGTGTACTGTAACAAGGCATTCACGGCATCTAGCATTCTACGGACACACATCAGGCAACACTCGGGAGAAAAACCATTTAAGGTAAAAACTCAGATAAGTGAACTTGACGATTACACATTTATTACACGATAATAACACGTTAATTATATTATCATTACACGTTGATTACACGTTCATTTCACGCTGATTACACGTTCAGGCAAATAGTACAATGTTGCACTCTTTGCTTGACAAAGGAAACAGACATTTTCGAAAGCTCGCAAATTCAGATTTCGATTTCTGTTTGTGTACAAAACAAACTCAGTATATACATACGATTAGTTGAAGCTACAAGTACAATTTCGATTTGTTTGATATGATAGGGAACGATTTATCGAGTCAATTTTGCATGTTCACATAATGAGCTTCTCGAAATGACGTCTTACTAACATTTGAATGGCATTATGTCAAAAGTTAAAGGCGCTGTTATTCAGGATATCGTATATTATCATACAGAATACAAAGATGATATCATATATATCAAAACACAAAACACAAAGACTACTTTTCGCAAGGCCAGCGCTTTCTTCCATCTTGGGGCTCCTCAGGCGATATATGGTATCTTCAAATATATATTATATTTATGCGGATATCATAATATATATAGTGTGATATGGGAAAATCTATGTTTTATTTTGTATAAGTATATTTTCTCTTACGATCTGTATTGGTACCAGCATTTTGACTCACATGGGTTTGTATTTTTTCCGTATCGCATTAAAAATAACCAAACCAACCAAATACCGTTTTTATTAGTTAGTATTTAGTAAAATATAGATTTAGATCGAAGGGTATGAAAACAAGATCCTTTTCAAATGTTGATTAAAACATTGCAAGTATATCATTCTGTTTTGTGAAAATTATATTTAAATATTTTTTTATTTCAGTGTCGGCATTGCGGCAAAGCCTTTGCGTCGCACGCAGCACACGACAGTCACGTGCGGAGGACGCACGCGAAGGAGAAGGCATGCTCTTGCGGTGTCTGCGGAACGATATTCGCCACCTCGTTCGAGCTGAAAATACATATGAATATCCATAGCACAGGATAAACTGTGGCATCAGCAGAGGAGTGTGTGACTTTAATTTATTATGTTTGTGAGTGAATTGTTTTTCCAAGAGATTGTAGGGTTTATGTAAGGTCTTGGATGTAAATATGATTCAAAATATTTAAAAATTGAGCATGTCCCTTTTTTTGCATGCAAATACGTTTCAGATTCATAAGTACTCATAAAATGGGGAAATTGCATTGATCTGTTACGAAAATCTATCAAGCTTCATTAAGCTAATCAAGGGTTCCAATTTATGTCAATATTTAGAATATATCTAGCAAATAAACTGATAAATAAATTAGAATTTCCATGCGATTGGTTAGGAAATTAGTAAAACGAATTCAATAAGTCACATACATGGAAAGCTAATGTGGTTTGTCTTTTGTGGTATTTCGTGAACTATATCCTGTATAACATTATTAGGGTATAAAATCAAAACGAACCACAGTTCACATTATAAGAAACCATCTTAGTTCCTCAACAGGAATACAATGTAATTGATTACAAATCATAGGGTGACAAAAGTATCAGAAAAACACCAATTTGATTGGTGAATAATAGCAAAATGCACTTCATGAAAAACATTTTCCCTTACAATGAGTTACATTTTGTGCCAAATATAATGTAAAAGTAATAATAAACAGCATCCTCGATAACTCATTTGCTACGCTCACTTTCGCTCTGCATCCCGGAATATGTCATACCAAACTTTAATCTTGGGTAATTATATCCGTCCTTTAAAAACGACATAGGAGCGATAACCAATTTCAAAGTCAGTAACTTTTACCGTTGTGCGACTGCGAGATTCCCTTACAGTACACGCAAGATATAGAAGTAATCTTCTTGTGTCATACACGTAGTAGTGTACACCGAGGCTTTAAGTTTTCTATGACATATTCCAGAGGCAATGAGAGCGTAAGTGAGCGGAACTACCAGACGTTTGAGAAAGGTGATCATATTTAATGTTCCAGTATATAAATATAAATCATATCAAGCCGATCACCTAGTCTGTAATAGAACCTATTGATATGTAATATCAACTGGCTTGAAAAGCTGGTTTTCTGATTATGTTCATATTATGTCGATGCTCATCACATGTTGATAGAAATCAAATTCATTATTGATCGTTTTTATGTGTTTATTAAATAAACTCAAGGTTAAGAATTCAATCTGAACTGATATCTAGTACCTATAGCTCCCATATAAATCAAACCCAGTTGAGGTCAGTTTACCTATATATTTGTTGATTTTTTTTTTAGGTATATAAAATGTTTGCTAAGTACTTCTTGTTAAATCACAAGGTATCGGTTACACCTGTATGGAAATCAACATTCTAGCATCAATGATACTTAATCAATTGATTAATTGATTGTGTAATAATTACATCAATTGATTAATCGATTAATTAATTATCAATTGTGATGTAACTGTGCTAAAGTATTTGTTTTAACGATAATAAAAATGAACTTTCTCCTTTTTGTCTTGTGTTTCTTTGTAGAATAACTGACCATGGTTTATGTGTGTTAAAATCTAGTCATACATAATACTTGATATATGATAATTAGTTAGAAATAACTGAGTATTTTAAGACTACTAGAAATTTCTAGATTTATTGCCTGTATATGGAATTGAAACATTGAAACAACGGTCTAGTAACAAACACAATTCGCATGTCTTACACAGCGAGATCACGGACTGTGTTTGCTCCGATGTTACAAACGAAATGATCGGTTTTGATTTCTGGTATTTGAAATTTTCTTTGAAAAATTAGATTAAGAAAATACAACAAATTTCGTGTATGGTTATTTGTCGAAAGATAAATTTACAAATTTTTAAAGTCAATAGCGCAGGTAGATTTAACTGTTAGTGAGTTTTATTAAAAATTATATTTTCTTTTACGTTTCGGAAAATCTGTTTACAAAACACGAAACCGTCTAAATGGCTTTTTACCACGAAAGAATGGACCCACAGACATTTCGTGTTATACAATATGAAATCAGAAAAATATTTTACTTCGGTCTTTACCGCATGTTTTGGTTTATATCTCATCAAATTCACTTCCTCAAAAGTCCATACGTGTAAAATAAGTACTGAAGTGTTTCGTCGATGAAGCAAAAGAGGCTTACTCTTCCGGAACACCCGGTCGTATTATCTTGTACTTTACAAGGGTCGCCATGCTTATCTTTCCTTTGTTCATATTTTGCCCCTAGTTTAATCGAGTTTGAGTTTGTGCCATTTCATGCTATGATGACGATCCTAAACTGTCAAGCTAAAGGGTTTAATGATTGTGGATTAATCAAGTAGGTTGTTAAGGCATGTCCCACATGTTGATGGCTAATTTCCTTATTGTACAATGGATACGAAGTATTAATTTAAAACTCGTGTCACCATGACGACCATACACGGACGGACTTTAACATATTTGTGGCTTTAAATGCAGCGTGTTGGCGGTTTTAATCTAATGACGTCATATTCACCTCCAAAAATCAATATCTGTATTTGATTCAAAACATACCCGGTATGAAGTGATTACGACCATACTATGACAGGTAAACCAATTTAATGGTACTGGTTTTAATCCAATCATCAATATGAACGTCGTAGTCTGCATGTTTACAGGTTTATTCCTGTATTTTGTGTGACGTCGTAAATGTAAACCCTGACTGCTAAATTTGTGAATCAAATATACATAACACATAACTAAATCTTAACTATAACTGAATTCTACAACTTGCGCATATTTTTAATTTTCTGTGGTATTAAAATACAACTGTAACAAGCAAAACGTAATAATAATCATCAGTTTTCTTTTGTGTTGATATGAGCGTTACAGTTACAGTTGTCGTAACTTGAATTATAAGTACAATGCATACAATAGTTCAGTTAATTCTTAGTTCACATATGAATATAAAAGTGAGTAAACGACAAAGTGGTCCCGCATTGAAGGTATACATTACATTGTCGTATTCCAGATTTCGTAGATTTGATCATTTCTTTTTGTATCCATATCCTTTACACTGCGGACATCGTCTGAAGTCCCTAACCAAACCGGTTCCTTTACAGATAGTACATTTTATACTCTTTTCGGGCGGTTCGAACGACTTTACGATGGCACCGGCTCCTACACCGGCCGCAGTTCCACCAATTGCTCCCCCAACGAAGCCACCAATGGGTCCCCCAACGTTTGTCCCAACTATGGCCCCAGACAGAGCACCCCACATGCCGCCGGCTGTACTCGCTACTCCTACGTTATCCCCTTTAAGGGCGTAATAAGGCCCAGTAAAATGAGCAACGACAACATCGCCAATCTTTGGCACAGCTTCACCTACCAATGCCTTTGCAATGGTACCAATGGCATACTTCGCTGCAGCCTCTTTGGTCTTATCCAAAGCATGATTGACATTCGTATTCTGATTGTGTTGTCCTCTGGCCAGTTCAACAGCTTTCACCAGATAAATTGGATCACCCTCAATGGCAAGTTTAGCCACTTCGTCTGTCTTCCTGTCGTACAAGACGGCACTGTGTATTTTACGTCTTGCATACCTGGTAAAATATACCTCGGCATCTTTCTTTTCATTGTGTTGTGATAAAATCTGCGGGTTCTCATCACCCTCCTTAGCATACGATGCGATTATGAAACGTTTCGACATAGTTGATACCTCGAACTGTTCGAACTTTTCACAGATTCTAAAATGAAAAAGCTTGTGTGTTAGTTATGACCAGCTTCATATTTCAGCATTCGTTTCGGATACCAGTATAAAGCACAATATAATCCTATCTATTTATAACATTGTTTATTTATATTCTTGAGAACATATCTCATAAAGTTTGAGTCAAATCCTATCAAGCAGCCATTTTTATTGAGAGACATATTTTAATTTCTTTGTGAACTGGACCGATATTATGAGACCAACTTCATTAAGAAACCAAATGTATATATTGTTTTTTTCTTGTGAATTACATCAACCAGGGTACGGCCAACCCATAGTACTTATATTCCATCAGCCGAGCCGATCATCTAGTTAGTCGATTCATTATAGCATTACGATGCAAGAATAAAATAATTTGCACAAACTGAGAAAAACGATTTTTAACTGTTCCTTTCGTAATTTTTCATCTAGAATTCACTAAATAATGGTACTTGTTGTCAGGTTACAATCGTTAATGTGTGTATATAATCCAAATAAATGTACATCACGACTTAAAAAATTAAATTTGATATTAGTGAAAATGATTTAAACCCGCCTCTGAAGTGATATTAACTGTGATTCGGGTACTTGAATTGACACATCAACACAAAAATCATGAGCTAGAAGATACACAATTCTTTGTTCCTGGTGAAATAGCATTTACGTTTTTTGTTTGTAACTTACCTATAAAGCCGGGGTTGCAGTGGCTTGGCCTAAAGTCGTTGTTCTGTTGTCATTCACTTAGATCAGGAGAGGCATATGTCGCATGTACAGTATTTCACGTAAGGTCACATAAAAAATATAAAACAAGCAGCGATACGTTTAGACAGGTTAAGCTCACTGATACTTTAATAAAGTATAGGCAATTAACTTAACAAAACATTTTCAATAATCGTTATATTACTATTTTTGTTTCCATAGGTATATGCTGGGCCAAGGATGTTGTTATCACTCAAAAGTGATCAAGTGTGGTATTTTAAGTTCTTCATAAATATACTGTATAATGCATTTAGTACAAACACGGTTATTGTGATTTCCTAGGTATTGTGATCTGATTTTGATTTCCCAGCTTCACTCTCCTGTAACGAATGTTGTCTATTATGGAGAGAATAAACGGTCTCCTAAGGTGAAATCAACTATACATATACTTCGAACCCGATGTCCAGACTCGGAAGCTACACCCCAGACTGCAGTATTTTTTTTACCATGGTCACCGAGAGGTAACTATCAGCTGTTGGTCTCCATACAGTTTATACGACTACAAGACATACCAGTTTTGTTTTTTGATAACTATATAAGTTCTGAGTGGTTTGTGTTTTGTTTAAACATATATTTATTGCTTCATAACAGGCATGAGGATTGGGCACCAGTTTTATACAATTTATAAAAGCTCTTTTCTCCAAGATTTATTACAACAATGTGACAGCAATAACGGATATTTACGTACATTTTACGATAAACAAATTAGAAAATGGAAGAATATAATAGGAAAGTGAAAGGAAAACAGAGAATCATTCAATAATTAGTTTATGTATAATAATGTTTACTTTACATACAATAACATAATGTCTGCCTGGTACAAACTAACTACACACCCGGGCTCCTTCGTCTATTCAGATTGTCCGTGTATATGCTCTTTTTAGCTAACCATTCTCCTTGGTCATTCCTGCTCCTCCTAGGTATCGTGTCATTGTGCCAGACAGAAAAAAATATTTACAGATCAAATTAATATATTCCGTGTATAAATATATTTTATACATAAACAACAGTTCATATGGTTCCAGTAAAAGGCTACACTATAGGTAGGGGATGGGATACTAAGAGTAATTGCATTATATAAAGTAATTATAATATTCAAAATAATATAGTGGTTTGTGTAACTCACTGATCAACACTAAACGAAAACTGCGATATTTCCTCTCCCATTAATACCTATCTTTACAGCATATATTTGTTTTAGATAAAAATAGCATATTCGTATATGGTGAATGGATATATTTATGAAATAATTAAAATCTATACAGATGTATGGGCATCAAGTGATAAAAGAGTAAAATAAAGCCAACCTCTGCAATACACATACATGTATTCGGCTAAAATATGACATGGAATCTTCATGACGCCAAATTAAAATGAAATAAACCATGAGATAATTACTTTGAGCGTACCTAAAGAGATAATTGAGTTATTACCATCTTCATTTAATTACAGCTGCCATTGACGAGACTTGTTCAAGTACTTAAATAAATAATCGTGACGTATAATTTAGTTTTAGCTATGATTATATATAATGATGTAAATTATTATCAAGCATATTTAAGACATGCCAAATAACAAGAGATCCAGACAGTGAGGCTGAAGGCACAGCGACAGCCAGATTAGGTGAGTAAATACATGTACCGTAAATGCTGTCATATCAATTTGGTTGACTGGTGGTCTCCTATTCTGAAAACTGTTCATTACATAGAATATGTGATACCATATGGTGACATTTATCGGGAATTGTTTTGGCATCCTGTTTATAAGCTGAAATTATCAAAGGATACAATTTTCTTCAAGTCTTTAAAAATTGTTATGCTACGTTGTATACGAGGGATGTTCGAAAACCTTTTGCAAATGACCCGTTTTCTCAGTAAACGCTAATCAAAATTTGAAAGCATTTTGTCAGGTCACATTCAAAATATTCCCCTTTATCTTGATTAGAACTATGGGCAAGTTTTATGGTCGCAATCTTTGTCTCATAGAGAAATATTCTGTATCTTTAAGTGATGTGAGGTGGGCGTTTTTGCTCATTAGTGTGTTTACTTGTTGTGACTGACAATGATACTCAGGTCTCGTTTTGAGAACTTAGTGTTTACACGATGTTACAAAGATTTACATGGCGGGTGTCGTCAATGAAGCAGAAGTCGCTTACTCTTCCGGAACACCTGGTCTTATTCTCTTGTGCTTCTGCGAGAGTCTCCGTGTAAATATTTCTTTTGTTCCTATTTTGCCTCTAGTTTAATCGATTTTGAGTTTGAATTATGGTTTTGTTGACGCTTTGGTATTCTCTGATTTTTTATTTTCTTCAAGACATCGTTTCAGTCTTTGAATCCACTTTTTAAAAGAATTGTCATACTCCTGTATGGGTACACTAATCAGAAACTGGTACACTGCAGATTCCCAGCTCACTTCTAGACTTATATCTCAACCAGATAAGTATTTTGTTTTTTTCGGAAAAAGGAAAAATCACACGGGACAAAGTCTGAACTGTATGGAGGGTGTGGCAATACATTGACTTCAAAAATTGCATTACAATTGCTGTTTGTGTGCTGGGCCATTATCATGTAACAATTGGACATGCTGAAAACCTGCTATAGAAAGATTATTTTCTCATTTTTGTTCGTAATGTTTTCAGAAATACATTCTTATAGAAGCTTTCAGACACACCCCTACCTTTTAGATCAGCAATTTGAATTATTGGTCCACTATTTCTAAAGAATATTTCATATAAACCTTCTTTGCTGTCAATGTTCGTTTAGCAATATTGGTTCTTTTGGCTTGTTTCAAAGCCCATAGCCTATTCTACTGTCAACTTTCATCTACGGCTCATAAAAATGCACCCATGTCTCATCACCCGTTATGAGACTATCAAATGCCTTTTTCTGATATTTTGGGCACTTCTTCAGCAGTTTCGTAGCCCATTGTACCCAATTCGTTTATCTACATAATCATCATGTATATTTTTGATACTCAATCCCAACTTACAGCGGGATTTTATGTAACCCCTGATTTCGGCGACATATTCTTTTAGTTTTTCTAACGATTTTTCAAAACAGTGTATATGACTACGACTGTAAGCAATCTAAGCTGTATGGGAAGCGGTTAGTGGATATCAATGAATGTTATACACACAATACAGCGATAAGATGCACATAAATCACTTTATACTCGAGTATACAGTACGGTTGCAAAAGTTTACCAACAATTCTCATGTATTACATTTTAATTGACATGACCTTGTCGTGAAACTGTTTTGATTTGGATGTCTTCAATCTTGATCATAGCTAGAAATCGTGCGAAGAGTTATGATTTATTTGGTGTAATGTAAGGCAGATACCGATAGAAATTGTTAAGTTTTGTATGTATTAGCATTCCTTTGTAAATAACTTTTGATTCCCTGTTTCATTTTCAAGTGGTCACTATTTCACATTTAGTTTCATTTTTAGCCTAATTGGTATTCTTGTGCTCGTTATTCGAGGACATAACCTTCTAATCAAAAGTGTTTCCCCAATTTTGATGATGTAGCCTGTTAAAGCATTTCTCTGTGAGTTTCAAACAGCAGTATGATGGAGTCTAATACATTATTTGGCTCGACTGTACATTGTTTTAGGTTATGAAGGTGTTATTTCTGTGTGTGTCCTTGGTACAATCCTCACAGATCATATGTGGTAAACATGCTACTTAAAATTAATGACACAACAGACTCTTCTACATCAGCTGTTTACCTCGATCGTTACTTAAACTATAACCAAAATGGACAGCTTACTTACTAAGCTATACGATAAACGTGACGATTTCAATTTTCCTATTGTAAACTTTTCCTTTTTTGATAGTAACGTCCTTGCTTCTCCAATCTAATGTGTTTACATGTCACAGTTGATTCGTTATTCTAGGGATTGCTTTAAATATCGAGATTTTTGTGAAAGATGCCGACTGTTGATAAACAAACGTACTACATTTGGGATGAAAGATGCAAGTTGATGAGAAGTATGAACAAGTTAGCATCTTGGTCTATTGAAAAATGTTTTGTATCCTTATGCGATATGAAGTCGAACGGTTTTTAATATGCGCATTAGTGTGTTTACTCGTGTTTGAAAATAATTAATCGGTTCTCACTTTGAGTACAAAGATTTACATGACGGGTATCGTCTATAAAAGACGCTTACTCTTCGGAACAACTAGTCTTATTCTCTTGTTTTTTTTTACGAGGGCTTCATGGTTTTGTTGATGTTTCGGTATTATCTGATTATCTTTTGCTTAATTATTTTCCCACCTCCTATCTCTGATAATGGTCATATAATGAATATTGTATAGTGAATTACATTGTATTCTTTAACATAAAGCAAATACACACTCCCTTAAAGGCCCAATATATGTAACTTTCGGCAAAACTTGAAACGAAAATCAAGCCTAATAACTTTGTATATGTATAGATTTAGTTAAGATTAACTGATATCAGCAATATTCAAGATGAATTCTTACGCGGTTACCGGTACAGCAGCAGTTGAAACTCGGTATTTTTAAAACGCGTCCATTTTGAACTGTCTTCTAACTTCGGCTTCTTGTTGATGCGGGCCCCAACTGAATTATTTTCAATTCTTTGGATTTTTTCTGTCTAGAGTTTCTTGTTAGTTACCGCTCAGGTTTACTTCGTTTTAGGCCTATTTTTGCATGGTTATCAACTGGATTTTTTCTCAGAGTTTTTCAGAATCGCGAATCCTGAAGTTATGTATATTGGGCCTTTAAGGTGACATTAACTATACACTACGAGTCCAATCTCTAAAATTGGGAATGCGAGAGTAAGACCATGTGTTCCGGAAGAGTAATTTATGTCATGGTGACGACAGAAACGTCTTCAGCGTATTGTTACACCTTACTGATAGGATACCCCGAATATAATTAGGTGGTCGGGTGGTGCAGTGGATAGCGCACTCGCCTTTTACCAAGGCGACCGGGGTTCGATTCCCCGACTGGACGTTAAAAGGTATAGAGGTCACCTGCCCGACCACGTGGGTTTTCTCCGGGTACTCCTGTTTCCTCCAACTATAAGACCCATCGCACGCTAACATCCGTGCCAACAAGCGTGATTTGTATAAGTGTGATTACTTGTTTAATAATTGTTGTAAAATAAATAACGTTTATATTACCCCGATTATGTAGTTTGATAGTCAGCATCTCCCATCTTCCTCATCATACTGATGAAAATATAATGTATAACACTAAAACTAACATATCAAACGATGTTTCGAAATAGTGACTTCAATATTTTTTTATACTGTAGTGGAAACTACGTAATAAATAACCTAACTAGGAAAATGTATAAAAAATCAGAATGCGACATAAGTTTAAAAGTCTAAATTATGATCATAGTAATTATTTAACTAAATTTGTACGTAATGCTTATCGTCGCTTCAATTGTGCTCCATTGTTGTAATATTGCCTTAATTAATAATATGATGTTGATTAAGTTGTTGAAAAAAAAATAACAATTCAATAAAAACTTGTAAATAAAAATTAAGCTTATAACGAACATGTTCAAACGTCTCGGCTCTAACGAAATAGTCTGAAATAGTCTCCACACTAGTTCACAAATAACCACAGACATGAACATATAGTAATTAAACTGAGATGCGTGTCACAGCATGTAAGTCAGCAACGAATGAAGTCACTGGGGTTAGCAGCACGGTACAGTGGTCAATTTATTTTCACGTTAACTTTTTCCAAAGATTAAATTTAAGGCGGGTCCATACTTTTCAAAAATCATAATCCAAACTCAAAATCGATTAAACCAGGGGCAAAATATGAACAAAGGAAAGATTTACATGGATACCCTTATAAAAATGAGAGCCGGGTATCATTATCAATCATAACAAGTAAACACAGTAATGAGCATACTCAAAAACGTCCATCTTCATATCACTTAATACAGAATATTTCTCAATGACCATAAAACTTTCCCATAGTTCTGATCAACATGCATCTCTCGAATCCTTGTGTTGTTATTTTGTTTGTCAGCAGTCGACATCGATCACGAAAATCATGATACCTAGAGGAAGCTCTAGAATATCGAATTAACTGCGACATAAAAACACCATGTTCGAGAAGCAGAGGTTTAATATCAAGAAATGGAAAATTGAAATCATCACGTTTATCGAATAGCTTAGAAGTAATCTGTCTATGTTAATCGTAGCTTAAGTAGAAATTGAGATGAGAAGCTGATGTAGAAGAGGGGGAGGGGGGGGGGGGGTATTTACTTTCTGTCGACTTGTTGTTAATCTTTTATCAATAATAATAAATAAACAAATATGTATTTACCTTTTTTCATTTTCTTTTTTTGATATAAATTTGGATCTGAAAAAGAACATCTCACAAAAAAAGGAAAATGAATATTAAAATAATTTTAGTAACTTGTAATTTGATGAATTGATGGTTGCCTCGCTAAGTCCAATGTCCTACAAACTTGAATGCATTATTCAAATACATCCACGATGTGTTTGGGTGTCTTGGAATAACAAGATATATATTGACGACATCGATCGTATATACCCACCAGATCTTGAGATCAAGGACACTTCGGACTTTTCTCCTTCAGCCGGCTTACTGTTGTTTTATAAGCAAGACGATATCGACTTTTCCCTTACTTGATAGTAACATCCCTAAAAAACGATATTAAAGCGTCCCAGTTGATTACTCGTGATAGATGTCGGCTGCTGACGACAAATTACAAGACAGAATACATAGGTTAATGAAGGCTAAGGTAAAACATCATAGATATCCAGGGGTTACGATCAACCACGCTCTCTACACCCCTGGAACATCCTAGATATCCAGGGGTTACGATCAACCACGCTCTCTACACCCCTGGAACATCCTAGATATCCAGGGGTTACGATCAACCACGCTCTCTACACCCCTGGAACATCCTAGATATCCAGGGGTTACGATCAACCACGCTCTCTACACCCCTGGAACATCCTAGGTATCCAGGGGTTACGATCACCCATGCTCTCTACACCCCTGGAACATCCTCGATATCCAGGGGATACGATAACCCACGCTCTCTACACCCCGGGCATATCTCATGGCAAAACTGAAAGCCATCTTGTTGATGACGCAAGAAAACTAGTTCGACTCTTTGATGTACATAAAAAGAATTTTGTGGACACATAACGGTAAACATTGACAGGCTTTGAAGTCGGTTGCGGCTCGAGCTCCTTTGTTATCTTCAAAAGACAGGCATGCAGCCTAGCGATCGGTTCTCCTTCAGTTTAACCATGGCATATTCCAGGGGTGTAGAGAGCGTAGGTAAGTGTAACCCTCGGATATCGAGGATGAGGTCAATATGTATGTTTGTCATCATGATATCACACAGAAATGTGTCGTTTATTAATGTGCTCAGCGCCGTTACAAACAATGGTAAGTCTACCAACTCATAATCGTTTCAGCTTCAACAATAACATTCTCCTCACAATCAAAATGATGTCAAGGAAAATACATCAATATTGTCGACACAAATGTGTTGCTTTTATCTATCACATTAATTCCATTGTGAGTAATATGACGACCTAACGCTCCTTGGATAGAAAACATTGGTAACGATCTTGGGTGGATTCGCTAAAACTCTTCGCTAATTATAAGGCATGCTGGTGAAAACCAAAGGATTCTCATGTGCTGATTGTCTGTTTTAATTTTAACCATGTAAAATGATTTTGTTGGCAAGCACAACGAAAAGTTTGTCAATTATTTTGAAATTGTCAATAAAAATGAAGTAAGTATTTGTGTGTAGATTGGCAGGTATATTCTGTAAACAAGTACTTATTTTAATGCTATTTCATAATTCCTGTCGTTGATATAGAGAATTTTAGTACACGTACACGTCTTCATTACATATCGAAATTTCAATGTGAAAAATGAAATTCACGATTGCGTACCACAGGTGATATCTTCAAACCTAGTATGTTTTGGTATTTTTCAGACATCAGAAACCCCTCAAATATATAACGAAAATGGGAAGATATCTCGTAATACACTATAAGAAAGATGAGAGCGAAAAGCCATCTATAGGCTGCAATACCGATAACCTGAGGGTAGCAGAAAAAACGTTCAAAGAGAAGGGAGAGCTGAAGATACACAGCACCGTTTTATATGACAGACAGAACGACCGGGTGATGAAGTTTGCCATTGAGGGAGAACCAAAAGCTCTTTCTCTTGCTATAGAATTGGCCAGAAAAAATAAATCTAATACGAACGTCGACAAAAGGGACGAAAATGTCAAAGAAGCTGTCGGAGAAATTGCTGGTTTAGCAAAAGTATTAATGGGAGATGCTGTACCTGGGATCAGCCATGTTGTCGAAGCTCACCTAATGGGACCTTATTACGCCATGAAAGGAGACGGAGTGTCGGCGGTTAAAGCATGCGCAGGCCTGTTTGGAGGGATGGCCGGAACAGTTTTGGGACTTCTCGCAGGACCCGGGGGAGCAGTGGCCGGTGGAATCGCCGGGGCAGCCCTGGCTTCCGGGGCAACAGGTCAACTTTTCAAAGCCTTCAATCATCCAGACAAATGCAATGGTTGCAATGGAACGGGGCTGATCGACGACTATCGCACTTGCAAGAAATGCGACGGTTACGGATACATAAAAACAAAGTAATTGCATACCAAGAAAGTTGCAGAAGGAGGAAAAAATCAGACTTGATTCCTTTTTCTGAAACGTTTTTTAATTGAACTTCTCGGTATCGAATAGATTTCATGGAATATAATCCACGGAGTGAAATTCAACATCAAATTTTAATTAGGCTGGATATATCGTGACGACAGTTCAATTTCCCTTAAATTTTAATGAAACTTCCATCGGTCTAAATTACACCACGATTTTTCAAATTAATTTGTTATCTCAATATCATAGTCACAGTTTAATTTGACTATTTTCCCCTCACAATATCAGGACTTCACTAAAACTAAAACTCAATCTTCAAACATCATATTCCTTAACGTTATCTTTTTTCTTTTGAAAAATTTTCATTTGCTTTTTCAACACTCACAGTTCCTCTCAACTCAAACTTATTGTATAGAATTGCAGGTATATTGAACTTATACCTTTGGATAATTAATATAGATTATCATTTATTACAAGGTAGATACATTTTAATCATTTATTATTTACTTGACTAATAATCGTCATCTTTTAGTAAATGCTTCTGTTTTCCCGTTACATATTAAGGAAGTAAATTTTTCTGAGTTATAATAATTCTCAATATCTTTCTTGACACTTTCTATGTATAGCATTTCACCTTTCACTCACTGTTTGTAAATGTAATGTTTCACAATCAACATAATCAGGTTTTGTATTTGATATTGCCTACCACAGTTACCAAAAATAATCTCTGCTTTGGTGAAGTTAATAAGCACTCCATTTTTGAAAATATCCTGTTTTCAAGATGGATCCATAACCTTTCTACACAGTCACATTCACAAAAAAAATGTATAACAGTTTCTTCCGTCTGTTTACAAAAAGTGCAAACAGAATTATTGAAAATATTGATTTTTGTTAAAAAGCTTTTAGTTGCCAATATCCTATGTGTGATTCTATTTCATTTCTCATTTCAACAAATTTTAATGACAAAAGAAGGTGGAAAATGTTGTCAAAAGGATTGAATATCAGGCATTGCCTATATTAATTCTCTCCTTTGGTGGTTTTGTGTGATTCTATATTGGAACCATCTGAGAGTAACATCTTTTGTTTTGGAAAAAACTACATTTTGTAATTCCATTACATTCATATTAAGTAAATTTGACCATTTATCAATATATTTTGTTGTGAAACTAATATTTGAAATAAAAATATCACACATGTTCCTACAACCCTTCTTGTTTTTATTTATTAATTCAAATGTAGTAGGTATAAAGGGTGGAAAAAAAATTTCTATATCATTTTGTGTACATGAGAGCGATATAGGCAGCAGTGCATCTCTCAGACCAGAGGATAGTGTATACGGCATCTCTCAGACCAGAGAATAGTGTATAAGGCATCTCTCAGACCATAGAATAGTGTATAAGGCATCTCTCAGACCAGAGAATAGTGTATATGGCATCTCTCAGACCATAGAATAGTGTATATGGCATCTCTCAGACCATAGAATAGTGTATAAGGCATCTCTCAGACCAGAGAATAGTGTATACGGCATCTCTCAGACCATAGAATAGTGTATATGGCATCTCTCAGACCATAGAATAGTGTATAAGGCATCTCTCAGACCAGAGAATAGTGTATACGGCATCTCTCAGACCAGAGAATAGTGTATATGGCATCTCTCAGACCATAGAATAGTGTATACGGCATCTCTCAGACCAGAGAATTGTGTATATGGCATCTCTCAGACCATAGAATAGTGTAGATGGCATCTCTCAGACCAGAGAATTGTGTATACGGCATCTCTCAGACCAGAGAATTGTGTATACGGCATCTCTCAGACCAGAGAATAGTGTATAAGGCATCTCTCAGACCAGAGAATAGTGTATATGGCATCTCTCAGACCATAGAATAGTGTATATGGCATCTCTCAGACCAGAGAATTGTGTATACGGCATCTCTCAGACCAGAGAATTGTGTATACGGCATCTCTCAGACCATATAATAGTGTATACGGCATCTCTCAGACCAGAGAATAGTGTATATGGGATCTCTCAGACCAGAGAATAGTGTATATGGCATCTCTCAGACCACAGAATAGTGTATATGGCATCTCTCAGACCATAGAATAGTGTATACGGCATCTCTCACACCATAGAATAGTGTATATGGCATCTCTCACACCATAGAATAGTGTATATGGCATCTCTCAGACCACAGAATAGTGTATAAGGCATCTCTCAGACCACAGAATAGTGTATACGGCATCTCTCAGACCACAGAATAGTGTATATGGCATCTCTCAGACCATAGAATAGTGTATACGGCATCTCTCACACCATAGAATAGTGTATATGGCATCTCTCACACCATAGAATAGTGTATATGGCATCTCTCAGACCAGAGGATAGTGTATACGGCATCTCTCAGACCATAGAATAGTGTATACGGCATCTCTGAGACCAGAGAATAGTGTATACGGCATCTCTTAGACCATAGAATAGTGCATACGGCATCTCTCAGACCATAGAATAGTGTATACGGCATCTCTCAGACCATAGGATAGTGTATATGGCATCTCTCAGACCATAGAATAGTGTATACGGCATCTCTCAGACCAGAGAATAGTGTATACGGCATCTCTCAGACCAGAGAATAGTGTATATGGCATCTCTCAGACCAGAGAATAGTGTATATGGCATCTCTCAGACCAGAGAATAGTGTATACGGCATCTCTCAGACCATAGAATAGTGTATATGGCATCTCTCAGACCATAGAATAGTGTATACGGCATCTCTCAGACCAGAGAATAGTGTATATGGCATCTCTCAGACCAGAGAATAGTGTATATGGCATCTCTCAGACCAGAGAATTGTGTATATGGCATCTCTCAGACCAGAGAATAGTGTATATGGCATCTCTCACACCATAGAATAGTGTATATGGCATCTCTCACACCATAGAATAGTGTATATGGCATCTCTCAGACCACAGAATAGTGTATATGGCATCTCTCAGACCACAGAATTGTGTATATGGCATCTCTCAGACCAGAGAATAGTGTATATGGCATCTCTCAGACCATAGAATAGTGTATACGGCATCTCTCAGACCATAGGATAGTGTATACGGCATCTCTCAGACCAAAGAATAGTGTATATGGCATCTCTCAGACGAGAGAATAGTGTATACGGCATCTCTCAGACCATAGGATAGTGTATACGGCATCTCTCAGACCATAGAATAGTGTATACGGCATCTCTCAGACCAGAGAATAGTGTATACGGCATCTCTCAGACCATAGGATAGTGTATACGGCATCTCTCAGACCACAGAATAGTGTATACGGCATCTCTCAGACCAGAGAATAGTGTATACGGCATCTCTCAGACCAGAGAATAGTGTATACGGCATCTCTCAGACCAGAGGATAGTGTATATTGCGGTCGAAATTCATAGACTTGACAGATGACTTCATAAGAATAGAGAGAATTATTATCTCTTTCAACAATATCGCATACAGATCTAATACCTCTTTCTAACCAATTTTGATAATATATTGCAGAGTTGCCCACTTTGTCTTTACTATTAAACCAAAGTGGTAATCTAAGTACATCTTGTGTATTAATGTCAAGTTTTGTAGTATATTCTGCAAATGTTGTAAAAACCTCTGATCAAAAAGGATTTTGGTGTTTGCAAGATAATTATCACCAAATATCATTAACTTGTTGGTTGTCGTATTATATACGTCTAGTAACATTGTTTTCCAACTAGCCTGTGTTTTTACAATTCTCCGCATCCAAGTTAATTTTAATGCTTTATTAAAGGAAGATAGGTGAATTATTCTTCACCCACCATTTTTTAAAACTTGCATAATCTGATTTCGGGAGATTTTATGTTTACTATTCCAAATGTATTTATAAAAAATGCTCTATAATTCTTTCAAAAATTTATCATCCGGTCTTGGTAGACTTATAAAAAGATGGGTCAGTTTTGGAATCAGTAGGGACTTAACGACAGTTATTTTTCCAAGAACTGTTAGTCTTCTACTATACAAATGCTTTAGAATATTATTGATATCATTTAATTTTGCTTTAAAGTTTATCTCGTTATATCTTCTAGATCCAGACTAAAAGTTATACCTAAAACTGTGAACGGTTCATCCGTCCATTCCAGATTCCAATCTCTACATAACCTAACTTGAGATTTTTTCCTAGCTCCAATCCAGACTGCTTTTGTTTTATCGAAGTTGGGTGTTAGCCCCGAGTACTTTGAAAATTGATCTAGAAGGTCGAGTGTCTTTTTGAGGGATTTTTCTGAACCATTTAGAAAGATTCCGGTATCATCCGCATATTGAAATAGTTTATATTCTTTACTCATAATTTGAATACCTCGGATATCTTTGTTAGCTCTTATTAAGATTCACATGATATCTACACAGAGGTATATAAATAGGGTGATATTGGGTCGCCCTGTCTACAGCCCCGGCCAATATTGAAGAAAGGAGAGAAAAATCCAATTTGAAGTACACATAGCTTTGCGTCATGGTATAACACTTTAACCCTTTTAATAAATTCTGGGTCAAACCTGAAAAAATTGAGGACTTTGTATAGAAACTGCCAAGACACAGAATTCAACGCCTTTTCAAAGTCAATTAATAATAAAATTCCTGGAATATTATTCTTTTCCGTATAAGTTAGTACGTCATATAATAGACGGGTATTTCCCCCTATATATCTGCCAGCTAGATATCCTTTTTTATTGTCATATACTAATTTATCGAGAATCAACTTCATTCTATTGGCTAAACATGTAGATAAGATTTTGTATGAGACATTCAATAAAGAAATGGGTCGCCAGTTCTTAAGAAATTCCCTAGGCTTTTCTCCTTTCGGTCGCATAGAGATAATACCAAGTTTCTGAGTAATTGATAGTGTTCCTTGTTCATATCCGTTAAGACTCCCAAGTTTGTCCAAAAGAACTTATAGAATTCGGCTGAGAAACCGTCTGATCCAGGGGATTTGTTTTTTTTTAACGATTTTACTGCTACTGTATTCTAATTTCATCATATGTAATAGCTCCTTCAAGCATAACACTTTCATTGGTGTTTAATTTTGGTATAACTATGTTCTCAAAAATATCATTTAAGTCTACATCCTCTAAAAGGTTGTCCTTACTGCTATAAAGCCCCTTATAAAATTGCTGTATTTGGTTTAGAAAAGTTTTCTGTTCTTTATCAATTTCCCCAGAGTCTAATTGTACATAAGTTATTGTCTTATTAATGAAATTCCTCTTCTCGAGACTCAAAAAGTATTTTGTGGGCTTCTCCCCTTCTTCAACACATGTAGCTTTTGATCTAATAAAGGCACCTTCCTGCTTTCTTTTCTCGGTCTTCTAAGTCTTTCTTGTATTTATCTAGTAAATCTAGCTAGATCTAATATCATAGGAGAATCTGGCAAATTATCAGCTAACATATCTAATAAAGTTATTTGTGTCTGTATAGATTTTTCCTCTCTCCTTTATATAGCACAGTAGGGAAACGTCATTGCTAATATTTGTTTGAAGAAAAGTTGATCACTTTTAGAAAATTGAATCATGTTTTCATCAATGTCATTTACATTTTGGGGATTATAGACTGGTCACATATATTTTTCTTTCACTGTAGATATGACTTTCTTAACATCATTAACATATTGAATATCTTTTAAAAGAGCATTGTTGAACTTTCAAAATCCTTTGCCTTTTTAAAAATATGTTAGAGATAGTT
Source organism: Mimachlamys varia (assembly GCA_947623455.1). NCBI lineage: Eukaryota > Metazoa > Mollusca > Bivalvia > Pectinida > Pectinidae > Mimachlamys > Mimachlamys varia. Next base: position 44,044,150 of record OX392534.1, on the reverse strand, counting down.
AAAGTTCTACTGAGAAGTGATTAGTTTTATATCCCGGGACTATATTAATTTTATCGATCAAGGAGAGTACTTCTTCAGATATTAAAAAGAAGTCTAGTCTGGCTTTCTTTATTGGATTTTTCCTGTACTAAGTATATCGATGTAAGTTTGAGTTATGTACTCTCCAAGGGTCATATACATTGTAGGTTATTTATTTCCTTCATCTCTATAAGTCCATTTCTAGCTCTGGGGTTGTTAACTGTCATACAGTTATGACAATCTAAATTTTGAACTTACACAATCTTGAAATCCCCACAGACAATAGCAACATCACATATATACTCTGACAGAATATTGTTTATGGTTTTATAGAATTCATGGTTATCTTGATTTGAAAAATATATATTAATCAGCAGGAGCAGGAAGGTATATTTTTTATCAACTTCTATCTCGAGAGAAATTATGTTACCTATATCTTAACGTTATCTTTTTCAAGAAACAAAAACTATCCTCAAAAGTTATATCTTTTCCGATATAGCTCCAAAACAAAAATGATCTTAATCTTTTATTGGAACGAAGTTATGATTAAACATGGGAGATAATTCAAATAAATTTTCTTTTGCTTCATCCAAGGACGCTACCAGCCAAATATCATGTCTCTAGGCATTTGAGTTTATCGCTCAAAGCTTTTAACAGATTTGACCCCTGTGACCTATAATATGGGTCAAGGTAATTTTCTTTCGTAAACTTTGTCGAGCTTCATCTAAGGAACCTTTCAGCCAAATATCATGCTTCTAGGGCTTTTGGTAATTCAGGAGAACTAGTTTAAAGGTTTTAACAGATTTGACCCTTGTGACCTTGAATATAGGTCAAGGTCATTTCTTTTCGCAAACTTTGTCGGGATTCATCCAAAGAACATTTCATACAAATATCATGCTTCTAGGTCTTTTGTTATTTCAGAAGAAGTCGTTTGAAGGTTTTAATAGATTTTACCCCTGTGACCTTGAATATAAGTCAAAGTCATTTCTTTTCTCAAACTTTCTCGGGCTTCATCCAAGAAACCTTTTAGCCAAATATCATGCTTCTAGGGCTTTTGGTATTCCAGAAGAAGTCGTTTGAAGGTTTAAATAGATTTTACCCCTGTGACCTTGAATAAAGGTCAAAGTCATTTCTTTTCTCAAACTTTCTCGGGCTTCTTCCAAGAAACTTTTCAGCCAAATATCATGCTTCTAGGGCTTTTGGTATTTCAGAAAAAGTCTTTTGAAGGTTTTAACAGATTGACCATTGTGACCTTGAATATAGGTCACGGTCATTTCTTTTCGCCAACTTTGTCATGCTTCATCCAAGGAAGCTACCAACCAAATATCATGTTTCTAGGGCTTTTGGTATTTCAGAAGAAGTCGTTTGAAGGTCAAAATAGATTAAACCCCTGTGACCTTAAATACGGGTCAAGGTCGTTTCTTTTTGCAAACTTTATTCCGCTTCATCCAAGGAAGCTACCAGTCAAATATGAGGTCTCTATGCTAGACGGTATTTCAGAAGAAGTTGTTTGAAGGTTTCGACATTTTTGACCCCTGTGACCTTGAAATTAGGTCAAAGTGATTTTTTTTGCAAACTTTGTTCAGCTCTTTCCAAGAAAGCTACCAGCCAAATTTCATGTCACTAGGCCTTTCAGTATTTCAGAAGAAGCCGTTTATAGAAAAAAGTTGACGGAATCAGGACTGACGAAAGGACGGACAGACGGACGACGGACGCCACACCATCACATAAGTTCACTTGGACCTTCGGGTCAGGTGAGCTAAAAACCAAACACTTAATATGTTTATGAACTTTAATAATTCATTTTATGTATAATACAGCATCTATTTTTTTTTATCAAAAATATAAACTCAAACCCTAGCCAGCTAGAGATAACAATAGAAAACAATATATATCATTAACAACTAAAAGTCTAAACAATTATTTAAATCTGTCATATGTATGGTATCAAAAAAAAATGTTTTTGTTTTTTTTGTCTGCATTATCAACATTCCACTGAATAAAAAATAAATCATGACAAGAGGAGTAAACTAGTGACAGCTAGAATCACCACTCCATCACTATCTTATTCTACCTAATGATTAGTACCCTGACCCTACACCCATATACTCTCACCCTCTTTCAGGGAAGCATTAATGAAAACTAATTTTTCCAGTAAATGGTTTTATCAAGCACAAAGAAATGCTTAGAACATGAGGGTGTATAAACATCCCAGTACATATCTTTATACCGGGTATATGGAATTTACATGTAAACGAAATTGGGTTGGAAGTTTCATTTTTGGGTGAGTGAAACAGGAATTTTTTGATGTAATCTTCCCCAGATGATCTGCCATGAAAGCTTGCGAAAGTGTTTAAAATTCAAACAATTTATCGATTCTGATCTTATCTTCTGGGTGTCCTGTCCTAGAGTCTTAGATACAGTAGAGCATACTTTATGCAGAAGATCTGGATCAGGTTGGTCGTTGTCGAACAGATATCTCAACTAGTTGAGCGCATGTCTAGCGTTTGGAAGGTCCGGGGTTCGATCCCCAGTCAACATTTTCCCTTTCCTGCTACATTTGATGCCCAATGATATATACCCATGGAAGGTGGTATAGGGGCTTGTGTGTGTCTTTGGGGAAGAAGGCTTTTAAAGGGGGAGGGGGGGGGGGGGTGTAGCGGATCTGGTTCGGGTAAACCATGAGCGACCAGATAGCTCATATTTGTTGCGCGTCCGTCTAGGGTTTGGAATGTCTCGAATTCTAACCAGTCAGGCCATGCACTTTTCCTCTCCTGTTCAACATACATACATCAAAACATTACCTATAAATGTATCACCGAAGTTTAATAAATCATGATTGCACATTACCTATAATACTCAACTTTTCAAGTATCTTTTACCAAGACTTTTGACTGAAATAAATTTAGTCTTTGTAACATAACCAATTGTTTTTTTCTCTGTATTGCTTAATTAATGACAGCGAACAAGGAGAACATCTCAAACACTTATTTTGGCAAACTGCAAATAGGGAAGACAACTCTTCTGACTCAAATGTTGGAAAAGTTTGTTTGAAATTTCAGACTTTCAGGAGTGAATGGGCTAATGATGGACAATTTTCACAGTTAAATGTGGAGGTCGAAATAAATACTGCAAAAATCACGTTCAAAAGTATAACGCATATCAGAAATACACTGTAAGTGAAAATCATAAAAATTCTGCAACACATGTACAGCCCAGTATCTATAGACATCATCATATTTCAACCTTTTCATTTGCAATTTTGACAGATTTTTAATAACATACAATTGCAACAGTACCTGTACACTCAAATCTAAAAATCAATTTTAGAACTGGGAGAGTTTCTGGGTCAGTGATAATTTTTTGGCAACAACAGTTCAACTCATTCTTTACAAATATGACCCCACGTACATGGAATGTTCAAAGAAAAGTTGTGTAAACCATATCCAGAAAGTTTCATAGACATGGTTTACATGACATGCATAAATTAACTCATTCACCCCTAAAGGCACATTTGAACTCAATTCAAAGGTTGGAACAGTCCCAAGTGAATATAGTCCTACTGTTAGTGAATACAGCCCTACTGTCAGTGAATATAGTCCTACTGTCAGTGAATACAGCCCTACTGTCAGTGAATACAGCCCTACTGTCAGTGAATACAGCCCTACTGTCAGTAAATACAGCCCTTCTGTCAGTGAATACAGCCCTACTGTCAGTGAATATAGTCCTACTGTCAGTGAATATAGTCCTACTGTCAGTGAATATAACCCTACTGTCAGTGAATATAGCCCTACTGTCAGTGAATACAGCCCTACTGTCAGTGATTACAGCCCTACTGTCAGTGAATATAGTCCTACTGTCAGTGAATACAGCCCTACTATCAATGAATACAGCCCTACTGTCAGTGAATACAGCCTTACTGTCAGTAAATACAGCCCTTCTGTCAGTGAATACAGCCCTACTGTCAGTGAATATAGTCCTACTGTCAGTGAATATAGTCCTACTGTCAGTGAATATAGCCCTACTGTCAGTGAATACAGCCTTACTGTCAGTAAATACAGCCCTTCTGTCAGTGAATACAGCCCTACTGTCAGTGAATATAGTCCTACTGTCAGTGAATACAGCCCTACTGTCAGTGAATACAGCCCTACTGTCAGTAAATACAGCCTTACTGTCAGTAAATACAGCCCTTCTGTCAGTGAATACAGCCCTACTGTCAGTGAATATAGTCCTACTGTCAGTGAATATAGTCCTACTGTCAGTGAATATAGCCCTACTGTCAGTGAATATAGCCCTTCTGTCAGTGAATATAGTCCTACTGTCAGTGAATATAGTCCTACTGTCAGTGAATATAGTCCTACTGTCAGTGAATATAGCCCTACTGTCAGTGAATACAGCCCTACTGCCAGTGAATATAGTCCTACTGACAGTGAATACAGCCCTACTGTCAGTGAATATAGCCCTACTGTCAGTGAATACAGCCCTACTGTCAGTGAATACAGCCCTACTGTCAGTGAATACAGCCCTACTGTCAGTGAATACAGCCCTACTGTCAGTAAATACAGCCCTTCTGTAAGTGAATATAACCCTACTACCAGTGAAGATAGCCCTACTGTCACTGAATAAAGTCCTCCTGTCAGTGAATACAGCCCTGATGTCAGTGAATACAGCCCTGCTGTCAGTGAATACAGCCCTACTGTCAGTGAATACAGCCCTGCTGTTAGTGATTATAGCCCTGCTGTCAGTGAATATAGTCCTACTGTCAGTGAATATAGCCCTACAGTCAGTGAATACAGCCCTGCTGTCAGTGATTACAGCCCTGCTGTCAGTGAATATAGCCCTACTGTCAGTGAATATAGCCCTACAGTCAGTGAATACAGTTCTGCTGTCAGTGAATACATCCCTACTCTAAGTGAATACAGCCCTACTGTCAGTGATTACAGCCCTGCTGTCAGTAAATACAGCCCTTCTGTCAGTGAATATAACCCAACTACCAGTGAATATAGCCCTACTGTCACTGAATAAAGTCCTTCTGTCAGTGAATACAGCCCTGATGTCAGTGAATACAGCCCTGCTGTCAGTGATTACAGCCCTGCTGTCAGTGAATACAGCCCTACTGTCAGTGCATACAGCCCTACTGTCAGTGAATACAGCCCTTCTGTCAGTGAATATAGCCCTGCTGTCAGTGAATGATAGTCCTGCTGACAATGAATATTTTGGTTTTATGACAGGTTAACCTTTGTAACAATTGAACATTTCCGTAAAGTTACATCTCAGCAACATCATCAATGAACAAATGGCAAATTATAACTGTGCATAACTTAATTAAAGATTCTAACACATTTGCTTAGAAACGTAAATCATCAAACCATTCTTCAACAGTTAAAGTAATCATAATGTAAGTAAGGATATGAAAATAAAACTTAACAAACAAATTGAGAATGACTTCTAAATTACTAACAGCTTTAAACACACGTTTCATTATAACAGACTCAGTAAATGATATCAGACACAACCCATTGCTGTAGTTGAGTCGGAAGACCAGTATGTGGAATAGATGCTTTAAGTTGGTCTTTAAATCGCCTCCTCAGATAGAGCCGTGTCATCTCTTTCAGTGTGAGAGGGTTAACACTGCGATAACGAAGGTAATCTACAAGTTCTGGCTGCTTTTCCTCCAACATGAGAAACGAGCAAGCCATGAAGGATCGGTCCCTGTGTACACAGTAGCCCTCGGACAATAGGTATTTAATCATCTTATAGCTACTCCTAGAACAGGCAATACTCAAGGCAGAACTGTACTTATGTTTCTCCATCTCACAGTCACAATTTACAAGTGTCCAAGCATGCTTGACTCTCTCCTCCTGGACAGCTATGATGAAGGGGGTCTCACCACAGTTGTTAAATTTGTTGATTTCTGCTCCACTGTTGACTAGTAATTTGATGATACACGGAGAGGATATCTGTACGGCATAGTGGAGGGCAGTCTCTCCCTCCGATGTAACCCTGGAATACAAAAAAAACATGTATATATACAACCACCGTATAATACTTTCTCTTGTGTGATACAATTTTATTTGTACATAAACATTTGCAATGAGAGATATGGTTTCTAATCATAATACATGTCCTAGGGACTAGTACGAATACCAGTCAGACATATTAGAGCATTGGACACTATCGATGAGCTCACTCTCAATAATGTTTCAAGAGCTCACTTTGAAATTAATAGATAAGAGATATTTGTTCATATCTATAAAGTAGTTGGCAGTTCATGACCTGGTCATGATCAGTTATCCTCCTCAAGATAAGACTTGTTACAGTCCTTTATATATCTATTGTCACACAGTCAAAAGTTCCATGTACAATTTAGTACACATCATATTTTTTTTAAAACATATTTTATCGCACAGGTGCTTTATTGCAAAGCAATCTACCTGGTACTGTGTATTATATGTGACAAGGGGGGTAACTCGTATACAAAATTTAATACTTTGTGGACTTTTTTTTTTCAAATACAGAGGATGAATTTAATTACTTGTCAGGTGGAGCTCCTTTCTGTAGAAGCAAGTCAACCACATCTGTCTGCTCATGCAGAACGGCCAGGTGCAGTGGAGTGTGACCAGTGATGCGATTGCCCTCATTGATGCTGATGCCCTGATCTAACAGTTCTAGGACAGCCTCCAAGTTACCATGTATGACTGCCTCATGTATCGGCCTATCGCCGTGGATATTGGGCTGTAAATCACAAAAAATATCTGACTTCATAAGTTGATAACACATGCTTCATGCAGCTTTAAGTGTACCTTATCATTTCATAAACAGGTTTCAATGAAAAAAAAAACTATAGGTATAACCACGGACTTAGATTAGGTCCTATAAGGTGCTATCTAAGTCCGTGGTATAACCACTGTTTATGGAATTTTAGTATACAATATAATCCTGTATCTGTACTCACTCTAGTCTGAAAAATGTTTTAGCAAAAGTCACTAAAGTCAACTTTTCTCTTTTAGCAAATAAGAATTTTCTTCAGCAACTTTTACTCATTAGTAGAGTCAAAATTAAAGTGTTAATATCAATATAAGTTCTGATGTATTTAACATACCATTCATTGAATTTTATCAATTCTTATTATACATTTTATAGGGAGTCAGTGTATAATTTGGACACCTGTATAAACCAGACCTACAACTAGGTCCCACTGTATACATTTCTATGTAACCCTGTATAATCTGGACACCTGTACAAACCAGACCTACAACTAGGTCCCACTGTATACTTTTCTATGTAACCCTGTATAATCTGGACACTGGTATAAACCAGACCTACAACTAGGTCCCACTGTATACATTTCTATGTAACTCAATCATATTATATTCAGCAATATATTAAATCAAACTTTTGTAACCCAAACAACACAACATAAATATATATTCCTCAACAGACATTTCTTGTGTTTTAATATAAAAAGACTCTCTTGAAATGGAGATTATTGGTAAAGCCCATACTGGCATAACTAAAGGCAAATTGGATCCTTTTTATTTCTTTGGTATTTTTGATGCATGAAATGCTTCAATTCTACCTTGTTTTTGTTGCATCCCACCCTTACAAGGGTTCGGATGAGCTCCCTGCTCCCTTTGGCACAAGCATGGAAGAATGGCGTCTTTTCCTCCTTATCTTTGTATTCTATGTCAGCACCACAGGCCACAAGCTTTTCTATTAACAGGGTAGATACACCACCTGGCAAAATACCATTGTACAATGTTCAGTAATTTGACAAGTCAAATTGTTTTTTTTTTCAGACAAATTACACAAGGTTTCAGATCAGTACATGATTAGACAGATACAATATTCTAATAGTTTACGATTTGTATCAATATGAATAAGATATCTTATCAAATCAATACATTATATTTAATAGGTTTTTTTCATGGGAGGTCAAGGTTTGATCCAAGGAATTACCAAACTAAAGATGGATGCCAATAAACTAATTAGCTCAAATGGTTGCCAGCTCTTGACTGTATTTAATTCTGCTGCATTTGATTTAAAGATTATCTGAGGGTCTGAGATGGTCAAAATGCAGGTCATTATCTTAAACCTACTAACTAAATATCATGACCACTTGTCATCCTCAATACTCCAGGAGTTACTCTGACTTGTGCTCTATGCACTCCAGAACTATGTCATAGCAAAGTTGAAGGCTCTGTGTGCTGTACCTTGTAAATGAGACAAGAAGAATAATTTCATCCTTTCATGTACATCAAAAGGACCATGTGTTTGAAAAACAGTAGGACTTATTGGCTTTGAAGTCAGAGGTGTCACTCCCTATAATAATCACCTTGTCATTTTTTCACACCTGAGACCAATCAAACATTAAATTTTGCAATGACAAATTCCAGGAGAGCGAAAAATTTGTATGACCTCTACAATATACTTTTGGTATAAAACATGAACCTCCTAGCTAGATTCCTTTTGGATAAAATCACTGCTCAGTTAGGAACAAAACATTCAATTTCATTCACCCCTGAAGACATATATGAACTCTTCCATTTCAAAGGATGGAATAGTTCAATACAGGATTGAATGAGTTAGCTGGGTACCTCGGCTGGTTTGAGGGATGGTTTGTTATTATGAGAAAGTGAGGTCCCAAAGTTCAGTATCTAATAGCTCACCTTGTTTACAGGCATACAGAAGAGGAGTGAGTTTTCTTGCAGAGACAAAGTTCACGTCACATCCTGGCATGACAGCCACCTGTAATGCTCTTTCCACATCATTCTTTTTGATGGCCAAAAGAATCTGTTTGTTCATTCCCTCCATCTATCATTCATATTGTTAACACTATGCTGAATAATGTTCCTTTTGTCTCCCTTCATCTGCAATCTATAAACAAAAAACATCCCTTGTTACATGATGCTTTTAAAAGTTTTAAAATGCTTAACAACGAAAAGTCATTACATAATACAGATATAGCTTTTGTTATACAGTGGGTCCGCGATAATCCGTCCTCCGAAATGCACAGGAACAGATTTCTGTCATGTTATTTGTACTCATCAGTCTGGGAATTCGGATTCCGAAACTCCATTTTGGGAACGGAACATGCTTTCAATTAGCAAAATTCCCGCAATAATTCGGACAATTTGTTCATCCACCCAGAGAGAAAAAAATGTCGGGGCAAGTCACCTGTGTCGACAGCTGTACAGAATATCGCTACAATAGAAAACATATATGTAAATATTTATATTTACAAAAAATCCCAAATTTATTTCTGTTTAAACGTCTCGCAGTGTACATGTATATAGTCAAGGGAAAACACTCTTGTGGGACACATTGTTTGACTTGGTAAACAAAATTCGGTAGTCCGGAAAACTCATAATCCGAACAGTTCGGACTGGGAACGAAGGTGTTCGGATTATTGCGGGTCCACTGTATATTAATATCACCAAAATCTAAGCGAATTTATTTGGTTTTTCCCCAAATTGTCAACATACAATGTATCCTTAGATTGTCTAGTAGCTATCAATCTGACCAAAGAAATATTTTTGCAACTTATTTTCAAGTTTGCATTTTAAGTTGAAATACAACAATACAATATTTTAGATGTAGAAATGTAATCAATCCTACAATGTACATTATTGTAATTGTCACTGTCATGGATATGGGGTTGCTACTGTTTAATATATAAAAATGTAAGCAATAATAATAATAATCTTGAATTCCTACAAGTTCATACACATTTTTCGATTGTGATGATAAACGTTACATATCATAATGTACTTGATAAATGTCTGTACAGCTGATGCATACACTGTACATGTACATGTAGATGCACATCTGTACAACATGCCAACTACCATACACTGTACTACACCACAGTTGCTGGAGTTTCTGTCAGTAAATAATAAATATGTATGTGTGAAATGAGCCTGCCATTACATTCTGTAATGGGCCGCGGCTCCATATATATAAACATTTTTTATATACTGACAGAAACTCTAGCAACTGTTACTAGACTCATCCGCACATTGCACAGTTGGATATGGATTAGGCAGTTTTCATCGTTTTATCATAATTCTCTCAGAGTCAAAACAATATGATCTTAAACTTACATGTACAAAAATCCCAAAAGAAGAACTAACGGTAAATGACATGGCCATGAACACAAGATATTCTTGCCTATTTCACCTGTTCACTCTTAGCGAGGAAGGTCACTCCCGGGAAAATGTCAATAAATAAAAACATTTCCTTGTGACATAAACGCTTCACTCTGTATGTGTGTACCATAGCTCAAAGAAGCGTTTAAAAGATCCAGACCAATCACAGCAATGGCCGCGACCATGTATCGTCTGCGAGGAAGATGGTCAAGTCTTTTGTGCTCTGTTGTTAAAGATTCTCAAAGAGTAAGTTGTCGCGTATATGTAATTTTGAACAAAAATACAATGCTTAATGTATGTAGTATGAAAAGAGACCTAACTTACATTCTTTGTTTCAAATTGCGATCGTTTCACAATGACATTGAACAAATTTATGTTGGTAACTACAGTATAGATTATCTGTGTAATAATTACCGTTACCAGTTTTGACGGACGTTATACTAAGACCACACTTGATTTCACTATATGTTTCATTGTAACATTTAATTTTATAACGAATTCCCAAAAAGCGATAGTCAACTTTCCTTTCTAACCTGTCAAGAGCAACATCTTGGGAGTAAAATGTCAACATTTCAGCATGTTGGCCATTTTCTTGAGATATTCCTCTGCATGTGTCATCAACGTCAAATATAAACTTCTAGGACAGGGGGGGGGGGGGGAGGGGTAAAAACAGGACTTGTCATTCAGAACCCTTCACCAAAATAACATGCACTGTATGAAAAAAAAATTACACTGTAAATATTAGAACTTTTACAGTAGTTGTACACAAATTCCAAGTTCTAGGCTTACATGTACATTGTACATATGCACATGTATAAACATGTAGGAAAGTCTCAAGAAAGCGCCTTTCAACAACCCTGCACCAACCTGTATGACTCTGAACTTCATCAAAAACGATGTTCAGAATGTCAGGAATATTGACCTCCGACAGGGAAACTTTCACACACATTACAATACATGGAATAGAAATAGTGCCATTGCTGGGTCTCAAACCCATGACCCTTAAATTGCATTGCCTTTCAAGCCCGATGCTCTACCACTGAGCTGAAGGGTAAAAATTCCCTACAGCTCATGCTTGGAAGCAACCTAATCAGTGCACATCTTTTACACATAAACAGATAAATGTTCCGTCTCATAATTATATGATAATTAATAAATTAAATGTGTTAATTTGATAACTTTGAATCTTACTGCAGATGTATATCAGAGTTTATTTTCTTTGGCAGGCCTTTGCGAAAAGTATTCTGACACATTATATTTTTACTATATATAATATATTATTATTTCATGCACTTTGACAAATTTTGCATGATTTTTTATGACTTTGTTTTTCAATGAAATAATTGAAATTTCACGTAGACCTACATGAAAAGAATTGTTTGACCATCCCTGACCCATAATATTTGTATAATCATGGAATTAGATAATACCATTTAAAGGCCCAATATACGTAACTTTCGGCAAAACTTGAAGCGAAAATCAAGCCTTATAACCTTTTATATTTATAGATTTAGTAAAGATTAACTGATATTAGCAATATTCAAGATGAATTCTTGCGCGTTAATCGGTACAGCAGCAGTTGAAACTCGGTATTTGTAAACACGCATCCAGTTTGAAGTGTCTTCTAACTCCGGTTTGTTGTTGAAGTGGGCCCCACCTGAATTATTTTCAATTCTTTGGATTTTTCTGTCAAGAGTTTCTTGTAAGTTACTGCTCAGGTTTACTTCGTTTTAGGCTTATTTTTGCATGGTTATCAACTGGATTCTTTTTCAGAATTTTTCAGAATCACAAAATTTCCCTGAAGTTACATATATTGGGCCTTTAAGTCTCTCTGTGGTATAAGTTTCTGTTGCCGGTTTCTAAAAACATTACATATAACAGTTTTAGAAAAATCAATCCCTGGAAAATTAAAGTATTTGAAAAATATTAGATGAAAGAGCAAACAACTGTTTACTGCAATTACTGGTATATTGAATTTCAAGAAAATCCGTCTGAAAGTGTCATAAATATTTATTGAAATTCGTCAAAATGCATGAAATACATAGCCAAAAAATCCTGTGTTCTAATACTTATTGCACATAATCATTGTAGATGTAATTATGGAGACAATCATTTCATCATATACTGAAGGCTAACACGATATGCACTTTTTCTGAGGTACATGTACTCTCTGTTTTACAGCAGCTGGCCTGGGATATAGATACTTACGTCATGTGACTTTTATTACCAAGGAAATTTGTATGTCAGAAACAAGGGTACGCTGTAGTTATGAAATTTAACAATTTTTTTAGGTTGCAAGACCTTGTGTTGCAGCTCATTCAAAGATATGTCAGAAAAGAAATTACTCTGGTGAGGTAAGTTATCAACAGAAGCAATACATTAATATTCTCTGAGTTAGTTGTAATCACATGTACAATGAAAATAATTATTCACTGATATGTGTTATTAAGGTATACAACATGATGATAAATTGATATCAAAGAAAACTTCAGGAAAGTTGTGTATCAAAATTGAGTAATAAACACCGCTTTTTTTTAACACTGCATTTTAAGACAAGCAAGTGAAATAAACATTTTTTAGATTAAATATTTTATCCTTTTACCACTTACCTATTTTAGAACCTTGCCAAATATGGTGGCAGAAATATGGTGACAGCTTTGACTGGAGATGGAGTTGGACCAGAGCTCCTCTCTCATGTCCAGGAAATATTCAGGTAGGTTCACAGGAGTGTTATTTGCAGCCATATTACATGGTAAATGCGCCTTCCTAATACGTGTACATATATTTTACTACTACCTCATGGAAATAATAATAAGAACTATAACTGGAATGTAAATCTGCTGGAATTACCTACTTTCTTTATGTTCGATTAACTAGAAATGAAATATTTTTGAATCCCAATAACCTCGTTATCTCGAACCCATATAACATGAAGACCCCGTTTAATTTGAAGTATTTTGTCAGACCAGGCCAAGCTTTAATAGCTTTTAAACTCACGTAACTGGAATACTCTGATAACTCAAAGTTTTCCTGTGGTTCTGTCGACTTCGAGATGAAAAGATATGAGGTTTGACTACCGGTACTTAAACTGTTGCAAAATGACCAAGGCCCCACAAGCTCTATTTTTAGCCCACCATCATCAGATGGTGGGCTATTCAAATCGCCCTGCGTCCGTGGTCCGTCGTCCGTCCGTCCGTAAACAATTCTTGTTATCGCTATTTCTCATAAAGTACCGAAGGAATCTTTCTCAAATTTCATGTGTTGGTTCACCTTGGTCCCTAGTTGTGCATATTCCATTTTGGGACCGATCTGAATTCAAGATGGCCGACAGGCAGCCATCTTGGATTTTGACATTTGAACTTTGTTATCCCTATTTCTGAGAATGTACTGAATGGATCTTTCTCAAATTTCATGTGTTGGTTTACCTTGGTCCCTAGTTGTGCATATTCCATTTTGGGACCGATCTGATTTCAAGATGGCCGACAGGCAGCCATCTTGGATTTTGACATTTGAACTTTGTTATCCCTATTTCTGAGAATGTACTGAATGGATCTTTCTCAAATTTCATGTGTAGGTTCCCCTTGGTGCCTAGTTATGCATATTGCATTTTGGGACCAATCCGAAAACAACATGGCTGACAGGCAGCCATCTTGGATTTTGACAGTTGAACTTTGTTATCGCTATTTCTGAGAATGTACTGCATGGATCTTTCTCAAATTTCATGTGTAGGTTCCCCTTGGTGTGTAGTTATGCATATTGCAATTTGGGACCAATCCAAAAACAACATGGCCGACAGGCAGCCATCTTGGATTTTGACAATTGAAGTTTGTTATCGCTATTTCTAAGAAAGTACTGAATGTATCTTTCTCAAATTTCATGTGTTGGTTCACCTTGGTCCCTAGTTGTGTATATTCCATTTTGGGACCGATCTGAATTCAAGATGGCCGACAGGCAGCCATCTTGGATTTTGACATTTGAACTTTGTTATCCCTATTTCTGAGAATGTACTGAATGGATCTTTCTCAAATTTCATGTGTAGGTTCCCCTTGGTGCCTAGTTATGCATATTGCATTTTTGGACCAATCCGAAAACAACATGGCTGACAGGCAGCCATCTTGGATTTTGACAGTTGAACTTTGTTATCGCTATTTCTGAGAATGTACTGAATGGATCTTTCTCAAATTTCATGTGTAGGTTCCCCTTGGTGTGTAGTTATGCATATTGCATTTTGGGACCAATCCAAAAACAACATGGCCGACAGGCAGCCATCTTGGATTTTGACAATTTAAGTTTGTTATCGCTATATCTAAGAAAGTACTGAAGGTATCTTTCTCAAATTTCATGTGTTGGTTCACCTTGGTCCGTAGTTGTGTATATTCCATTTTGGGACCGATCTGAATTCAAGATGGCCGACAGGCAGCCATCTTGGATTTTGACATTTGAACTTTGTTATCCCTATTTCTGAGAATGTACTGAATGGATCTTTCTCAAATTTCATGTGTAGGTTCCCCTTGGTGCCTAGTTATGCATATTGCATTTTTGGACCAATCCGAAAACAACATGGCCGACAGGCAGCCATCTTGGATTTTGACAGTTGAACTTTGTTATCGCTATTTCTGAGAATGTACTGAATGGATCTTTCTCAAATTTCATGTGTAGGTTCCCCTTGGTGTGTAGTTATGCATATTGCATTTTGGGACCAATCCAAAAACAACATGGCCGACAGGCAGCCATCTCGGATTTCGACAATTGAAGTTCGTTATGGCTATTTCTCAGAAATTACTGAAGGTATCTTTCTCAAATTTCATGTGTTGGTTCACCTTGGTCCCTAGTTGTGTATATTCCATTTTGGGACAGATCAGAAAACAATATGGCCGACAGGCAGCCATCTTGGATTTTGACAATTGAAGTTTGTTATCGCTATTTCTAAGAAAGTACTGAAGGTATCTTTCTCAAATTTCATTTGTTGGTTCACCTTGGTCCCTAGTTGTGCATATTCCATTTTTGGACAGATCGGAAAACAACATGGCCGACAGGCAGCCATCTTGGATTTTGACAATTGAAGTTTGTTATCCCTATTTCTGAGAATATACTGAAGGGAACTTTCACAAATTTCAAAAACCCATGACAAAGACAAAAACAAATACAATTCATGGGTGCTAAGAATAAGGAAACGACAATGTAATTCACAAAAAAAACCAAAAAAATGCATCTGTGTCCCACCAGAGTCTCTGCTCACACTTAATCAACACCTAAGAGACAATCGAAAGAAGAGAAAAGAACCATCTTTCAAAAAACAAACTTAGATCATTTGATGGTGGGCGCCAAGATCCCTCTGGGATCTCTTGTTATTTATATTTTTTTATCCAAAGATATGCTGGAGCTCCAGTTGACTTTGAGCAGATAGAAATCAATGCCAGCTCATCCGATCCTGATTTCTTAAAGAAAGCGATGTTGTCAGTACAGCGGAATGGAGTAGCTCTTAAAGGTGATCTATTGAAAAAAATAAAGTTTTATGCTACATTATATACACCTCTGGTTTGGGCTAAAGTTATCTCCCTTTAGATTATTTTAATCGCCATCAACATTGTTTCAAGTATCTGATAGCATTACTTATAATTCATAAATATTGTAAGATCCTTGAATTGCAATTATACATGGAATCTGGACAGTTCCAAGACTATAGAAGAAAATAGATATTGCTAATATTAAAGAAAATCTATGGAAAAAGATAGCAGTCTGTGACATGAACATTTCAAGCACTAGTCCGGACAAGCAAAATGCAGCGTTTATTATAACAAATATATTGAAATTCAAGGGTTTTCAACTAGTCCAAACCAAATTTACCAGTTATGGGCATAGGACTATTCTGGCTTGAGATAATTCTGACTCTTGAAACCTATGGGAGAATTTGAGGGATTTTATGAGATTAGTGATATTTCTATGAGATTTTTCTACATAAGGTAACACTATTTTGAAATTTTAATGAGATTTTCAGGAAAAATATGGGTAAAAACCCCAAAGTGATCCCTGGCACTATAAATAGTGGCTAACGTCGCAGACTGAGATAGCTCCCGATGTACTTTAAATCATTACTTGGTTTAATACCAACCCCTCATGGATTTAAGGTTCTGAATTTGAGAACACAATTAACATATACATTGTGTTTTCAAGTATTTCAGAAATCTTTTAGACCTATGCTTATATGTGGATATGTTGTTTGATTTGGTTATTGATATAAAGGTTTTAACTGTTGAATTTATACTTGTTAAAAAGAAGACCATGCAGATTTTTTTCCAATTTAATGAGATACAAAAAAGACACCATATTTGTTTATTGTATTTTAAGGATATACTTAGTCATAAAAAGGTGATGAAGCACTCCTGGATAATATATTTGTTTCATTACTACAGGAAATATTGAGACAAAATTTGACGACCCTTCTTTCAGATCCATGAATGTAGATCTAAGGTGAGGCAATGGCATAATCCTAATTTGTTAACGTGACAATTTTTTTTAGTTTAATTTGGGTATGAAAAAAATTTGTTTGCAAAATGTATGAATCTGCGTAGCGGATTATTACAAAAAATTGCAAGCAAATTTTTTTTCATAACCCTATGAAACTAAAAAAATAATTGAAATCAACACTTATAATTAATTTTTGAAACTTATTTTTCAAATTTAAAACATGTTTATGTACAATTTGACTGATCTTACAACTGATTCTTTTTTGTAAAAAGAATGATTTTCTTTAAAAAAAACCTTGAAATATTGTTCATGTATAATTACTTAATGTGATTTTAGATGAAAAATTTTCTTTATGAAATTGTAGAATAACAGGTGATAAAGTTTTCTGATTGATGTGGACATGCATTATTGTTTTCTATAAAGAGTACAGTTGGAGCTGTTTGCCAGTGTGGTATGGTGCAGGTCTCTGCCTGGAGTATCCACCAGACATAAAGATATAGACATTATACTCATCAGGGAAAACACAGAGGGAGAGTACTCCAATCTGGAACATGAGGTCTGTACATGTAAACATATTCTATTTCAAGTGATAAAGTTAAACTCTTTAGTCCTTGAGTGTTAACCACATCCTACATGTACTTCATGACTTGTGTTACAGCTTTTACAAATGTGATACATGGTCATACCTGGAAATATTTAGATCATAATGATTATTCAAATCATATTTGAGAATTATATAAAGCTGAAATTTCTTAGAATTCATGCCCCTTTTGAATTACCATCTGTATATATCAAAGCAATATTAATAGTCTATCAAATGCACACATTGTAGATATGGAGATAAGGCAATTCTACTGCCAAAAGTATCCCCACATAAGGATAAACTCTTTTTCTCAACATTTCTTAATTGGAAATGTTGGGAAGGTTGGTTAAAAATTACAACACAGAAACAAATATAGTCGATACACATGTGTATTATAAATAACTTACAAATTTATCAATAACTATGGTATTTGAAACAGTAGGAAAAACTCTGATGCACAGAAGGCATCAAATTTATAACAAGTTTATTTTATAAAATTTTAGATGTTAGTTACTGAGGGAATATTTGCCATAGTCTGAGTGAAACCATATTTTGATAAGCATTTGTTGTTATATCACAATGTACCATCATCATCTGATTAGCAGTTTTAGAAAATTGGTGCCATTGATTTTTGATAACCATAAAACATTTCATGAATATATTGCCCTTTGCTTGAAATGAGTCTCTTGAACATGAACATGTACATATATACCCGGTACATATAAACATATATATGTTTGTAACTCGAACCATGTACAAGCAGGCTCCAATATTTTCATTCAATTCATTTGAAAATATTAAATGGCATTTATTTATGTTTTAGAATGTACCAGGGGTTGTGGAAAGTCTGAAAATAATAACTGCAGAGAAATGCACAAGAATAGCCAAGTATGCGTTTGATTATGCTCAGCAGAAGGGAAGGAAGAAGGTGACAGCCATCCACAAAGCCAATATCATGTGAGTGTACAGGATGTATACTGTAAATTGTAGATTTATAGCAGACAACTGATAGTAGTAAAAACCAGGACATGTTTGTCGTAGCTGCACTTTTGCCATTTTGGCTTATAAAAGATAATTTCATCTTGACAGCAAATTTGATTAAGTACTCAACACCCATTATGTGCATGTAGTAATCATATATAAATGGCAAAATTAACACTGCATGTAGACGAGTTTGGATTTTAATCGGCCAAGCCCAAGGAGCTAATATTTATCTTAGCAAAGGTTTTCCATTATATACAGTTTGTACATCATTTTAAATCTGTCATAAATATAACATCAGTGGTTGGAAAGATGGAAAGAATAGCTTTATGTAAAGGTTTTGTTTCTGTAATGCAATGCTTTATCTAAAGGTTCACCAATTTTGTTTTTATCAAAAAAATAAAATCCAATTCAATGATATTGAATATTTGAAATTTTGAAATTTCAAAAACCCTATGAAATACTTGCAGTGCAACCAAATTTCTTGACAAAAGATAATGATTAAGATAATTTTGACATTTATTCCCAAGAAAGTTATAATAATACATGCATAGTAGCAGGGGTTAATCTAGGATTAAGGGGAAACTACCCGTTTGTACTCTAGGGGAAAAAAGCTCGTCAAAGGGGAATTTTTAATAATCACAAAGTTTCACTTTTTAAACTTTGAAGCGTATTTTTCAACTGAAAACAGCAAAGGATAATCAGAAAAAAAACAAATCTGAAGGATTTGGGTAGATCTTGACATCAAAAATGAAGGAAAATTTAACATTTTGGTAAATTTAACACAATTCTGAGAGGAAAAGGAGTAAAATTCTGAGGGGAAACTACCCATAAACGATAGTAAAATAGGCCTAGATTGACCCCTGGTAGTAAGGTTCCTGATAGTTGGATTGATGACAGCTTCTGATAATGAAACTTTACCGGTGGTTTCCTGATAAGCGAAATAGTTTTACTTACAAATGTTTCTTCGTTTTGTTGAACAGGAAGTTGGGCGATGGTCTGTTCTTGGAATGTTGTCGCCAGGTTGCCTGTCTGTATCCCGACATTGAATTCGGTGACATGATTGTAGACAATGCCAGCATGCAGGTGAGTAGGTTGTTGGGGAATAGAGGAATGTCCAGGATTGATTGTGTAGAATTTGTTAATATGTAATATTAATTTATAATTTCCCCAAAATGTCGAACAAATGAATCTGTATCTCAAAACATTTAGATAGGTTTACAACTTATAGTTCACAATGGCTTGATTTGAAATATAACAGGAATAAGGTATATTTTTTTTAATGAACAGTTATGAAACAATGGAAAAAGAGAATTTGTTTTGGCTTTTAATTCTTTTCTGAATTAGGTTGTGAAAAGATATGATTTTCTGAATTATGTGTGACAAAATATGATTTTCTACATAATAAGTTGATAAAGATGATGACAAATAGAAAATGTCCTCAATTCTGTACAGGATATTTTTTCTAACATGCTAGGTACATTGTACATGAC
Organism: Mimachlamys varia; assembly: GCA_947623455.1. NCBI lineage: Eukaryota > Metazoa > Mollusca > Bivalvia > Pectinida > Pectinidae > Mimachlamys > Mimachlamys varia. The sequence continues at coordinate 44,024,459 of OX392534.1, read as the reverse complement.
AGTTGCTGTTATGATAAAAAGAATCGTAAAATCAATCCCCTTTTTATCATTTTCACAAAATAGATTCCAACAGTCGTACATTAAATATGCTATTAAATCAAAAGTGACAAATTTAAACTTCATGTACAGGAACTATAATTATCAGATGAGTTTTGAATTTCTTTTTAGATGGTGTCCCGGCCCCAGCAGTTTGATGTTCTGTTGATGCCTAACCTGTACGGAAACATCCTAAGTAACATTGCAGCAGGCTTGGTAGGGGGCCCAGGGGTCGTGCCGGGTGTCAACATTGGAAGGGATTATGCTGTCTTTGAAATGGTATGGAAGTTGAGAAATATGACATTGATCAGATTTCAAGAGTACCTACAGTACCTTTTTTCTTAAATTAATATACATTGCCTACTATATGTTACTTCATGATGATCTTAACAGGAATACAGTGAATCATTGTTCTACCTTTTTTCTTCTTTTTTTTTTGTGAAGGGCACAAGGAGTTCTGGCCGATCTCTGAAAGGCAAAAATGTAGCCAATCCAACAGGCATGCTGCTCGCAAGTTGTGATATGCTTGACTATTTAGGGTAAGGTTTCATCATGTTTGTATATCAAAGGCTGAATTTGAGAAAAAAAAGGATACATATTGTATATGTATATTCCACCATTCTGTTAGAAAAGTAATGCAAACATTCTCTTTTAAATTTGTGAAAAACATTAAAACTTTAAACATTTTCTATAGTTCTGATTTCTAAAGTTATCCACAAGTTTTGTTGGCTTAAATGTTCACACTCAAAGGAAAACTTGACATAATTATTTGTATTACAATACGAAGTGGGGCAACTGAAAATACTTTGTATTGGCAATTCAAAAATTGAAATGTGAATAAAATGTCGGCCTTGTTGTTTGTTGTTACTAGCATTCGGAAGAGTGAAATGCTTTACACACCATGGCAATAAATTTCAATTCATTGTAAAACTGCCACTCATACAAAAAATATATCATATTTTCATTACTGGTATCCTGCACTAGATTTACTGATGTGTCATTGGAAAGACTCACAATGTCAATAAAGATCATCAAAATATTTTATGAAGGAGATACTCTAATCTGAACAAAATCAAGAATTCTTATATTCTACAATAAAATGACAGAAACAAATATTAACATTAATAAACATGCATTTATAATCAATTTTAGTTGAAATTTCTGAATGTCTTTTATTTCAATGTTGATGGCACCTTGAGCTGGGTTACGTTTAAATATTCACAAAGGTAAAGTGCAGTGCAATATATATTTGGAAATGTAATTTTTTGCTATAGATTTCATGCATTTCGACAAATTTTCAAACATTGTTTTACATCGTTTTTCAATGGATTTTCTTGAAATTCCACACACATGTTAAAATTTAATAGCTCTTTCAATTGATATTTTTTCATTCCTTTGCCCGAGATAAACGAATATATGCACAGTAACAAAATAATGATGCAGCTTTGTTTGTTATTCTTATTTAATATAATATCATTGCAGAAACATATATGCACGATCTCTTGAAATCAGGTATGAAAAATTATTTATATATAAAGTGAGGAATGAGCAAATAATTCTCTACATATATGTGCAATTCAGTAGATACCATGGAAAAGCAAAGTCATGAAAATTCATAGAAAATTTGTCAAAATGCATTATAAATATAGTAAAAATATTATGTGTCCGAACACTTTTTGCACACCACTGTATATACTACATTCTTCATTGTAATTAAAATTAATTTGAGTTTTGATTTTGTAGACATCGGAGACATGCTGAAATGATAAGGGACTCTGTGATGTCAGTCATGAATGAAAAACAGGTAAAGTCTAATTTAAAAGACCACAAACAGTTTTAAAAAGACAAATAATAGATATTGGTGGTGTCTATACTAATAAACTGTCGTACTGAATCACACTTTAGATATACAGGATGACAAATTATCATCTCAGTTACTTATTATTGAGGATTTGGAATCGGTGAAATAGTTCAAAATGATTTTTCTATTATAAACAAAAATTAAAAAAAATTAACTTTTAAAATGGAATGGAAAGTTTGTAAAACAATGTATCAATCAAAGCAGTCAAACATGTGTTTTTGAATATCCAGTGTCCATGATGTTTGCATTTTAAATGAGGATCTAGTTAAGGGAATTAAACAGTAATAAATAGGTGTATTTAACTTTGTAGATCCACACACCAGATCTGGGAGGTCAAGCAACCACACTTGACTTAGTACATGCAGTCATTGATGATCTTAAACCAAAGACTCAGAGCTGGTAATATCCGTAATTGTTGATTTTTTTTTTTAGATATATAAATTTATTCATTTGTTCCTTGTTGTGATACAATTTTTCAACTCAGAAACTGATCTAAATGAACATTTCTTTCTCTCTTTTATACACTGGTAGTGTATGTATCATAAAGATATTTCATCCAATACAAGGGTTTTAATCTATTTATGTTTTTGATGTTGAACAATTTTGAAGTGTAAAAAAATTTAATGACTTTTTATTATCATTTGATATCTTAAATTAATCTAATTTGCAATGAAAACATTTATATAATATATAAATGTTTTTATTGCAAATTAGAATATGGCTATTCATTATGCTATTATATATGCAAAAGGTTGGACTAAGAATGTTTTTATTTTTACTAAAGTTAGTTACATTGTTAAGATGAAAGAAAGGAAGAAGGCCATTTTGTTTCATAACTTTTTATATACTTTTTAACTAATCAAAAATATTTTGATTTTATCATTGTTTTGCTTTTAGTTTTGTGGTGTTGTATTTAGAAACGACTTAATTATTTATCCATTATGTTTTCTGCTTTATTGCATTCAGTGAATCCTGTCTAAACCAAAAACAATATTTGGAATATTCATTATGCAGTGTGCAGTTTAGACAGGATACATTTGATTATAGAAAATCATTTGTACATGCTTTGCAGAATTCCGTATCTCACAAATAATTCATTTTTTGTTTATGTTCACATATTATTAATTTATTATTAATTTAAGATAAAGAAGCACCAGATTTCATAAATAATAAGACAGATTTCTTGACATTAACTCATTACTACCAACATAATCGTACACAATGGAATTTTCTGTAAAACTGACTTTTCAGAACATTTCAGTTTCAATAATTTGTATTTTTTTCATATCAAGTTAGGAAAGCACTGCATGGTGTCCAATCTGTAGATAGTAGTATTAACTTTGAAATATTATGATTATTTATGAACATTTAATTTTATTTGTAATTTTTAGGAGCTTCACTGTTGCCAAAAATGTGTACACTAACAGATAAAGGAGATATCAGTATGGTATGCCTTTAGCATATAGAGGAGCATGTAGTTAGAATTGCACATAACCTCGGCAGCTTATTCCTGCTAAATTAACATGGAAACAATTTGACTATATATTCTTTTCCGTTCAAACAGACGAGTGGAATATATTTATAGGCCCATGCTCTTGAATAAATCGTGAAAATGTCAGCATCCTGACATTTGTCATGGAGGAACTAAAAATCTTATAAAACTTATCAATGTAGATTAACCCTTTCACTCTTCAGTTTACCCTAACATATTATTCTGAATAGTCCATTAAGAACTACAGGATTGAAAGGGTTGAAAAAATCGGTGTAAAAAATCAAATTGGTACATAAAGTCAAGCCGAAAGCAGAAACATTAAGACATCATATACCTTTACATAAAGTCGAAGTAATACCTGGCCCTCTAATTGATCATAATTGATCGAGTCTATTGTGTCCCGTATCATTATGTACTCAATAACATTCAACATGCCATAAGGTCCAGTCACTCATGTAAAATTAATAAGATATTGATTTGAGGAGCTGCTGGAATGGCTTTATGATAACTAAAAAAGAAGGAAAAACAGTGTGATTTCAACTAACAGCAAATCTTCATTTGTGAATGGAATTCATGGCTTTGTATATAGATAAAATATGAGTGTTTATGTATATATATATATGCCACACTACATACTAATGTAACATTCCTATTAAAGGGTTGGGATAACCTGTCACCACAAGTTTCATTAAAATATATCTTTTCTGTCCTTCTCTGATCTAGTATGCCTTTAGCATATAGAGGAGCATGTAGTTAGAATTGCACATAACCTCGGCAGCTTATTCCTGCTAAATTAACATGGAAACAATTTGACTATATATTCTTTTCCGTTCAAACAGACGAGTGGAATATATTTATAGGCCCATGCTCTTGAATAAATCGTGAAAATGTCAGCATCCTGACATTTGTCATGGAGGAACTAAAAATCTTATAAAACTTATCAATGTAGATTAACCCTTTCACTCTTCAGTTTACCCTAACATATTATTCTGAATAGTCCATTAAGAACTACAGGATTGAAAGGGTTGAAAAAATCGGTGTAAAAAATCAAATTGGTACATAAAGTCAAGCCGAAAGCAGAAACATTAAGACATCATATACCTTTACATAAAGTCGAAGTAATACCTGGCCCTCTAATTGATCATAATTGATCGAGTCTATTGTGTCCCGTATCATTATGTACTCAATAACATTCAACATGCCATAAGGTCCAGTCACTCATGTAAAATTAATAAGATATTGATTTGAGGAGCTGCTGGAATGGCTTTATGATAACTAAAAAAGAAGGAAAAACAGTGTGATTTCAACTAACAGCAAATCTTCATTTGTGAATGGAATTCATGGCTTTGTATATAGATAAAATATGAGTGTTTATGTATATATATATATGCCACACTACATACTAATGTAACATTCCTATTAAAGGGTTGGGATAACCTGTCACCACAAGTTTCATTAAAATATATCTTTTCTGTCCTTCTCTGATCTACCTATTATACCTTTGACTATAAGGTTTTAACTCAAGGAAATGAAACCTCCACGAAAACAAAACATACATGTATAATTATAAGAATGTGTTGGAATGTATTGAAGGATATTTGATCAGTTTGTCCATCATCCTCAATACTAGTCGGGTAACCTAAATACTGAAGTAATACACATACTGCTCTAGGAAATTGTAACCCATGCAGTATAGAGTATTTTCGTTCTATTAAAATAGCTTCTTTAAATTACTTTATTTTTTGGCGAATCTGTATTTTTCAGTATCTAAAACATACAAAAAAAGGTTATGACCAAGTTAGAAAGATGACGTAACACACACATGTGCTGCACATTAAGAAATTAATTGACAGGGCTGTTTGAATTCGTTCTGCTGCTGGTTTATTTTGAGAAAACTTAAACCAACACAGTTGATAATATAATGTGGTATGATTAGTAATTTATGGTCATAAAGTGTTACACAGATTTGTCTGTAATTCTCTTCAAAGCTCTGCAACAGTAAGTGGCATGTTTCGATTACAATTTAAATTTCATTTATAAATGGGCGTTACTTAATTTGAATAATTACGTTTCAGAATTAAATATTTCAACAAAAGCTTCCATGGTGTAAGTTGTTTGCCTTGCGGTTTTAGCTTGGCTAAGTTTTAGAGACTTGCGACCTTTTTCTCCTGTGTTATTTGCAAATGTATAATAAAAATATACACAAGTTACGCATTATTCTCTCTATATGTGTAGCCATGGCTTTTGGTAGATAAATGTTCATTAGTTTCAGAAGCAGTCCACTTGTAATCCTGAACTAAATCATTTCAAACTTGTATACGAATGGAGTTACTTTGCATGCAAGTTTGGTTTGACATCCCATTAGATTTCTTCTTAACCCTATTCCTGTAGAATTAATCGTTTTTTTATTGGTCGTTCATGATAAGGAATATAAATTATTCAAGGATTATTGAATTCTTTGAATTTTGCATTTACATTTAACAGTCCCCAAAACTTCCGTTTTGGTGTCGAGAAAATGATGTACATGTTTACGTGTATACCAGGTCATTGTGTTTTCACTGTGCATATAGAAATATATAACACAAACTGGTACATACACATTTTATAAAGCTTCAAAATAAGTTTTCTGGGTTTCGTTTTTTTTTCAATATTCCACTTCGATTGATTTATACAGATGCAACGACTTGAAAAATTGCTATAAAGAAATAATGGATATCTTCACACGTGAATGCACATTTCCCCAGATAGTATCTTAGACCTAGACGGTACTAATATCTGTGATGTTGAAACAGTTATTGTGAAAGACGTTGTGAGCTCACCCTTCCCCATGCTGTTTTCAATGAGTTTATATTCTTACCACTGCTTATTCTGGGTCTGATCTCAACTGCTTATTCTGGGTCTGATCTCAATAGGTAATGGTGAGAGTTGAAGCAGTGCAATTTTACGGTTACATTTATTTTGGCGTATTTTGATCGAAATATCCCAAGTGTTACCTTTACCACATCGTCCCGAGAAAAAACATGTTAAATAAAAAAAAAAAAAAAATGAAATATGCTATATTGCAATTTAACCCCTATATACACGAACTGATGTGAAAGTGATAATTTGTTATAAAATTCAAATACTGAGAAATAATGATATATAAAAAACGATTCGAAATTATTAAAAAAAAAAAAAAACAATTGAAAGGCATGTATGTAATATATGAGCTTATTTACTATGCTATTGCACGAGACTACCACAGACGTTTTGTGGTGATTGATAAGTGTAACTTGCTGGATATACTATATTATCAAAGTATATTATTAAACGGAAAACATGCTAAAGATTACCTTTATTGGGGAACTAACACTTATACTGCATGGTGGAGATTATTTAATATAATGTGAGGGATTTTGAAATCTAAATATAAAAAATGTAAATATGCATGCAGATCATAATTATTTAAGAAACTCAGAAAGGCCTTAATGTGTCTAGACACTATCTGATGTAAATATATAGCAACCATTGCTATTATTCTTAACATCGCACCGTTATGTTAATCAGAATTACTACCTCAAAATTGGAGTATTTTGAAAGTGTTTGCTGCCTATAGACGTATGTTCTGATATTAGCTGATTGTGTAACCAATTTTAGCTGTTCGTAGAGTATACTCAAAATAATATACAGCATGTAACTTGAATTGTTACGCATCTTAATTAGAACATAGGGATGCCAACCACAGTTTGCACTAATCTGAATAAGATTGGTTGTCAAACATGCGTTCTCTGATATAAAACAGTGCTATTTTAACAAGTTGCCATGCTTACATATATGAACACTAGGTCCAGTTGATAAAGAATATGCACAGTTTTCACAAATGAATACACATACCAAGCTTGCTATCTGCTAGATTTAGCTGCTTCCACTATCATTATTTTACTTCTGATACGATGTAAGGGAATATCTGTTGTGAGCTATGATGATAAATCATGTTTCTGTAATGTATGAATTTCATATTAATATACATTTACTCTTGTTTACATCACACAGGTAGCTGACATTTCAATGGTACAGTTATTTAACTTTGACTTTATAGCCGAACGGTGTTGGATGAAAAACCTTTCTTTGACCTAATATCTTAATACATTGTTTGCTTACTTAATAAAACTTGCTTCTTCACTTTTCTCTGTTCGTTATAGTCTATATATACATTCATACATTTCAATATCCTATATACTAATCTAGCCTATATACTAACCAAAATAGTCAAAAGCCTATATACCTAATTAGCCTATACACTAACCAAAATACTTAGTTTAAATCCTATATACATATGCTAATCACAGTGGTCTATACTTATATTTGTATATACACTATACACTAACCAAAATACTTAGTTTAAATCCTATATACATATGCTAATCACAGTGGTCTATACTTATATTTGTATATACACTATACACTAACCAAAATACTTAGTTTAAATCATATATACATATGCTAATCACAGTGGTCTATACTTATATTTGTATATACACTATACACTAACCAAAATACTTAGTTTAAATCATATATACATATGCTAATCACAGTGGTCTATACTTATATTTGTATATACTTATTACTGTAGTCTTTAACCTATATTCTAATTACAGTATTGTATAGCCCATATATTAACAAGAATAGTCTAAAACCTATATACTAATTACAATATTATATAACATATATACTAATCAGAATACAAACTTATTACACTTAGCATATATCCCTTTTAGTGATTAGAAAAATCTTAAGCATGTATGCTAATTGAAATATTATATAGCCTATATACTAATTAGAATAATCTAAATCCTTTTTACCAAATGCAGTATTATATAGCCTATATACTTATAGGAATTGTCAAAATTTTATATACTAAATGCAATAGTTTATAGGCTTTATACTATATGCAATCTTAACGCAGAAACTCCAACTTTAATATTCATTTTATACACATTTAACGAGTTACAGTAATTATGTATTAATTATCAAGTAACAGAAATCTGCTTTAACTCGAATAGTGTCTACGCATTAAGCTTACTTCAGTGGTATATACATATACTCACCGTAATATGCATTTGTATTTAGATAAACATTCTCAACCAAGAACGGTGAATACACATTGTTCACATATTGTTTACTTTTCGGTGGGTATCGTATAGCTAAAGCACTACAAAAACAAGACTTACTTGTAATGCGCGGATAAGGTTGATTCTTTGGGTCGGGTACTCTTCTGTAAATATATAAGAGGGGAGAAAGTGTGACAGAGAAATGATGAATGGGAAAGATATAATGGCATTAGCCGGAGTGTCTTCTTAATCATAAACCGATACATCTTCATACTCAACGAGAAATATATCTTAGGTACTAGTTTACTATACACATTCACGAAACCGTTCTCATGTTCAAGCTTAGATTTTATGCTCAAACCAACTTTCTTGCAACTACTTACATCATGCCAAACAATCAAAAAGTCAAAAATGTTAACACTGAATACATTATTTTCCCAAATCATTGACAAAATAATACGCCATCATAAATTTACAATTGAAACAAGAAATCTGGTTTGAGCACAAAATCCATACTTGAGCACGAGAACAGTTTCATGAATACGGGCCCTGGTCTAGAGATATCTTTAAATTTCAGTCGTATTCAAAGCTGCCTTTACACAAAACATAAACGAACCACTTGTAGTAGAACAATCCAATATATAACGATAATAGTAATAATCACAAAATAATTAACGGGAAATAGATTATGATTACAAAGGAAGCTAGCGAATACAATAGATATAGCGATGGAATTTCATTTCTTTTTTGGGGTATGTGGTGATTAATACTGTATAACAATGCTTAAGCACATAACTGATAACTAAAACAACCATTGCATAAATGGGAAGCAATTTCCAATTTGTTAATTAGGCTTCGGTTGACTGCAACGTAATTGGTACTTTTTTTGTGAAAAAAATGCTGTATGAAAAGGTTCTGAGCAATGAACAAATTATTTTATTTGGAATTAAAACTGTTGTTATATGATGAGTTAAATATCCATAATCGTAAGTAACTAGTAAACGATGTGCCAAAGCTTCCCATTAACAATTAATATTTACTCTGTATCGAAGCATCTAATTGGAATTTTAATATATAATCTGTAATGATATAATTCGTTTGTAATTCTGTGATATGATATCATTGTGAAATAACAATGGCAATATAATTTCAGTGAAATAAATTGCAAATTAAAGCTGGTCAATATAATTAATTTTCTAGTCAAATGGTACACATTTCCTTTCCACTGATATTATAACCATTCTCATGTCATATCAAAAGTGTTACATTACCTTGATAAGTATTATTGAATATTGCTATTGTTTTATGAATACAAAAACAAAAAAACCCAGTGAAATGTTATTCCCCCTCTCAATCCCATATCATCAAGTATATTTTAACAATAGTATGTATTTTGTATGATATTTGTATGATGATATGCTTATTTTGTTTCAGGATTGAGAAGTAGTTTACCAAAGTCTCACAACAAATCATACAGGTAAGTTCAATGGAGGATTTTTATAAACCCGTTTTGTATTTCGTTAAAGCTTTAACGACATAATTATCTACCTTTAGTTTTGTTTTAAAATCTAATTTGAAGAATTTCCTGATTTTTGTACATGAATACAGTAGTTATAATGTAAGTACTTTATTTAATGAATATTGAAGCCAAAGCTTTTGACAAGCCCGGTACTTCGGCTATTACGTCACCAGTAATTTCTTATTGATTGGTTTCATTTATATTTTTACAGAATCTCTTAAAGAAGAAATCTTTGCCTTCTGGCTTAGACTTGTGCGACATGGCCACAGATTACCGATGGAAACATTTTTCAACTTACAAAAAAGTTAAAGAAGAGCATGCGTATATATTTCACAACAGAATAAGATTATTGTTTCGATATAGTATTTGAATATTTTGCTTTAGTTGAAACATAAACTGCCTCACGTTATAGGTGCAATATAAGTGTTCCTTGTTCTTAAAGTGCTGTACATGTATATGTCGATTTTACTCGATGCGAAAAGTTTACAGAAAATCCATACAGCAATTTCAGTTGTGTTTCTGTCATACTGAACTTTATGCCCGTGGAACTTTTATCGATAGCAATTAGATGATATAATTGTGATGTAGATTGTAATATTATCATTTTAAATAGTTCCTATTGCTAATTGTAGCAATATAAATAGATTGGAATGTTCATCTGTTGGTTTTAGAAGTTCTGTTTTAAGTACACGCATTTGTAATTGTATATTTATTTATCATTAAATGATTAAAATACTAATACTTTATTTTTATTTTTTTTTTTTTTTGTAAAATGAAAATGAAGAGTATACTTAATATCCCAAAGAGCTTTTATCCATATGGATATGGATTGATCCACATGGAACATATACAGGAAAATGGAATATTTATATACTGTAATAACAGAAAAAAACAGCTCTCTGTTGGTCCGTGTTTTACGCCAGGAGAGAAAAAGTATTCGCACACATACATGTAGCTATTGTCACGACCGATTTTCTGGACATGCATATTTTAAAGTTTTTTTTAAATAGGCTGTAATTACTGATGTCAGGTTTTAACGTCACCTCAATTGATTACATCTTTCAAAAATCTCTTTAAACAAGTTGGTTTGTTGGATTATTATGTTAATTTGTTTTCAAATAAAAAAAAGAAAACAAGAGGAGGTAAGAAACTCATTAGGCATAAACCAACCTTATTACATGTAGCGACTTTTCAAGTTAACATCCAACTTGTGCTTGGTAACAAATGAAATTCACATAGAATATGGATTTGATTCTCTTCCCACTGAACTATTTTCAACCTTTATTGGTCCAATAACTTGTACCCAGCTTAACGATTATACCGTGTTAATTGCGTTTTAAAATCTGGAGCCTGTCTTTTTTTTGGTAATGTTCTTTTGTTATTCTTTACCACAATTAATCAATTAACGACTATAAGGTGATTTATAATTACAGACGCACATCCATGTGTGTTGTGTATGGATGAGGTAGGGTTTAGTAATCAATGATTATTATATAAGGACACTGACATCTTTGAAATGCCGCCTTTGTTAATGATCAGATAAAGTAAAAACAAGGACGAATCCAATAGCCATGTTACTGTTGAAATCGTGTTGCGATACCACATTTCTATTTTGTATTTTGATATAAGAGTTACTTCCCTTGGAATGTTGACATGTAGGTAATGGCGCTTCGTTGTGAAATACACACAATGGTCCATAGTCCTATATATATTCACTTGTATGCTAGTCGGTGAATAGACCAAGGAATACACTTCGGGATTTCGGTTGCAAGTAAGTGTCTTCATCTACCCTGATATAATATTATGGGCTTTGCTAGTATTGTGTAACTATAAAGTTGATAACTTAATATATTTCATACTATTTTTATACATTGTACTTTATAGAGCTAAGATATATGTATACACAAGCCTTACATTAAAACGTCTGTTTAACCATGAGAGTAGAGACTTGATCTGAAATATGAACATATTTTTTGGCTGTGATAAAACGAATTTAAAAATGTCATACTATTATTATGGGTAAAGAGTAATAGATACAATTGTAACAGCACTAATATAATCAATATAGTTATAATTTATTTACATTATAAATACTATGCCATTTAGGTTCACTTCAGTTACTATTGGCAGAGAGGGTGGGTGGTTTGGGGACCGTGAAAAAATGATGATATATCTATCATTGAGTAGATTTACTAACTGAAGAATTGTACAAAAGACACGCACTATAGAATAGCACCTTTATAATTAGAATCAAATACAGTCGAGCCAAATAATGGATCAGCTATTTATATAACTCTATCGTACAGCTGAGGTGTTAAATGAAAGTTTGATAGAAGCCCCATTAAAACTCACTGACGTTTAGACAAAATATCATGCGCGGAAAAGTCGGCGGTAGAAACACTAGCCCGAGACCCCGGCCCCGACAACATATACATCTATCTGTCAAAGTGTCCAAGTCTGGTGTTAGGGCCAGAGGAAACTCGGGCTATAAAAACACGGACCTTACAATACAAAGGGACTTTAGTTTTTTCGTCGACATTCTGGCTTTAATGCACAACGACGACAAACTAACAAATAATCATGAATGTGCACAGGTCTACTATATATTTATGCTCTAGGTCAACTTAGTGAACGGTTTGTTAGCTTAATGAGATATTTACAGCTACCTCGCAACATTAAAAATCTACATTTTTAATTGCACATTGTATTTTTTACTCATCATTTAAAATAATTTGTGAAGTCGAAAATTTTGTCGAGATTCATCGATTATTAGAATGTTTGGCGCACCTCAATAAAGTTGGGGAATGCTTAAATGCTATGCATCTATACCGCAGGCGTCGGCGGTGACAGCATTAGGTTAAAAAAATGTTGAGGTCAGTTGTAATGTAAGTCTTGCTAGGTTTCGGTTTATTGTTCAAATTGAAATCTATCCATTAAACTGAAAAAAACTCAAGTCCATAATTTTTCAGTCGGTCAACAAATGTAATAATCAGCATCAATTTCGAATTTGAAATGACATTGTGCTCAACTAATAAGTACAAATATCTTGGGAATGTTATCAATGCTGCAGGCAAGTTTACCTCCCCTGTGAAAGATTTGTTTAATAAGAGTCAAAAGGTACTATTTGTTATAAAGTTACTTTTAAGGATGCTTAGAACAGTCTGCTTTATCTTGGGCTCGCCTTTCCGGGGATTGAGGTTGTTTTTTCACACTTGTCTAGGACACCATGTTGAACTTATCTTTCTCATTTTACAATCACCATGTACTCATGTTCATTATACAAATTAAATGACACATTAAATCGTGTTCTTTATGATAAAATAGGATTCAAGTAATGGCGTTGCACATACAGAGGAAACCAGGAACTGTTGGGAAATCTAGCGGCGACGCTAAGAATAAACGACAAAGAACTGTTCCTCCTCCGGAACAAGACAAAGAGGATTTAAATGGAATGGAAGTTGATCGCGTGGCATTTATTGGCAAGGAATCGAACTCTGTATCATCTGACAAAGGGAAGTGGGGAAACAAGGCAGCGGAAGGCGGACAAACGGGAGCTACAGCATCAACTTTTACTCCAAGTTCTAAACAGGTTTGTATTACAATAATAAATCTAGACATGATATCTGAAACCTATTCTCACATAACTTTTATCGGACTCGTACAACTTCAGGAATTGTTTAAATTCAACATTGTGGGACCCATTGTTTTATAGAAATATAGCTGTAAAGGACCAATTGGAAGAAACAATCAATTGATAACTAAAATGTTTTAAATGCATGTTCTCTAGCAATCTGTTAAACTGTAATACCAAGGTTTCCGACATTGATTATAATTTTGATATAACATATACATGTATATTAGATATGATCCGACTTTCCTCAATTCTCATTGGCTAAAATTGTTCACATGGAGGTTCATATTTTGTGATATCCACCTGATGTTTCTATTTTTAGAAACACCGAGTTAATATTGCATCTATGACGTTATAATCATTGCGAGATTACAGAGACCCGCTGTAAATTTCAGGCTTTATCAAGATAGATATACTGTAATTTCACTGAATAAGTTTCATGTCTAATATAAAACTTAAGATTTGATTCTATTTGATCCTACCAGGTTGGTATAACACCATATTGACCTCATCAACGGTTCATAATTGATATTTATGATGATATATAAGTTCCCGTTTATTATGGGTTATGAAACGAGTCCCAAGAATTTTTCAATTTAGCCAGCTTCTGGCGAGCTAAATCGAAAAAAAACTGCGAGTTTCATAAATGGAAACTCATGTAACATCTTTTTTTATCGCATTATCATAATTTGTGTTATTTGTTCGTGTACAAAAAGCAATTTACATACACCACTGAAATGTAAAACATTTAGACTCAGTGCTGAAGTCAATAACGTTGTGTAATTGTTTAATATAAAAAATAGAACAATTTTGTGATGAATAATATTACGTACCCAAAAAAAGCATGATGGGGATTTTCCTTGTCTGATTTTCTTTGGCTCTTCTATCTCAAAAATAGTTTTAAAAAGGAAAGATACTTTTTGAATATAACTTATACATTTCTTTTTGTATATAGATGCATTATTTTATGTATAAAGTGAAAATAGGGATTTAAAAGTTTATAAAGGTCAAAGTAAAATTCATTGTTACTTAACTAGACTATGAGGGGAACGGGCATTATGCTGAAAGTCAGAAGACCAATTGTATTGTCAAATGTCATTAGAATCTTTTCCTCCTTTATACTTCTTCAGGTGTACGAGGGCCCGCCGGCTGCTTACGTTTACAATATACGGAAAGCTGAGTTAAACAAAAGAGGCATAAAGAACCTTGAAGAGTGGGTGAAAAATCCAAATAATGTATACATTGGTCGTGACATGACATGTTATATCAAGGGAGCCGTGGGGAGTAAGTGGAGAAACCCGTTCAAGAAGCTTGATAGGAACGAGGCGGTAAAGCGCTTTGAGGAACATTTACGGTCATCACCGTCTCTCATGGCCGAACTTGGTGAACTAAAAGGGAAGAATTTAGGCTGTTGGTGTCATCCTCTGAGCTGTCATGGTCATGTATTAGTGAAACTTCTAGAGGAAAAACTGGCAAAGGAACAATCGACAACGTGATTATTGTGCAATGTTTTGATAAACAAACCCCGTTAGTCCTTAGAAAGATGGTCTGGTATCAAGTACATTTGGTTTATCGGGATTTACTGGCTGGGATTAAGTACAACCGGATTAGTGACGTCTAGCTAATCATGGATACTATGCTATTGTTTCAGTACAAACAACTTTGCTGAACTTTATATATGTTTTTTTGCTCAATTTTATCAGCAAGAATGTTAAATATTCTTCAGTATCCTAATAAGAGACCATTGAGAATACTTATTTGGTATTGTTACTGTACAGCATATTTAGTGTGATGTAAACATATTGATAATATGGTTGACTATGTTGTGCGGTTTGTCATGTAAACATGTTTACTATATTGCATATCTTGTGTAGTGTAAACAATGTTGAGAATATTCTAGAAACTGAACGTGTTTACTTATTGATATGTAGAATTAATTTGAATGTTCTCTGTGTATGGACATGTATGTTCTAGACTTGGAATAGTCTAGAATAAACTAGAAACTTAGAAGTATATATAAGCTCAGCTCTGCTTTGGTGGGTGAGCACTACCAAACACTGGGGATTATAATACATACACTTGTATTCATTAATCGGACACGGATTTATTCCATCATTTCACCTTGGATAAACGGATTAATTCATCACTTATTCTTGGATCTGGATACTGTGAACAGTGTTAAAGGATTCATTGGACATTCTAATTCTTATTACACAGAGAATATTGAGTACAATTTATTGTTATATTACTTAGAATAATATTGAATTTACCTGTAAATGTCGTTTTGTCATTGTTAAAATAAATTGTTAAATTTTAGGCAGGATTCATTGTTTATTTTGTTGGCTTTACCACGGTTTATTTCTGACCGTAACAGAAATTTGGGGGCTCGTCCGGGAGCGATCTAATTGCATTAATTTTGTAAAGAGTAAAGTAATCAGCATATTTGCTTTTATTCTGAAAAGTAAAGCCAGCAAAATTCATCATGACATCTATTGTAGAAGAATTTTTACAATCGCCTGACCAGGAAAAGTTTGAATCTTTGAAAAAATCAGAGTTGATTGAATTAGGACAAAAGTTTAGGCTGTCAGTAAAAACGTCTATGAGAAAGCTTGAAATTAAAGCCATTGTAGCAAAACATTTAGTTGATGAAGAAATTTTAGAATCTTATCAGTTTCCCTCAGAAGAGGCTGGGTTTTTTGGCTATCAGCTTGAATTAAGAAAGTTAGAAATTCAGGAAAGGAAAGAAAAGGAAGAAAGAGAAATTCAGGAAAGGAAAGAAAAGGAAGAAAGAGAAATGCAGGAAAGAGAAAGAGAAAGAGATAGGCAGTTTCAATTAGAAAAACTAAAGCTAGAACATGAAGCTAATATTAAACTGACAGCTCAAGGTTCAGGAACTTCA
Organism: Mimachlamys varia; assembly: GCA_947623455.1. Classification (NCBI taxonomy): domain Eukaryota; kingdom Metazoa; phylum Mollusca; class Bivalvia; order Pectinida; family Pectinidae; genus Mimachlamys; species Mimachlamys varia. The sequence continues at coordinate 44,007,931 of OX392534.1, read as the reverse complement.
CTTGGTCAAACAAGGACAGAATTTGATGCCGCGAAAAATATTAGGCTTGTACCTAAATTCATGGAAAAATCTGTTGATAAATGTTTTCCACAATTTGAGAAAGTTGCTGAAAATTTGAAATGGCCTCGTGCTGTTTGGCCTACAATGTTACAAAGTGTGCTCATTGGTAAGGCTGCTGAAGTTTACTCTGTACTCAGCATTGATAAAAGTTCTGACTATGACCAGGTGAAGGCCGCTATTTTAAAGGCATATGAATTAGTTCCTGAGGCTTACAGGCAGAAATTTAGAAATTACAAAAAATTTGACTCTCAGACTTATGTGGAATTTGCTAGAGAAAAAGAAGATTTGTTTGATCAGTGGTTAAGATCCAAAAGGATTGAGAAAAATTTTGACAATTTAAGACAGCTATTGTTGTTAGAGGAATTTAGGCAGTGTGTACCACAAGATTTGAGAACTCATTTAGATGATAGAGGTGTGAAAACTTTGAATGAGGCAGCAGTCATGTCAGATTCTTATGCTCTTACTCATAAGAAGACTTTTTTGACAAAACAAGGTGGTAGTAGTTTTGTGAAAAATCAAAGTACTGCAAGTACTGAAAACAAAAGTAGTGCTCAGTCAACTCCCCAGTCAACCTCTCATGTAGGTTCTACTTCTGGTCAAAAATTTAATCGAAATTCCAGTTCAGTCGGTCCAGACTCACTTCCTACTTGTGTTTATTGTAAGAAAAGGGGTCATCTGATAGGTGATTGTTTTAAACTTCAGAGGAAGCGTGAGTTCGATAAAAATACACAACCCCATGCTTGTGCCGTTAGGAAAAGTGACAGGAAGCCCTTTGTTAAGACTAGTTTTGAAAAACCTGATGTACAGGGTCACAAGTCCAGTTCTTTTGATTCTATGGAGGATTATAAGCCCTTTTTGTCTCAGGGATTTGTTTCACCTAATGAGTCTAGTGAACTCCAGCCTGTTAAGATTTTACGAGACACTGGTGCTGCTCAAACTTTGTTGTTAGAAGGTGTGTTGCCTCTGTCTGAGCAGACTTCTGTTTGTGGATCGGTTTTGCTACAGGGTGTGGAGTTAGGCGTCATTAATGTTCCCCTCCATCGTATTAACTTGAAGTCGGATTTAATCACTGGACCTGTTATCGTAGGTGTGCGGCCTACTCTTCCAGTTCAGGGGGTTTCCTTATTGTTAGGCAATGATTTAGCTGGGGGCAAAGTTGTGGCTGATCCCGTGGTTTGTGATAAAGTTATGCCAGTTGATCAGACCATTGATGAAGACCAGGATTTATACCCATCATGTGCTGTAACCAGGGCTATGGCGAAGAAACAGCAGACAGATGCTGAAGGTCAAGTGTCTGCCCCTGACAGTACTAGTTGTGTTCCTGACATTGACCTCAGTGACACATTTTTATCACAAATGTACGACAACCATTTTTTGCCATTTTTTGGCATGGTTGGATTTTATCGAAAATTTTGTCCAAATTTTTCCACTGTTGTTGGCCCATTGACAGATCTTCTTCGTAAAGATGTAAAATTTAACTGGACAGAAAGTTGTGACAAGTCATTCAGTAAAGTTAAATCACTTTTGATCAGTGGTCCAGTTCTATCTGCTCCAAACTATTCAAAACAGTTCAAACTTGCTGTCGATGCTAGTGATGTAGGAATTGGGGCTGTTTTATTTCAAGATGATGATGAACATGTAGATAGACCCATTTGTTACTTTTCAAAGAAACTTAACAAATATCAGCAAAACTATTCTACCATTGAAAAAGAGTGTTTGGCATTGTTGTCAGCTTTACAACATTTTGATGTTTATCTCAGTATTACTTTACATCCAATTCTTGTTTTTACTGATCACAACCCTCTCACCTTTCTTCATAAGATGTCAAACAAAAATCAGAGACTGACAAGGTGGAGTTTGTTGTTACAAGAATACAACATGATTGTTACTCATATCAAGGGTAGAAACAATGTTATTGCTGATGCTTTGTCTAGAGTAGGTTAGATGTTTATTCAATCAGACAGAGCAATTGCACAATTCATTTGCATATGTTTACAGCTATTATGTTTTATATCATTGTATTAATTACTAAAATTTTCATTAACATTCAATTTTTTTTAAAGGGGGGGAGGTGTTACTGTACAGCATATTTAGTGTGATGTAAACATATTGATAATATGGTTGACTATGTTGTGCGGTTTGTCATGTAAACATGTTTACTATATTGCATATCTTGTGTAGTGTAAACAATGTTGAGAATATTCTAGAAACTGAACGTGTTTACTTATTGATATGTAGAATTAATTTGAATGTTCTCTGTGTATGGACATGTATGTTCTAGACTTGGAATAGTCTAGAATAAACTAGAAACTTAGAAGTATATATAAGCTCAGCTCTGCTTTGGTGGGTGAGCACTACCAAACACTGGGGATTATAATACATACACTTATATTCATTAATCGGACACGGATTTATTCCATCATTTCACCTTGGATAAACGTATTAATTCATCACTTATTCTTGGATCTGGATACTGTGAACAGTGTTAAAGGATTCATTGGACATTCTAATTCTTATTACACAGAGAATATTGTGAGTACAATTTATTGTTATATTACTTAGGATAATATTGAATTTACCTGTAAATGTCGTTTTGTCATTGTTAAAATAAATTGTTAAATTTTAGGCAGGATTCATTGTTTATTTTGTTGGCTTTACCACGGTTTATTTCTGACCGTAACAGTATTTTATATGTGTATGTGTATAGTTCTTGTTCTTATTCTTGTCATACCTTCTGATACGGGGCGTTGAAGTCGGGTGTCGCACGTGCTGGTAGTGCGGTATGTGACTGTCATTCAGTGATAGTGACAGCGACAGTTAACATGTTTTTATTTTATAACTTTACATTTTTGTGTAAAAATGAGATTCCGTCGTATTTTTTTTTTGAATACGTCAATATTGACGTAGATTCACAGAGTATGTACGGGTATACGAGAGTTGTGAGTGAGTTTTGTTTTGTAAAATACTGTCTGCGATTATGCGCTCCATACAATAAAGAATGGAATTATTTTTGATGTTGTGGTTTTCTATCGGAGGGTGTGGTATTGAAGGGAAAAATAGTTTTCTAGAGTTTCGGTAAGCTGCATTCATTTTTATCAGCTAAATATTTATTTACTTTATCCGAGTATCGCTTATACTTTTCTTTGATGTCGGTATTTATTCAAATTACCTCAATTATCCACACGTAATACCGACTTACATTTCTCTACTCTGGCAGCAGTACTGCGCAATTCTACCGCCCACGCCACTATCAGTCATTGCTACGTAGTGTGTTGCCTTGTCTTTATGTTGATTTATTATGTCTCTCATTATTTTTCTTTATCTAATTCCTTATCCCTGAATATCGCTCTAAACAGCTATAGGTTAAATCAGTTACTTATGATATCATTTATACTTGTATATACATACACATATCATAATAATGCAGAAAAACGTGTTCAAACAAACTGTGATCAAAACAATAATATATATTATCAGTGTTGAATATCACAGATGAAACCATGTTGCTTATCATTAGCTTATATATATATAAATCATCGTTATACTCCTTCCTGTACCTATGGCTATTATACTAATGAACGGAGTGTACTTGTACTGGGGACTTCCCCGAACACCAACTCTGCTTATAAAAACATGTTTATTTAGGTGGTCAGTTGTGATGATAGTGAGTTATAGTCTATAGCAGAAATGTTGTACAGGTAAGTTACACAGGTAAATCAACTTCTGGTAACTAATCAGATTCTCAATAACTAATGATATTTGCAAACAAATAAATGATAAATAGGTACTGCAGTTGCACATTTAGGAAAATTAGCATATATTACACCTTCTTTTAGATTTGTGTAAATTATCATATATTTATTGATATGTATATAAGTTTTAGATTTGTGTAAATTATTGTCATATATTGATTAATTTATGCCTTCTTTCAGATGAATGTAAATTAACATATGAATATTGTCATATATTAGTCTAGCGTGTACCTTCTTTCAGATTTGTGTAAAATGTTGTCATATATTTAATTTCAAAATATTTTATTATTTATACAAGACATATAAACAAGTACTACAAAGAAATAGTATACAAATGTATCAATAAAATGAATAGAAAGCAGGTTTAGGCTGAGCCTATATAAGTCTTTTCAAACAAAGATAACCAGTATTCTTTATATATATATATATAAATAATATATAATACACTGACAAATCAATAGTTTATTTTGATGTGATGTAGATGGAGTTGGAAATTAACAGTATAACATTTTATCAATTAAAGATCCCTTTCTCAATCACTCTTGTACCTTTAAATGTATTATGATTTATATGATAACATTTTTAGAACTACCTTTAGTTATTAAAATATGAATTACCTATACATCTTGAATATTTAAGTGTTTTATAGACAACGTATACATATGTATGAGCTAGTATAATTAAGTATAGTTTAATTTCTTTCATTTGACATACCAACTATACCATTCAAAAACACCTTAATTAACTTAGCCTAAAAGATCACCCATATATAGAAACAATATGTCTGTGGCGGTCATGCTGTGTTATAGTATGGTTATCAAAGAAAATAGCAGGATATGGCTTACAAAGCTGAGAGTAAAAGTAGATGCTACTGTTTTAATTTGGATTAAAAATAATTTGCCATTCATTGATTAGCCCAACAGGGATTGATGAAAGGTCATCATTTAGCATATCAGCATGTGTATTAATATAAGGGCTTTATCACCATCTGCAATAACATATAGAGAAGTATCAACTGCAAACAAGGTTACGCCAGCTGTTATACCAATACATGATAGAAATAAAAAGGTCCAAAGAACAGATCCTTGAGAACCTCCTGCAGATACGGATACAGTATTTGATTTTTATCCATCAATTATTTCCCTTTTGTTTTCTGTCAGGTAATTAAGCTATCAACAACTCAAATAATATTTCTTTTAAAATCATTTTTTTGTAAAGTTGATACAAAATACCTACATGCCGAACCCTGTCAAATGCATTATTTATATAACAGAATATATTAGTTAAACATGTACAGATTTGTGTTTAATTTGTGTGACATCAGTTTAATATTATCTGTTATCGTGTGTTTTTTATATGTCATCCTCATTTAATGGTTGTCAGTTAAAATACTAATGTCTAATAATTATCTTTCGGTGCTGTATTAAACATGTATTATTTTAACATGTATGAATAGAATTTTTATTTGATTAACAATGTGCTTTAAATATTTAGATTTATTTTCAAGTAATGTAATTTAATTATTATTTTCAATTTATTGAATTTTTAAAAGATAATATTTAATAATCATTTTCTATTACTTAAAGCTGTATTATATGAAAATATTTTATTTATTTCATTACTGACTTAAGTATCATATCTACAAATTAAATGAGTTGACATTCTTAGTTGAAACAGACTATAACTTTAACTTCAAAGGATTTCCTATATAAACACCTTTCTTTCAAGTTACCAGAGTTGGTGTTCGGGGAATGAGCCCTTGTACTGTACGGAGTGGAATTCAGGTAAGGTTTTAATCAGATTGACTTGTATGTTGGGCTTATTGATCTCATACGTTAACATGCACTATGGTTGCCAGGTAACTGACACCCGAGGTTAATAATTAAAACTGGTATGATTCAGCTTCTAACCAGAAATGACTTCCAGACATAAAACTCCCAGGGTTCACAACCAAATGTTTACCATAAGAATTTAGGTAACTTTTTCAAATTTTGTATGAATATTTGATAGTCACATGGTAATTCATCTCGTAGAGTAAAACTAAAAATCCCGGGACACACGGAAAAAATGACAAAATTAACAAAATAAAATAATTCCAGTTTCCGAATGTAAAAGCTGAGCGAGACTTAAGAGAGTCGAACTTTGTACTCCAGGTTGCTACTCTTTATTTGTAATCGATCCAGTTATACATATATATACCGGTTCAACTTTCCTGTTCAAAACGAAGACTAGGGTAAGAACATGCACAATGCAAGTGAGACAGACTTCCTCACAACAGACATTTGTAACGAGACCTGTTGAAGCTGTTATTACTGGTTGTCGTCGATGAAGCAGAAGACGCTTAAACTTCCGGAACACCTGGATTTATTCTCTTGTACTTTTACAAATGTCTTTCCTTTGTTCATATTTTGCCCCTGGTTTAAAGGCCAAATATAAGTAACTTTCGGTAAAACTTAAAGCAAAAATCAAGCCCTGAATTATTTTCAATTCTTTGGAATTTTCATCAAGAGTTTCTTCTTAGTTACTGCTCAGGTTTACTTCGTTTTAGGCTTATTTTTGCATGGTTATCAACTGGATTTTTTTTTTCAGAAATTTTCATAATCACGAAAAATTTCCTGAAGTTACGTATATTGCGCCTTTAATCGATTGTGAGTTCGGATTATGATTTTGTTAATGCTTTGGTATTCTCTAATTTATTTTCCCATACGTTGTTATCTGGCGTCGTCTGGTGCCTTTTTGATTTAGCATCGTTTGTTTTGTTGTGTTTTACTTTATTCAGAATGTCGTTTTGTACACACTTCAGGTTTTTTTCTTGACATGGTAGGCATGAATCATTCGTCAACTTACTGTTAACCAACTTAATTTCGTGTGCGATTGATTTTCGTGTATTTCTCGGTTTATTAAAATTCGCGAAATTTAATCGCCGCGAAATAGTTTCAATCAGAGGTATGCCAAAATTAATGCATGAGTACTGTACGGTACTGTTCAAAGGATTTAAGACCGTAGTCGTCGCGAAATTAAATCGCTGCGAAATAGTTTTTCCATATGACATGCAAAATTATGTCGTCGCAAAAATTATGTGGTTTACAGTAACGTATTTATAGTGCTTGTGTCTGTATTTATGTGTGTAGCATGCATCTAAAAACGAAATAAAGAAAATAATCCTTTCCTGTCTTAGTGTTGATTTTGAATCCCAAGACATAGTATTATCTTCAGTTTCATCTATCAAAAACAAATTAAAACGTTGATACAACATTTCATTCAACAAAGGATACAAATTGTTTTTTCAGTATCAACCGTACTGTATATCGAAATTGTCGCATTCGTCAGTACACATATAATCCCGTCATATTTATATATTTAATCTAGCATATTGATTTTTATCTTTAGAAATCATACCAACCAATCAAGTTAAAGTAGAATACATCGCAATACATTCTAACACATCCCAAGTTCCATTGGCCCGTTTTCAGTAGTCGTGGATCAATACAGACATATACATATGTACATATCTGTAGCTGACCACGAAACTCGGAGACAATCTTTAGAATGAAGTAGCCGGCACAAACGATGTTCAGCCAGATTTTTATCTTGGTTTTTGGTTGGTTTTGCTGCACTTACGCATATATTGTTCCAAGCGGCAGAGAACCAGGTACGTATCTTTTATTAAAAGTTTTGATTTTTTTTAACGAATATATGCGATAACATGATTTATTCGATATGATGACGTTGTTATATAACCATTACATTTACTTTGTCAATTAAAAAACCTACCTACATGTACATGGTATCATTTGATTTGTAATACGATGGATTCAATTGCATTTTATGGTTTCTATGACGTCTTAAACCATTTTCAATTGTGGCTTATTTATTCTATAAAATAAACGGACGGGAAGAACGACATTGATGAAATCATCAATGTATAACGCGTAATCTTACGCGTTATCATTCATTTAAGCTTTAAACTACATTCTTTGCCTTATAAGAAAATATATGTACGGCCTACAATTGAACAAAATATTACCCAAAGAAGCTATAGAATGTTGAATTTACAGGACATCCATGGCAGGCGCCCCTTAAGGCGCCGACAGGAACTTATCATTTGCTTTGCCTGCATGGAACAGATATTTTGAAATAAAATCCGCGGAAAACGGATACCTTGACCTTTAAAATGTTTCTATCTTTAATCGGCTAGAATATTTTCTTTTTTTTTTGCACTGATCTTGTCTAAAGGATGTTAAAAACCACACTTTGAATAACTTGTCGTTACTATACATGAAATCGGTTAATTATGACGTCATACTTAGGAGGCATGATCGCTGTGTTTGAAATTAATCCCAACAGTTAATCTCATTTGAGTAGTGGCACGGTACATACTATACACATTTTCGTAGTACACGATTTGAAACTATACAGAACTAGTTTAAGTTTACATCCAAATTAATAAATTAAAGGGGTTTTATTCATCTGGCCCTTCTGCTTCTACATTAGTTTAGAAATTAGGGATTATCAATTTTTGGCCCCTAACATCACTGAAGAGTCCTAGGAGGACGAAACAGCCGTATGATGCAGTTTCATTCATTTTTTCGGCATACGGTATCTATAATTAAATTTAAAAGGTGCAGCATATGTGTGTGTTACGTCATCTCTTTGAAAAATGCGTAACGTACGCGGTGACATCAGTCAGCCATGAAAATGATTGTAAGCGTTCTGTTGTTTTTGTTGGTAGAGATACAGAGGGGCCCGAATGTATGCATGTATATTTAACTGATAATCGTGACGCTTATATGCTCGTAGTTTCAGATTGGTAACAACGTATACATTATTTCGAACAATAGGCCCCATGAAACAATATTTACATCTCTGCCTTCTTCAGCTTTATAAACTCTAGATCTGACTTCGAATAGAGGCTCGGCGGATTGATTTCTGTTTCAAATATGGCGCCGTTCACGCTTCAGGACGAAAACTATTTGTTTACAGCCATCGCTTGATTCTTTCAACATCTTAAAACATAGAACAAATTTGCGATCCATTACGCATAAAATGTATAAAATAAATGGATGCTGGTAAGTTCATATTTAATTAATGCACACTCCAAATTCTTTGATGGTAATGCAAGAATGGCCGCTTTCTGTTGCGACGTTCGACCGCATCACTACCAAATCAGTGTGTCAATGCGTGTAGCGACCATTGTTAGTGAATAAGTATGTTCGAAATGCTAGACACATTATCAAAATAAAAATTCAAATGTGAGGAAATGTAGAAAATGTTTTTGTTCATTGCGTATTTCGAAATCCATCGATGTCGATTTACTTGAATGTCGATTTACTTGGATGTCGATTTACTTGGACTTCTGCTGAGGTCCTTCGGCAGTATACTTCAGTGTGGCAAAAGAAAGAAATCCTTGGCATGCTGTATCGATTATTTGATTATGTAGATGCAACCACAGGCTTTTTTTTGCGTTCGTTTTTTCAAGCAATTCAGAACCCAAAGCTTTTCGCTCAATGCAATATCAACAATCGTTTCAATTTAGCTTTTATTCCACTTTGAGAAGCGGTGCTCTTAACGTGGCTGACTTTGAATCTCAAAGGGAAATATTTTATGACCTATTTATATCCTGAAATATTCAGAATACAATAACTTCATAATAAACATCTTTGTCCATTTAAAACCCCTTTAAAAATTCTGTCTGACCTTTGGTGGTATGTTAGGGTTTAATATTTTAACATTGGCAAAGATCGTCAAATGCTGCTGTCAATCGATAATGGGTCACTAGGGGACCATTTTTGATACATGTATAGTCCATCTCGCTGTCAGAATGTAATGCTATCAATAATACATATATAGTAATAATGATTCGAGGTTCTTATATACAGCTTCATTACAACCTATTGTTCTCAAAATCTCAAAGCGGTTTGCAAATTATTATCTGTGGTTATAGGGCCTTAGCAACCAGACAATATAGTTCTCAATTCCCTTTGGGGCATACAACCGGTGCTGCCATTTCGGCGCTCACAACTAGCTTTTTACAATTTATATGACAATCCAACCACGTACTCATTTACAGCTGAGTAGACTGGTACAAGCAGAGTAAAATATCTTGCTCAAGGATACAGCACAATTGCCGGGACCGGGATTCGAACTCGCAACCCATCGATCACGAACCTTCCATGATGCGCAAAAAATGAGTTTGCAAAACTAAATACATTAAATTATTGAACCGGTAGACATCAAAAGCAAAGAAACAATGCAAAGTAAAGTAACAAAGGAATTCGAAGTGTATTATATCATATCTAGTTAAGTGAATGGTCACGTGTTCGATGTTTGTTTCAGTTTGTTTGTCAGTGAACTGTCAGAATGGCGGGAGTTTGGTGGCAGAAACATGCCAGTGTAGCTGTACTGATGCGTACACAGGACTTCTTTGTGAAACAGGTAAGTGTGGATTTAGAGCTTTAAAAATTGTATTTTTAATCCCATGTATTTATCCATGTTTCAATTCTAATTTGTTTTGCGTTTTTTTAACGAAAAAAAAGTTCTCATTGATATGAAAAGCTTTTCTTTGTAACCATATTATTGCTATGTTTGGTTTGTATATGATATAGAATTTGAAGCAGAGTAATTTACTCTGAATTTATATACATGTACCTTGTGTCTGTATACTGCGTAGACGTTATAGTTTTGCAACATTTCTTTAATCTTCGTATATCTAGTGATCATTATGAAGATAATAAATAAAAAAAAAACAATAACGTTTATAAGCCAATTTCATTTGGAAATTCAATTATGACAGGAAATTAACATTTTCAATTCGATATAAATCCCAACTGACTTAAAGAGTAACTGTAGTGCAAAACCATCTTTTGTGTATGGAAAGATTGGTAAATAGTAAGTGAGATAATTCTCACGAAAACATTTTTTTTGTAAAAATTACGAAGTTTTGGCCATTTTTCTAAATTTCACACCTGAACGCAAATCAGAAAATCCCCGATTTTGCCATACGACCGGAAGTGACGTCACAACGGTGACCGCACTGATAGACTTGTGTAGTCATTATATTAAAATTATATGAATCGTATCATGACTTGTTATTTGTATAGAGTCTTCTATTCAAGAATATGACACTTATTATATATCAAGGTTGTATGGAGTTCATTAATGACCCTACTGATAATTCCAAGGTGTTGTATGCCCCAGGGGGCCGTAATTAGTGGTGGGGGGGGGGGGGGGGGGGTCGGGAGTTCCACAGGTGTGCGGCACACGTGGTCATGATCACTCGACCATAAATCAATAACCGCCGGACTCGCTAACATGATAAACAAGTTATTATTTTTGCGGAAAGACTTCAAAACATGCACTTGATATGATTAGGTATTGATTTTCTCATATTTTATTTCATATAACACCGCTAAAACGGCGTGTGTATTCACTGATGGTCACGTTGATTGCATGCACATATCATCAGGAACTGATCGTAACCCCTTTTAAAATGCACGCTGAAAATTTTTAATGCATGTCGGTCGGCTGTATAAATACAAAACTACCTAGAAACAACCTCAAACAAACAGATAAGGAAAAGGATATTTGTGTTGCTTTAGACCACGGACTTAGATATAATCTAATTCCGTGTATAGACTCAGAACTTCGAAATCATATATTTTATTGTACTTCAAAGAAGAACAGTTAGTAACGTCATATAGAACGACAAGACCAGCCTTTTTATACGTACAATACGATGTACGTATATTGGAAAATAAAAATATATAACTTTTATCAATGCTTTCGACCTGTATAAACTGTTTTGACGGGTATCACATTTCGACTTCTTTTATCCTTATATATGTTTGAGAAATTATAGGTGTGTATAAAAGTTAACAGCTTTCTATCCATTGATACTTTATTTATGTCTATGCAGTATAAAAAAACATTTCAAATCGTGAATATTGTAAAATAAATAGAATATGAGCGAAATCCTAATGCTACCTGTCTTCAGGCACATACATCGAAATAGAAATCAAGAACAATGTATTTCGAATTCAGTTTGAGAAAAAATAAGATTAGATCTTTGAAAACCCCTGTGTTTTACTGTCAAGAAATGAACATGGAACATCTTTTGAAAATAAGATGAGAAGATTACTTAATTGGTTTTAATCACAGGCACTTGTGGCCAGGAGAATAGTCATCTAAATATATAGATAATTTGCAAAATATGAATAATTAAAATAAAATATAAAAACTGACTTGAACAATTTTCTTTTTATGTTATAAATCATCTAAAACCATAATGAAAGTAATTGCCAAATTTCAGCTTGATACGTCAAGCGGTTAAATTTCACAAAGAAAGAGTGTCTGATAGTCGATTTTTTGTTAAATTAAACCGCTTGACGTATCAAGCTGAAATTTGGCAATTATTTTCGATATGGTTTTAGATGATTAATGACATAAAAAGAACATTTGAAAATTCATTTTTTATATTTTATTTTAATTATCATATTTCGCCATGTTATCTATATATTTAGATGGCTATTCTCCTGGCCACAAGTGCCTGTGGTTTTAATCCGCATTTTATTCGTTTATGTTAAAAATAAAATATGAAAAAACTGTGATACCGACATACCAGGAACGTATATGTGCATATATATACATCCCTGAGACATATCAAGCAAGTTTTCAATAGAAATTTTCTCGTTGAATAGAAGAGTAAACTCGAAATTAAAAAAGTGTCATATACTGTGTGAGTTGAGTGTGGGTTACGGAGATTTCAAAAGATACACGTGCACTCGATAGTCTATGTTCCAGTCGAGATCTACATGTAACAACAGATTAAGAGTACACATTTTGAAGTTATAAAGAGGGGATAATAACCGCAACATACTCAACTATTACAATTTAGTTAACTTTGATAGCCCCCCACCCCCCACCCCCCACCCCCCATCCCTCTCCAATGTTAACTACTTGCTATTTGAGTAACAAGTTACATGTACGTGTGAAGTTATCGACCTGACCAGGTAGATTATCCCGCTAATCTGATTACGTAATATAATGGACACTAACATGAGATGTACAATATTCAAAGGTATTATTATATGAGTCACTTGAATCATTGGATAAATGATATGTATAACTGACATTATAAATGACACAGAGTATTACAATATGATAGCGCATATATATATGGGTCCATAAAAATGAATTTGAACAATCAATAAACACTATATTTATGAAAGAATCAAAATAAAGTTATTTCAATGACGATTTCAGATTATTCTCCCGACCTCCATATTATGGTACGTCCCTTAATTTCATTGTATAATACATTTTGAATCATTAATCAACCAGACGTACATATTACTATTATATATATAGAGACATAGGACCCAATTTCTTGTGTTCCCGTTGTGACGTCACCAATACGTGTGCACAACTTTTAGCGGTTCGCGCACCGCGAAGTTTGGTTTTTTACCTGTTTTGCCTAACGCTAATTAAGCGCACCGCTTAATTAGCGTTAGGCAAAACAGGTAAAAAACCAAACTTCAACCTGTCGTAACTTTGTAACCGGTCGGCCGATTTCGATGCGATTTTCGACAATGTATTAATGCCGACACAACGAGTCTGATCATTTCAGTTTCTATTTGCATTACAGTTACTCTTTAATGATAGCCGCTATTTTCCAACTAATTTTCAATTAGAGCTTGCGTTGTGGCGGACTGTTTTTACAGTAAACTACCAAGAAGGGATTGTCTTTCGGTACACTCGACAAAAATTGTCTATTGTTCCTGATCAATTAAAAATATTATGTTGCACCAATCATACTTAATTAAAGACTCAAATGTCATCTATTGATCACACTTTAATTATTATGCTAAAGTTGCATTGGAGCAATCTTAATGAAACATTGAATATATTTTAGGCCAATTGTTTAAAAGTACAAGATATATTGTCGTTAAAAAGGACATTTGATCGAAAAGTTTCGAATTTAAAAGAGCTTGTTCTGAAAAATGTATAATTAAAATGCCATCAATCAGAGGTTGTTTTCCTATATGTTGTTAAGCTGTTGGTCAATCAAAGTGGCCGGAGGGAGAGTATGGTCTTCCTATGTCCGCCTTCGGCTGTCCAGAAGAAGATAGGTTTGGTTGGAGAGGAGGACATATTAATCTGACATTACCAGAATCCTCCAGAATGCAGTTGTGGAACGATCTAGAACAAGCTACATTTGAACCACACATAATGGGACCATTCCACACACATGTTATGCAACTGAACTTCTGTTTAAAACGACTCGGTTCCCTGCGGAATGATTCAGTAGAGAACTGGCCACCAGGAGAATATTGTCTCTTCAAAGTAGGCGATAGATGTCCAGCCGGAGGTATGTGCGTTCTTTATTTCAAAATGATTCATTTGATAGTATAACACGTATGAGGTCTAACAATTGTATATTGTGAAAATGTTATGATTTCTACATTTAATGCTAATTGGTAGTTCCTATATATTATTTATTTACAACGTAAGTTGATAATATATAAGTTGACAAGTTGTCTCAATCCAGTTCAAAAACAGATTTATTCTCCGTGACGATATTTGCACTATCTGTCTCACCCACGTGGTGTGCATAAATTCCGTGCTGCCATTTTGGTGCTCATAGCTAGCATTCTACAGTTTTCAGCATTGGCCAGTCATTTACTAATTGACAGTTTAGTTAACTGGAACAACCAGAGTAAAATATCTTGCTTTAGGACACAACGTACTGTCATGACATTACTCGATCCCGTCACCATTCGTGACTCCTAAACCTACAAAAATAAAAAAATAAAAAAAATAAAAAAAACAACAACAAAACAAAATCAGCTGTAAAACAAAAGTTTTACAGCTGGTTCACTAGGTTAGGATACTGTTTATCACTGTACTTCTATCCCTTTTGTATTAACTTAAAGGTGTAATATGTAATTGTGAACTCGATCTAAAATTTAACGTAAAGAATTTCATTTTCACCGATAAAGATAAACATGTTTGCAAGTGCTAGTATTAACACGTAAACTGATACAAAATAAAGAAATGGACACAATATATGACAAAATTACAACATAGTTAAACGTCACCAAAAAACTAACCTTTATTGACACCCCTTCTACAAAATGTTTAAGGTAAACAGAACAAAGCAATGGGAGCTACTTGTGCCATGAGTTAAGATTATTTTATCCAATTTCAAGGTTAACAAGGAATCGGTCTTGAGTTGGTATTGAATATTCAATAATTATGCAGAATAGGTATTCATATGGGTATTGACAGCTTTTCTTAAAATTGGGTTAGAGGAATAACTAAGAATCCCTGTCATACAGAAAAAAAAAGAATAGGAAAATCCACGTTATAGTTGTACACACAGAACGTCTCCTTATTGCTTGTTTTTGGGCGTGACATCTTACGTGCGATAATACTAGGGTCCTTCCGTTGTTCTGATAGGTCAGTTGATAAGAACATCAGTTTTACTATCGGGAGTCATTGGTCAAATTCCGGGTCAAATTCCGGGTCTAACTCAGTTAAATGCAGAATTTCATAATGTGTATTTGCTTTTGTATATCTAATCGGTTACCAATTTTCATTAATGATGTGATGATAGAAATAGATTCCGAAGCAACGCCATCTCTGTAAGGAAATGCTATGGAGATCTTTGATAAGATACCCATATATCAAATATCTGAAAAATTACTTGTGTCTTGTTAGATTTTACAGAAGGACACATGACGATACGCGGGTATACGTTCGACGACACTGACCTTGAAGGAGCCTTGCCTAATGTCAGTTACGGCTCGGGAGATTCTTCTTTACAACTCAACTTCTGTTGTAGGAAGGGATTGGGAACCAAACCGTCGATCTCTCTTCCACATACATTTCCGTTCATTTTATTTAAGGTAAGTGGTATGAAAGCCGAAGAATGCAAGTTCCACTGAACTGTTGTTTCTCATCTGAATTGGACTTCTCCTTAATTTTTGAGATGTTTCCTTTTCCAGATAAATCAATTTTAGCAAGAAGCAGAGCCAATTGAAGAAAAAGTAAAGAAAATGTGTATTTCATTTTCGAATTTAATTTTAGTCCTGCTGATAAAAATCGGATAATAATGCAGCATCAACAAAACCAACTCAAACGATAAAAAAACAAAAAAACCTAAATCTAAGTCACATCCAGGTAAATGTCACTTTCTTAAAGTCAGAAAAGGGGTTTTGGGTTTTCTTTTCGATTTTTTTTTTATAATTTTTGAATTACAACATTTTATAACAAAAGTGGATGTTTTTGAATATGCTATATTGTTGTGTTGGTAAATCTTTCCTTTGATCATATTTCTCCCATATTTAATCGATTTTATTTCCGGTTTTGGTTTTGTTGACGCTTTAGTATTTTCTTGAATTTATTAAAGATGTAGAACATTTTTCAATGAACATTTTTGGGAAAAAATGCTTAAGTTCCTCAGCCAAACATCTGTTGTTAACAGAAATTCGTTTATATCAAAGTTAAGTAAAATGTTGAGAGATTATTCATCCAAGCCATGTTCATGCAGAAAACGTGTTTTATTACAGTTTTACCAATGACATATCGAAATTACTCATCCTAGTGATAGTTTTTAAACTACTGAGTAATATGATATTTTTCACTAATGAAACTTTTTTTTTCTAATTTGAGCAATCAAAACACTGTTTACAAACGACAGTGGGCAGTATACAAATCTGTTTAGGGAGGTTTTGCCATGGAAATGTAATACAAGAAATATGTAACAGTATCTTTCAGTAATACTTAATATATTTCACCCGTGGGGATAATACGCACTCCTGAAAAATATTAAAATGTAAGCCATACTCATGAATTATATTTTGTATTACTGAAGACTATTAGATATCATTTGTTTCCTCTGTTTGCAGTATTACATTTATCTTCAATCAGGTTAACATCGCTAGTGATAAAGCACTATCTCTTATTCAAACATTAAATATAATCGATCGACGTCTGTGTTCTTTGTCATCACATGATACGCAACACGTGAACCTGACTGTGTTGCGGGATAAAACATAACATAATATCAGTTGATTGTGTACTCATAATCGTCGATTAAATTGGAAATCGAATTGCAAAAAGCAATATCCTCAATCGCATTCATTGAAATCACCATAACATATGTAAGCATTGTTTTGATGGCGTCATACATCCTTTGTAGTAAAACACGAACGTTTATAAATACCTCCTGATTATATTACAAATTCATGTATCACAAAAATATGACAATGTGTTATTTGTTAATTTCCCTTGAGGAAATTATTTTGTAATATATCTTTCTTCATTCGAAATCATGTTGATAATTCTAAGCAGCAATTTCCCGAAAAAACCCATCACTATTACATTGTATCGACATACATTCCGGAGCGACAGGATATTGTTGTTTTTATATGACATTTACTGAAATAATCTGCTTTTATGATTGCAAGGAAATTGTTTTTCTACCACAATACCCTGTGTTATTCCACTCTCAGACAATTGTATTCACGTGCTGACTGTTGGATAAATATATGTTATATGTCACTAGTGGAATAAGACCTTCATGACTTTTGATTGGTTGAGAGGTTGAACTTTGACCGAAAATCACCTGGGTTAATGCTACGTGCTGATTGTTGACGTCGTCACAATTTGGCTGGAATATATACGAAATGATATGTTTTCGCGTAAATATCGTCCGCGATGCACAGAAAACAACACTGCCACTGCGACTTAAAATAGTATTGTTGCAGAAATGGGTCATACGAAAAAGCTCGTGTCTTTTGTAACTTTAAAAAAACAATTAACCTGAGTGAAATAGATTCCTTATCCAACAACCACTCGTTGTGTAACCTCTATTTATCTCGCTTGTTTAAAAACGCTATTTTATATCAATAACGGGTACGTTGGGTTACAGAGTGGGAATTATTATTTTATTATTTTTCCTCCCCAAGGATGCTTACAGGAATTAATTACATAATTTGGCATAAACAATGTTCAAGGTTAATTATCTAAATAAATATTAAAAGACTATATATGTACTACTTTTAATAATATTTTGTAGAGGGTCTTTGACCAACATATTGGAATATTGAAAGTGTAACTCTTTAAAAAAAAATCTGCTCTGTGGGTGCGGCGGGGCTCTCCTTGGCCAGATATCGACATTGTCAAAGAGGGCTTTAGGGAGAAATGTTCTAATTGTTTTCCTTTGCATGATGTTATTTTTTTATACCGTAAAATGGTATAAAACAAATGGTTTTCGTCGTTAGTTATTTACGTCATGCATTCGCTTTTTCTATTTTGGTGAGAAATCTTGAAATCGGGGTCTCTTTTAAGGGAGCATATAAGTAGAAAAATATGAAAACTTTTCGCCTCATGCACAATATACAAAGTTTTTTCTTAATTTTCATTTATTTGAAATTTCATAGAGTGACTTATCAATCAGCAATGTAATCGATTAGATAAAATAACATCAAAGATTAAAACATTTCGATTCATTTAATTTTAATGATATTTACGAATCATGTTTTTGGAATAAAACTTTTTTATTCTAGATACAGATATTTCTAAAAAAAACACCTTACATTGCATAAATACGAACTGCAATGCGTTCTTTGAATGTATATAGCGTATTTATAAAAAAAATTACAATGTATCATTTACATCGTCATAAACAATACATTTTATGTTCAAGGCATACCTGTATATCCGAAATGCAAACATAATCTACTTTGTTTTGAATTTGAAACACGAAGGGCTCTGCTGCAAGCACCTGTCAAGAAATCAACAAAATGGAAGCGAAGGAGCAACTGTTTTTCATGACAAACGAAAGAGTCAACTGGGAGTTTTCCGGGGACATTCCTAACGTAGACAAGTCTGGCAGACACGTTGGTATACCGTACTGTTACTACTACCCTAAAGGTCAGTATCATCCACACTTCTTACACGCGCATATACAATTGTCTCTTCTCATTATTTCTTTCCCGTCTTCGGCATTCTGGCAACCTACTTACATTATGCAATTTGTTCTTAGATGTAAATCATGTTTGGTTGTAATAATATTTTATTTAATAAATACATAGACACATTCTATTTTAACAAATTGTTTGTTTTCAACTGAGAGATTAATTATGTAGCCTTACATTTTTGAATAATTTAGTAATAACCTGGCATAAAAAAGTATCCCCACTCCCCACAAAAAAAATACAAAAAAATAATCCAAACTTTAAATCGATTACCAAAGACATTGGGCAAAAACACAAATTGAAGAAAAATTGACATGGAGATTCTTGAAAAAGCACCAGGTGTTCCAGAAGAGTAATCGTCTTCTTATACATCGACAACACGCAAAGCTAGGTCGCATCCAAGTAAATGCCATGGTTCAAAGAGAGAACTGAGGCATCTTTCTCAATCACAACAAACAGGCATACTAAAAAGCATATAAAAACGTCCAACTTAATATCATACAAAAATTAAGGTTACAGAATATTTCTCCTTGACACCAAGCTTGCTACCATACATTTGACATTGTACTTGTACATTACATCCGCTACTTATAATACGCCTATGTGAAACCAATTAAAGATTTTTTCGTGACGAATCAAGCTCAGCTTCATCTTCTCTACTTTATATTTCATAATTACAACATACGCAAAACAGGTTAAGATATCTTAAACAATATAAAATGATATTTACGTCAATAAATGTCCACATTACATTCACCTAAAGAACTCACTTCCTTATCGTTACCAGCCCGTAGGGAATGCTACTATGAGAGTGACGAAGGCGCGTCATATGATGGTCGTCAGAACGTAACGGAGAATGGTCAAGCGTGCGTCCACTGGCTGACCCTGCCGGACGGCTATTTTAACAACAGTCGTCAATGGCACTACGAACTCGAGGAAAACTACTGCAAAAATGTACTGTTAGGTACATATTCGTTGAAACCGATGTGCTACGTTGACATGAAATGGACAGACCAATTCTGTGATGTCCCTATATGCGGTATGTGATTAATGAATAGGCCTGAAATTAATATTTTTCCTATGTTAAACGTTTGCTGAATAAAATACAAATGAAACTTAAACGCATTTTAATCTTCAAATAATGTCGCAATAGAGTTTTGGTTAAATTACAATTGGCTACATAAGGGTATATACAAGTTTGAAAAAGAAAATAATGGGGAAAAATGTATACAAATTAAAAAACATACAGCAATATATCAAACATTTTGACTTGGCCAACTTCTTATTATTAATGAAGAATGTGATCGAAGTTTGAACAGCTCCTAATATTTGTGATTTAAGAGGAAGAACCAGGGGTAGACTACATTGAAACACGCAAGCCAGTGTATACATCAGTGTTTGTCGATGTCAATGGACCTTTCTTCGCCGTAGATGGAATCGAGCGTAAGTCCTTTTCATTTGTTGCAGGATATGTGTGTGTTACGTCATCTTTATGATAGGGGTTGGCAGACTCTGCTGGTGGATATTTTAGTCCCCGAGGTTTGCTGGAGCCTCCATAGCCACAGTTAATATCAATAGAGTATACGTAGTGGCACGGTACATTATATACACATTTTCCTAGTACACTATTTGAAATTAAACAGAACTAGTTTAATTTTACTTCTAAATTCATAAATTAAAAGGGTTTTACGCTCCTGACCCTTCTGCTTCTACATTAGTTTAGAAATTTTGGATTCTTACCTTTTGGCCTCTAGCATCAGTGAAGAGTCCTAGGAGGACGAAACAGCTGTATGATGCAGTTCAATTTTTTTTGGCATACTGTATCTATTACTAAATTTAAGAGGTGCAGCATTTGTGTGTGTTACGTCATCTAATAGATCTTACAGTTATCCAGGAACAAGTCTTTTCGAAACCAAGAATTGCTTCTAATTTGTATAGATGTAAACGTCTTTTCGATTGTGAAGTCATTACATTGCCAGGATATGGTTGTTAATATGCAGGAAATTGTACTTAGGCTGAAAACGTCGTTTGATTAGCAAGTTAGTGTTATTAAAATAGTATTGACATTATGTCCCTAGGTGTACCAACATTGGAGGCAGTTCTCGCTTACGAAATGACCACAAAAGCCAACACTGATATATCAATGACAGCGTAAACAAAACAAAAAACAATGATATTCTGTATTTATTCTGTCTTTCGTCGTATCAGTCTTCCTCTGGCATCTGTCTGTCTCTCGCTACACGTCTGAACATTGTTTCATCCATCAATGTAATTGTATAACAGTTTGACCAGTCCACCTCTGTTGTAAACGTGTCGCGCGCAGACGGTTAAAGCATTGGTATATCAATATGACGTCTTGGTATCAAATCCTGAGTTGGTTTTACTGATTTTATTTTACACAATTAAAATAGTTTCAAAAACTTCACAGAGTTAATGACAGCGTTACTGGAGTCTCTAATATCTTTACAGATGGATCCTCGTTTATGACATTCAGGCCACAAGTAAAGCCGTTTTTCCAGATTGATCTTCAAGAGTGGTATGAAGTTCATGCGATTCAGGTTTATCGGAGCACAAGTACGTACTATACCAATATCATTAACTTATAAAACATACGACAGTCGTAAAATTATATAATAGTATTGATTTTACAATTCATTGTACGAAAACGTATGTCTGTTGCCACACCATATTACAAAAGTAACTATACAGCATCATACATCTTAAACATTTTCATATCACATTTTTACCATAATAGACAACGACAGATTTGATATTTTTATGCACTCCCATAGGCACAAAGATATTCCTTTAAGCGGGGCTAGCAAACTGTACATACAGATTGTTTATCATTGGAATGTATTTTGTCCACCAAAGCCTTAAATGTTACATTCTTAAGATATTATATTTTGCATACATACATAGCAGCTACTACTTCGATTTAGCAAATTATTAACAATATGTTCCATTCGGGTAATATTCAAAACTTAAGAGACTTCCAAACTCAAACTGTTTGTCTGAGATTCTGATTAAACGAAAACCGTAAAGCATGCATATACAGAATAACGGATGCAGGCCTAGAAGACAGAAAGGCCTAGCGGTCAGCCTCGTGTCTTATTTTATATACATTGAAACAAAAACTATAAAATATACCACTTTGATTAATGGCTGGATTTAGACGAAGTAACTATCCAAAACAAGTGTTGTCATCTAAACAAAATCGTCATGTAAAGATTGAAGGCAGTTGCGTTAGTAATATTTTTTTCTAAATTCTTGGCCGCTTGCATCATTGAGGAGCAGCTGTGTGATGCAGTGTAAATGTAACGGCATACTGTATCTATTATTGATCAAGATTGATTTATGTAAAATTGGTTAACTTGTTTCATAATTGTTGTAAAATAAATAAAGTTTATATATTTATTACTGAACTTAATAGATGCAGCATGTGTGTGAGTTACGTCATCTTGTATGAGTCTATTATTATTTTTCTTGAGTGTATCATGTGGTCTTTGTTCGAATTGAGGTACATACTTCAATGTAACTTCTTTTTAATGTGTATCCACGATAGCACGATAGGTTATGTAGTTATTTTTTAATTTCTATTTTGTTTTTGCACTTAAACATGGTTGTTTGTTTCAAATGTTAATTTAATAGATTGTTTGTTTTGCGTTCAGGATGGTTTCCAGTAAATTTCCGTAGTGTCGGGACTTTTGTGAGTAAGCAGCAGTGGGACTTTCTAAACTATGGAGCCCTTCGGTGTACCAACACAAGATTTCCTGCCAGAAAACGCGTATTCCGCTTTCAATGCGCTCGTCCAATTATTGGCCAGTACGTCAGCGTTAGGAACTTTGATGTGACGGACCCGTTCCCGCAGTATGGGAAGTTCAACATACTGGAAATTAGCGAAATAAAAATCTTAGGGAAAAGTAGGTATACAATTACAAAGACAGTTTTATACATTGATCTTAAGAAATATTACATTGAAATTCTTATACGGTATTCTTGTGTTTTATCAGTAGTTATTATTCTGTGAGCGTGATTAATTTCATGCACCCAAATAGTACTGTATTAGATTTTAACTAAATAAATACATAAATAAGACAAACCAAAAAACTAATCTTAGTTACATTATGTACGTCTACATTAATTACTAGTTAAGATTGGCGAAGAATAAAAACATCTGCAATTATTGTATTACATATTGTGTTACTGCATAAACTCAAAAGAGATTGTGATCTAAATGATTCCTACCTATCGGGCAATAAACCCATCGTGAATTATTTAGTCCTGTTTGTTTGTAGATAATGTGTTTTAAATGTTTTAAGGGAAATCACGAGAAAAAAAATGTAACGTAGTATATATTCCTAATATATCTTTATCACTTCTTAGAATCATTAACATACCAACGGCTAGTTACATATATACGTATAGATCATAAATGAATTGTTCTAATATTTCAATCGTTAACGGACCTAATTTCATAAAGTTCAAAGATTAAAAACTTTTTTCTCGCAGGTATATGGCGAACTAAGGTACAATGTAATATGATCGTTTGTTTACATTTTTGAAGCTCTTTCAGATTCTGGTCGGACAGTTATCGAAATGTGTGTTTTTATATATATACGAAATATATGCGGTTTTGATTTGCTGATAAGAACCAAACTGTATAAAGACAGTTCCTGGTATGTTTGTCTCTCCAGAGGCGGGGTGTGGGCAGCCAATGGGAATGACTTCTGGAGACATATTTGATTATCAGATTAGCTCCTCCTCCAACAGTAGGTTAACGGTCAACGCCAATGACGGTCGTTTGCTACTTCCAGCGAAAGGCTGGTGTCCGTCAGATGAAGACAGAAATCCCTGGTTTTTGGTAAGTGAAATACAGGTTTGTGTTTTGTGTTAAAATTCAACGCAGTTACTCGAAACATCATTACCGACCAGAATATAAATCGCAATGATATCATTATTCAAATCAATATTCCATCAGGTTGAGAAATTTACAAACGATTAGTTTTCATAATATGTTTAGTGAAGGTATGGCGGTTACTATTTTGACTTGTTTCTTTGTTATTGCTTTTGCCATGTTTCATTTCTTAACAACGGTGAACTAATTCATGTTAAGTTCATTTTTGTATTTCAGTTTGGTGTTATTTTCCTTTGATGATAAACTCATTCCTTTTGTAAATTTCTTCTGTTTAGGTCGACCTTATCGTCCCAACGGTAATTCAAGGATTGCTTATTCAAGGATGGAACGACCAAGGCGTTAAATCCTTTATCCTTAAGTATGGAAATGAGTTTAATTACCTAAGTTCATACGAGGATCCAAAAGGAATAATTAAGGTACTGACACTTACTTAGACACAACACATATTTTATTATCAATGTTTTGCATATCAACCAACCAACTATCTCATCTTTCACCCACTTTCCTGCTTTTTACACAGGAATTGCCTTAAGATACCTGCCACCAATTTCAATCATCCAAAAACACTTACAGCACCAACACACTTTCACGTTTCTGTGATTTATTGCTTAAACAACCTTTTTGTAGAGTCTAATTTTCTCATATAGCCTGTGAAATCAAAATTTTCAAGCACTGCCTTTATCATGTGTATTATCTTGCAACAAATGTTAGTAATAAAGAGGAACACGCACTTAAGGGGAAAAAACTTACTCATTCATCCCTGAAATTTCATAATGGACTATTCCAGCCTTTGAAGTGGAATATTTTAACTGTTGCTTCATGGGTGAATTGGTTAAAGAACAAAGAATATGTTTTGTAGATGTAATTATGTCCCCCAAACGAAGTGGGGGGACATATTGTTTTTGCTCGGTTTCTTATTATTATTATTATTATTCTTGTTTCTTCCACTTTCTTCCGCCGCGGAGGTTTCCGACCGTTTTCTCAAAAACTACTGGACGGATCTTCACGAAACTTCACACACATACTCATTAGGGGCGGGGTGTGTGAAAACGGGTTGTTTTTTCGCGACCGGAAGTCCAAGATGGCCGCCAGAGCTAATTTCCGGTTTTCAAAATTCAGTCTCCGATTTCAGTAAAAATTGGTACATGGGTGTTTTAAGGGATGCTGAATAACATGGTAACATTTTCGTAAAGTTTGGTTGCCACCGAAACGAAAATGGAGGCCTCTGATTGGTCGAAATTTATATATTGTCCGATTTCAATGAAATTTAATATATATGTGTAGTATTACACCAACAACATTGTCGTCACATCCGTTTCATGATTCGTCAACATGGCCGCTATTTCCTGGCTTCTGATTGATCGAAATTTATATATTGTCCGATTTCAATGAAATTTAATATATATGTGTAGTATTACACCAACAACATTGTCGTAACCTCCGTTTCGTGATTCGTCAACATGGCCGCTATTTCTTGGCTTCTGATTGGTCGAAATTTATATATTGTCCGATTTCAATGAAATTTTATATATAACTGTAGTAGGACACCACGGACATTGTCGTAACCTCCGTTTCGTGATTCGTCAACATGGCCGCTATTTCCTATATGGGGTGTCAGCTATATTTCCATTGTGAGTTCATTGGGCTCATCAGTTCCGACCAAAGGGGTAGTTTGGGGGACATCTGTAATGGTACCCCATTACAATTAGCACTTGTTGAATATGCTCATTACTTGTTGTGATTGGGGAGGATAACTCAGTTCTAACTTTGAGACTTTTGCGTTTAATTGAATGTGATCAGGATTTACATGGCGGGTGTCGTCGATGAAGCAGAAGATGCTTACTCTTCCAGAATCTCTGGTCTTACATGTATTCGCATGTACTTTTTCAAGGGTTAATTTGATATTTATTCATATTTTACCCACTTTTACTGGCTTTTGTTGACGCTTCGATATTCTTGGATTTGTTTTTGTGAAAGCTGATAATTTCTTATGTGTCCTTTTGATGATATGCTAGTCATGGTTTTAATTTTTCATTTAACAAATCACAGATTTTTAGAACGTACGATCACTATGAGGATATGGCTGTACAACACTTCGTATTGAATCATGCGATTCTCGCCAGATTGATTAAAATCGATATACAAGGAGAACAAAGTCAGGCTTGTCTGAAACTCGAACTCATTGGATGTCCAAAGCGATGTAAGTGAAATTTACATATCTTATATACTTCAAAATGCTATGATAACATTACCGTTAGCTCGATGATTAATTAATCATAAACCGTTTTTTAACGCCTTGATCAACCATCCCTCAAGGTGCCATTTCGAAATTTCGAAACCTCTTATTTTTGACACAGATATTAACAAAGAAAGACGTTGAAAACATGAAGCTACTAGGATTCTATGAAAGACGTAGATCAATTGCATAGTTTAAAATCACATGTTTTATATTACAGTTATTCGAGATATGCATTGTGGGACTGGCGCAATGGATTTCGGGTTTGCAGAGTTGCAGTATATTTCCTGGTGGAGATTTGCACCGACACAAAACACATATAATAATACAAGTTTGGAGGAATGTAGACGAATCGTTTTCGAAAGAAGATTGTTTTCTTATTATTACGACATGACGCTTTCCTATTGTACTGTGTTCGAAAGCCACAGGTATCAAAGGGAGTATGCTGACTCTTTGGTCCGCGATACAGATCAAAACAGATATAGTGGTGATAGATTATGCATAAAAGGTGAATACTTACAGAAACAACAATGTTTATATGATTAAAAAAATGCTTTTCCGATTGAAAAATCTCAGCTGATACGGCTGTTCTCAAATATATGTTTTTGTATCGTATTAGTGTTGACTTTTTCCACCGATTCAATCCAAGGTTGTCAAAACATATTTACAGTCTAGACTGACATTCACTCGATAACCAATTGTCTGCAAAGCAGAGTTATTAACCAGTAGAGTTATGACGTCGATAACAATATATGTGGGCGGATCTTTGCAAATTATCCAGTTCCAGTCACAATTGTATGGCATCATCAACAATGGACATTGGCTGAGTTCATCACGGCTTATGCAAACTTCATGCTGTTGCATTTATTGAACCGTTTTTATGTTTGTAAATTTTTAAATGAAATTTATGTCCGTAGATGGGGCTGTATTAAACAGAATAGGTATGAACCATTTAGAGAAAAATGCTGTAAATATAAGAATTAACCTTTGTATATTCAACGTAAACGCTTTGCATTTTACGCAACTTACTCAATTGGATCTATGATATCATAAACTAAACAAAATAGAAGGTTAAGCCTTATACAACCGAATCGTGATGGATGTAAACATCTTAATTAAACCCTGCTATGTGGCGGTTTAAAGGATGTAAACTTCAATAGATCTCAACGAACAAATTAGAAGATATGAAACGTATTTTATTTTTTAAATGAAGTAATAATTTTGTTTTGCTTAATATTATCAATCACCACAGGGACAATTGAATAATCATATGTCAATCATTTGTACCTGTATTTTTAAGTTTTCTCAATTATTAACATTTCCAGCCGTTACACGAATGTCGGATTGTGGCGGCAATATCTCGCTGCCGACGAATGGATCCGCGACGCTGCTTTCACCGGCGTTCCCATTTAGTTATGGCCAGAACACTCAGTGTAAATGGACAATACAAGCCTCTCCAGGAATGTATCCTCAGCTTGAGATAGTATTCATTTCCCTTGATGATGAAGTAAAATGGAATTATAAGTTACAGGTATGTATTTTCCTATTTATCGTATGACAGGAATTATTGACTTTCTAATGCGTAGTTTATTTTATCACCTTTATTGGTATGTTGTTTAAATTTCAGTAAAACTCGCTGAATAATGCTTGTCATTTCACATACAGATAAATAATTCAAAGCCAAAACTTAGATTATTGGTGGTTATGTTTGATAGATTTATATAATTTGCTTGTCAAATGTCGTAATTGATGTTCGAATCAGAAACATAAATTTAGAAATAAATAAAGAAAAAAAGACGGAAAGATAGAAATAAATATAGGTGGTGTAAGGAAATGGTTACCGAGAGAAATCAAATAAAATAAAAAAGTTTTTTTTCTGCTGCAAAATAAATATCGTAATGTTAAATGAAATACTATAATGAATACTATAATGTTAAAAGACCCCTCTTTGATAACATATGTCCGTTATAACGCGCCTCGAATTTACTATTTAAAGGATTTTTCGGCCGGGGACACCACTATTTGCTCAGACGCTCTCAAGATATATAACGACCCTGCCTCGCCGACAGTTATCTCGGGAGAAAAGTTTCCAACTTCGCAGCTATTCAAGAAATCAAAATTTGTGTCGTCTACTTCAACCCTTTTTATTGAGCTCAAGTCTTGCATTCGGGACCAAATGGCCGATGAAAGAACGTTCGAATTCCAATTCAAACAAAGCGGTAAGCTTATTTGTCTTAATTTAATAGCATAACGATTTAGAGAAAAGTCAGACTTACAAAGCATATAAGCAATTTAATGTGAGATTTCTGTCAAAATAAGTTTTCTTAACTCATGAAATCGCGTCATATGAGTATTCTGTACCGAAACAAACGTCTGCCCGTCATTATTTGGACCCATCCATCCATTAGTTTATCATTCTGACAAGCCGTACGTACCTAACACTACATGTCTTCTTCCAAAGAAAGGATAAGTCATGAAGGTTTTTGGCATTTGATCCTGGGAAGTAGCATAGTCAAACTAGATCTGAATTTTATTCCGTACAGTACAGGTATACACCATTAAGCAAAATACACTTGTACTTTACGGAGGGGAAGTTATATATGGTTTTAATCAGATTGGTTTTTCGATATTTGGCATTAAAACATATTTTTTGGTATTTCAAACTATTAAAGAAGCTTGAAGCTAGCAAGGGCACACATGCAAGAATTTAAGTCTTGCTCCTATACTATAGAATTTCAAGGGGACTTCTAGTACACACTGGTCTGGGTAAATAACATAACAGTACTGTAGAACCGGAAAAAATCGCACTCGTTTTATTTCCGCCTTTTTTCGCCCAATAATGGAAGGGCGAATTTCAGACAGGATGACTTTATATTTTTTAAACACAGGCTTGCGTCTAATATTACATAAACGAAAATGACGGGATCACATTGGATACACAACCAGAATTTCTTGATCTTTAGTCATTAAAAACATATCTAGCACCCTGCGTTAGATATTTTAAATGAAAAGGACCTGGTTTTATGTAAAACGGTCCCAGAATGTAGCTGCATACTCTAGGGTTGTTCTGACTAAAGCAATGTATCTTAATTTGTTTCTGTAGCAACATGACAGGTTGCGTCGAAGAAATCCTAAAGTTTTGTTGGCTTTGTTAGCAATGGAATAGTTTTAACTATCCCAGTTTAGATTAGCAGTGAAAGTGACCCTAGATATCTGCTAGAATCTAGACTGATCAGTGTTCGACAGTTTATCCGCGTCGATAAAGCAGAAGATGCTTACTCTTCCGAACACCTGGTCTTATTCTTTTCCTTTTTTTTCGTATTTCGCCCCTAGTTTAAAAGGTTTTGAGTTCGAATTACAGTTTTGTTGACGCTTCGGCAATTTCTTTTTTTTCCATCTGCCTTGTACTTTTCAGCTTTTCCAGAGGTCATTATTCAGTGTATAAAAATTCCTGTAGAGAAGGTATAAAAAGCATATGCGTCAGTTAATTTTATCACAAACAGCTGTGTAAATTAATAAAAGAAAAGCCTAGGTTTACTATTGTTTGGTTCTGTTACTTATGCTAGTAGTTATAGCATAATTTAATATTTATATTGATAAATATATACGTCTTTATATCATTTTCCAGATGTACCCGGGTGTGGAATGACGTCAGGCATATGCGTTGGCACTTGTACACTTCCTATGGCGTATATAAGTACACTTGGATACCCTGGCGATATTTCTCTTCTGACAACGTGTAGCTGGAGAATCGAAGGAGCATTCGGAAACTTCATACGTCTGGATATACTAAACCTTGACATTATTGATGGTGAAGGGTCGTGCGAAAAATCCTTTCTGGCCGTTTACGACGTGGAGTTTGACGGTCGCACACAGTCACTACTGGCCAAAATGTGTAGGCGGGAACGACCGTACTACAAACTGACTTCCAGCTGGCATCACCTGCAGATCGAGTTTCGTGCGGGGGACGGTACAGGTAGAGGATTCTTGGGAAAATATGAAATGGTCGACTCGATCCAAGGATCATATAACATTACCAGTGAAGGTAAGTGTTGGGCTCGTCTCTCTCTTCAACATTTATGAGGGTGTGGTTCGAATCCACCTTTGTTTTATCTTTTTGATGTATTGTTATATTTCGTAAATTTCTTAGGCAATGGACATATGAGAATGATAACAAACTTCTATTTCATGATCTAACCAGCTCAGCTATTCCTTGTCAATTCTTCGTTTCTTCTTTTGATACTGTCTTTTACCCACAAGGCAAAATATATCTCAAATTTTAAATTTAGGGGACATATTGATGTGGCGATGATCAACAATACTCTGTCAAAGAAGTAATTAACTTTGATAGTCCACCAGCAGAATCAACCGCCTAATTACGTTCAGTTATTACTAGCTAGGGATATGATAATCTATAGGACGTTGTAATATAAAGCATTTTTAATGCATTCGAAGATAATTCATCGAAAGTTGTTATGACAAGACATTCGGTGTAAAGAATCAAATGGTGAATTATATTGATAATATTAAGTCGATATCAGATCTGATATTTTTTGGTAATTTGTAGCAGATAAATCTGATTAATTTTGTTTTTATCTTTCACTTATTAATCCCTTCAGACTGTTTACCCGAGTGGATAAAATTTGGGGACAGCTGTTACCATCTCTTCAGGGAAAATGGACTTGTTTATGATACCAGCACGTTTGGTGTCACGTGGATACAGGCACGTGACCGATGTAATACCATAGGAGGACATTTAGCAGCTATAGGATCTAAAACGGAAATGACGTTTATACATTATTTGCTGACAAAGATTTGGGACAATTTTGTAAAAGCCGAGGCATACATAGGTAAAAAGAATGACGCATTAATTGTTTTAGATATCATCGCTCACAATGTAGGTCTCTTTCATCTTTTTATTTTTCGCGAATATACAATAGAAGACGTGTGGTAATAAGATTTTCTTTGATAAGAGGAGTCCACATTAAAATTTTCAAAAGTAGATTAGGTTGATCTTTATATGTATTAAATGTAAATGTCACATGACATTTGTTAAAATATCATATCTACTTATTAAAATAACCTTCAGATTTGTCCTTTATTTAGTGTTAAGTATTTATATTCTGTTTAGATTTTTATGTCACTTGTTTTTTTGCTTTTAATGAAAGTCATGACAAATGCAAAAAATAAATATATGTTGAATGACTCCTTTTTATTTTATGTTTTATACAGGCCTGCAGAAACTGTTAGTGGACGGAAACATTCAGTATAGATGGATAGATGGATCGCCCTTGACATACACTGCGTGGTTAGTGTTAAACAGGTTTTCAGACCATTGAAACAATTTAGATTAAGTTTCTTTAAGACAAATAATATACACGTAATATATATATAATGTAGATATTGTTAAAACGGGGTCTCGTAAGTAATATCGACAGCATGATCCACTATATATGCTTGATCCTATCAAACAATGTTCGTTGGTTGCGTATTACTAGAAATATTGATACTTTTTACTATATATTATTAAAACTGTATAATTTATATACGATATACTATCGTGTAATCAAAAACATATCAATTCGTAATCTGAAAACGTTATTAATCAAAAAATAAATTATACAAAAACAACGTGATTCAATGTTGTATGATTTGCATATGTTTACCTGTAAAATGATGTGGCGAAATATATTTTATGTAACTCGACCCGGGACGTTTAACCTATGTATAGAGAACATACATGTATACTACCTGCTTCAAGATGTAAAACTTCCGTCATAAATAACGTTATCATTTAAGGTACAAAGATCCAATCAAAGGTAATTCCCAGCCAGACGGTCTATACAGTGAACGCTGTACAGTCATTCGATTGAGTAGCATTCGAACAATCGACAACTGGCACGATATCGCCTGCGCCTACGACCAAATTTCAAGTTACATTTGTGAGATGGAATCTCTTGTCGTTAATAAAGGTAAAAATAAATGGAGATAAATTATCATATATTATGTATCTTGCAAGTACCAATAGATATTTTATTGTCTTAGGTAAATATTAATATCAATAATATCACGACAATTTCTTCTAAATGCATGATGTAGTCTAGTACAGTTGTGGTATCGCACAACGCACCAAAAACTGCGTGCGTGCATCGTGCATACATCGTGCACACATCGTTCGCCCATGGTGCGCACAACAGGGTGATCTAAAGATCGTGCATTTGTGTGTGCGATTAGAATCGCACACACGCACGATTTGGTACAATTGGTCGATACACATTACGGAATGAAAGAAACATATGGAACCCTCTTGTCCAAAAACTATTTGAATTCGCATCATATTTATTGAGATTATGTCAATTCAACAATATACAGTAAACAGTATTACAGTGATCATGAGACAGCGAAGTGCGTGTTTAGCTACCAGGTAACAGAATATCTAAATAACATGCCAGAGTTTTTCCTGTTCCGTGTGCGGCGATACGCTACGACAGCCATTACCTAGCGACCCATATGAAAGCAAACTGGACTCTTATAAAGTTATTTGAAAAACACTCCCCTCCCCAACACTTTATCTGTGTTTTCACACCTAGGCGTGTGTTGTAAGTGCCCCGGGCCAGAGACATCTACACATATTGTCCATGTACAGCGGTGCAGTTAATAACTTGGTAAAACTGGCAATATTTAATTGAATGAGAACTTGTCAATATCAGTTGAAAGTTTACATACATGTGTCTATTTGGTTTGTTTCAAAAACTACAGAAAGACTATTACTAATTTTAAGAAATATATAGATATAACTATCAGCTAATGTAAATAGTTAAGATATAGAAATATGTTTAAAACAACTAGCGCGAATACCGTATACATTGTTAAACCATTCCTAAATTTACATCGGACAATGTTAGTCTATCGTGCGCCCACATGTGCGGTAGAAATAATCGCCCATGATCGCATCGTTCGCACATCGTGCATACACCGTTCGCCCATCGTGCGCCTACCGCACATCGTGTAACGTTGTGCGATCCCACAACTGTAATAGGTCAAAGAAAACCTGAATATTTATTTTCTATGGTTTTACTGACTACCAAACATAGAAATTATTTTAATTTCCGTAAAGTTTGTGAATACATTTATTACTGCAGAATTGATATTTTTTGCATTGTGTGGATTATTTGCAGATTAAAGTTACCATGAATTAGATTTAAGGACGAATGCCAACACCAACATTTTGCCCTGGTACTGTTTAAACGGTCATAATATCTAGACGCAAAACAATTAAAAAAATTCACCTAATGTGACATCAGTATCGGATTCTCTGTGTGTACGTTATTTGTGTACAATTCACATCTTAGATTGTTTACAAATTGAATCAAAAATGTTATTTTCTTCCCAGAAATTGCCAATCTAGATATGTTTCCAAGCAACATCTCAACCAAACAGTCCAATTATTCAGTGTTTGCATGTTCCGACGGAGAGTTCGTCTCGCGAGGATTTATCTGTGATGAACGCCCGGATTGTCGGGACGGAAGTGACGAAATAGATTGTGGTAAGTGTCGTCTTTATCTTCTTCAAATATAACGTTGATAAGCTTGATAAAGCATTTGACGCCTTGCACTAAAGCTTTCAATTTCGATAGCAACTATTTCAATTTTATCATCAAGGTAAAAAAGTCCTTATTACTGCAAGATAAGTAATTCTTTGTAATACTGCTACTTATGTATTTGTAATATTTGTTTTATTTGAAAAAATGTAAACGATTAGTTGGGAATTTGTTTTGTTTTGATTAGGTGCCATCTTTGTCAGCCATATCCAAGCATTTAGAAATTATTTTCTCGATAAATTTACATTTTTTTAACTAGAAATATTTTAACATGAATTTGAAATCTTGTGTTGTTGGAAATCAAACGCCGAGCTCTGTGATTCAGAAACGGTATCAAATATTTTTATTGCTTTTAAACAAGGGAAGTTATTTTGATAACATTAAGTACAAATGTATTTACTTATCGTCATTAAAAAGCCTAAAACGTCATTCTATTATTATGTTGTTATAACAAAATGTCTTTTAGACATATCCATAAAAAGACAACTTCATAAAACATTTAATAAAATAAGATTTAAAAATAAAAAGCATTTAAAAAGCCATTTAAAAGTTGTGCTACGTGTTTGAACAATATAACAGCTTTCTCGTTTCGTCACAAAGACTCAACTGTCGATTCCTGTGGGTCAAGCCAGTTCAGGTGTACAGATGGACAGTGTATTTCTCTGACACTTTTCTGTGACTTTATCGTTCACTGTAGAGACGGTTCAGACGAAACATCATGTGGTAAGTAAATAATAAAAACATTCCATATTAAAAACAAGATATATAATCCTTTATTGGCCATTTGTATTGCAGAATATTTATTGGTACAATTTATTGGACATCAGCTAAAGCTTTTTTACAGTCACCGGCCCCATTTGTCGGGGTGATAAACCCTTTTTATACGTTATTAAAAGTCAATAATTGTAAATATTACTTTTTGTCAGTTTAGTAACTCTACAAGTTATCAACATTACTTCTATTTAGTATGATGTTTATACACTGTTTATTAATGTAAGATGGCGTATATAGACTCTGCCTGTTGACAAATGAATTTGTATTTGAGATCTGAACAATTGACATTATGAAATCGAACAAAAACAAAAAAAAACAATATGTATATGCAATTAAAATTGAATGTTGATTTTAAAAATGCTGCTTTTTCCACGTAATTATAGTGTATGCATCATGTGAGAGAGATGAAAGTCGATGCAGTAATGGTCAGTGTATAGATGAAATGCTTGTCTGTGACCTGAAAGAAGACTGTTTTGATGGATCCGATGAAGACAACTGTGGTATGTTTCACCCCTATATAACTTCAGAAGACTCTGTCCCTCACTGATGTGGATTATTCCCCCATGGTCTACAGTGGAGAAATGAATATGTCATGTAAAATAAATCAAATCAAGTCACCCGCTTTGTAAACAAGCACAAGAGAATTTCTACTTAACATTATCAATGCCATGTACGTACTCGTTTCTGTCGCGATATCGTGGTACAACGATAAAAGAATAGCAGCCGAAAACAAAATTAAGGGAAAATCAAAACGAGGTAACATGTTGAAAAGATACTGGTGTCTTGATAGCAACAGACAACTTTTGAATGAATATCGTACAAATATTTATGCAGTTTCATAAGCAAATTGCAAGCCACTTTGAAAAATATCAATGAAAAACTTAATAATATTTACATGTTAAAAAGTGAGAGCGTATTTGAGATGTTTGAGTTATATACATAGGGTTTGTTGAAACCGTTATTTCATGTTTAATAAAAATTATATTTCAGAATAACTATTGCTTATCTAAGTATTAAAAAAACATATTTAACATCACTGATTTCCAAAGTTAATATAATAGCACTTAGACATTGTTTCACCTGGTTGAACATATTTTAATAGCTTTCAACATTGTGATTTGTTTTAGATATCTTGATGTGAGAAAAAAAGGTAAAAGTAACCACCAACATCCAACATACCAAACTACCGGTATAATATTTGTTCGTTGCAGACATATGCAGATATCCTAATTTCCTTTGCTATGACCAGACATGTATCAAGGATTCCCGCCATTGTGACGGTACAATAGATTGTAGTGGACTTCTCTATGAAGATGAAAATAAACAATGTAAACTCGACGTTCAGTCATCTTGTTCATCACTGCTTGGACTCGGCATCAGCGAAGATGGGGAGTATTTGGTTAATTTTGGAATGGAAAGTATGTCCTTTTCACATTAATTCTCTAGATCTTATTCATGATATCTTTTCCGTTGTTCAAATTACGTTAATGTTAAAGATACAGATTACTGGTTATTACGGTTATTAAAAAATGGTCTTACTCAAGAAAAGACATAATTTGCTTCGATAGACTAATAATTATTTTTCTTTCAGACATTAAAAAATATTGTTTCGATGGAAACTTTCCTCATTCTTTAAATGAAATAATCTGATCATAAATGTCGACGTCATTCCATTGTTTTCGTTATGACATCACATCAACTTTAGCAGCCAATGATGTGCAGATAAAAAGAAAGGTCAGCATTCGAGAAGAATATTTGTAACAAAATTGTGTATTTGTGAATAATTAGAGAATTATTCAGATATCATTAATTAAAATGCTCGAAAAAGTTGACAACATTTATTTTTTCACTGTAGACTACTACTTCTCCGACCCATACCTTTATATATATATACATAGATAGAATATGAACATCAATTTAAATTTTTTTCTAACTGACTCTTGAGTTGATTAAAGCGATGTTTCTACCATATAACAAGTGCATGAAAATAGAAGCATTTATATGTTAATCCGAGACCATGCCATTTCTCAGGTCAAGTTCGAGTCGAGTGTCAGTTCCTTGCCATCTCAGAAAACAAGAATTTGGTAAAAACAATCGTCCACCACGACCAGGAGGAAGAGGTGGTAGCCAGACAAGAGAACACGGAGAGAAACATTACATACACCATTCCTATGTCGTATATTGATCATTTGAAACGGAACAACTTTTGTTATCAGAAAATCAGCTACGCTTGTCACATGAGTTTAGAGAGAAATTTTGGATACTACGGACGAGATAAAGTATGGCATGTGTCCAATTTGGAAGGTCGGTCCAACGGAACATGCTCTTGTCCTCTGTTTGAGAGATGTGACACACAGTTACCTAGGTAAGAATATGTCGATGTAATAGCCCTGAACTCCGATACAAAATTACAAAACCAAATATAACTTCCTTAAACTAAATACCTTGCTACATAAGATAACGCTAGCATTTATAAATATCAAAACCAAATAAATTCGTCATTGCTATATATCTATTTACTTTTCAAGTAGGGGTAGAAAACCGTATAGAAATGGATTTGTTTATTAAAGGTTCTGAGAGAGTCAGTCTATGCAGAACGATAACTTTATATAAAGAAAGTCTGCTTTAGTTTTGATAATTAATTATTGTAATATTAGCACAATAGAAAAAATGGTATTAGAATTAGAACAGAGGGTTTGAACTCGAAGTAAAAATAAATGTTGATTTATCATTGGGAAAAAACGTATTGAGCTTTGAAAATATCCATTAAGTAGGCTTATAATTTAAAATCACTTGTTTATTTAGTTATGTTCAAAAATGGAATTGATATTGGTATTAAAATATTGTAGTTTCAGGCTTAAAATGTTTGATATGCTACGTTTTCTTGATGATATGTAGATTTATAGCTGAGATTCCAAACATAAGAAAATAAAGAAATAATAACAATAATAAGATAAATAAAGACTTGAATATATGTACATTTGTTTTATATTTGTGTCTCAAGTAAGTGGTGTAAATAAAAGAGATGGATTTCTCATTCATGGATAAAGTCAATGTTGCTTCTCTATATCTGGTGACTTTGTAGATGTAACTGCTCAGGTGGTACGGGGTCATGGTTTGAAGCTGGCATCAACGAGGTTTTTCACGACACTGGCATCATATACTCCGCTTCAGTTTTACCAATAGAACATTTTGAGATGGATTTTGGTGGCGGAATAGAACAATTTTCTTCCTTCACTGTGGGACCTCTGATCTGCGAACATGGTTAAGTATTATGAAAAGTAAAGTTGTTAAAGTTATAATATCATACCATGGACAGGCAGGGGTCACATGCCCGACTATGTGTTCTTAACTGGATGCTATGATTTTCTCCCACAATAAGACCCCCTCGCGCGCTGACATTCGGGCCAACAAGAGTGATTACTATAAATTGGATTACTTGTTCCATAATTGTTGTAAAGTTAATTTTATCAATTAAGATGTAAAGAAAAACATGATATAATATTAAAAAATAAATGTGTCGCTAAACTTAAGAAAAACAAAAGCAAAACAATACAATATTTCACTGTAGATGTAGATATTAGGGTTTGATGATTGGTGGGTTTGTTTGGGTAAAAATAATAAGTGAACGTGCCTCTTGAAATATCAGCGATACTTGTGAGGCTACTTGTTCTCCCGTTATATTCTTCATGACCAGGTGTTTTATATATAATTGTTACAATACATATAGATCATGGTATACTTCTCTTATGATATGAATTTTGACCGTATTTTCTAGAGGGTATAGGAATTAAATGTAACAAATAAAATAACATTTGATTTCCAGAACAAGAATCTCTTTCAAAGACATTTAGATGCCGAAGTGGCATATCTATAGATAATGGACAGATATGTATTTTGGACTATGACGAATACGGAGAAATTCGAGGTTGTAGCGACCTCTCCCATCTGGATGAGTGCAGTAAGTAACCCAAACAGGTACTGCAAAAGTGAAGTTATTCGCGGTGTGAAAAAAAATCGCTTATTTCGTTGACATTAATTCACCGCGAACATATCTCCACGCGAACATATTTAGCATCACACAAACTCTACACTGTATACATAGTAATAGTGTTATATGTAAACAGTGCAGAACAGCATGACTGACAGTGCGAAAATGTCCACACCGCGAACAGTTTGGAGGCTGACTAAGCGAAACATTTCACTCGCAAAAATATTTCTTTGTACAGTACTTTATCAATTGTGTTTTATAAAAATGCAATATAGCTGACAAGACTTCATAAAAGATTATTTTACTGTACGTTTTAAATGACTTTTGTAGCTTAATGTCTGTAAAGATAGAAATACTTTGAATGAGTTGAATGCCTATCTTTGATAAACGTCATCCACAGGGCAAAAACAAGATAAACCTCGCTAAATCCGGATCTTGACGTCAACACAAAGGCCACTGTTTTGTTTATAGACTAACCAAAGGGAGCGTAATATTACAGCCTTTCCCTATTGTATTTTCATGGCGATCGTAAGAAAAAACAAAACTTAAAGCAGAAAAAAACAAAACAATAAACAAAACCACAAAAGAAAAAAAAAAACGAAACGAAAACCAAAGCAAAAAACCCAAACAAACAAAGAATTAAACAAAACAAATTATAAAACAAAAAACGAATACATTGCGGATTTGTACAACCTGTGTTACTTTGTTGTAGGTACGTTTGAATGTCCCGTAGACTACATCAAATGTGGTCAAGGATACTGTATTCCAGTTCGTTATGTTTGTGATGGGGTGTCGCATTGTGCTGGCAGTGAGGACGAGACAAACTGTGGTGGGTTTTGTGATGTTGTTTTCTGTCTATTTGAAGTTATCTAGATTGAACTGCTTAATGTACATTTATAACCATCGCTGTTTCATCAACTCACCCAAACTTACCTTTTGGCGGTTTTAGGCGTTACGACTTGTATTCATTTATTTATTTTATTTATTTATTATATTGATATTGCTATAATATTCTTGTCAGCCGTTTTCTATTTATTCATTACAAGTAACACTATCCAGGTGTTTGGAAACTTTTAAAAGTAATTTGCAAAATACATAGAGCTCTATATACATGTAAGGTATGTAAGGTACGATGTCATTATGTACATTATTTCTGATAACTATTGCTCTAGACGATGGAAGTGGCATTGACGAATTTTTCCCCTTACAGTCGATGGTTAAAATTAAATATATTTCTATCCTGATCTTCACTGTAAATACAGTCTATATATTTACAGTGCTTTTTACTATTTTGATTTGCTGAAATAATTGCAGTAAAATAAATATCATTATGTTAGACTCGTTAGTAAATAAAGCCCCCCTTAAAAAGGAAAATAAAAAACATATATATATTCAATGATATATACATATATTATGTAGTTTATATTGCACTTCTTTTGTAGACCGATCCTGTGGCGGCCTTTTTAGATGCCATGGTAACGATGTCTGCGTGAGTCAAACTCAGGTGTGTGACGGTATCAAACATTGCCCAGAAGGGGACGATGAGACATTGTGTGGCATAGATTGTCTCCCCGAATGTGTCTGCCAGGATCTTGAGATGTTTTGCACCAATGTTTTATCAAACCAATCCAACAGCTTTATAGTAAACAGAAACATCAGGAAGCTATCTATCAGAAATTCTGATTTTTCAGCAGGTGTACCGGTACTAGAAACATTCATGTTGGCAGAGTTGGACTTGTCTGCAGACAAAATATCACATCTTACCCCAGAAACATTCTTTAACCTTAATAATTTGTATCACTTGAATTTAAGTTTTAATTCCCTTACTGTACTTCAACAAAACGTATTTAAAAATCTTCGCCAGCTTATCTCTCTCAATCTGGAAGGTAACTTGTACTTGAAATCGATTCAACCTGGCGCTTTGTTTGGTTTGGCCCTGCTACCGATGTTAAATCTTAGGCTCACAAAAATACACACGCTTTCAGCTGATACTTTGGCCGGATTGCGGGATATGAAGGTGCTTAATCTTACAGGGAATAAATTGAATGTCATTCACAACAATGCATTCTCTATGCTTCAAGATCTTGAAGTATTGGATCTCCGGGAAAACAAAATAACTAAATTTTCTGATGGAATTTTCAATGGACTTACAACCTTGAAGAATCTTTATACAGACGCTTATATGTTCTGCTGCTTAAAACCAAATACTGTGACTGATGCAAATTGCCTACCTTACCAAGACGAATTTTCTTCGTGTTCAGATCTCATGCGCGAGGATCATCTTAGAGCATTTATTTGGATCATAGGGATTTGTGCGCTCATTGGAAATGCAAGTGTTATCATATACAAGTATGTCTTTGATCGACATAGTCTGTCAAAAGGTCATGGTATTTTGATACTAAACCTAGCCATTGCAGATTTCCTCATGGGCATCTACATGCTGATTATAGCGATTGCTGATTCTATCTTCAGGGGACAGTACATATGGAACGATATATACTGGAGAAACAGTGTTCCATGTAAACTAGCTGGGGTTCTCGCCACCATTTCTAGCGAAGCTTCTGCTATGTTTTTACTCCTTATAACAGTCGATCGATTTGTGTCAATGAGGTTTCTGTTTGGGCAGTATCAGTTTAGCAGGAGAAAGGTTATGTACGCGAGTCTGGCAGTATGGTTACTTTGTGGTGCTATCGCAATGGTTCCACTATTGCCCATCTCCTACTTTTCCGGTCAATTTTATTCCCGATCTGCGGTGTGCCTGGCACTTCCTCTAACACGGGACAAACCAGCCGGATGGGAATACGGTACAGCAATTTTCATCCTCTTGAACTTCATTATTTTCATCAGCATCGCTGCTGGCCAGATAATGATATACAAGGAAGTGGTTTCATCTGACAACGTACTGAAATCTCAGAGACACGTGCAGGATGCAGCGATTGCCAGGAGTCTGTTCCTTGTAGTGTTTTCAGACTTCATGTGTTGGTTTCCACTCGGAGTCATGGGTAATGTATTATCTAGAAAATAAATATTAGCGTTTAGATATGCTAAATGGGATTACATTGTACATTCCCTTTGCTATACTTAAACCGGCCCTTACTTATGTTACATCAGTTCCAGGTAAAGTTTATCGTGTTTTTTAAAAGACAAATTTTCAGCCTTCACCTGAGACATGTTTTTCCCTCCGTGGTTTTATCATTAACATTTATTGTAAATTTGTTATGATGAATTCGCGACCATTATGGGCAAACATTGCAAAAAACCAACTCACAGCGATAATTTCCTAGTATACAGTAGTTTTACACTAACTATAAATTAGTATTGTCGGAACCTGCAATTATTTTCTAAATGTATTAAAGGGCGTCGTAAACGAGATCATCGAAGTCATGACTTTAGATAAATGATAATTTATGCATTTGTATTGTAATGGAGCGTCTCATGTTTTTTTATCATTTCGAATACGATAACAGATATGAGAAATTATATATTTAGTCCAAATCTTCGAAATGCAAGGTATCCGGTTTCTATATACACATCTTCTCTACCCCAAAAGGAATATAAAATGCCAAAATCTTCTATTTGATATATACATGCCATCCCCTGTTGATGAAATACTCTTGTTTGATTGTGTTTGTAATTCATATAATGCATGAAGCAAATCAAAGGCTACACTGACAGGTGAAATCGTACACTGTATGTGGCTCCTCTGGAAAATTAAGAGGCCAGGTATCATTTCAACCGTGCAGGTAGTCAGTATTTTATAGACAAAACCATCGGACTGTTTACTTCGTGATATTGTAATAACACCTGCCAAATCTGTTTAAAAACCGTCTTTACGCTATATATTAATCCTGATGAGATGTGCCTTTGCTGAATCCTAAAAATGCTTAATCGTCATTACTATATAAACATGCTTTCTTGAAGTTGAATTTATTTACAGGTCTACTAGCTTTTTCTGGAAATAGGATTTCCTCAGAAGTGTATGCCTGGACGGCAGTGTTTATATTACCGATCAACTCTGCTCTGAATCCCGTGCTCTACACATATTCTGGTATCAGGCGCCAAAAGGTAAGCAGGGCATCATTAAAAAAAAAAACAAGGGACATTTTGACAGACGCCAAATGATGAATAGGTTTGGCTCGTTCCCTTTCATGGTGATACTGGATGTCCCTCCTGTTGTGGTGATATCTTCTCATTTCTTGCTATTTAATTTTTCTAGTCTAACTGGGCTAGATCTGGTTTTGTATTGAAACTACACATACCTTTGGTCAAGAAATTAGATAGCAGATTAAATTAAGACTTCCGATAGAATATTTCTAACTCCGCTAACACACTTTTTACAAGATGACATTCTGAACAATATTTAGAAAAAATATCACAGTCCTTTTTCACCAATACTCCTTTTTTTCGCAATCTACAACTAATCGAATCACCGATGTGTTTTATATTAAAGTCCAAGCAATTCAATTGATGACAGACGATGGTTATTTATGTAATACAGACTGAGTATTTACTAATACAATTCATTGTCTGTCTGAGTGTGTTTTGTCAAGATTTGTCCACATCATTTGTATTTTAGAGAAATCAACGATTTAACTCGAGGACACTGTTCGGTCGCACTTCGTCATGTAAGTAAACGTAATATTAGTTTGGCATAGCGAATAATATGCTGAAACAAGCTATTAAAAAGACAGTAAAGTGTTGGATTAGCTGATACAACCAAAACGAGAGGCACATAGAACAAACATAAACGTTTGCAGGATGTTCTCACATTAGTTGCAGCGTGAATCATCAGAAATTTTCTTTTTTCGATAACTAATATACAATGAAAGACAATAACAGAAACAAAATTCCCTTCTTACGGAGAACTGTTTGTTAAGATTCCTTGAATATATAATAATGTTGCTGTAATTAAAGCAGTCAAAATATGTTTCTTTGTTCAATAGCGTTTGCCACACAGTATGCCAAGTGGATTGACATTTGCAAAAGCGACTTTTTTGTAATTGGTGCCAGTATTCCCTGTCACGTGACTCTGCGGGATTACATGCAGACGACGACACCATCCCCCAGACGCATGCACGAGATTGTATCTGAATTGACAAAACATCTGACTTTTCTGCACAAACGAAATCTGGCCCATGTTCGTTTGAATGAAGACACAATAATCGTCAACATGGATCGTGTAAGTATGATATAGAACGAAATATGATTGAAAGTAGTAAAACAGTGACCCTGACTCAGAAATATATGTTGCGATATAATATTAACATGGATTATATGTATGAAACATTCAAAATTAAAATGACTGCAATCTGATCCTAAACTTTTACAAACAATAGGTGTTCATGTATACATCTTTTCTTTATGTCAATTCAAAATATGAAACAATAATATATTCATGATATCAAAATGATAGCAATGTAAAACAACTGCATGTATCTTTCATTTAATTGATTTGCAGGAACAGCTTAGGGCGTACAGTCGTATCGACTCATCCATTGTTGAAGTAGAATATAAAGACGGGAGTGGAGACATGGAAAGTCTTGGACAACTTACCAGAAATTTACTTCACTGGTACCAAAAGGCACAGAAGTCGGCTCCTCGCCAACAGAGATGCTTAGTGTAAAGTTACATTTAGGAACACGGATGGTCGGGAACAACTGACCAGAAAAATTACTACACTGACCAGAAATCCCAGAGGTTGACTTCTCCCTAGCAAAAATGTTAATGTAAAGTTTAATGTGGAATCACAGAATAACTCGGACGACTTACCAGAACAGTTACTTCACTGGTAGCGGAGGTCCGAGAAATAGAAAAATATCTGAGAGCTGATCAGAACATCACTTCACTGGTACCCAGAAATCGACTTCTGTCTCTGATAAATATAAGTATTTGCGCTTCATGTTTGTTTGTCATCGGAAAGATTGTGAAGATGTCGAATAAGTTTTACAATGTTAACTCAGAAGTGAAGTGTCAATTATGAA
This sequence comes from Mimachlamys varia, assembly GCA_947623455.1. Classification (NCBI taxonomy): domain Eukaryota; kingdom Metazoa; phylum Mollusca; class Bivalvia; order Pectinida; family Pectinidae; genus Mimachlamys; species Mimachlamys varia. The sequence goes on along the minus strand of OX392534.1, from coordinate 43,963,638 downwards.
GATCCAGAATCAAGCTTACTTCAAAATAATATCGCCTTAAGTTTGTATAATAATAACTGAGAAATCCGGCTTGTGATGAATTTAATTGGATCATGTGAAAGGGCAAACATGTTACATTTTTAAATGAGTTGACTGTTTTATTACCTTCAATTAAATAATTTATATGTAATTTGTGAGTTGACTCTGCAACTATATTCTTGTAACACGATGTTGGAACGATGTTTTTTGTACATAGATATTTTAAGATTATATTGAATAGATATTCAAAAGGAATTTTTGGCAACAGACAACAGCCTATACCAGCCCTTTCTTCCAAAGATAAGATCATTGCAGCAGTATCAAAACACCTTAGTGAAATGTATATACGGCGTTTTCTTTATTGATATATTAAGGTATCTAATACGCAATTCGTTTTGATGTTGTATCTTAATTATATTATTTTTGACTTCCTATGCCTTTGTGCTTCTAATAAAATATGCAGTTTGGCTTTTCCAAAATGTTTGTTTGTAATTTACAATGACATTTCTTAAAATCAAGGTTTAAGATGCAACCTAAGTTGTTTTTTCTCTGTTTCACTGGAAATTCATAGGGATGTGTAACAGTTATATATTGTTGGGTTGATGAGCGGACGATAGTATATTGAAAGTCACTGCTATTTTGCCTCTAGCTTAATCAATTTTAAGTTCGGATTTTGGTTTTGTTGACGCTTTGTTATTCTCTGTTTTTCATTATTCTTAATCACAACAAGCAGGCATACTAAAGAGTTCCAATCTTCATATCATGCAAAGATATTTTTTTCAATGAGACCGAAATGGCGACCATAACACTTGCGCATAGTCTTCATCAACCTGTATCTCTCAAATTCATATGCCGTCTCTCTGTTCGTTATCATATAACGAAAATCACGATATTCAGAGCAAGCCCTTGAATAACGAGTCATCTATTTATTTTTAACACCGTAACATCGAGAAACAGAGATGTTACTATCAGGAAAGGGAAAGTTCACGATGGGAAGTTTATCATACAGCTTAGTAGTAAGGTGCATACAGTGTATGTTGGTCATAGATTTCGTTAAGATTGAGATAATAAGCTGATGTAGCAAAATATGATAACCAAATGTCTAATTGTTCTTGAAAAGAATGTAAATTATCAACAGAATTGTGATCAATGCAATAGGCCAGTTTAGCCTTCAGCTTAAGTGACATATAAATAAATAAATAAAATAATTATCCACAAAAATATCAGGCAAATGAAAACATAATCTGCACAAGGAGAAATAGAACAATACTTGCCAATATGACGAATCATTAAAGAAACTGAAATATTGTCAGACAGGACACAGGGCAAATTTGTTGTTGAACAGAAAGCCGTACATTGTGGAAATTTCATGACCATTATAATAAAGATGAAATAAACTAATCAACAACAGTGGTCGAATGTAAAACCATAACAAGGATTCGAAGCTTTTACCTCCGATGATTTTCGAGTTACAATAACCAACATACAATGTACAACATATAGCAGCCTTACTAGTTGTACTTCACTGTTGCATCCACGCTACTAATAAGGGGAGACTACTGCGTGTAAAAACTGCATAACTGTAACAGGAGAGGAAAATTGCACCGCCAGACTGGGGTTCGAACCTGGGACCTTCTAGTTGGACGCTCAACCAATTGAGCTATCTGGTTGTCGACGATCAACCCGGTCTAGATCCGCTACATTCCTCCCCATTTAACAAGAAGAAGACACACACGAGACTTTATACCGCCTTCTGTGGGTATATTGCGTTGGGCGCCAAAGTGATAATACAGGGAAATTAATAATACACTCATTGCTACCAAGTGCCCCGGCTAGAAACCCGAGTTTCCGGTGTGATAATCTACAGCTCTACCAACTGAGCCAAAGAAGCATGCTCCGTCAGAGTGACAGGGGCGTATCAAGCCAAATCAACCCGCTCTTTTACATAACAATTCCCAAGTTTTCTGTCTTTAAGACAACAAAAAAACCTCAACAAGATGTGCAATTTTGTCACAGAAGGAATAACATTTCTCATATTTGATACGGTGTCGATGTAGATAATTTCTTGTGATTGATTAGGTATTGATGGGTGAACATTTCCTACAGTTTAGGGTATAAAACTGAATAGTATGGACCTGCGCCGCTATCGTATTACATTGTTTCATTTTAACACATGCGTACAGTGACATTAACTTTAAAATTGGACAAACAAGCTGAAATTATATACATTTAAATATGTATTTTAACAGTTAATAATCCAGATGACATTTTATAAAATTGGGGCCACCAGCACATTTCCAAACAGACAAACCGAAACAGACAATAGGGCATGCAATTAACGATACAAGTGATCGTGACTCATCGTCGAGAGGCCAAACTTAAGCTGACGAAAAAATGTCGGCCGGGATGCTGATGTTGCTGGCACTCGTGGGATACTGCGGTGCAGGTAAAGTTGTGATATGGCGGTTCTTATGACAAAAGTACTTATCCTGTGTTAAATATTTTATAACCATCTGCCTTATAAGTGTTGTAACAATAATGTTATCGTTTTTTTTTTTACATAAGGATACTTTTATAAGAGATTTTGGGCCCTTGATAGTCGGATTTTCACCTTCTCAATTAGGTCAAGGATGTCCAATTGCATAATAACTATAAAACATGCGACAAAAACTAAGGTAAGTTTGACCGAAAGTGGGGTTTTTGGGTATCAAAGGGGAACGATGAATTACAAAAATAGAATTCTTTTTTCATAATGAGCGTATGAGATATGGCTTGGTAGGCTCTGCTGGTGGATTATTTAGTCCCCGAGGTTTGCCGAAACCTCCATAGCCACATTTATCTCAAGTAGTAGCACGGTGCATTTTCGTTGTACACTATTTGAAAGTATACAGAATTAGTTTAAGTTTACTTCTAAATTCATAAATTAAAGGGGTTATACGCAACTGACTCTTTAGCTTCTACATGAGTTTAGAAATTTTGAATTTCCATTTTGAATGCAGTTTAATTCATCACTCGCATGTCACATAAGGATTGTGTCAACGCGCACCATAGAATATGTTTGTAGGCAACTGCGGGCATATTACCGTATACACAGTCAAAATGAGGTACAATCCTTATATTTACACCATTATTCATTTTCAAGTGCTATACGAAGAAAAAAGCATTCGAAGCGGGTTGCTAAGATGGTAACAACGATGGCCGTGGTTGCTAAGATAATATAGTCCAATTGGATTTCATCAATATATTGATAAATTATAAAAAAAAAAAAAGTGACCAACACTATTTTTCTTCATAACATCATATGCTAATTTGGTATTAAATTATATTTCTAGCATGTCGAATTTATTTCTTTATTTATAACAGTCGTTATGTACACGCATTGACACAGTGATCTGGTTGTGACGCGGTCCGACGTCAGTCGTCACAACTGCAGGGCGCCGCCATGTTTGCGTTACCGTCAAAGAATTTCGAATGCGCATCGTTTGGAATCAAATGTTTGCTAGAAACCATTTATTGTTTAATCACAGGAAATTGATTCCATATATGTTTCAAGTTTCAAAATCTTGAAGGAATCAAATAATGGCCTACAGCGAATACTTATTTTTCTGAAGCGTGAACGACGCCATATTTGAACAAATATCAATCCGCCGAGCCTTTTTTCACTGCGTATACGCTACTATATTCGTAGTCAGAGTTTACTAAGCACAAGAAGGGAGAGGTGTACATATATCCAAGTAAACTTCAAGTTCTCAAAATGAGAACCGAGAATCATTGTTAATCACAACAAGTAAACACACTAATGAGCATACTCAAAAACGTCCGTTTTCATATCACTTAAGGTTCATGACCAGACTTCCAGTAAATATTATTTTGTATTGAAATGGTTTGTATAGACACCAGGGTGTTTACGAGAGTAGATATGGTTTTACCTGTGTTTCTTTTGAAAATGGAACACTCTTGTATTCACAAATGCCTACCAACTCTTCCTAATAAACCATATTGTTAGTTTGTTTACAGAGAGAATAACTAGAAACTTCAAAAAAATCTATCTCAAAACAGGTAACAGGTACAAAATTATACCTTTCTATGAATAAACATATGACATTTACAAAGGTACTCCTATGCTTGAATTCCAAAAAAAACATTTAAGATTTTGACTTTCAGTGTTGCAAACTCACCTACCTTATGCAACAACAGACCATTTGAGGGGGTAGGTACATGTGTCAATGATTTTTTTGGTATTTATAATCAATGCTCAGGTAAAATATTGATAGCAGTACCTTTCAGACAAATGGATAATCAACTTGTTTTATTTTTATCATGATGCTAGTTCCACAAATGGCTCTGGATTTTTTTGAAAGGAAATAAATTTTGCCATTGGATTTGCTAATATTGGGCAATGTATAGGTGAAATACACAGATAGTGTGTCCTTGGATTGTAAAGTGCAAGGTAACCTGGGGTCCAATGCAGGTACAGTATACATTTTCAATGGAATCTTACATAACAGCGTGTTTCAGTTTCGTTAAATACCCAATGTAGAACTTCACCAGCAAAACCTGTTTGGAAGCCAGTATGGTGTCTGCGGTCAAGCATGACGGTCTTACAAAAGATTTCACCGAGAGTGTTGTCTCAGTAGCCCTGGGCTTATACAGCCAGGTGTGATTACCGTAGTCGCTTCGAAAAAAGCCCTGGGTTTAGAGGTAAAATAAATCTGAACTGAGATTTTATGTCAGAAGTATGGTCATGTACCTTAAAGATACAGAATATTTCTCAATGAGACAAAGATGGCGACCATAAAACCTTACCATAATTCTGATCAACCTGCATCTCTCGAATCCTTGTTTTGTTAGTTTGTTTGTCAGCAGTCGACATCGATCACGAAAATCAAGATATTTAGAGCAAGCCCTAGAATATCGAATCAACTGTGACATGTAAACACCATATGTTGGAGAAGCAGGGATGTTACTATCAAGAAATGGAAAGTTCACGATCGGAAAATATAAATCATGACGTTTATCTTTATCGTATAGCTTAGTAAAGGAAAGCTCACGATCGGAAAATCGAAACAGCCCAGTTCATTGTATAGCTCAGTAAAAAACTGTCCGTGTGGTCATAGTTTGAGTAAAGATCGAGGTACGCAACCGATTAAAAATAGTATATGTTGTTGCCTTAATTTCAATTTCAGAAGGGTATATATACGATTGACTAGGTCAGCAAACTATTTGTTATTGATTTATCGATTTTTCTGAAAATGATATTGAATCTTTGGCAAGATTTTTACGAAATATGGCAATATCCTAATTCACCGAGGCCCAAAAATGGCCTTATAGACACCTTTTAATATATACACTTTAACACTAACTTTCATTTCAGTTGTTTTGTTGACGTTATCGCACAGTAATTGCACTACACAGGGTCCAATGTCAATGCTTCACGATTATCAATTATCTGTTTATGTTTTCTGTCTTATAGATTTTAATTTGAAAAACAAGTATAAAGTGAGTGGTGTTTGTCTTGATAGAGGAGAATATTTTCAATTCAAAATCTCATCAAAATAATACGGCATACACTGTATAAGATTTATAATTTTGTTTTGTTTTGTCAATTTGTTTTCTAATGAGCCGTACCAAGAGCAGACCTTTATTTCACATTACATATGTATTTTAAACCCACTGATGTTCTTCCGTGCCTTCTTCGAAGAGGACATGGGAAAACAAAAATTAGTCTGCATCCAACATTGCATGAACTCTTTTCTGGTTTCTTTATATCTCTGTCGTACTTATCCTATCTACTTTCTGTTTGCGTCGGTGTCTCCCCTCGCAACCGTATACGTGTATACATGTAACACGAACAAACAAAAAATCTAAAAGTTATATACATATTACAATATAAATAATATAGAACAAGCCGTCATTACTTCCTTTATCAGTACGTCCAGTTCTTCGTTCTCTGTTTAGCTGTACTTGGCGAAAAAGCTAGTAATATCAGGTCTGTGGACTCCCTGCTCACGGACATCGACCAAAAGATGACCTCTGACCTCTCCGACGATTGATTTATTCGTTACATCGTGAAGAACGTTACCGATGCCAACGAGACATACCCGGTCATTGAGGAATCGGCAGGATACTCAGATTTTTTCGATTGTCCATGTTCGGGAGCGCCACCTACACCTACTGGATCGCTTCAAAGAGGCTTCTATATTTCAACTGGTATCATACGAAAACAATGCAGGTTTGTAATTTCCAAAAGGTTGAATGTTTAACTCCACTTTAAAATTCAGTCTAAAGCATGTTATATTGCCAATGTATGTGAACGAATTGGACCAGGATCAAGCGAATTGAGTTTGTGGGTGGCAGACTCATTTGAGTAGTGGCACGGTACATAATATGCACATGTTCGTAGAACACGATTTTAAATTATACAGAACTAGTTTAATTTTACTTAAAAATCATAAATTAAGGGACTTTACGCATCTGACCCTTCTGCTTCTACATTAGTTTAGTTAAACAGATGCATGGTGCATTTTCTGGACAGAATATTAATAAATCTAAACGCGGGTAACGGTACAGCATATGTGTGTGTTACGTCATCTTAGGAGTTTGTTGTAGTTCGTTATTTAAAGATTAACTTTCTATATTGAGCACCTAAACTAGAAAAGGATCCGTATAAGCGACGTTTTATCGCTGGCTCGTCTCATTGCTCAACCAGACCATTATCAAAACTTATTATTCTTAGTACCGTTAAATCAGGATTTCAGTCTTATTGTAACACTGTATACTCCAGAAGTGGCATTAATGGGATATGGATTTTGAAAAACTCAAAAGATCGTCTGATCAGTCTTGAGCACCCCCTTCTCGTCCATCAAAACATTTTATTTTTCCATCCTGTACACTACCATACCACATACCAAACTTAAGGAACGTCTTAGGTATCTCATTATGAGAGCTTTCTATTCCAAGAAAGGTGAACGACGATACAAATACATGGTTGTGAGCTATCGTGGAGCATACTTTGTGAAAAACACAATGATAAGTTAGGTTGAAATATACTGAGTAAGATATAGCACGAAAAATTGAGTTCCTGGTTGACAATATCTTTGTTGAGTTCGAAGGAAAGCTTTTCCAACAGATTATTGGTATTCCAAAGGGCACTTACTGTGCCCCATTTTTGGCTGACTTGTTTTTGTTTTCATACGAGGCTGAATTTGTCGAAGGGCTTATCAGGACGGATAACAAAACCTTGCAAAATTTTTCAATTTCACTTTCAGGTATATCGACGATGTGTTGTCTATAACAACAGGACCTAGTCGATCGTATATACCCTACTGAAAGTGAGATTAGGTACACGGCAGGCTCTCTTGCATCGGCTTCTTGCCTCGATCTTTGATTGAACTATGACGAACGCGGGCGGCTTGCTGCTGGGCTGTATGATGGGCGTGGCGAATTTGATTTTCCGATCGTGATCTTTCTCTTTCTTGGTGGTGGCATCCCTGATTCTCCATCTAATGTCGCGATGGGTGTCGACTGCTGACGAGCAGGCCTGTGGCACGTGGGTTCGGGTTAAAGGGGACTGTGGGCAAGTTTTATGGTCACCATCTTGGTATCATCGAAATTTTTTCGCTATCTTTGTGTGATGATTGATGTTTACTTGTATGTGACCATGATTTACATGGCGGGTTTTGTCGATGGAGCAGAAGACCCTTACTTTTCCGAAACAACTGGTCTTGTTTTTTTGTACTTTTACGAGGGTCTTCATGTTAATCTTTCCCTTTTTTCCTAGTTTGCCTCTAGTTTAATCGATTTTGATTTCGGATTATGGTTTTGTTGACGCTTTGGTATTCTCTGATGGTTTTTACTGACACATATGCACCTTAGACATGGAAGCATATCCCGTAATTATCCTTAACTGCTTATAGGTGTATCTCAGTAAAGCCAAACCAAACATGTTAAGAATGGTTGGTCTCTTACATTATTGTTATTTTAAATGTATGCAATTTGGTATAAAGAAAAGTTTTGTGATATTACGAAAGTTTTAATAAAATTAAATAATGATAATTTAGGGGAAGGAGTTGGCATTGGGAAGACCGCTTCTTTTTTCGATAACATTATCTTTCCCAAAACGATTGCCGAAAATAATAGGCCGAGGTGTTCCGATTGAGGGTACAGTTTACAGTAGCTATGGATGATGTTATATACATGTTATATATTATTTAATCGTCAATAGAATATATCCGGATTTTGTCGTTTTGAGTATTGTAATAATCCGTATCGTGTTTCTATGTTTTGTTGTGAACTTCCTGTTTCCGGGGAGTAAAATGAGAAGTTGAAGGAGAAGCTGTATTCGATTTCATCCGTAAAGAATCCTCTCACATCGCCTACATATTACAATGAATTGCGTTTTTTCAGTGCGGTCTTTCATTGTCCACCCTAACCCACTTTGCGCCTGAATTCCTCCCGCTATGTAACATACGATTAAACTTGTGAAAGCGATTTCCCTGCAGATACATGAAGGAGTTGATGTCATGTTACGTAGAGCACGACTACACAGAATGTCCGTAAGAGACTGAAATGATGAAACAGCTAAGTTCAGTTTACCGGTACATGTGTAGGGAGCCGGGCAGGACTGGTATGTTCAACTATGACTACTGACACAGAATGTTTGTCATTATATAGTTAAAGTTTTATCACTACTGAAATAAAATACTAGTAGTCATAACTACGACTGTCGTATTATGTCTGACCAAAGTTCGTCTGGCTAATGGCGCGGTCGGTCGGCATGGTTGCAGGTTCATTTTCAACGTTGATTCAACATCGGTCCAACATGCAACGGCAGTTTATATTAAAGGAGTTGGGAAAATTAGTTAAAAAAATGATAATTGTTTCAGACCTCCTCTGCTTTCCTCTTAACAAATTAAAAAATGCGAAGAGACCTTTTTCTCCAGCTTTCAAAAGTAATTCTAGAGGAGTTTTTTCCCCATAAATTTTGAAACCATTATATCTTCTAAATAAACTGAATGAATTAATAAGTTTGCCCATTTTCGAATTTTTGCTTTCAAACATTCCCCAAGAGCCAGCTGCCTTAAGGGCAGTGTAATTTGCAGTGTTAAGCAAGGGTTAGCAAACCAGTTGAAATGTAAATAATATCATGCGAATGTCAAAAACATTACTTGTTCAACTTTCAAAGGCCATCCAACGTCGGCACAATGCTTGTGATTCGCTCCCGTCGTATGCATTGTCGAGCCAACATTTAATGTTGGCCCAACGTTTAACCAATTGCTGACTGCTGTAATTGGGTTGTGTATGGAATATATATCTGGTGCATTCGAATGATTCCTAAATACAAGAATTGCAGATGAGACTTTGGTATCATCTTTTTACATCAGAACAAACAACTTCTTGTATTTGTTGATATGGATTCTATTTCAATAGCACAATTGTTATAAGGGCCTAAGTGTGATCAAAACTGCAATCATATAAATGAAAGAATAACGAAATGAAAAGTATCTCAAAGTGTAGACTACTACACTGAGATATTATTTCACTTATATATTGTACTGCTTAAAAGAGAGATTAACATAAAACCAATACCTGAATTATGTCAAGCAAACTTAACTCCTTCCTAAGGTGCGGAAATCATATTCTACAAACACGTAATACAGAGGAAAATGCTCGCATGCATAGCCTTATAAATAGTCAACAACTGTGTAATGTACATCGGTGCTAAGGTGCTTGATACAAACTAATGTCAGAACTCTGCTTTTGTGTGCAGAGATCCTGAACTTTCTGCCTTTCGCCAACAACTACGATGTCCAGTTGAAAGTGTTCTATATGTGTACATAGAACAAAGGTTCCCGTGCTATCACTTATTCCCTTGGGCCTATCAAATTCAAACTTCGAATTCATACTTCCTGAAAGCCCTTGCTCGAGATTGCTCTTCCGGTATTGAAGGTCAATTCAAGGTCAAGTTTGTTTTACTTTCCGTAGAACTCACGTCCAAACAACGGATTACATGCGATACTCGAGATCCATCTCATTGTGCCCATGGTAGTGTTGACTTTCATTTTGTTATTCAGTAATGACGACATTCTGTCATAATTTCGTTTCTGCTTATTTAAAGATATTGAACGGTAGTATTGTATGAAGCTATAGTTATAATGACAAGATGTCGGTCAAGTTTCGACTTGCTGAAATTCCATCATTTTCTTTTAGATATAGCCACATGTACTTAATAGATAATTCTCAAGAAATTGGAATTACTTAGAGTGAAGAGCCATATCTGACCCTAGTGCAAATTTTAAGAAATGTCCACATAAATAATAATAACTTGATTATACCATTTACCTATCTCGTAATAATATTTCTACTGAGAGCGTAAAATGAGACACATCCACTTCTGCAGAGTTCAGGCTTAGTGTTGTTTTCTGGTATGATCCTGGCAGATAAAACATCCAAATATCACTGGATCCAACTTTATCTCATAAACGAATAACCCGGGTCCAACCGTTTGGACCGCGATAAAGGAGAGCGACCTGGAACATGGTGTAGATCTGACCTTTTAGAGTAAACGCTGTGTCAAAAGCATCACCCATAAATGCTTGTCCCAATAAGACATTATCTAAAATCAGATCAATGATGTTGTCACATTATCAATAATAATATTTCTTATCTGATTTTTTTACCTAAATCAAAATAAATATTTGGGTGCCTCGAATTTTCCTCTAACATACATGTATTCAGGGGTCCAGAGATCGGCAGTGAGCGTTATAGCATGGAGTCATCGAGTATTGGGATCGGTTGATAATACAACGATACGAGTTATCTCCCCTCTTACGTTTTAATTCTAAAGCTAATACCATATCGCTACACAAATGTACATTATGCACAGTGTTTATGTACGAATGTTGGATATTATGATTTCTTTACTTTTACAGGAGATACGAGAGAACCAATGCATATGTTGAAAGAACTGAAATCTAATGAAGACAAAAAAAAAAAAATGCTATGAATGATTAAAATCCATTTTACCGTGAAAAATTTCTTTCATGTATTGTTTCATTAATGTTTTTGTCAGTTTCTAATTGTTTCATTTATTTTTTGAGATTTGTTTTATTTGTCGTTTTTTATTGTTACCTTTCGAGACATACTTTACACACTGAAACTCAATTGTATGCAGAGTCAAACAGTACCATCCTTCCTAAACATCCTTATATACAATGATGCATCTTCATTATTATCACTACCATCCATTATCATGTTAATATTATATAAACCCCGAGAGGCATTACAATCTTTGTTTCGATAATGAGCAAAGCAAACATTCATCATTAAAATGCAACGTTTCAAGTTATGCTAGCCGCGTTCCCTTTGAAAAATGTTAAGCATTCACTTAAATGATAAAATCGATTAATTACGGAGTCGTGAACCGCTGACAACATTTTGTTGCTGATTCATTATTTACAATTATCGACACCTTTAGAAAAAAATGCCAACAGTGACAGCATGACAGGAATAATTAAAAGAGGGCTCCATTTTAAGGATTCATCATTTTCATAACTGCAAAGAAACCAAGACAACAAGGTAAAGAGGAACTACTTGTTACAAAGAGAGTATACGTCATGTAGCATGGGAGTTATCATGACACAACCGATCAGAAATTTAAGTGTGGCGTTTCGATGACTACATTGTCATCTTTATCGGACTAATGACCAGTGTGGAGCGTACTAGCAAATGACGTATGTAGTGTACAAGAGGAATCGACCGACGTTTTCGTCTGTACTATAATCATATTAACACTAAGGTAAAAAGTAGTGTGACGAGATGGTATTGTCTGCATTTTAATCATATTTACACTAAGGTAAAAAGTAATGTGACGAGATGGTATCGTCTGTACTAGAATCATATTTACACTACGGTAAAAAGCAGTATGACCAGATGGTATCGTCTTTACTATATTCATTTTTACACTAACTTAAGGTAAAAAGTAGTGTGACGAGATGGTACAAATACAGTACACCAGATGGTAGTAATGTATTTAACACTTGGTCGCAGAAGACAAGTACTGAACAGGGATGAGGGGGCCACTGCCTCTCGCACATCCATGACCAGATGTTAAACAACACATAGCAGAATTGAATACAGTACTTTGTTACCATATGTGTCCTTTTTTGTCATGTTAATTAGATCACCAAATCTCTTTATTATCCCACCTCATTTCTGGACGAAATGTTGCACTATATAGAAGTTTTACTGTTTCTTGAAAATTATATGTCTAGGACTAACCGGAGAATAATGCGAGGTTCTCAATGAAAGAACCACGGAAGTGATAGTTTAACCAAAAGGGCTATTACGGGTATAATGAGAGAAAAAAAGGTGGGAAAATGTAAGATAAAACCTGATAGCAACGATAAGCTGATTTTTACCAACATGCACTAGCTTCTGATAGCATTCCGTTTTCTATGATTTGTATCCGGATTTACATATAGAGCTTTTTTTGCCCTAAATTCAAATTCAAATTCAAATTCATTTTATTTCTCTTTTTCACAACACATTGCATAGAGAAAATAAATTTACAATATAATACATTCAATTATTGTAGTGTTCGTAGTATATACACAGCACAGTTTCAAAATATTACATTTACATAAAATTGTATCATGGAGGACAAATCATATTGTTAATTATTCTGATAAAATTACATATTTTCATTAATGTTTTAGTATTAGTTGTATTCATCAAATCATGGAACTTAATAACATTTGGTCTTGACCAATAGTATTTATCGATATATAGAATTCTATGAGCATGCAGGGTTTTACATTCTAGTAAATAATGAAATTCATCACCAATTTGTTTGCCATTACAATGTGGGCATTTTCTTTCATTATACTCCATCTGGTGCCATCTGCCAGTTTCAACAATAAATTTATGATTGGTTGTACGAAATTTACAAAAAGTGACTCTATCTTTATCAGTTAAGGCGTCTAAATAATTTTCAAAATGACAGTTATCTTTAAAAATTCTATAACATACAGCTTTAGATGAATCACGTACATCACTCTGCCATTTCTGTAAGTACTGATCATGCAATCTTAACTTAATCACATGTTTAAGCCATACAGGATTACATTCAGAAGTATATTGTATATTCCATAAGTAACTCGTCCCACATTCACATGCCCTAAGAAACTATGGGTGACTTCGTTAACAAAGCTTTGATAGACGGAATTTGTATGTATAGGTTAGACTCCTGTAAATAAAAACTCGTTTAAATTTATTCATGATTTAAAGGCACTATATATGGTCCACCGGATACGCAGTCTGTCTTCGGAAGTCTAGCACAGCATGCAATACATTTACGGAACAGGGAAAACGGTAAACGGTTCATATACTAAGCTGAAGGTCAGTGATTTTGTTCGAGACTTTCTATGTTGATATTTGATTGAACGGTTCTTGTAAAATGGTGACGTCATCATCTTGTAACCATGACAGTCATGCTTTTTAATAGAAAAGAAAGCCATTAGATGTCTCGTAAGTCAGTCCCATGTTAGCGTTTGTGACAGAACAGACTGTCTTTATGTCACGTAGATAACAGCATTAGTTATAATTAACATTATATTGTGATGGAAATAAAATAAAATGGGACAGATCGTATATGATATAAACCACAATGGTATTATATGTTTTAAATGTGCGTAGTTGTATTGTAGGCACATTGACTTTATTCCGTTCAATCTTATATCAGATAACATACCTCAGTGGACAAAGTAAATATAATAAAGGGATCGGCTCATTTCCAGATTTTCCGAATTAGTAACTCGTCGGTGCGGTCATGCCTTTGATATTTCCTCAATGTTTATTTGATTCCGTTCAGAGCTGACATTATGACATTAACCAGAAACTACTGTTTCACCCACATTTCATGGATATTCTAAGGAAATTAATTTTTATGTATAAAATAAATTACAGATTCTGAATTCATTAAATAGACAACTGCATACGAATTGTCATTGCGGGACAAATAAATTCATTCCAGATCGAGGTTTTCCAGTCATTTTTTTTCTTCAATTCTATTGACGGTCTCTGTTCAACCAAGTGCCATGCAACTCTTTCGAAAACGCATACCTAATCTGACAAGGAAAACGTTATAAAACGAATTACTCAAATCAAATTGATTAAATGGCGCTCGAGCATTCAAACTGTTGCGACGTTACAAATTATACACTGCATTGGACAGCCAAGGGTCTACTTGTCACCTGGTGACAGGAAACACATGACCACTTTACAATTGTCGTAAAAATTATTGTCGGAATATTATGTTGTCCCGTAAAAAAGGACGACTGATTGATAAGGTTTTCGGAGTCGAGTTAATTTTATCAATAACAAGTAAAAACCAAATCAAGTGACGACGTGCATTACAGATATCCTGCGCTCTTAAGACATTAAAACCATTATTAACAACGATATCGGAACAGCGAAAGCACAAGGCGAACTATGATAGCGAGTAGCCAGGTACAGTAAAGACGATAATTGTTGTATTGTCCATCATCTAAACATTGGTTAGTAACACTTACTGATAGAATAATAAACTTGCCTCAAACTTAAGGGTAAAACTGAGTAAATTTAGTTTAGTCTTTATCGATACTTCAGCCCTTGGTGTTTCTCTGTCTCATCGTTAATTGAACTAATTAATTAAGTTAATATCTAGACACTTTAACCTACACATCGCAGGAACCTGATTGGTTTTGGGTTGGAGCGCTGTATTGTGGGAAACCGGAGTTACCGGAGAAACCCCACGTAGTCCGGCAGGTAACCTATAATCCTTTCACGTTCAATCGAGGAATCGAACATTGGCCGCCTTGGTGAAAGACAGGTGCGATAACCACGTGTCCTGCACCCCCCGACCGCCAAATGACTCATACAAAATACAGAAATTATATGAAATTGATACTGTGGTATAAACTATATAAATCGGCAGTGGTTCCAATACCAGTAGTCGATTAAAATACTTAAGACAAATGAACAGAGACTTATCATGACAACAAAGGGAGATAACTGAAATCAGTGTAAATGGAGACAATTGTTGAATAACGGCTATTATCCTAATGTATTGTACTAGACTATATAATATGTATTGTTCTTGCACAGAAGGAGACAACAGTAAAACATGCAACCGTGGTAAAAAGGCAGGGAGGCGATCCTAATGTTTAGTTACATAAAGGGAAGCAACTATGGCTGCCGTAAATTATAGCGAGATCAACACAAGACTGTATACATTATGTAACACAGGGACAAAATCACAGTTGCAGGATATACAAAGATAGCTGAAATGATATGATAAAGAAAGACAATTGTAAAAAGTCAGACAAAACGGGACAATGTTGATTTAAGATAGCGACGACGCCAGTATAAGAATAAAGATACACGTACACTATAGTATGTTTCACCAAGAAAAAGAAAGACAACAGTATGAATATTGATTGGACAAAATGAGACAAAAGTATTAAAAGGACAAAGAGAGGGACAGAAGGAAACTACAGAGTATTGCTGTGGAGAATTGAGACAACAGTTACACCAGGACAAAAGAATATAGCATTATTACATGGACAAAGCGAAACTACATGGTATTGCTATGGACAAAGCGAGACTACAGTTTCATTAGAACAAAGGGAGACGAACTACAGAGTATTGGTGTGACGAATGGAGACAACAGTTTCAACAGGACAAAAGGAGACAACATTACTGCATGGACAAAGCGAGACTAACAAAGGGAGACTACAAAGTATTGCTGAGAGAAAGGAAGACCGCATAATTATTGGGACAAAGAGTGACCGCAATATTTAGGGTCAAACAGAACCCTTGGTATTTTTAGGACAAATGGAGACCAGAGTATTGCTGAGACAAAGCGAGACTACTGTTTTCATATGTTAAGACAAAACGTGACCACAATAATGCTGAGACAAAGGGAACCCTCGTATTATTAGGACGAATGGAAACCAGACCATGGCTTAGACAAAGCGAGACTACAGTTTTCCTATGTCAAGACAAAACGTGACCACAATATTGCTGAGACACACAGAACCCTCGATACTATTAGGACAAAAGGGAGACCAGGGTATTGCTTGGACAAAGCGAGACCTCAGTATTATTAGAACAAAGCGTGAGACAATGGTATTGGTGGGACAAAGGGAGACTACTATTACCAGAGCAAAGGGAGACCACCAGACGATTGTTCTGACAAAGCGAGACCACAGTATAGCTATGATAAACGTTGTCTGCAGTATTACCAAAATAAAGGGGGGGGGGGACTGCAGTTTTTAAAACTTCAATATTGCGATATAAAGGGGCTTACAATAATCCAAGGACAAATAACATCCACGTTTTTGTTTGAACAAAACGCGACAAAGCTGTAACCTCAATGCTATTTTTGGAGACAATAACATTCCTGGCATATGCAACGACAACGGGGTGATTTTTATATATTGAAATACACGTTTATACTAGTGTAGCATCGTTTAAAATACCATTATGTCGAATATAGGCATATGTATGTCAACAGTAACTATACAGGAGACAGATAAATACCATTATGTCGAATATAGGCATATTTATGTCAACAATAACTATAAAGGAGACAGATAAATACCATTATGTCGAATATAGGCATATTTATGTCAACAGTAACTATACAGGAGACAGATAAATACCATTATGTCGAATATAGGCATATCTATGTCAACAGTAACTATACAGGAGACAGATAAATACCATTATGTCGAATATAGGCATATTTATGTCAACAGTAACTATACAGGAGACAGATAAATACCATCATGTCGAATATAGGCATATTTATGTCAACAGTAACTATACAGGAGACAGATAAATACCATCATGTCGAATATAGGCATATTTATGTCAACAGTAACTATACAGGAGACAGATAAATACCATCATGTCGTATATAGGCATATTTATGTCAACAGTAACTATACAGGAGACAGATAAATACCATTATGTCGAATATAGGCATATTTATGTCAACAGTAACTATACAGGAGACAGATAAATACCATTATGTCGAATATAGGCATATTTATGTCAACAGTAACTATACAGGAGACAGATCAAGACCTACGTTAGTCTTTAATGGCGTTGTAAAACTACAGAAGACAGACAGGGAATGCTCACAGGAGTACAAGCAATGCTGCCACGGTATTGGTTATATAACGGTATGTGAGAGATCCGCGTATCGCTTTCTATCATACTCCAAAGATGTTCGATACGCTCTAAATCAGGCTGGTATACATGCGCTCTATGTCTGTGGCGTTATTGTAAGAAGTGATTATATAGATTAAAATTAAAATACCCTGCCCTTTCTAGTACTTTCGCTTGCTATTGTTGTTCAACGATTAACAAAACAAAACTCATTTTACTGGCAAAACTCTTCACCACTTAAAAACTTTATGAGGCGCCGAATATGAGCATCGTTATAACATGTTAAATGAATTTAATCCTATTTAAGATAATAATTATATATCTGCCATAATTGACTTTCCATAAACATTTCATATTCTATGTGGTACTTTTAAAAAATGTTGAATTAAGCATTGAACTGTCAATGAATGGTAGTATATAGTCGATATGAACACATTTTTTGTCAACTGCCGCTAATGATGCGTTTAAATTTGTTCAAATAACGGAACAGCCAGAATTTCAGAAGAAATCATAAAGTCCCTCGTGTCGTCATAAAAACAGGTACATACTATAGATAAATCAACTTTCGTTTTAGTCACAATTTGTATAAATTTGTCATAATAACAATGCTTCTGTAATCTTGTACCCTTTGCTATCGATATCAAATTGATTATATGCGCATTGATGTCAATTTGTTAAGTGTGACGCGACTCTGTATTCCTACACTGACCTTATCAGTGTAAATTGTAGTATACAGTTTATGGATACGATTTGGTTTACGTACGGTATATAGGCCAATGCAATACAGAATGTAAATATTGGATTATGAATGTAAGCCGACAATATGTGAATTTCAGTCATAAAAATTGGTAACTTGGAAATAGCTACAGATGCAGCTTGCCAAAAAATGAATTACTCTTCACCGTACAGCTGTTCTGTTACAGATGCAGCTTGCCAAAAAATGAATTACTCTTCACCGTACAGCTGTTCTGTCACTGGAGGTGATGCTAGACATATTAAGTCACTATGTTCTGAGACTTAAGTATGCCTTTAATTCATAATTGGTTAGACTTGAATCAAATAAAAGGGAACATTTCGAAAACAAACCGGGGCAAATCAAACAACATGTGTAACAGAGCAGTATCAGGGGAAACCAAACACATAAGACATAGGAAATATCTAAGGCATAAAAATAAAAGCTACAAAACTGTAAACCGTGAAAACAATTGGAAAAGCGAAATGTATCTTTAATGGAATTTTAGTACTTTGCAAAAGCGTCTTCTACCGGCACACATTCTGTCGTTAGAGCGACCGTTAAATGTCATCTAAAAAGTCTAAATAAAACAGACTCGTCTGTTTATCAGTTATATTACATTCTCGCGAAACAAAACTTCCCAGGTATGGGAGATCTTCTTTTCAATGACTTACAGTGTAACAACAATAATATTTGTGTTCCCTATGTTATAACAAGTAGGCTGTGCTTGAAGCTTAGATTTTACAGTATGTCGATTCCCCATTTAAAAATAACAAGAACCCAAGATTGAGAGTAATTGTCAATTTATTACATGACTAGGTTGATAACCAGTACAAAACTGGATATCTGTAATAATAACAAAACAAGTGTTCATCTCAATTTTAAAAGACGCAACGACATCTGAAAAAAAGTTGGCGTACCAAAAAGGCCACGACTATGCAAAATGTATTTGCAATAGTTCGCCTTGTGGTTTGTTCTAATTCATGGTGCTTTTCTCCCTGACTAGCTGTCTCCTGTTTGGTTCCTGTTCTTGTCTGATTTGATTAACTTTGAGCTTGTTCTGGTTTTGTATTTGTATGTTAACGAGCTGTGGTATTATTGTTTAAGCTTACTGATAAACAGACTCTAGCCTATATGTATACTAGCGTGTTCAGCTTGTTATGGGTACATGTATGTGTTTCCATTAGCTCATTGATATTCCATATCATTTGAATACAACAGCTTGAAAGGAAAACCCAGTAAGCTGTAAGAATATAAATTTGGCGTTTGCCCCTATGATGAAGGCTATGGGTTCTGTCCCCACGCCAAGACATACCAGAGTCTTTAATAATGGTAGTTACAACTCCCTGCTTGACGTTCAGCATTTTGGGAGTGGAACGACTTGCTCGCCTGTTGTCAGTATAATGTGACCGGGTGAGGTGTGCTGGGGGTCTTCGGCAGTAAACTTCAGTGTGGTAGCACTTTAAATTGGCAAAAGATTCGGACTATCACAAGAAGGCATACAAGAACATACCGCATCCTCCCAAACACAAATGTTCTCAACACACACACACCCACATCGCATACACCGGGAGTCCGTCCGTTAATGACCCTGTCTGTTAAAAGGACGTAAAAACAATGAGCCAACGAACCAATTTGATGAAAGCTTCAATTTCATTAAACTTCTTACACATATCTACAGCATCAATGAACCGTTGTAGTTTGATTATGAACCAATATGACAATGACTACTTGTGACCATCTTCTGAACCGTAGAAAATAACAGAGGTATTGAGCGATAAATGACAAAGGAATATTTTGATTGTAATGAATATCTTTCGGTGCATATCCATAACGTCAATTAAATACTCAAGTTCGATTTTGACCCAAATAAGGAAGCAACATGACCGCCGGCAGAGGCCGTCGACGAATTTATTTTAAGTTGTGTTTATTTTCTGTTAAATTGTAATGGATGTCCATTGAAGTCATGTTTGTAATACAGCAATTGGCCTCATTCTTTATAAATTATGCAATCGTGCTTTCATAGTCTAAAAGTAATATAATAAAATGTTGAAATGATAACATAATCAATGATTGCTTTCAGCTCAGTTTACTTTCGAACTCTTATAATTTCCTACACCGTAATTGAGACCAATGAAAAAGTTCGTGTGTTGATATTATGCAGTGAAACATTTTGTCAGAGAGACCACTATGTTTGCAATTATCCCTAGGCGACAACAGAAACCATTCTTCAACAATCGATTTCATAATTGCTGAAATGTAATAGAGCATGTCAGCTTGTCTTCTCGGCACTATCATAGCCATGCCTAACGAAAGAGATGTGATGCTTTGTGTTGTTCCATACAGGTAATTTGACTAGCGTGGTGAAAGATGGAGAAAAGACAACTGTGATACATTTAAAATTTGAAACTAAATGAAATATAACCTCTTTATAGATTGCCCATGCGCGACAAAACACTGGAGAATTGAAATAGAAGTTCGGGTTTCAGTGGAACTATAGATTAACTATTGAGTATATTTATTTTACTGAGAAACTCGCTAAATAGACAGGAATGGGTAGCCTAGGCGTCTTTAGCAGACACACAAAAGGTGAAAATAAAGTTATTTTAAAACAAGCCAGTATTTTTGATACGCACGAACTTTTTATTTAATGTTTTTTTATAAAGGCCTATCATACAAATCAAAACTAAGCAAATGCTTCAACGTCTCGATAGTTTTTTTATTGGTGTTAAATGAACATTAACAGTTTATAGGCACGTAGCTTAGACATAAGTTTAAAAGTCAAAACAGCAACGTTATCAATAGAACAAGGCGACGTGAAATGACGACTGCAAAAGGGAAAACAACATGAACCTTAAAACTAGAAATGTCTGTGAGACATAAATGTCCCTGCCCCCATATGAAGTTAGTTCTTCATGCCTAGTATGCATGCGAAGTTTGATGACAATCGGACCAGTAATTATTTAAATAAGCTGGTTACATTACCATGGAACGGGACGCGACGAGACGGACATGGGTAACACTATATGCCCACCTCCCCCCATTTCATGGCGGGGGCATAAAAACAGGTATGTATTTCCTGCACTGTGTGTAGCATCTGTCATGATGTCACGTCAAACCAAGGAATGCAATATAGTCACTAACTATACAAGATAAGGAATGATCAAGCTACTATTTATTTGGACTGAACTCTCGTATATAGAACTTCTTTGACAATTTCTGATGCTGCTGAATATGATTAATACATACGACTGTCTCCATTGTTGGAAGTAAAATATGTAATGCAAAAACCATTTTGTTTTATGAAGATTAAATGTTGTATGGTAGACAGTATGACAACTGAAGATGTCTCCATCTTCTTCTTCTCATTATTGGGTTGATTCATGTAACCCTAACTGTAGGGATATGATGATGAAGACGTAACTTGCTCAGAAATAATTATATAGGCTGTGTCATTTACAATAAATCATCAGAGCTTTGTTACAATGCAAACTGTTAAAACTTCCTCAATATATTTCTCAGGTTTCAATTTACCCACCTACCGGGCCAGACATTACTATCGACATGTCCTATATACCAATAACTCTATATATAAAAATAAATCAGTTCAGAACAATATTACAATTCAATTTTTTACGCCATGATACTTTCCAATTCCTTTCCTCGCTAAACAGGAATCGTTCGTTTTTAATGGTCAGATTCGGAACTCATACGATAAACTATGATGGATTAATCTTCCGAAATGAAACAGACATATAGAAAACCATCAATAACGTGGGAAGCCATTTGGTTGAGACAACTTGTAGAATCCCCATTACCTCCGACTACAATAAATACAGTACAGGTCGGTAGACGGCAGACAACGGAGCCGTCTCCCATACAAGTTGATAATAATGAGTGAACTTTATAAGGCCAGACATTCAGGGGTCGTTACTTTTCGTCGAATCCGAATTTCTTAAATAATTAATGACCGTTTGTTGGTACAACCAGTTACAAAGAGGGGTATATACACCGGGAGAAGAAACAATTTTGTTGGTGAATGAATGGAAGGCGGGGATATAGAATCTTCTGAGCGATTATGAATGTCTACGAACAGACATATATTGTTGAGGTTCGCCGCAGGATGTTCTATAACTGGATCGAACAATCGTAAAGTCTAGCCAGACCTGAAGATACACTGATGGTTTAAACTGCATTGCGTCAACTTGTCACTTGTTTAATGTTTACACATATGGCGAGGAATGGTACAATATTGGGAGACAAACACATTAAGTCATGTTGTTAGACAACAACTTTCAAGTTAATGTCTAGACCGATCCCCAGGCGAATTCAGGTTTTGCCCTGGGTTATTAACTTTAGTGCATGTTAACTTTTCTCAATTGTAGCTTATTTAATTTTCACGAAACTATTTTGTAAGGTTAGACTGAACGAAGTTGTATTTTAGGTTTATAGTATTCTCTCTATAAGAAATGTCAAAGACAGCAATATACATTTTTTGTATTAATTTTTACTGATTACATTTTTCCCTGTGAAATATAGAAAATTATCAAACTGATAAAACTTATATTTTCACTGCAATGCTGAGCAGTGAAGAGAGGTAAGAAAAGTTTTACCAGCTACTTTCCAGTAGGCAGTTAAAGAAAAAATAACGCCTCATTCGAAATGTAATAAAATGGTTTCAGTGGATTGCCATTTAATATCTAATATATTTCACGAGTACGGCAGAGTTCTATTTGATATTTTCACTCGCTCTATGCACTCATGAAAAAATATATATATATAAAAGATGCCATGTTACGCACTCGTGAAGTGAAAATATATATAAAACAATTTCCATGCTCGTGAAGTATATTTAAGGATTGCACTTGATAATAAACTGGTCTACCGATGTATAGACCAAAAACCGAATTGCACCCTAAACAAACCGCGAAGCGTGAAAAGAGTGCACTTCAGTTTTCGGTCTATATATCGATAGACGAATTTTTGATCAAGTAATTTAATTACATTACAAAAGTAAACAATCCTACTCCTAATGAACATATTGATATTTCATAATAATAGCATTGCAGTTTTTGAATGAACGGCACATTGATATATCCATCAAGCAATCCCAATCCGTGTTTCAAACTTGGCGCGTACTTTGACTACGCTCACTGTGACGTAACGATGATGATGGCGGGAGAAAAGCTACCATGACAGTCCCAGTTCACACGGAGGTACTATGGAACAACTTAACCCCTAGTTATCAGTAGTTATGGTTGGTGGAACTGGTACACACAGTTGTTAAATGAAGAGTTTCAAATGAAACGAGACAACATGTTAATTTTGGATGATGAAAATGCCACGGCATGCGAATGTAGGCTTGTGGTCGTGTTTAAAACATTCATTGATGAGATTTCAGCAGGACGAGTAAGGGATACAACTCTTTGGGCTTCATTAGGAACAGTGGGCGGATGTAGACCTACATCAATGATACCAATAATCTTAAAAGGGTCTCTTTGTCAAACGTCATGTCAATGAGACAGTGCAGCGATGTAGCACAATGAAGCCACTAGCACACGATATTGGTGTATGACGTCATCAAGACATGCCCATAATTTTTCGGTCTTTCGCTTGATAGACTTAATAAAAAAACAATGAAAAACCGTGTTTCAAACAAAATTTAACTATTTGATATTACTGTAAAGCAACTTACAACGTATTTTCGTGTGCGATTGATATTCGTGTATTTCGCATGTAATTAAGATTCGGAAAATCAATCGCCGCGAAATAGTTTCAATTTGAGATATGCCAAATGTAGGAGTACTATACTGTACTATACAAATAATTTACGAATCTATTTACCGCGAAAATAATCGCCGTGAAATGGACGTTTCATATGAAAACGCGAAATTAAGTCGCCGCGAAAATAAGTTGGTTTACATTGAATATCCTTTACATTTTTCATTTTCACATTTTTTTTATTAACATACGATCTTACCAGTCAATGTGAATAAGATAACAGACAAAGCCTATATCAATCATCTCCACAAGATGTCCAGAGAAAACTTTTATAATTAATCTAGATTCGATTTAATAATTTAAGAAAGAATGAAATGAAAAACCAGTACATATAAGTTAAAATTAAACAGGTTAAAGGGAGGTAAATGTTTGAAAAGGAAGGGGGAAGTAAATCATAATGTACACTCTCACACTGCATACACACTTAACACACCATATACATTTATAACAATTATATTATTATATAGGGATTGAAAGTCATTTTTTTAGCTTTCATAGCACTATGAAAGTTAAAAAAAATGACTTTCAATCCATATATTAACTTTTTTACTATAGAAATATCGCTTAACCTTATTTTCCAATTAATTGTTTCTTACCTGCGTTTGTATATGTGTCGTCATTTTGACGACATTGGCGGAACAGTCCAGCTTGAATTAATTGGCGCCAATGATAATAATTAGTCATTTGAGCGTTTGACGCAAGGGCAATCTCCATGTTATTCGAAGCGGCCCGACAAGACTCACATTGAACAAGCTTTATCTATGACTTCATAATTAAACCTCGTGCTAGGTCTCGAGAACAATTGCTTTCATACATTTATGAAAGGCATTTTTGCTGGTAATCTTCATATAGTGGGTTGCAGCGCAAATGTAAATATAATACTAACCTGTGCATGTAACTGCACGGCTACAACTGCCAATCAATTTACCTTTATACAATTCTATACAAAAACGTTTTTGATATTAATCGGCAAACCATTGAATGCCCTCTAAATATGATATATCTTAATATGATAAAGCATATGCGTATAAGTATGTAAACGGTGCTGTACTTTCAATATCGAAAGAAACATTACATTAAGCTCATAGTAATCCACTAGAATCAATTATTATCTGTTGTACCTAAACCTTCATAGTTTCTTATATTGGAAACTGTTGTAGATCGTTTTTAAAAAAAACTTATTATAGCAAATCCCACCCCTTTATTAATACACATCCAGGAACAGAAAATAAAATACCAAGATAAACATTCACAACGAATCAAATCTAAATCATAAAAAGGAAAACAATAGTTATTACTGATTACTACGCTGATGAAAAAGCATGTTATTTCTTTTGTTAAGTAGCCGGAGGCTATTTAGAGTGAAACCGTGACTTTCGTTTACTCAAGTGAATTGAAAGATGAAAAGGATGTAACTTAAAGCAATAATAACCGACCTTTTCACTGACACACACAACATCCCGTTATAAAGATGAGTTTTTCCACTTTGCGTATCTTTCGGCTAACGACTAACCATAGGGACTTTCCTTAACACCAGCATATCAACTTGTTAATAACTTATTTTCCGTTCTGCATTTGTCGATTTATAATTAGTTCTGGTTACGGCCGATTTTTGTGTTAAATGTTATGATGTGTTATGGTTCCTGTCTGTCTCTTGATAAATGGCCGGATTGCCTCAAAGTCGTCACTTTCTATGTTTGCGTGATCATGATCATTTCTTAGTTCTTAATATGCATTGCTTAAAAGAGGCTAGGAATTTACTCTTTCAAAACAACTGGATTCCTGATCTAGTTTGTTGGTAGGTTAATGTGACAATACATGGCTTAATTTACTACGTGATAAAATTATAGTATCATGATAGCTCGGTTTCGTTAAATTTTATTTTAAGGGCAAAGTAAAATGGAATCCGACAGTTGTCGCATTTGGTAGTGATATTCGTATAAATGCAGCGAAACAGGAAAGTATGATATATACTGAGATTGTTTTTTTTTTGTACACACACGGGAATTGAAAACTTAATTTGCGAGCTTTCGAAAACGTCTGTTTCCTTTGTCAAGCAAAGAGTACGATAGCCGAGTGTCGGTGTTCTGACCGCTGAAATCAGCTCACTACCCAAAATAGGGCGAGTTGGAGAAGTCAGCTGTCAGAAACCTAGCGCGACATTTCGTCCAATTGTGCTCTAGTACTACAGGTAGACAGAGGGACCATTATTACAAAAGCCACCGTGTGGCTTCAAACATCAAATTAACCAATACCAATGTAAAGTAATTGCAACCATATATAACACTGACAACTACAATCAACACATAATTCAAAAGAAAACCTTATAAAAACCTGTTCTAGCCTTTTTGCGTGTATTTTAAATGTATAGGAAAGCATTACAGAAGTTACAGAAAAAAGAAAGTAAGATATATACTGAGATTGTTTTTTTTTTTTTGTACACAAACAGGAATTGAAAACTTAATTTGCGAGCTTTCGAAAACGTCTGTTTCCCTTGTCAAGCAAAGAGTACAATAGCCGAGTGTCGGTGTTCTGACCGCTGAAATCAGCTCACTACCCAAAATAGGGCGAGTATAACATTGACGACTACAATCAACACATAATTCAAAAGAAAACCTTATAAAAACCTGTTCTAGCCTTTTTGCGTGTATTTTAAATGTATAGGAAAGCATTACAGAAGTTGAGGCAAATTAAAAAATGTATTGTCCCCTTCACTTCTGTAATGCTTTTCTATTGATATTACCACTTGGAGATTTAGAGAACATACAAGTGCATACTGTTATATTATCCCTCATGTTAACATTTTGCTTAAAAGGTAGTTTAGAAAAAAAAGTGTAAGAATCGATTTCTCAAATCGTTCCCTTAGTGATGTCTATTTTTACGTATTTCCTCATTGGACCTCGTAATAGCTATGTTCCACAACCGTTTTTTTTAAACAGTAAGAAAAGCTTGACACGAGAGAAGATAATACGTTAGCATGCGAGGGAATGTAAATACAGAAGCAAAGAATACCAAATTGTTTAACAGAAAAAAAATTATGACACGCGGGGCAATGTTTGTTCCGTTAAGTTGATATTTACTCCTACGAAATACATTTGTGTATATATGTACTGTGAACATCCAAATTGAATATATATCGATAGAACGATTGGACACTTTAGTTACTGGCGACTTAATTTTATACCATTCAAAAACTTTTGTTATAAAAGAAGATAAAAACAGTCTAAAAAAGGTCCACATGCGCTTGCTTTGCTCATACATGTAGTATGTAATATGAAACTAGTTTTAATGTTGAAAAAAGGAATTCATTTTCATTTAAACCAAATGACAACAGAACAGAATTTAAACTAAGAGAACTAGTACAACACTATAACATTGTATTTTTGTAATTATGAAATTAGATTTAAAAAAAATATTGAGTAAGGTAATGTTTCCGTTGCTGAATCATACCCAGCTGTTTATAGGAATTTAAATGACTGCCATTTGTTTGAAATGAATGCCGTTTCCCAGGAGAAGTATTACTCACTTGAACATTTTTTGAAGAAAACTTAATGCCTGTGTTGATGAAATTGTCTTGGCAATTTTTTCCGACAGCATGCATTTAATAGCCTTTGTCAAGGTTATTTTCTACACATCTTAAACTGTGAGATTATGTAAATACTCTTATTAAGACCCCTATTATGACCAGGAACCACAGCCACCAGAATATACGGGCAACTTCTACAAAGTGTTAGACGTTTCTTGCCACGACTTTCGCTGTTTAAACCCCAAAAGACAAAAAAGATTGTGAGACTTTCCGTTGACACGAGGACGTGGATAGGGGAGGGAGAGCCCAACTCAATTGCACTATGTAGCTTTATATTATAAATGAAAGGAAGCAGCAGTCCCGGTTGTCTCAGGGGAGCAAGACGTCAACAAGATCTGTTTTAGCTATAAAAACTTTAAGTTTTGTAGGTAAATAGATACTGCATTGGTCTATCAAACATCTTAGTATTTTTACGAATATTGTTTTTTGTGGCTCATTTCAAACATATACATTTATTATTTACTGTCAAAAACTCAAGCAACTATGATATCAAGTATTATTAAAGCTATGTGTGATATGATATTGGCATAACTCATTGGCATGTAAAACAGCTGTTTTACGTGTGTAATACACCCGTACATTATTGTACACAGTAAACAAATGTATAACTTCGCCAGGAACGAAAAAGCGCGTGCCCCACTTGTTTCATCGGGAAATGAAGCAACCAGAGTTTACTAGTTTCATTGAGGCGGAGTGAAGTGAAAATGTAAATATATAATATTGACAACTACAAACAACACATAATTTAAAAGAAAACCTTATAAAAACCTGCTGTAGCCTTAGCGGGGTTGACCAACACTGCCACAAAGACCTTTCTGATATATAATATCATGAATACATAACATGCCTATAATAGTTACAATGCGTGCGTACGTTTTCACGTTGTCATAAGTATTGATAAGTAAATAAAATCAATACGTATGACCTTTATTATCCCTCTCTTTTTGGTTACACACCTGCGCAATGATTTCGGTGGATTCAATCGAGTTAGAAACCCTATCACCAGCTAAGGTCATTTAAGGATGACGTCCTTGTGTTTTTTGTGTGAATGTGTTCATGCATCGTTAAATAGTGAGGAAGGCTGCGGTTTGTTCCTACATTCGCCTAGTTGCGATAGTGTTGAACTGATGCCTACTTTACAGTGCTACCACACGAAACTATACCTATACTGCCGAAATCCTCCGACAGAGCACACCACCCCGTCGTATTATACTGACAACGAGTGAACCAGATGTTACAAAACCAATAATGCTGATTGTCAATAAGGCCGTATGTTTGAGACTATGGCATGTCTCTGGCAAGGGATAGAGCCAATAGCCATCTTCACAGAACCACAATTAAACTAAAGGTCAAAGGTGACGCAGTGTAAAGGGGGATATAAAGGGAAAACCATTAAGAATGAATAGCGAAGTGGAATTTTGTCTTACGATCATGTAATGGGAGATGCAGTTACAGTACCAACGCAACGCCTGTAGGGCAACGTATTCAATGAAGCTACACAGATTCCTGACATTAAAATGAATCAGGGACACTTTCCTTTTGCATGACAATGTGTATACATCCATTCGTTTTAAATTGTTAATGTCTCAATATTCATTCATGAGCTATGTATTGATTGCTAAAATGCTTGTCTAGAAAATAATAAAGATTTTACGGTACATATTTGAGTTTTTATTACTTAATTTTACATATATATTTTCGTTATACGTTGTCTTAGAACTATAAGATAATTGATATTTACAATTACATTAAGTATGCTGTACTCTAAATATTTGTAGACAGATTGTAAGATATCATTTCCATATAATGTTTTGTTTCGGATTACGTCACGTTTGAAAAAAAGGTACTGACCGTAGGTTGGTGGCTTTTCTTCGGGTTCTTCGGCTTTCCTCCACCCCCAAAACCTTTCACTTCCTTAAATGACCATGGCTGTTAAAAGAAAAAAAAAACACAATATTTTGATGAGTTTCCAACAGCATATCTTTGTCAAAATAGCAGGACGCTCGACCTTTAAAATATGTAATTTCATATTTGTACTTTAAATACTTTTACTTATTGTTCTGTGTTATGTAATATTTGTTATGTCAATAAGACAATCGATTGGAGTGGTATCTTTTACAGGTTCGCGTACAAAACATTTGTAACGACTAAGGGGTTCTCGGGGGTAACGGAGACAGTTTTGTCCTCTGCAAAATCTAATAGCGGATGAGTGTACTCTTAAGACCCACCCTCTTGTCCTTTCGGATCCTCAAATGATTTTCAAGGGGGATTTCATGTAAATGCATAAAAGCGCTGATTGTTTTGTTTAAAACTCGACAAAACCAGTAGTTATTATGCGTCATTAGACTATGGAACATTAAAGCCCTTATCAGAAATAACCCTATCATTTTTCCTGTTCCTAATATCGATATACATTTTAATAGCCTTCAGGTTAGGGATATGATGCACAGGGGATTATAGTATAACTTAAAGCACTATAGGAAAGCTGCAGCAGGTCCATATCACCTTAACGCCACGTGTTTTGTTCGATGGATCTATCGAGATGTTATTGGCATTCGTATCAATTGGTGACATCGTAGAAAGCCCGGAGTGGACTGGTAATGGAGACAGGAACAACCCTACTGTTAAGCATCAGCTGTTTCTTCGACTGCTGGTATGGTTAGAAGCCCACTCGACTTATGGAATGACTGGCCACTTCCGTAATCGCCGGAGCGTACTGCAATAGAGGAGGCATCGGAAGGAGGTTTCCTCAGCGCATTTTCACATTCTGTATACTTTGCCTTGCAAATTGATCATTTCGGAAGGGCCTTGTATTAGTCACCGCCATAACAACTGTCACTTGCAGAATTCTTTGGCCAAGACAATTTGACAAACGATCTTATTGCTGCCAAAGATGGAATACATTTTGTCATGTCCGGGACAAATCCAGCGAAATACGTCCCTATCTCGTTATTCTAACTAGATTAGTTCTCGTTCTGTGGGACTCGGGGCGCCCGAACTCAAGGTTTGGTTCCACGGCAGATTCCTAAGATCCGAGACAACATCTAAGGTTTAATTCATTTTCTTCAAGTTTGGAATTTTGTTTATGATAGATTTTGTGTTAGTTTAGGAGGCAAAGATGATAATAAAAGTGGTTATAAAGTCTGATAGGGACGTAATGAGGATAAGGGAAAATTGATCAGACTCTAATCCGCTCTCAGCTTTTCCTGTGTATAACTTCAATGATACACGGAATGCATGACAAGAGACATGACCCAAGCCATTTCGTAGAAAATCACAGGCATACCGAAATCACAAGCTAGGCGCTATAGTGTTAGTATACATGATTCGTTTAGGGATTTACGCTTCTAATGTATTTTAGACGTGTCAGTGCTGTTGCATATAATTCATCCTAGAAGCTCATTGTTTGTGTGTAGGATTTATCCTAGACTTTTCTAATGCTATTTTATATTACTTATTCTTAAAGCTCATATGTTTATATACAGGAAAACGTACTACAAAAAACAAAGCATTGTTTATCCAGAATATACATATGCATTTGATATTCATCTAGTCTGATTGAATATTATAAAATTGTGAAATGTATTGAATTATGGGGCTAGTTCACCTTCCTATTTGAATTTTGACATTTCTTTCAGACAGGTTTGTTTCCGTAGTCGCCTCCTAGGCTTCGCTTTTTAGAATCTTATTAAACGTCACTGACGTGGGGGAGAAAACATTTGTATGGTGCAGTTTAATTATTCATTTGTCTCAACTATATTATATTCTAATTTATAATGATCCTTTACTCTTGTTTGTCTTTTGTTCAACCTTTATAAAATGAAATAATTCTTTTAAATGTTTTAATGATACTTCATACTATTTGATACGAGAGACTCCATTACATGTACGTAAGAAAAACATAATACTATTTTACACTTCTCGTTAAAACTCCTTTGCAAATCGATTTGACACATGCTTTACGTTTTAATTATGTTCTTACATTAAAGTAGATATAGTGTTGGATTGGCGATAATGGAAGTGTACATGCTCTATGTTAGCTTACCATATAAAATAATGTATCATTCATATAAAAATTTTTTTTTTTTGTTTGCAAGATATATCAAAACTGTTTCAAAGCAATAGTAATTGGTATAGTTTGGAATAACCTGTTCCTTACTGACAGATTAAAGTATTCTATTATTGGGATGTATCCTATTGCTCTCTGTATGTACAACATATCTCGTATGTTTTATAGAAATAAACATGTATTGATTAGTCATATAGGCACTGTACAGTATGTTTATATAAACATGATTAATATACATATATGTCTTATACATAATTGGTGTTAAGATCTGTACATGCACATTCTCCATCACAGATGCTCTAGAAAAAGTTTGCCTACTCTGCTGTAAGTTACATGTATTTCTACGGAGTAATGTTAAAACAAAAAAACAGTGTAAGATGCAATACAATGACAATGTACTTAAATATAACATATTTGACCTTAGATAAGATTACACATCTACCAAATATATTTATGCTAGTGTTTAATCATCTATGATAGATAACCAAGCTGCAACTTTGATGATTTTTTTGGCCTTTTAGGTGACCACACAAGTCTCGTGATTTGTTATTATATTTATTTCAGGATTAACTGTTTATTTTGTTTAGGTTATTGAATTTACCCGTTTTCCATTGTAGTTATCCCCCGATAACCTAAACAAAATAGAAAGTTTATCCTTATATTTACAGTATCTTTCTGTGAAATGTTCGTAACTAATTTGTTCATTATAGTCCAATCTTCGGACACAGATTTCATTTCAAAACTAATAAACGTGGGAATGGTTCAATAAATGCAACAGCATGAAATTTGCAAGCTCCGCCCACGTTTATTGTTGGTGACGTCACACAATTGTGTTTCAAACTGTAGGATTTGCATAGCTCCGCCCACATGTATTTTTGTCGACGTCATAGAAATTTGTCACGTGTTTGAGTACAGTTATGCGATGATAATGATAGTTTGTCGAGCAATAGTTATCGAGTGAATGTCAGTGTAGACTGTAAATATTATGAATTATCTACAAGTGTTGTTTGTCCTCTAGCGTTCTTATACGCTAACAAAGCCTCGCACATCAACTCGGACCCCTTAAGTATGTCTTATGTTAATAAAACAATTACCACTAATCAATAACGAGTAAACAGTTAGAGCATGAATTATAGATAGAGCACTTAACCCGTACTTAACGGATCATACTCACACAAGGCACGTTGATCTTGGCACTAATACAATCACTTACTAGCACTTTTCAAAATGTAATATTCTTCATGTTTATTTATACTTTGTCGTCATTTATAAAGAATTTAACGTCCAAACGATCTGTTGTCACGTAATAGTCGTGTGTGGATACGCTTTATCTAATATTATTACACGCATGTACTTAAACGGATTATTTTGACGAAGTTTTATGACTTCAGAAGAGTGCGATAATTACACAAAGACATTATGCATTACATACATTATCACAAAATTGTTGTACGAAGCTTTCGAAACTCCACGTAATGGTCTTTGGCCTCAGGTATTGATAAGCTGGGTATAAAAGAGCAAATGAATAGATCAACTCATAACAATTATCATGAGGTTATCAAATACATGTATCTCATTGTTTGACATGACATTTACATAAAAATGACTATGCGTTCTCTCGTAGTATTGACATATGAATAAAAATTGCTCGAATTTACCCATTGGTAAGTACTGGATTTGCTTTAAATAATGAATAACGTTAGGCCAATATCTTCTACGTCAGAACCTCACATATCCATTGGGAAAGTAAGCCTTACCTGTACATAGTTTAATTGTTCGTATATTTCTTACACGGCATGCTCATCTGGACAAACATTCAAATATGTGTTTTCAGTGCCTCGCCAATTCATATGAAATTAAAGAAATGTTTTCTATTTGTTGTTTTTATTTTCACGAGTGAATGATAAAATAAACTGAAACAAATTTTGATTATTTCGATAAACCTTTGATAAAGAAAAATGGAAAAATGAGACATATGAGTTATGAATATTGCGTAATTCTCAATATCTAATCCCTTATATTTTTTGTACCTTATCCTTTGGTTCTGTTGTGGCAATGTACAATTTTTAAAAACAACTATTTCGATTGCATCATTAGACCAAATTTAAGGGGATATGATACAGAGACTATAGTTTCGTATCGGTTAACGAACGCGAGTTTAAAAATAAATGCAATATCGCGCAATTATAAGTGAGAAAGAAAAGTGAAACGACCAAAAGCATTTTTTTCAGTTCGAGATCAATTGCTTGTTATGTAACTTTACAAGAAAAAAATCAGAGAATACCATCGCGTCACCAAAACCAGGATCCGAATTCAAAATCGATTAAATTTGAGGCATAATATTTCATCATGAACATATTTACAAGGAAACTTTTGTAAAAGTACAAGATAATAAGATCAGGTGATCCGAAAAGTAAACGTCTTCTGCTTCATTAACAACACCCGCCGAGTAAATCTAGGTCCGATCCAAGTACATGTCATGGCCTCAAAGTGAGAACTGAGGAATGATTATCATTAGAAAAGTTAGCGCTATCATGTTGAAATCGCAAAATATTGATGAGATGAAATTCCGAGAACACTAGCGAAAGAATCATTTTTCAGCGGAACATGGTAAATTGACGATGATTTTAGAAAACATTTCTGAAGAACCACGGTAGAATACAAACGAACGAGAAAGTGGCAGTTGTTTTTTTTTCAATTTCCACTGCTTTGATTTTAAATTGAGTTCATTTTATCCGATTGTGATACAATTACATTTCCGTAACTGTCTTTCAGTATTTTTGACAAGTCAAATTATATTGAAATACGGTGATTCCTTCGAATCGAATTAACCAGAAATTTGTCAGCAAGATTGACAGAGCTCACTCATGTGTTGTACTGTTCGCATGCGTCTTTAAGTTATCGCCAGCCTACTGGCAACTGTGTTCAATTTGCATTTGTCTTTAATACATCTTTTTGAGGCCAAAAGTGTTCGTGCGTGCATGATACATTGGCCATTTGTCAGGAAGGACGTACACAACCCCATCAGGTTGTATAGCAATCACATCTGACGTAATTCTGTTCCGATTCGAATAATTTGTATTAGAATAAGGAATGACGCAAACTTATGATTGATTTAGGTGCCGCCATGGATGATGTACATAGTTACGGTGAGGCTCACATATACATTGGTTTAAGTTTTGCAGTCTGGAATCTTTGCTTAGTATTACAACGCTTGGTGATTTCAATGTATTTATGATTAAATAAAAATTTATTGTATCTGAAATAATTGACAAAATTCATTTATCTCCTCGAAACGGCCGAAGTATCGTATAATACAGGCAACCGTTGTTTTTAAAAATGTTGTATACGTTTGGAAATGTGTACAACTATTAAAGAATTGTACTTGAGAACAAGTCGCATAGTGTTAACACTTACTTGTAAGCTTCATACCGAAGCTCAAATGATGATGATTTACATTTTGCTCTGAGTAAAAAAAGAGAGAGAAAAAAAGATAATAATGAAAGATGATGTTGCACACATATATGCTACACCTATTAAAACAAATAAACAAAAAAAAAATAATAAATGTGGACAAATAAACTCGATTAAATTAGAAGGACAGAAAAAAATATTCAATTAAAGAACTAAAAATGAAAATCCACCAAACTTTCACATTGTCCAATAATTTGAAAGAATAAGAAATGAGAAACAAAATTAAAACAGCAAAATAAAAGATATACTAAATGATATGTTAAACCCGACTGTGGACCGAAATCAAAGAATGGGTTATGTTTTACGCCGTACAAGTCTTCTATTCCACACAGCTAAATAGAAATCCATGGAATAAGTCATGCTTAATATGATGAAGAATTGTTTCAACGTTTATAAAAAAACGTCATGTCATTACCAGGTAGAATATAGAGTGGTCATGGTTTCATCAAATGGAAAATCCGACATTGCCCAAACCGTCAACTTCGATTTGGTTAATCGACAAATAGAGCAAAAATTTAACAACGATTTGAAATATAAGAGCTTGATGTTGAAGAAATGAAATATTATTATTATCAAAATGGAAAAGAGACATTGATGTTTATATCTTGGTATTGAGATAAACATTCGTGTAATACTGTAGATATACATAAAAAATCAGAGAATACCAAAGCGTCATCAAAACCATAATCCGAACTCAAAATCGGTTAAACTAAGAGCAAAATAGGAACAAAAGGAGAGACTCTCGTAAAAGTACAAGATAATAAGACCAGGTGTTCCGGAAGAGTAAGCGTCTTCTGCTTCATCGACGACACCTGCCATGTAAGTCTTTGTCACATCAAAGATGACGTAACACACAAAGTAAACATCAAGGCATGAATCATTCAAAGACGAGTGTATGAATGATGAAAGATATGTTAATCCGGCTTATATTTTATTTAAAAATATTTGTCATGACACTTTAAGCAAAACATTGTCTGACATATTTTTGTTTTATAAAAAAATATTGTCTTATTCTTTTTGGCTGAAATGCTTTTATGAAACAATAACATTGTGTGGGCCATCAATGGAAGAGTTATTCAGAAACAAAACTTGTTTATATTTAAAGTAAAAATTTTCGGCTGGGACAAGTATTATATCTTCTGGCCTTACTACACTTGTATACATTCAGTTACAGAAAATCAGAGCAGATGATATGCCATTTTATCATATGACTACCGTTATATGCGGTGTAATAAAGCCATTACATAAATTTTCTACATTACACACGTGTAATAACACCTTCCGCGTCGCCGATTGGCTGGTTCCAGTTAACTGTATTAATGCGCATGGGAACGGTCTACTTCTTTTTACTACGATGCGTACAACTTGCTAATAGAATGCTGAAGTTCGGAGTTGCCGATGAAGTTAAGGTTGACAACAAAGACAAGGGTCGTTATAAAGCGTAAATAATTACAGACATGTTAACAGTTCTAGGCCTTATCTACACAAAATATATATCGATCTGAGGATCCTTTCACATCAACGGTATAAACAGGATAAGCTGACGTCAACAAACATGCCTTACACAATCCAAAACACTGCTAACAAATCTAAGTTACCTCAAACGGCGTCTTTTAAAGATGTTTGAACAAAATATTCATTTGAAACATTTTCGGTGCACAATTAACATCACTGTTGACTCCCGCGATGATAAAGATACTTATCCATATGTGTAGGAAAACGCCACACATCGGTTGCGTACGACAGTGATAGCTAAGCGGCATCGAAACAGTCATTGTCGCGCCAAATGACGTCACGATATCGTCACATCCGGCCGGATTCATGAATGGAATACCAGAGGACACTCGCCCAACACTGTCAAACTTTAAGTTTTTATTCCTTTTTTCTTATCACTAGGAACAATTTACAGTCATAATATTAGTTGAAACTGTCTGAAAATTTGTAATTAGCTGTCTTTATTTTATAAAATGAATCAATCGCAAGAGTCAATTGTGTTGGACTACTTCTTCGTTCGCCGGTATATTTCGAAGGTATGGGTTATTTGGTTCGACATATTGAAATCAGTTGGCGAGAACGGCAAAGACAAAATCTGTGTAGGACGGGAAAGACGATATAACGTCATATGATAAAAAGAATCTGTCATTCGTTTCTCTTCATATTGAATTTATGATACTCGTTTAGAATTTTTCATTTTTACTCGCCAGAGGCTCGCAAAAATGAAAAATTCAAAACTCATATCATAAATTCAATATGAAGAGAACTCATGACAGATCCTCTATATTCAATTAGAAAATATTGCTAATCTGCGGGTTTGAAAACAATTGGAGCACTTAAATAGTTAAGTTAAATTATCGTTTAGTTATGTATGTTTTCAATGAATAAATAAATAAATAAATAAATAAATAAAATAAAAAACAAACTATGAATGTTGATCAATGTAAACCTCTATATAACAAGAATTGTAGCCAAACTGCGTTTATAGAGCATCTTAATGTGATATAGATAATATGAAATATCTTCTCCATACAATAGTTGTACTGTGTTTGAAATTAACATTTTATACACTGTACAAGTCCCTAGGGTGTGAAACATGTCTTCACCCCCTTCAGAAAGTTGTACTTCAATATCATGGTACGTCCCAAGTAGTTCCGAGAAGGTTCATTAACTAATAAAATCTTGTCAACTAATTTACAAAATGAAATCTTCAACGGCTTCTTGACAAAAGCCTTTTAGAGAAATTGCCTTAAGCGACGAAGATTTATAGAAATCCGGGAATGCTGACGGATCAGACGCTAAGACGTAAGCCTGAGTTTGCTATAGCTCGGTAATCTTCTAAGAGCATTGTATCACTCAACGTGCCTCACTAGTCTAACAGGCCCCGATCATTAATACCATACGACGGAGTTAAGTAATAAAGATATTAGCGGCGTATTTAACCAATTCAAAATAAACGAGGTGGGATTGCCTTAGATGTGTCAACTCAAGTACTTAACACTTCAAGTTAATTCAATTCTAACATGAATCCAATTGAATTTTGATTATTTCAAATTGTAGCACAAGATTTGTTTTCTTCGTTTATATTCAATTTGAGGAAATCTCTTAGGCTTCCTAGAATACATTTGAGAGATAATGATGTTATCACTATTTCTGTCACAAAACAATAATGAGAGTCACAATTAAATTTAAATCTCAAAAAGTTGGTAGTGTTTGAAAAATCGTTTGTCATATAATTCGCATATTTTCATCCTTCAACATCGTATCTCCCATTTAAGCTGATGAAAGCCTCTCATGAAATGGCGTGATCTATGTCATAACAATAGGGGACGTAACGTCATCAAGCCATTGACGTCACGTCAATAGTAGACCATGAACAATAACTCTGGATATTTGTTAGGAAAACTATGACAATGTATCGTGGTAATGGTGGTGGATTTTAGAGGTAAAAGAGGATTGGGAGAACAACGTACCTCTACCTTGAATGCGTCACAGAGCATTCAGCGACCGATTGGGTTATACTTGTGATGATTATCTTAAACTTGGCTTTACTGGAGAACCCCATGTCATGAAGTTGTATATTGTATTTTTATTTGTTTACAATTTCAGAGCCTCCTTCAGTAGCATCACTTTCCGGTTAGATGCGTCCTGTTAACTAATGGCTGACATATCCAAAGTTTTCTTAGCTATCTGCAGTAAAAACTTTGTTTCCGATTTCCTGGTATATGATCATGATATCTGTTCATTCCACTCTTCATGTCAATAGTTGCAGACCAACATCGACAGACTACCGGGTTCTTTCCTATAAACAATCAAATTTGACCCATCCCGTTTCGCCGGTTTGAACTCCATTATCAATCAAAGGCGGTACTGACACAGTGTATATATGCGAATAAAAAGATACCAACATTTCTCTATTGGACGCATATTTCCACACTTGAACTTTGATAATGTTCTTATATTTCAAATCCTTGTTATTGTTTTGCTACCATTACATCACAACCCCATTACTGGATTATTAGATCTTAATCATTTAATCAAGGCTCAAGCAATTTTTGTTGTAAGGATGTGTACGCAAACGGTTAATTTTAAAGTTTTTTATTATGACGGTTTCGGTGGGTACAGTACATGTACATTCAATTAACAGTTCATCATACGAATTAACCGACATATCATTAAATGTATCATGATCGGTGTCAGCTAAATTCTTCTTTGTTGTCTGTGACTTTGCGGCGTGTAAATGGAGCATCTAAAATAATCGGTGGTGAAATGAACATCAATTATACGGGAAACAAAAAGCACGCGAAATAAATCAGCCCGGCTGATTAATTATTAAAACTGTCAAAACGGAAAAAAGTTGAAACAGAAAATTGAGTGAATTTGAGTAAATTGGCAAAAAAGAGTGACTTTTGTTCCCCGAGGATCCCTTTTCTCTCGGTCTCCGTATCATCAAAACAATTCTAACGTAACGGCCTCCTTCTCCATACTGGAAAGGAAAGTCATGTTTCAATAGAACGTTGGATGTAAAGAGATAGTTGAGCACCCGAGGATATTAGGCGAGGAGATATCACATTTCTTTTAACTGCTTCAAGACAAAGCGTTATCAATTCCACAGCGATGTCGATAACTTAACACACAACACAAATTAAATAAATATAATAATTGATTTGTGTTAAATGTCATGCAGCATCCGACATTCGTTTCCGTTCAAATAGGAAATTGCAGTGTAACCAAGCCATCATCCATATAACTGTATCGGTACTGTTGATTTAGAAAAGATGTATGTATTTAAGTGTTGATTGGGGAGCGATACCCCGAGACCCTTACCAATAACGTAACGATAATTCGGAGTCCAAATCGATAAAGCTCAGGCTACATTTGAACAAAGGGAAAGAGTAAAATTGAGACTGTTGGAAAAATCAAAATCAACGAATAAACAAAATAAAAAATAAATAAATAAAAATAAATAAATAAGACGAGGTGTTCCAGAGAGTATGCATCTTTTGCTTCATTGCCAACATCTGTCAAGTTTATTTGAATTAAATTATAGAACAAGTTGTAAGAATTCTATTTTTTGTTTTGTTTTTCAATATCGTGGCACTTGTCTACTAAAGTATCATATCCATGCAAAGTATGCTGGTACTGACTGTTGACATAGCCTCCAATAAACATGTATGAACTGATTTTCATGTTTTATCAATAGAGCATTCATATAAATATTTTGATCAGTTTGACAAAAGACTAATTTGGTATATTCAAGGCCTTTTTTCGTTTTCGCTATATCCGTGGTAATCTCTTTTGAGTAGTGGCACGGTACATAATATACACATTTTCGTAGTACACGTTTTGAAATTATACAGATCTAATTTAATTTTAGTTTAATTTTACTTTTAAATTCATAAATTAAAGGGGTTTTTACGCACCTGACCCTACTTCTTTTACATTAGTTTAGAAATTTTGGATTCCCACCTTTTGGCCCCTAGCATCACTGAAGAGTCCTAGGAGTACGAAACAACTGTCTGGTGCAGTTTAATTCATTTTTTCGGCATACTGTATCTATTACTAAATTTAAAAAGTGCAGCACATGTGTGTGTTACGTCATCTCTAATGATAGGTAGTGACAGACTCTGCTGGTGGATTTTTAGTCCCCGCGGTTCGCTGGAGCCTCCATAGCCACGGTGAATCTCATTTGAGTTGTAACACGGTACATAATATACACATTGTCGTAGTACACGATTTTAAATTATACAGAACTAGTTTAATTTTATGTCTTAATTCATAAATTCAAGGGGTTTTACGTACCTTCAGTACAACAAGATTATATCTAGATATACTCACAGTAGCGTGTTAAAGGCACTACAGAGCCAACACTGCGATATATGGTTGTTTTGCTACTAACCGGTTCACTTTTTCAAAAAATAATTCACAAAATAACGACGATATATTAAAATAATTAATTTGCATTGTTTGTAGCTCTTAAAATGATATTTACAGTTATTAGAACGTTTAATATTGGTTTCGAACTGCTGGTGTTTGGCAGGTCACCATTTTCACTTCAAACATCAATTATGACAAGATCATTAATTTATCGTTTCAGACTTGAATAAAGCTGTCAAGCTTGAA
The DNA here is from genome assembly GCA_947623455.1 of Mimachlamys varia. NCBI lineage: Eukaryota > Metazoa > Mollusca > Bivalvia > Pectinida > Pectinidae > Mimachlamys > Mimachlamys varia. Next base: position 43,922,646 of record OX392534.1, on the reverse strand, counting down.
AAGCAATTACGTGTTGGCTGATATTAACTTCATCGAATAGAAGTGGTAATAGTCCAGTGTGACGTGGCACGTGATAATTGTTTATTTCATGTTAGAGTTTTTATTTTCGCTCAAGGCGCACAGGGTTTTGTAATATGAAGACGGTCTCTGTCTTAATTTGCCTTCTCATCAGAACAAAACAAAAGCACCCCCCCCCCCCAAAAATATATAAAATAATATGTGTTTTCATTATGTCATTACTAACCGACTATAAAGTTCCTTCCAGATATTCAGAGATAAAACAAATCTCATAATCTTCAACAGCCCATATCAATGTAGCGAAGTATTAAGAATTGTAGGAGGTAAAAGTGTTTGCTGAACAGCTGCTTGAGGATAATACAATACCATAACTTATACAAAACTGAAAGAACGGCTTAGATATCTCGCTATGAAAGTTTTCTTTTCCAAAAAGGACGGACGACGATACAAATATATGATGGGCTATCTTGGGGCATACTTAGTGAAAAACACAACAGGTGAAATATACTGAAGAAGACATAGTACGAATGATTGAATTCTTGTTGACAATTTTCTTGTTGAGTTTGAGGGAACGATTTTCCAGCAGACTGTTGACATTCACAAGGGAACAAACTATGTCCCACTTTAAGCTGACTTGTTTTTGTTTTTTTTATTTAAACTATGGCAAACATCGACTTCTTACTTCTAAGCTATTTGATAAACGTGACGATTTCATTTCTTGAGTATGCTCATTAGAATGCTTGCTTGGCTAGGTTCTCATTTTGAGGACTTGATGTTTACTTGGATGACACAGGTTTAACTGACGGGTGTCGTCGATAAAAAAGAATACGATTACTCTTCTGGAACACCTGGTCTAATATACTTGTTTTTTTTGCAGGGTCTCCAAGTGGATCTTTACTTTTTTTTGTATTTTGCTCCTGGTTTAATAGATTTTAAACCAGGCAGAATATCACGGAGAAACTTTCGAGAAGAAAAAGTCATTCGTAAAACAGCAAAGAAAATGGAAGTAAAAAAATAACTGGACTTGAATTGTTAGATTAGACTAATTTAAAAAATGTGTGGTTGCATTATGGGTCTAAACGCTCGAAAAGGATTAAGTTGTTGTAAAATGTACATACTAGACAATGTTTAAATAAATATATGAGCTTCATGACAACAGGGAGTCTTTCGATATATTTGTGCAGTAGGTAGACCTATCCTGAAGCCATTTTAAGGATAAATGTTTAAGATAGTGTTTTGTGTTCATTTAATGCCTATTTAAATTTCATTACAAACTATATTTTGTTACTTTTAAGTTAAAATTACAGATAAGATACGGCACCAATTTTATCATAAACACTTATCAGAGGTTTGAGGAGATAACCGAATTTCTACAAATCGAATTACATAAGCCGTTTAATAGCAAAATAAATAAGAACGTTTTTTTTTTAATTAAGTTTGAATGCACCTTAAACTTTGTCAAATACTTTAGCGGCAACGCATACACACAGTGAGTCACATAGTATACTTCCAGTGTAGTTTACTTGTCAGTGTTGATTTGCCACCGAAGAGTCTAATACAAGTGTCAGCAGTTTCTGGATAGACGTACGAAGGTTGCAACATAGAAGAGGTGCTATAATTATCATCGTGACCTTTCTTCCCAAAATACCAAGGTGTTTTAAATGTGTCCACAATAATGTTTAACGCAAAAACACAATAAGCAGAAGACGCTTACTCTTCCGGAACACATGGTCTTATTTTCTTATAGTTTTACAAGGGTCTCAGTGTGGATTTTTCCCTTTTTCGTATTTTGTCCCGAGGTTAATTGACTTTTTAGTTCGGATTGTGGTTTTGTTGACCCTTTGGTATTCTCTATTTGTTTTAATTAGAAACTTACATTTTCCCATTTAATGATAGAAAAAGCGAAGGATACTGACTGGAGTACATATAAAAAATTCCCCCGGACAATAGCAAAATGTGAGGTCTATCGATACAGCTAAACGTGTTACCATCAGTATTACTCCAAGCTCGAGGGATTATCTTGGGAAGCATGGAAAGGATGGCTTTCTTTTTTCAATAAGACTCTTCATGATAAGGATTGTTATTGTTAGATAAAATGGATAAGACTCATGGGGTGGTTTGATTTTACATGTGTATGTGTAGCGTCATCTTTTATTCGTTCGAGCTTGTTTCCAATCGTGTTTAAAAACAGCCAGGTTTATTTGCAGGTTGGATTTAGAACTTTGTTTTCATTTCCCCTGATTAGCCCCTCCGAAATACCCCTTTCTTTTTCTTTACACACCATTAGGTTGTAAGGCGTCAAACCAAATTTTGTAATGATTCCGCCAAGCAATTTTCGACAAGTAGCGTTTTAAAGGAAACGTTCATTTACGTTTATAAAATTTCGCAATTGGATGTAAATGCAATAACTTTCTTGAAATGTTTATTTTGATTAAATTTTTGAGTCAGTCAAATAGGGATTGAACGGCGTTTTTTAATTTTCATGCCGGTATGAATGCAAAGCGGTTACATCCATATTGCATGAAGCCCGCTAGGGCTTCATGGTCAATATGGATGTAACCGATTTGCATTCATACCGGCATGAAAATTAAAACAACGCCGTTCAATTCATATATTTACATTTTTACTACTGAACAATTGTCTAATTGATTTTCTTATTTATCGAACAACTGGTTAATCAACTGCGTTTGTTATTGCGCCGTCCTTTAAACGAAAAAGGCGACACAGCCATAATTTTGGTAAAATTGGCGCCAATAATCTAACGTAGTCATTTGAACGTTTGACGCGGGGGCCTTCTCTCTGTTATCCGAAGCGGAGCTGTAAGACTCCCATTGAACAAGACTAATATATTACGTCATAAGTAATTCACGTGAATGGATGTATTCATACTGTATTCATGATGTATTCATAGTCTAGTGTTTGTTGTTTTCAGTTGGTATGTTCATATAGAGAAGAAACAATCAGAATGTAAATATACAATTTTGTTCTCAGTTTTACATAAAATTGATGTGATCGATGTAAAAGAAAGACGTCGCGTCATATAAACCGTATATAATACGCCATTTCCGGGTTACAACTTTCAGTTGTTTTAGTCATGTGACTTCATCACCACGTGACTTTATTTAGGGCACTTTTGAAACAAAATGGCGGCTAAATAGAAGTTTTCATTGACGGTAAGCGAGGTTAAGTGTTTTGGTCGAAAGAGGGATCACACCTTCAAATAAAACAAAAGGGGTGTTAGTAACATTAGCTGAGATCACTGATGAACTGAATTTATCTTGCATAGAGAAATATGAATGCAATCCACAGTGCTAGTAATCGGGGTTGCTCTTTGCTGTTGGACACGATCTGAACGTTACATTTTGCCAGATTGCTGCTTTTACGACTGACAGTTACACGTCTATGTACAACACACCATGACTTAGTTAAAGTGCCTGTACCTTTGTTTCGTCCCCATTTTAACCTTAAGCAACTAAAAAACTCGAATCGAATCTAGCTGCTATTCGATCGTCAATGCCGCCATTGGGAAGTGTCCTACATTTTTCGCGGTCACATGATCTAATCAACGATTTCTAACTCCACTTCAAAAGGGTTCTTGTATCTCGGAAACGGCGTATTGCGTATAATTGACATTTTCGAAACTGAAATCTCATACAGACAACTAATCGTTATTTCATTGATTATAAAACAATTTGCTAAAATTGTCAATAATTATGATGATTTGAATATGCTCAAAAATATGCCGCGTTGTGATGTCTAGAAAAATATCTCAGTTCCTACGCTGAGACAGTTATTTGGTTGTGATCAAGGTTGACAAGGCAAGGGTCGTCAATGCAGACCGGATCATCTTGTCTTATTCTTTGATATTGAATTTGTCAATATCTTACCCCTAGTGTAATCGATTTTAAGTTATGATTTTCGTTTTGTTAACACTTTAGTATTTTCTGATTTTTTTAAACTGGGTGCCCGGAATGTTGTCAAAAACCATATAAAGAGGATTTGTCATGAGTTTCTCTTCATATTAAATTGATGATACGAGCTTTGAATTTTCATATTTTTTGCAAGCCTCTGGCGAGTAAAAATGATTTTTTTAAACGAGTATCATATTAAATTCAATATGAAGAGAACGAATGACAGATTTGTTTTTATCATATGACGGTTTATCGTCTGTCCCCCATCCTTAACAGATTTTGTCTTTGCCGTTCTCGCCAACTGATTTCAATATGTCGAACCAAATAATCCAAAATTCGAAGTAGGTCAAATGTACCGGCGAACGAAGAGGTAATCCAACAGAATTGATTAATTTGATAAAATAAAGACACATTATTGCAAAATATCAGACAGTTTCAAATACATTATAACTGATAAATTGTTCCCAGTGATCAGAAACAGTGAATTAAAACTTGACTGTGTCGGGAGAGTGTCCTCTGGTATTCCATTCATGAATCCGGCCGGATGTGACGATATCGTGACGTCACTTGGGGCGATAATCACTGGGTCGTTGCCACTCCGCTAGCATTGTCGTACACAACCGAAGTGTGGCGTTTTCTAACAGATGGAAAATTATCCTTATCATCACGGGAGTCAACATTGATGTTAATTGTGAACCGAGAATGTTTCAAATGAACATTTTGTTCCAACATCTTTGCCGTTTGAGGTCGATTTGTTAGCAGTGTTTTGGATTGTGTAAGGCATATTTGTTGACGTCAGCTTATCCTGTTATACCGTTGTTGGGGGAAAGGATCTTCGGATCGATCTATTTTGTGTAGATTAGTTTTGTTTACATGTCTAATTATTTACGCTTTATAACGAGCCTTGTCTTTGTTGTCCACCTTAACTTCATCGGCAACTCCGAACTTTATCATTCTACTAGCAGTTGCAAGTTGTACGCTTCTTAGTAAAAAGAATTACACCGTTCCCGTGGGTATTTTAAATACACAAGGAACCAGCCAATCAGCGAAGCGGAAGGTGTTATTACACGAGTGTAATAGTGTAATATAGAAAATTTATGTAATGGCTTTATTACACCGCATATAACGGTAGTCATATGATAAACTTTCTTATATTCTACGTTCAAAAATCTGTGTTAAAGTGTTAATGAGTACATGTATATCATTAAATGAGAATTGGTCTAGACAGAAGTGACCGTTCATAAAAAAGTATGAATAAAATCACTTAAGGATTTAATGTTATTCAATGTACTGAGAGTTTGTTCATCTTCGTTTAATCAATTTATTAATTTGGGGTTGTTTCGAAAAGTTCATTTTGATGAAAAAAATTCACTTAAGTTCTCAGTTCTGTCCAATTTGCAATAATCGTTAACGCTATCCTTTAAAAAGCGATCCTTTAGTTCCTCACATTTTCCTCATGCTACATTTGTAGGTCGAAATCGTATCAGACCGCGCATTTGCTTTCTTAAAACGTTCTGATATTCAAGCGAAAGTGCACATTTCAAAACAGTGCCGTTTAAAGAGCAATAAACTATTTAAAACTCTCATCATCTGAATGGAAATGTCGATAAAAGCCCACCAGTTTCATTTATCAGATACTTTATCTTAAAGTTAGCAACGTTAACTGTGAAAGCAATAATAAATTTAGTCAATTTGAACCTCGTTCCTGTTAAGTTTGACTGTAACTATGTCAACACAAAATATCTGATGCGCTTCACAATTTAAAAAGTTTTGAGAGCTCAACGTTAAGATACTTATATATCTAATAATTTGATCACAAAATAATTTGCTTAATAATTTCAATGAATTAAATGCATTGATGAAATATTCTCATACACACATGCGTGAAGTTGCACTCTGTAGACTTAAAAGAGTAGAACTATATCGTATTGCGTATTTACTTTCTGAAAGTAGTAAACTGGCTTGAATAGCTATTTTCCTACGCGTCATAATCGGCGCATGGCTTCAGTGAAATAAAAGTAAACAAATGGCTTTTTGCTTTGTTTAATTGTGAATATCCGTGTTAAATGGTTGTAAGATAAACAGAATACACGGTCAGTATCCTACAATACATGTTTTAATTTTGTCTCGGGACGAAAAGACTAAGATAACTCGCCATCTCGTCTCTTCTAATCCTCGCCAGAAGTAAGTCTTGTATTGTAAGATACTGACCATATATTCTCTATTTTCTCGGTAAGATAATTGGTGTACATGTATATTCTCTGTTTTTTCGGTAAGATAATTGGTGTACATGGATATTTTGTATTTTGTTGTGCTTTGACATATTTTGCCTTTTCGATGTTAACGCTGTTATATCTTTGCTACTGTCCGTTGACGCTTTGGCATATATATTTCCATGACCTTTACGCACCCAGATGACAACTAATATCCACATACCGGGTGATAGACGTACTAATCCAGGAAATATCGTGCAAACGGGATTACAAGGGATAACTTTGACTTCTATCAACAATATATTTCTTATAAAAGCTATTTACACCTCTTCTGAGGACGTGTGGGTCAAAACATCGTCTGCATTCTTCTTGGCCTGCCGCACATCATCAGTAATGATACAAATGTAATACAATTTGACATGTCTGCTAATAACAATCACTGAGAACACCATAGTATAAAATCAAGTAATTATTCTAGAATTAGTTCCAGTATTACAGTTTCTGCATTGATTGTTAATTTGTTTCGCGCTGTTCGGTTTAACTCAAAACACTGAACAACACGTCATTTACAAATTACCACAGGTTGCTTTGAGAAGGAGTTCATTTACCCTAATTAGAGCGATGATTAAATAGACAGTTCAGAAAATAATCTGCTTCCATTTATGTTGATACAAAAGCTTGGTTGAATAACTGCTGCGGGAGGGCATACTTCCATTGTCGCTCTAACAAAATACACATTAGAATAATAAGGAAACGAACCCGAGACGTAACGCTCTCTAAGCTCAACATGTTGACAATTACTTAAATTGGGGATCATGTGCTCCTAATCAGTAACGGAACAAAACCGTATAGAATTAATCGTTATTTCATGTTAAAATGACGCTGTACCGCAAAATTTAACGGAATTCATTTTTATAGTAAAATCAATTCTAGCCCAATATGTTTTCAGTAACAGTGTATAGATATTGCCTGTTAATTCTCTGCACTGCTCTGCAGTAAGCTCCATGCCGTATTATACAGTGATACGTTTTGCATGAAATACCGTCATATTGTAAGATCAATCAGAATACGACACTTGGTTGAACTAATAGTGATTTGCTTGGATCAGCTTTTATAAACAGATTCTCTGCATCTCGTATCTCGTACACTGTAAATGGGAGATGCTGTTTGAAGTCGCTACGTTGACTAAACTTTCAGAGTCTTGCGTCCTATTGGAGTATCACACTGAGATATTATTTATAGCGGAAATTGTTGCTGTTACCCTGCATTAAGTATCACACATCGGATTTCGGGAGAGTTATGGAGTAATGACCAATTTCTGAGATAATTTGCACCAAGTTGGCTATTCATCCAATCTCAATGCTGTCAACAAGATGGAGTATGCTCCCAATATCAGATCGCCATTATCTAACGGCATCTTTCTTGTGGCGGAAGTACACGCCATTCTGATTTGCGAGTCAGTATAAACACTAAGTTATCTAATATAATTGAGGAATGGTGACAGACGAGCGCGATTGTTTAATAATTAAAATCGTTTCACTTACTTTTTTCTTGATATTTTATTAGATTTCCATGATCAATTTAACGTTTGTCTTTTAATCAATAAATGGTCATGATTCTCAACGTAAGATACTTACATAACTTTTGTAGTTTTTTGTGGCGACGTTAACGATTTGTGGTAGCTACAATTTGTAATGGGGATATTTTTCTTGCATATTTTCGGATTTCAATAAGATAAAGAACAAAAGCGATTAGAAAACTTCAAATCTGTTTTAAAAAATCAATGAATACCAAAGCGTCAACAAAACCATAATCCGAACTCAAAATCGATTAAACTAGAGGCAAAATATGAACAAAGTAAAGATTTACATTGAACCCTCGTAAAAGTACAAATAATTTTAATTACATTGAAAGTACATTGTATATTGGAACTCAATTTAGTTAATAATATAATAAGCTAAAACCTATATGAACAGATGTAAAGAATGTTAGTTACCAAGTAATAGAGCGAAAGAGCATTGCTAGTCTAGTTATATATAATGTCTTGGCACTATAAAGGATCCATTTCCGGCCATTAACTAATACAATTCCGTAAAACTATCCCTTAAAGGTTATGTAACTATGTAGAAATGATTTTATGAAAGGAAAGTTTTCTGACACTCTTGAATTGTTTTCAACAAAGGAAGGATTCATATGGAGATCCATTGAAAAATACAAGAGAATAAGACAAGGAGATCCGAAAGGTTACGCTGCTTCTGCTTCACGACACCAGCCATGTAAATCTAGATCACGTCCACCTTCATATCAAACAATGATGCATATTTTTCTCTTGATGAGACCAATATGGCGACCGTAATTCTTGCCCATAGTCTTCATTAACTTGTATCTGTCTTATATAAATAAGAGAATACCGAAGCGTTAACAAAATCATAATCCAAACTCAAAATCAGGGGCAAAATATGAACAAAGGAAAGATACTCTTGTAAAAGTACAAAAGAATAAGGCCAGGTGTTCCGGAAGAGTAAGCGTCTTCTGCTTCATCGCCGACACCCGCCATGTAAATCTTTTTTGTCACATCAATGTTAACATCAAGTTCTCAAAATGAGAACCGAGTATCATTGTCAATCACAACAAGTAAACACACTAATGAGCATACTCAATCCATGTCCATAAGTATTTTCGTCAGCACCCAACACTTATGGATGGATATTACCATCAAGAAAGGGAAAATTCACGATTAGAAAAAAACTATTGTCACGATTATCGTATGTCTTAGAAGTTAGCTGTACATATTGGTCATTACTTTAAGTACAAATCAGCTGACGAATATTAGTCTCTTGTGTCCTTAATTTCTTCAGGTTCAGAAGTCAATTATGTTAGACGAATGTTCCTTTTATACCTTCAAGGAGAATGATCTCGTTCAAGGTTGTCTGAAATATTTACTTTGTAAATAGCCACTATTTGGAAGCTTTTTCGTGAACCATGACCTTGCTTCATTGCAACACACCTTCCCGATATATTTAAAGTAAGCAATGGACCTTGGCAATCTGTAGTACATGTAACGGTCATACGTTCCCGACGTAATATCACCCTATACTGGGATACCACGTCCACGTGTCCCATGTGACTCTGTACTTACGTTTAAACATGCTCTTGGTTGAATGTGCTAACGTTTCGTCACTGATCAACTTGTGTAAGCTTCCTTGACTGCTAGACTTAGGAAAAAATGTTTTAAATGTTAAGTTGATGTGATCAGGCCTTTATTGCCCTCTCAGTAGGTAAAGACCCTGACCTGTCCCCTCTTGAAAGCTCTACTGAGTTGAATAGACGTTTCACCAGCTGAGGTTTACATGATAATGGCAATGCATGGTCCCTGTCGTACACCTCTGAGCGTTTTGTCTGTCTGAACTTTTATTTATATCCTGAAAAGGACCGACAGCTATCCAGTCAAATCAGTTCACCTTTAGACGGCAAACATATGCCATGAATTGTACTATGGCAAGTCAATTACTATCTGTTCTTAATGTAGCCCAACATGAAAAAATATTTCTTCTGCCATTGAAAATTATCGAGTCAAGCTAATAACAAATAATTAATCAATTAACCAATGATGAAAAAAAGGCAATCCAAAACAGAATTCCAAAGCGTCAACATAACCATGATCTGAACTAAAAATCGATTATACTAGGGGTAAAATATTAACAAAGAAAATTTTTACATGGAGAATAAGACCAGATGTTCCGGAAAAGGAGTAATCGTCTTCTGCTTCTTCGACGACACCCGCCATATATATCGTGGTAACATCCAAGTAAATGGATGAGAAGAAATTGAGAACCGAGTCATCATTGTCAATTACAACAAGTAAGCACACTAATAAACAAACTCCAAAACGTCCATCTTCATATCACATACAGATACAGAATATTTTTTTCGATGAGATCGAGATAGCGACCATAAAACTTGCCCATATTCTTCATCAACCTGCATCTCTCGAATCCCTGTGTCGTTAGTTTGTTCGTCAAGCTGACATCTATCACGAAAATCTCGATACTCAGAGCAAGCCCTAGAATAATGAATCAAATGCGACATATAAACACCATATGATGGAGAAGCAGGGATGTTACTATCAAGAAAGGGAAAGTTCACGACCGGAAAATCGAAATCGTCACGATTATCTTACACATTAAAACATTTTTCATTGAAAATACATAGACTATTCTGCGTTATTGCATACTGTAATGAATTTTATCAAAAGAAAACTCTGTTGGGTGTTAATCGTGCTAAATATCTCTCCTCAATTACATCCACGATAAAGTTTTGTTCAAACTACAGATAATACCAATTAAGATGAATTAATTCGTATTTGAAGCAATGAAATGTACTGTATGATAGTCATTATTGTCTAGATTATTCCTACAATTACTATATGGGTGTTACCACCATGAGCATTTCTACAAGATAAATGACCAATAACTGCACTGGTTTGCTTTCTCAAAAAAAAAAATCATTTAATTTTACATGATTCGACAAAACCCCGACGTAGCAGAGAACTACACGCCCTCCATGTAATGCAGGCCTTCGTAGCCAATTTGCGTGTCCATGCAGGCTAAAAGCAATATAAGCGAGAATATATTTGTCATCTAGACACTTTCCCTATAATTACCAGTAAAGTTAGTGCCAGCGTCCAAAGCCACGTACGCATGCTCCAAATAAGGTAAGCCATTCGAAAGTCCCAGAGGACTTTAAATTAAAACCAGAGGGCTGTAACCCGGCCGCTGTTTGTATGCTTCGTTGATTTTATCTTTAATTACTACGATGTTTTTAACGTAAAAGAAAATAATTAGTGTGGCTATAGAATTGGTAATTGCAGGTAATGCAGACACAGTGTACTTGAAAAATACTTGTTTATACATCGATTTAGTAAATGGACAAATCAATTGCCATAAAATAAAATCAAGGACACCAATTATTTCAACAAAAGTTATGACCTCAGTAATGTTATACCAAAACTAATAATTTGAACGCTCGAATTGAAAGTAATGTTTTCTTAAATTTGAACTGCTTTAGACCAACCGACATGTTTAAACTGAAAGAGGAGCTCGACTTTTGAAATGCATTGCGAATAGTATTCTCCACAAATGATAATGTAGTATTCAGAGCTTAGAAGATGACGTAACACACACATATGCTGCATCTTTTAGATTAGCAATAGACACAGTTTATCAGGAAAATGAATTAAACTGCACCATACAGCTGTTTCGTCCTCCTATGACTCTTCAGTGATGCTAGGGGCCAAAAGGTGAAAATCCAAAATTTCTAAACTAGTGTAAAAGCAGAAGGGTCAGGTGCGTAAAACCCCTTTGATTTATGAATTTAAAAGTAAAATTAACCTAGTTCTGTATAATTTCAAATCGTTTATTACGAAAATGTGTATATTATGTACCGTGCAAATACTCAAATGAGATTAATTGTGGCTATGGAGGCTCCAGCAAACCTCGGGGACTAAACAATCCACCAGCAGAGTCTGCCACCCACTATCATTAAAGATGACGTAACACACACATGTGCTGCACCTTTTAAGTTTAGTAATTGATACAGTATGCCGGAAAGCTATCGTTAGTCCACCTGAAAGGTAAGCTGTACTTGAGGATATACACGTAAATAGAACACTATTTATATAATATTAATTTACGAGAACTTTGATGTGTTGGACTAACGAACTAGATACATTCCTCGTCTGTGGACGGCAGACTGAGGAACCGATTCAGATATCTTATTTCAACCTGCGCCTGTAGACAGACGGTCTACGAACCAACAAGACAAATGGTCTGATAGATTCATATAGGGTTAACACTACAACTTGTTCAGAGGTATTATGGTAACAATGATATCGTGGAAGGGGTTACCTGGTGCTTCAATGACTGGACGGATAGACATATTCTCGATATTCTTGTCAGGTCGTTTGTGCAATTACCTTGATCGCCATTACGATGACACTGCATGACCACGTAAGGAGAACAGATCGATGGAAAGCTTGTAGTCTGTTTTGTGCTTTACTACGTAACTTCTCCGTTCTTTTACAAGAGTCTACCTACTTTGTACAGACAGCGAACTATTTTGTTAAATATGTTTTTGGAACCAAATACTGCTCATTTTAATTGAACCCTTTCCTACTGAAACAAATCTCAGAGGAAGCACAACACATACAATTAGGCATACATGTATGTCGAGTTTCCTGTATAAAAATCCAGTGTCTATCTGTTATTTCTATAGCAGAAACAAAACGCTAATGGTGATAAAAGGTATTGCGCTGCAAAGGAAACAAAAAATATATCATTATATCTTTATTGGATATACCAAGTAAGGAAAATGGTTTTTGAAAACATATTGGTGGCACATCTATCAACATATAACAAGACGAAGTAAACATATTGACCAAGACAATAAATGTCGTGTAGTACTAGGGCATATATTGTGGTAGCCTGAAGGTCACTTAGACGAGCACTCGCCAACATGTGGAAGGTGGTAATATGCCACTTGATATCTTTACTTCCACCTGGGGCTCTGTCTGCTTGACGAGATGGCCCACACCTGCATACTGCTGGTGTGTACCGAGTCACACTTCCTCGCACGGGCAGAGGCTCTCCTATGTTCTTACTCAGTCATCAATAAGTAATATAGATGTATAGCATTGCATATCATCTCCCGAGATCATGCAATGTGTGTATATGCAGAAAAAATATATACACCAGGTGGGCATTCTATAGTTATCATAAGATTCAATGTTGTCAAGTAATAGTTATTTTTGTATACAAAATGTCAACACAGGTAATCTATAATCCTTGATATAGAAGATTTATTTTATAGATAGACACAAATATGACGTAATACCAACAAAAAAGACCAATATCTACTTGAATTGCAGTAGGTATACATGCAACTGTAATTAGGAAACTACACAAATAAAGTTTTAAGATCTTTTATTGAGCGAAACGTGTTTCCTAAATTTAATCAGGACCAAGTTTCATGAGCGTTTCAAAATCGACAATACTACTCAACTTAAAAATGTCACTGAACTCTTGTAATGAATTTCTATGGAGAGTTTGAAACATTCATGAATCTTTGGCCAGGCGATACTGATGTGGTTATAATAAAGGCAACCAATACTGGTATTGATACAAGTCACACTTCTTGTTTATAGGTATACACAAAAAGGAGAAAATGTTACCGTAAGGAAATAATTCAGATAGTGTACATTCAAGAAATGGGTTATTTCAGTTGACATATAATAATAATAACAAACTATTTGGAACATGTTTATATAGTTTATCTGTAACACTGGTCATTAATTATAGTATAAGTTACGATTAATTATCCGCAGTTAATCTCACAACAAAACGAGAGGCTGGGATTTGTCAGCATCTTAACATACAGCAGATTTTTCGCTTTATTGTTTTCTATTCGTTATGATTGATACCGAGGGATGTAAACATCTTTCTTAGAAATGCAGATACTGTGAAAGTGGAATTTTTCGCAGTGTGAAATTTTTTGCTAATTTCGCTGGCATTAAATCTCTGCGAATATATCTACAAACGTACATATTCAACAATCCTCAAACTCTACAGTGTGTGATATCATTATAGGTACATAGTGCAAAACAGCATGACTGCAGCGTGACAATTTCCACATCGTGAAGGCGGACTAAGCGAACAATTCTACGCGCGAAAATATTGACTTTTAAAGTAATATCCTACCAAGGTTTCACGCGTGGCTTCTTACTAATTGATGTAATTCATGCTGCTAATGTCTTTGTCATCGAGTATTAATTCGTGCGTGACAGTCTTCTAGAAGTTCATGTCACGTGGAATAAAGCAGTATATATTTGTAACACTGTTGACAAAAAATGAATTGATAATTGATTGTGTTAACAAAAACACAAAACTAACTAATTTCACAAGGACGAAATATACACAGAGAACAGGTAAAATTGACAAAGTACAAGCGAATAAGAACAGACGTTCCTATGATTATTCCTATTATCCATTTGTTGAACAACACTTTGAAGTGATTTTATAAAACAAAGTTAGTTTAATCGAGTTCGGATTATGTTGATGTTTTTTTTACATATATGGTGCTTTATCATTACTTTTGATATTCTACATCATAGAAAAAACCGTTACGTTGAAAAGGGTTTTTATATATCATACTTAAAAGTTGCAGGCTTACTTTTGACGTGATGAGTAGTGTTAAAATAGGAACATTACCATTAAGTGTCTTATTAAACCGGATACAGTATGCCGCATCACTGTTACATTGTACCCTAACGACATCGGCTTGTGTTAAGCCAACCATACGTCAAAAATGGTGCTGGTTATTACCACTTACCCAATAATGTTTTTGCTAGCAATAACAATGGACAGTTAAAAAACTCTCCTACTTAGAAAATGCAACTAAATTGATTTATATCTGTCAGCACAAAATGAAAGGACAGCCATCTTAAACTGAATGTTTCAAACAAAGAAGTTGTTCAACTTTATGCTGCGAAAAGATGGATGGGCACGTTAATACGATGACGTATATAACTAGGGAATGGCAATATGTCAAAGCAACAAGCTCAGAACACACATCGTGTCTGGCTAAGTAACAGAAACATTTCAGTATAAGATGAAAAAAAAGATAAAAAAGACACAACTATTGGAATTCCATTCCAAATGATCAATCTAAAATTCTATTATCACAGAAAAAAATCCGATTCACGGTCATTTTTGGCGTGATAAAAGTGACTATAAATCACGCGTATCCACCACATGGTCTATCCACGCTATCTGTAAAGGCAAAGTTGAGTCTGGGCTAACCGGACATAACTCATTGATTCCGAGTTAGTTTGTGATAGAGAAAAAGTTTTGACAAAATTGGTAGCGCCGGTAGTTGTCATTGATCGACCTGTGAATCCTTGTTAAAGGCAGCACCTCGATCAGCCGTATAAGCTCGGCACAGCTGTGTGGGATCGCACTTCCCCAGAGGAGGCTCGCACAGAAAGACTTGATGCTAGCGAGCAGACCAAAGGGTAGTTCGAACGCAGCAACCATTCATTACAACACGTGGATAGTCTGTTAGCATGTGTTTATGCACGGCAGCCCTAGTGACAGAGTGTTGAAGTCGAATACAGGTAAGAGGATTTAATTTTACCTATATATTCGTTTTGTATATACTATACCGACGCAATAGGTTCTTTAAAAAAAATATCAACTTCATTTTTCAATATCTTGTCTAGACTTCCGTCTTTTAAAAAAATTTGTGACATCCGATAATTTAGACTCTATATGTGAGCATATCGTCAACATATGCATTGGTTTAAAAATCTCATTGATTTTTATGGTATTTTTCGTAGCTCATTGAGATCATATCAGTTAAAGATATGGAAGACCATACATAAACAATACAGTTATGCACGAGTAGATGAGCAAATTCGACTGTTATCATCACATATCTCGAATAACATCTTTGTCTCGATGGCGAATAGTATTCGGACTAGGATATATGGAATACATGTGTTTTTTTATCGTGGGTAATATAATACATCATTATATCTAAAACCGTTAGGTAAACTATTACGGTTTTCATGACAACTTTCAGGATTGTTTCCACTCAGCATTGGATTTTGTCTTCGACATAACACCGAAATAAGGTAGTGTGAATCAAAGGTACATGTATGTACCTTAGTGGTAACACATTGATAGAGCCAACCAAGGATATATAAGCTGCTTTGTATTTACCTCGCGAGACATAGCGATAGCCTTAACATGTCCGAAAATAAACATGCAAGTATAACGCAGGTTCAATGCATAAATCGAACTACTTTTTATTTTAACTCGATATAACTTCGACTTAACGATATGTGAATAGAAAGATTATAACCTAGTGCCAACACTCTAAAGTAAGGTGATTTTATAGATGACTGTCTTACACACCTGGGTATTTTAAAATGGATCTGCTTACCTGCATGTGGTATATTGTTTACCTACGCTTAGTAAATGTATGCGTGCTAATTAACAGTTCTGATAGTATCTACCTACCTACAGATAATGATATAAATAATAAGGATGTTCTAATTAGGTGTCGTTCTTGGACAGTTTTATTCACCACCCTAATATTCTCTTTGTACTCGCTGATGGCCTTTGTGAAAATATTGTCATTTTCATCGATATCGCTGTAATCTCATGTTTACCATTATTCATGAATTTTCCGTCATAAAACTGATGGCAACGAGAAAATCGGGTATATGCGAGTAGGTGTCTCCACCTGTCTATAAAAGCGTCCATTTACAGATGTTACCGGTGATATAGGAGACAGGGACATTGTAAACTTAACCGTATTACCAGGGACTGCATGTTCGATATACAGATGCAGGTCACCAAAGAACGGCGTTACGTGTTACCGAATATAAAGATGTAAATCTAAGAAGGAACACGATTTAATTCAAATACGTCCTGAAGTGAAAATTGATTATACAAAAATATGTATGTCTGGAAGTCGGGTTTCAGATGCAAAATAGGTTCAGATTTGTAAATTTCCGTACTCTCGTCTACATATCTATGCAATAAGTTTAAATAAAATTCATGGTTTTACAAGGAACAATGGAATGCAGGAATTCTTCTTTATTCCTCATTAGAAATACATCCAATTTAAAAGTCATTCGAAATTGTTCTATGATTGAAAGATTTCGAGACATTTTCTATCATTTGATTCTAACTATTTTGAATATTTGCAAAAAAGAGCCGATAATAGCGAAGCTCAGCTGCTAAACGCTTTGTCCAATTTCCGTTTGATTGGCGACGGGAGACGTATGTCCTTTGAATAGTCTTTTGTCAGACAACCTTGGGAGATTCTAAGCAATGAAGGTTTTTTTGACGATCGTAGTAAGCGTTTATTGGTCTTCAGACATTAGTTTAAATTTATGTCTATTGAAATAACATTACAGGACCAAAATATCATTCATCATGCCTATTCAAAATTCATAAAGAAATGCATTATTTGTTTTTTCCATGTGGTTTTTTTTTGTGCAAAATTAACATTGCCTAATTTGGGTTCATTCTGAACGAATAACATATGGCTTTTAGTCATTTATTCCCACAGACCTGACGCTTTCACAAAAAAAAAAAAAAAACAGTTTAACACTAATACTAATATAACGATTTCGTGTTTGTACGAATGTACAAAACACACAATCTTTACAGTAAACATGTGGAATTTATAATATACAGCGAAACACCAAAGTGGTCTTAATAGCGGGGTGCTCTGAATACTGAGGGTGACCATGCAGACAGATTTATCTGAAATCAACTTTTTGACCTGTTTTAACGATCCATTAACTAATATATAGCCTTATAACGTTAAACACCCATTAATTGTAACTGATTAGCCAATTTGACACCAAAATACAGCTTATTGATCTGACAATAGGTAGTTGTACACAGTGGAATACACACCAGGTGACTTTGTGTTTGGTCGGTGGTCTGAGCAGTGAGGTGACACTTAGTGCAAAAAGTGTTATTTGGGACATTTCAAAACAGGTCTTAAAAGTTAGGTGGTCTTAATAGTGAAGCTGAGACGAAGATATATAGAGGATGTTATCAGGACTAAAATTAAGTGTTCTTTATTGCGAGATGGTCTCAATTCTGAGGGGGTCTGCGGTGTCATTGTATTATAAGATAGCCACAAATCAAGTTAAAAATGAAATATAAAAAAATTAAAATAAATATAATAAAGTGTTGCGGAGCTCATATTTGGTATAGGTTATGGATGATATTAATAATGTATCTTAATTATCAATTTCACCTATGAATCCCCTTTTAACATAATGAAATATTGGGAATCAATGAAGATAAATGACATTGTTGTCGTTAACACCATCGTTGTAATCTCCAACACGGTTCTATCAAGGTCACAGCCAGTGTTGTAGTCTGCGAGTTTTGATTTTGATCTTAGTTTTAAAACGCTCACGCACATAAACTTTATTCAAGTGCCATTCGATAGATCGTCATAGTTCCCTTCTTTTAGAATCACTGACATATCATTATAATTCTAATTGTTTTAATTGATATCATTATAATTCTAATTGTTTTAATTGAAACAACTTTCATCGATTTATTGACCAATTCTATATTTTCATGTTTTCATGATTATTGGTATTTATCGTAAAAATGATTTTTTTTTTCGCGGCTTCACTTAAACGTCATTTAATTAAGATTGATATAAATAAAACTAACTTCGAATTTTAACTGTCTTGGTTTGATGACATTGATATAATTATGTCTGTAGAATTACTTTAACCACCCACTCCTTCATATCTGATGCTATTATCTCTTTAATATGTTTTAATAATTCACTTTTCCAAGAAAAGTCAACAGGTAGCACCGTCTTAATTAAGATAGCGAGTCTCGGGTGGATTCTTTTGGGGAAAAAAAAAATACAGAGTCCTACTTTGTATCTGTATATCAAATTAGTTACCACACTCTTTGGAGTCAAGTGACACTATTCAGTTAGCATCACATCAATTAACCTACCGATATAGCAAGAGAAGAGAGGAAAGCATGCATGAACGCAAATGTAAATATTGATAATTACTACATAAAGTGAAAAATACAAAAAAAAGGTATGAAATAACGTTAAAACGCCTGTACAAAAGGACTTGATGACTGCTGTCACGATATTGGTTTTGTCGTTTTGTGGATCCTGTGAAGTATCCATGATCATCAACATGAGACACAGTTTAGACGACCTTCATTTACGACACTTCAAACATTTCAATTAAAAAGCAATTGAGAGGGGACAAACAACTCACGGCCTTGTATACGCGCTGTTGACATTGGTTGAATGGCGTTACCATACACACGATAGTTCATCATTTAAAACAGATTATGTAGTACAAGATTTACTCGATAATGGCGGTATTATCTAATAAAAAGAACCAAAGAGACTATGAAATTACTCTAGAGTATATATGTAGGACAACGCAGCGTTTTAAGCAATACCATATAATATTAGATAAGGTAGAAATCTGACGGGACTTTGCACAGTGGTATGTCATATACTGTCTGGTAAAATAGAAATGTAAGGGAATTTTGTTCAGTGGTACATTTTTTAAATGTCATATAATATCAGGTAAGTTGAAAATGTGAGGGGACTTTGTACAGTGGTATGTCATATAATACCTGGAAAGGTAGAAACATAAGAGGACTTTTTCGGTGATACGTCATATCATATTAAATAAGGTAGCAATGTAGGAGGACTTTGTACAGTGGTTTGTCATATAATATTTGGTAAGGTAGAAATGTGAGAGGACTTTGTTCGGTGGTATGTCATATAGTACTTGGTAATGTGGAAATGTAGGAGGACTTTGTTCGGTTGTATGTCATATAGTATTTGATAATGTGGAAATGTAGGAGGACTTTGTTCGGTTGTATGTCATATAGTATTTGGTAATGTGGAAATGTAGGAGGACTTTGTTCGGTTGTATGTCATATAATATTGGGTGAGGTAGAAGCCATGTAAAGAAAGTATGAATGCGTACATGCAATTCTGCAAAATGTACCATATTCAGAATAGTTTCGGTAAACTGCTACACATGCCAACTTTTAATTTGCAAAATGGGACATTTATCGGTGAAGACCGTTGCATGTAACGTAAAATTAATATATATCGAACATTTAATTGAAAATAAAACACGCATATCACCGTGAACGTTGCAATCTCTAGATTTTTGAAAAATAGTATCAGTCATGAACGATGCCTGCTTACGTAAAACTTTTCAAAATCTAATACCTTGTGAGTATGTTAATTAGTGTAAACTACTGTATGTTTCGAATCAAACAGAGTAAAATCTACTTTTTACTGAGAAATATGGTTAAAATGAACTGGTTATGGCTGCATCCTATTGTGGGAAACTCACATCAGTGTCTTATTAGCGTTAGAGAAGGCTTCTGCGATAAAAGGTCAGAATGTAGATCGATGTTGGGAATATAATGTTACGCTAAGCTCATGTGAAATATACAAATCCTACCCATCTTGTGTGACGCGATTATCTGGGATGTGCACAGCGAGGTGACGATGTTGGGGCCCCTTGTGATATGTCTGTGACAATATCGAGGAGATTGGCTGCCCGGTTCAAGGTTGTTCGAAATGATGCAAAGATATTGATGTTAAGTGTTGCATTGCTGCGTTGATCCAAAGGTTTATACATTGTTAACATTTTATGAGTAATTCATTGTTTTCTTCGCTTGTATATAACGTCGAGTTAAAATGAAGGTTAAACATCTGTGATACTGCACTATAAAATAAAGTCTACCCGATATCGGATAAAAACACAATTTCATGTGATGCATTCCTTAACGAAGAGTTCAGTAGGACATCAATATGGCATTCAAACTCATGACGAAATTAAAGCTATATGTAAACATATAGAGGAAACTAACATTTTGTTAAAGAGTTCGGCATATATGCTGTGCTGTCATCTTAAAATTAAATACATCATGCCATATTTCCTAACTATGACGTCAAAATAGTCTTTGGCATCTCAACCAATAGCATTTACATTATATTTCACTGTGATATAAAGACAATGTACAGCCTTCTGCGATGATAGCTTCTGGTAACGTCATTAACTGTGATCTCAAACTGTTAAAAAGAAAAACAGAAATCATTGAGAGAAGAAATATCAAGCTCATAGTTTCACGTCCTTCAAATAAAGAGATTAATGAGAGTTCAGAGACAATGAATTGAGCAACAATAGTTGGGCAGAGTAAGTGGCTGCAAACACAAACGTCTGTACCGGTGCGTTATTGCACCGTATGTTTCATCTCATCATCAGTACCATTTCACATCTTTATGAAAAAACGGTTTGGTGTAATTGGGCTAACGCAATAGTGACCGGTACAGGTACATAAGGCGGTATGTTTAATATTTGCCTGTTTACGTTATCACGGAATTGACGATGTACCTACTAAACCACCTTAACGACGTCACTCAATATAGCAGTACATACGGCTGCATCGTAATAACGACAGATTTACCAGTTGTTTTATTTACCAATAACATTAATCGAGGAATACATGTAACTGCATTAACCCTCTTACGACTTTGATAACAACTGAAAGTGTTAATTGAGATAGAAGTTTATTCCACATAGAAGTGCATATCTTTAAGTCAGTCCTAAACGAACAGATAAGCGACTGAACACGAAATATTTTTTCTGCCAGCTAACTGTTTGTCTACCCTTCTGTACGCTTAGCCTTTCCGAGCACCTGGTCTTAATCATTTGTTGTTTTCCAAGCGGAACAATGTAAATGGTATTTAGTCCCTAGATTAATCGATTTCGGGTTTTGCCTGTTTTTTGTTTGTGTTCATTTTTCCGACATTAAACAATTATTTTAACGTTTAATCATGGTGTCGAAAGATGTAACAGTTCTTCTGTCATTTCAATTTGATTTATTAAGATCAATAATGTTAAAAATCAGAAAACCACCCGCTTCATCAGGTTAAAACTTTTAAATGGATTATTGAAGTCAAGAAATTTCTCCTTGGGTTTTGCTTTTACTGAATATAAGATGCTAATTGCTCAGGAGAAAAATAGAGACATTCTATAAATGAATTATTCAATAATGTTCCTAGATACAAATCGAAACGCAACTTAAATTCTAAACATTCCATCTACTACAATTTTTTACGTCACAAGTGACAACATAAAATCGTTTTCAACTCTCTTGAAATACGTTTGCCTAAGTTTGGGATTCATTTGTCTTATTTCAAAAAATATGATTTGCTAAGTATGAATAATTCGTTACTTATTAACACTATTCTTCATTTAATTAATTATTATTATCTGCTCAATGGTCTATCAAATTATTTAATTTGGATGACGATATTCTTTGTATCATTGAAGCAACACTTAAAGACTTTGTCCCTGAGATGTTTTCTCACATTCTAGTATAATTGTATTGAAACATAACTACATTTATCGCCATTGTATTGCAGATAGTTTTTCATTTTGAGAAACTAATTAGTCGGTCATAACGGTAGCGTATAGGAAACAAGATATGTATTCTGTAACAAACGCTGGTCTTTTAAAGGGCCGATATGAAGCCGTAGATTAACGGCTGATTAACGGAAACGTTATGCAACATATTCATTTAAACTTTATTTCATTTTACAATGACGTTTTATAATATAAATTTGATTTAACAAGAATTCACAAAAAGTTATGTGAATCTGTCTCTATAGAAATTTGACAAGCAGACAGCAAAGGATCAAATATGAAAAAAAAATAAGAAAATAAAGAAAAGAGATGTTCTAGAACAGGAACGTTAGTAGAATAATGGATATAGGCAGGAGTCTATTTTTATATTGTGAGGTAAATCAATGCTCTGTGCTACGGGATGTAATATCCATTCGCAATTCCATATGCAGAATATAAAGACTACTACTGTGACATTATAACTTTTATGGTTCCGAAATTTCGTAGTTTCCCACCAAACAATATATCGCAATGCGTGGATAACAATTCCAACCTAGAATTGCGTAAAATGGAACCGTATTTCTAATTGAAGATGATCTACGAAATAAAGGACATTGAGTACTCTCTACTATTTTGACGATTTCATTTCAAAATATTTTATTATTGATACTTTAAACAATTAACAAGAAAAACAAAAGAATTAGTAAACATCCGTATCAATAAATGGATTAGGCAACAGGCAAAGCCTATATTAGTCTTTTCCACGATGTCGGTTAACTGACAGGATCCTCATGTTTAGGAATGTAGTGATATTAACACATATTACCTGTGTTTTGTAAACATGAAAAACAACAATAACTAGTTTCAACGCCGCAGTTGATTAGTTTGATTTTTATTTTCGGGAATAGTAATTAGATAAATAAAAACATACAAACTTAATTTATTTACAACAATCATGAAACAAGTTATCCAACTTATGTTAATCACTCTTGTTGGCCCGGATGTTAGCGCGCTATTAATTAATTAAAACTATTGTTTATAGTTTATTTATATTGGTAAATTTCTCAAATCTTATTTTGAGAACTTGACACTTACTTGGATGTTATCTAGATTTACATGGTCGGTGTCGCTGATAAGGCAGATACGCTTACTTATCCTGACCACCTGGTCTTATGTATCTTCTAGAGTTTTCTTGTAAATCCTTTCTTTTTATATACCTGTTAGTTTAATCAATTAGGACTTTGTATTATGGTGTTGTTGACGTTCCAGTATTCTCTGATTTTATTTTTAAAGAATTAAACATTGATATGCATGTTTAAATTTCTGTCACATCAAAATTCTGTGAATTAATTTTTCATTTAAAAAAATAGGATCAATATATTTTCACTTTCGAAAGTCTCCTTTGTTCAAAGTCGTACGATCTTTAAACTCTGTAGGTAATAATTTATTTAAACATACTATTGACAATTGTTCTATTCAAAGTGTTTCTAAACAAGATTAACCTTAACTCGTCTTGACCTATGACCTACCCATTCAGTACTACCATTCCTCCTGCAGTGTCATTGGCAGAAGAGTAAACAGAATCAATACACAAAAGAAAGCATTTTCAAAATTACATTTACTTGTCAGAGGGAAATAAACGTAGGTACACGTGATTGTGTTCATAGTCAATAGAACAAACAATATATACGTAAATTAATTCCGTCCAAATATGAATGGGATTTAATTGTAAAGACAAGCCGGTATTTGCAGCTTTGCCATTCAAGGGAGGTTGGTTGCTTTTGTTGGGGAATAGGGTGGTATTTCTTTTATTAGCGTCTCTTCTGTTCCTCTTATAGCTTATTTTAGCCGATTTAGAAATACTTTTCGTCCCTATACATTAGCACTGTCACAACTTGCTTTGTCCGTCTATATTGCGGTTTTGAATACGATATTTGTCCCCGTGAGTTGACATTGTAAATGCATTTTTTGTCGCTGTGTATCCTAGTGTGTGGACGCTGTACATTCCTGATTGTCCTAGTGTGTTGACGCTGTACATTCCTCTGTGTCGTAGCGTGATGACGCTATAATGCTTCTTTGTCCTTGTGTGTGGACGCTGTATATTCCTCTGTGTCGTAGCATGATGACGCTATAATGCTTCTTTGTCCTTGTGTGTGGACGCTGTATATTCCTCTTTGTCCTAGTGTGTGGACGCTGTACATTCATCTGTGTCGTAGCGTGATGACGCTATAAATGCTTCTTTGTCCTTGTGTGGATTTTGTACATTCCTCTTTGTCCTAGTGTGTGGACACTGTACATTCCCCTTTGTCCTAGAGTGTGGATACTGTACATTCCTCTTTGTCCTAGTGTGTGGACGATGTACATTCCTCTTTGTCCTAGTGTGTTGACGCTGTACATTCCTCTGTGTCGTAGCGTGATGACGCTATAATGCTTCTTTGTCCTTTGTTTGTGGACGCTGTACATTCCTCTGTATCGTAGCGTGATGACGCTATAATGCTTCTTTGTCCTTGTGTGTAGACGCTGTACATTCCTCTTTGTCCTAGTGTGTGGACGCTGTACATTCCTCTGTGTCGTAGCGTGATGACGCTATAAATGCTTCTTTGTCCTTGTGTGGATTTTGTACGTTCCTATTTGTCCTAGTGTGTTGACGGTGTACATTTCCCTTTGTCCTAGTGTGTGGACACTGTACATTCCCCTTTGTCCTATAGTGTGGATACTGTACATTCCTTTTTGTCCTAGTGTGTGGACGATGTACATTCCTCTTTGTCCTAGTGTGTTGACGCTGTACATTCCTCTGTGTCGTAGCGTGATGACGCTATAATGCTTCTTTGTCCTTTGTTTGTGGACGCTGTACATTCCTCTGTATCGTAGCGTGATGACGCTATAATGCTTCTTTGTCCTTGTGTGTGGACGCTGTACATTCCTCGTAGTCCTAGTGTGTGGACGCTGTACTTTCCTCTTTGTCTTAGTGTGTGGATTTTGTACATTCCTCTTTGTCCTAGTGTGTTGGCGCTGTACATTCCTCTTTGTCCTAGTGTGTGGACGATGTACATTCCTCTTTGTCCTAGTGTGTTGAGGCTGTTAATTCGTGCTGGTTATAATGTGTTGACGCTTTAAAAGCATCCTGTACATCGACTCTGTAAAGGCAACTTTTGTCTGTATATGTTGACGCAGTTACGTCCTCTTTTGTTCAAGTGTGTTGACGCTATCAATGTTTCATTGTCCTAGTTGTTGACGCTGCCTTACTCTGTAATTCTCCAAGTACCACGTGGTATGGGTAGAACGTTTATCTATCAACAAGACTGGTAATCAATCGGCAAACAATATTTACGGAGAATGAACTCTCTACTTAATTTCAAACACTTTTATTGAATATCAATAAAGTAAATGCACGGTAACAAAAGCACAGATCACATTGTGGTATTGAGTTCGTTATTCACAATTGTGTTAGAAATCATACCGAAACTGAGTACACAAACTATGACAGTGACACATGCATTTAATTACCATGTTATTTCCATCACTAACTCCAATTTAGATTCATTAGCGCAATTAGCTGTCAATCAAATGTTCGATTTTAATTGCCGAAGGTGTCTATTCAACTACGGAAGCGCATTAACGTGTCAAAATGGTTTTATAATGATGTTTAGATCATATAACGCACATTTTCCGGCCAATTTCAATGATTAAGAAATTATTGAAAATTGAAGGGTCAACTCCACCACCAGCCAGCCCAACCCAATATAGCAGTAAGCTTAAGATGTTTCATTAAGCTCAACTCTTGTATTTACGTTCTACGTTAATAACCTTGGTATTTATACATCAGGCACACGGCTGATCACCACTCAATTAGCAGGTAATCCATTAAATGCAAGTGTTTGATTACATAACAATTGACGTTTTGTTTTGTACTATGGCCCTCAAATGGAACCTCGGTACCGTTACGCAATTCTTCCTATGAATGTATCGAGATCTTGTGAACAACTTTATCTAATGCGTTATATATTTACGACTGTTGTTGCAAACTTGTATAAAACATTTCATGATACAATTCAAGACAATGAGAAAAAAAACACGCATGTCATGTATGCATTTCCCTAACCAGTGTGAACACAGAGATATACATATTGTAAAACAAAGACAAAGCCACATTGCCAAATTGCCAAACTACAGCGACAAATAAAAAGGTAAGAATAATACAGTATATATTAGTTTGATAGACACAGAATGTAAATATATGCATTGGTTGTCTCATATTTTTAACATTTACCAATGTGTTACATTGCTCTGCGTAAACATTGCATTATGAGAAGCACGCATGTTGAATTTGATATGTAAGTAAGCCAATGTATGTTACACACCAATACATGTAAAAAGTAAATGAAACAACCAATGCTTACATGTACCTGTGTTAATCAACATACAGCTGATTTAGAAAATACCTTATACAGTAGTATGAAAATATATTGGCGGGTGTCGTCGATAAAGCAGAAGACGCTTACTCTTCCAGAACATCTGGTCTTATTCTCTTGTACTTTTACTAGGGTCTCCATGTAAATCTCTCACCTTTGTTCGTATTTGGCCAATGGTTTAATCGATTTTGAGTTTGGATTATGATTTTGTTAACGCTTCGGCATTCTCTAATTTATTTTCAACCTCAGGGTAAATCCAAACACAGCAGCCACCCATTTACAGTGGATCATGCTTTCGCCAACGCTACAATTATGACGTCATAAGCATGTCACAATATTCCTATATATGTTATTGGGAATGGCTTAGTAGATTTATTTTATCTCTGTGCTATTGATATAGTAGAGTATTATGAACACTGCGATCCATATTTTATACAATCCGCCATGTTAGTATGGCCAAAGATACCATGTCTTAATGTCAATTCATAAAAATAAAACCACACTTACCAATCGTGATAGTTCAACCGCTCCCTGCAGTAGAATCATACGTCGACAACAATACTGTAAAAGCCAATATTTTTGTGCGTGGAAATGTTCGCTTAGCCAGCCTTTAAACTGTTCGCGGAGGAATTTTTTTCACTGCCAGTCATGCTGTTTTGCACTGTATACCTATATAACTATTATTTACTGTAGAATTTGAGGGGTGTTAGATATGATCTTGGGAGGATGTATTTGCCCACCGTTCATGCAAGTGAAATAAGCGAATATTTCCACACCGCGACCAATCTCACTTTTAATGTAAATCATGCTTTGGGAAATCGTATAGTCCTTTAGGCATGAGTTTTCCTTTGCTGAATATGTCAACGTAAAAAGCTATATATATAGTCAGGGAGTAATACGTTATTATTAACCTTTCCAGGTAGACATCTTTGATCTACGATCCACTATCTACTCAAACTATGTCTGTAATTAACGTGATATATCCCATCACTTACATTTAATACTCTCCATGAATGGACTCGGGTTCTTAAAACAGTATTCCAAACCATTCGAAACATAAATTCAATAAGTACTTTCCTCAGATGTTTCTTTGTTAAGAGTACAATTGTCTGCAGTTACTGAATTCAACTGCAACTGTCAATTCGACGTTTAAAAAATGTACTCCAGAGGGTGACTGAACTTTGCAATTAAAAGTCTGCATGGTATTATTTGATAAAAGTTGAATTATTGCAGTCTGGTCCCCTGATTGATGTCTCTACCGTGACGTTTATCTTCCTTTTAAAAGACTTCGACATTAAAAATGCTAAGTATATTGGATGTTGATATTTTTAAGTAACTAAGACAGTATTACATAATGGTTTATATTTTTCTGAAGCATGCAATAATGATTTTGCAATTTCCAAAGAGTTATCATCTAACGAGATCATAAAAATTGAAGAGCTCTGTAAAGGGAGTTAATAACACGAACGCAATGAAATTTGTAAAGTAGCATCTTTCTCCAAAGCTAATACATTGATCAACACCAATGTACAATGTTACACCAGCTACAGTGACTCCAGCCTAGGTTAATAGTGTTCGATATCATTAATGTACTTCACAGATGAAACTGATCTGGTTTAATAGGCAGTGATTTAAAACCCTAACCGACTTTACCCGTTAGACAATAAGTATCTTGACCGAAATAATGTTCTACAGTTTATCTCCAAATGAAAGTTAAAGGATGGTTGCTGTATATAACACCACAGTGCAGCGGGACATGTTCCTTAAGGGATCCTTCGGGGGATATTCCTCTATATAGGAAATACCACAGTGTAATGGACGGTGATCCTGAAGGGGAGGTTACTTTATATAGGAAACACCACAGTGTAATGGACAGTGATCCTTAAGGGGAGGTTACTCTATATAGGACACCCCAGTGTAATGGACAGGGATCCTTAAGGGGAGGTTAGTGTATATAGGAAACACCACAGTGTAATGGATAGAGATCCTAAAGGGGAGGTAACTCTATATAGGACACCCCAGTGTAATGGACAGGGATCATTAAGGGGAGGTAACTATATAATTATAAGGAAACACCATAGTGTAGTTGGACATAGATCCTAAAGTGGAGGTTACTGTATATAAGAATCACCACAGTGTAATGGACAGGGATCCTTAAGGGGAGGTTACTATATAATTATAAGGAAACACCATAGTGTAGTTGGACATAGATCCTAAAGTGGAGGTTACTGTATATAAGAATCACCACAGTGTAATGGACAGGTATCATTAAGGGGCGGTTACTGTATATAGGAAACACCACAATGTAATGGACAGTGATCCTGAAGGGGAGGTTACTCTATATAGGACACCCCAGTGTAATGGACAGGTATCATTAAGGGGGCGGTTACTGTATATAGGAAACACCACAATGTAATGGACAGTGATCCTGAAGGGGAGGTTACTCTATATAGGACACACCACAATGTAATGGACAGTGATCCTAAAGGGGAGGTTACCCTATATAGAAAACACCACAGTGTAATGGACAGTGATCCTAAAGGGAAGGTTACTGTATATAGAAAACACCACAGTGTAATGGACAGTGATCCTAAAGGGAAGGTTACTGTATATAGGAAACGCCACAGTGTAATGGACAGTGATCCTAAAGGGAAGGTTGCTGTATATAGGAAACACCACAATGTAATGAACAGTGATCATGAAGGGGAGGTTACTCTATTAAGGACACCCCAGTGTAATGGATAGGGATCCTTAAGGGGAGGTTAGTGTATATAGGAAACACCACAGTGTAATGGATAGGAATCCTAAAGGGGAGGTTACTCTATATATAGGAAACGCCAAAGTGTAATGGACAGGGATCCTTAAGGGGAGGTAACTATATAATTATTAGGAAACACCAGAGTGTAGTTGGACATAGATCCTAAAGGGGAGGTTACTGTGTATAGGGAAAACCAAAGTGTATTGGACGGGGATCATTAAGGGGAGGTAACTGTATAAAGGAAACACCACAGTGTTATGGACATGGATCATAAAAGGGAGGTAACTGTTTAAAGGAAACACCACAGTGTAATGGACAGTGATCCTTAAGGGGAGGTTACTGTATATAGGAAACACCACAGTGTAATGGACAGGGATCCTAAAGGGGAGGTAACTATATATAGGAAACATCACAGTGTAATGGACAGGGATCCTTAAGGGGAGGTAACTGTATGTAGGAAACCCCATACTGCAGCGAGCAAGGAACCTGAAAGGGAGGTTACTGTACATGTATAAAGAAACAACACGGTAGATCGATCGGGACACGGATCCTTAAGGGGAGGTAACTGTTTATTGGAAACACCATACTGCAGCGGGCAAGCAAGGAACCTAAAGGGCGGGTCACGTGGAGGCTGTGGTAAGAGGAATTGTATGAAATATTGTATGTCCAATCAATCGCGTTCATGATACGAGCAAACATACACAGGGAAGTTCACGACTTCAATGAACTCCACTATGATAGTAAATACATATAGGAAGATAGTGTTTGCGAGTGTGTGCTCGAGTATTGTCAATGAAAGCAAAATAGACAATTCATGCTGTGAATAAAATGGTTTGTAAAAGTGGAACAACTGATCATCGATGAACAAATAGTTTACGTAAGAAAACACTGTACACGGGGTTTTAAATATAGAACACAGCTTCATGAAGTATGTAAATGACGTATTTGTTCATGTGGTAATTATTGACAGCGTTTATGATAGTGCATAAAGGGGTTTACGAAAGTAAACAACCCTATTTATCACAGTAAACAAACAGGTTTATGATACGTCCGTAACAAATAATTTCCTGAAAATAAACATTAATGTTCTTGAAAATGAACACAAAGATTCTTGATAACAAACAAATATAATTATTGTCATAAACTAGCATATTCTAAGACAGGATCACTCTGTATTTTAGTACACAGTTGCACTGCAGCTGAAAACGTTAAATCAAATAGATATAATTTCGACTCGCTTTATATTCACATTAACAGCAAATGTAGTTTAAATTCACAATCTGTGCAGGCAAACTTAAGATTAATGGGGAAATTTATGGTTTATGAGAAATGAACGCCTTGAGTTAAAACAACATATTTGCATTTGTTTATCTGTATGTAGATACAGTGTTGGTAGGAATTCCAGAGAGAAAAATCAATTGATTGAGACTAAACAATAATGCTTCATCGTAGCCGTCAGCGAGTTGGCATCATAGACCTTTCCCTTACATAATTGTTTTTAACCTGACTAATAGAAGTTATTCTCTGTTATGTATATATATACAGTGAATGGTGTGTTACCATCAACGTTATGTTCCAATGTTTTTATCAACAATGAAAATGATGGAGACAGTTAAAAAGATTGGTAAATGCTAACAGGTACTGTTTTATTGATATATTAAGATTTTTCTGTTGATTGTTTCTTGTTTTTGTTTTGTTTAGGGAATTGCTTTCAGCATTTATAACAATACAAATCCAGTATATCGTTATCATAGAATATAAAACAATTTTACCATGTACGAATGTGTTTGAGGTAAGAATCTGGTTATATTGATAGAAAAAAAGTTCAGTAAGGTATTTCAAGTCTGTATAACGGCACAATCACAGAACAGAATATTTGATTTTTGTGTTAGATGCTAAAAAAATCACAAATACCAAAGCGTAAACAAAACCATAATCCGAACTCAAACTCACCAGGTGTTTCGGAAGAGTAAGCTTCATCGAGGACACCCTCCATGTCGTAATGATGTTTAAATTATGAGTCTAAGTGGCAAAGAGCATCGTGACGGTGCAATTTAAATGACATAATGACATAAGTATTGGCTAGCTATTGCTAAACATTTCACAAACACAAGCTGATACTAATATAGCAATGAAAACTTAGGGGATAGAGTTCCATCCTAAATAAATAAAATTTATAGTCTGATACTTTAACGGAACGGGTGCCGAATTACAGTGTCCATTGGCAGTTCGGAAGTCTGTAGCTCAAATCCTGGTGTTGGACCATTGCATTGTCCTGAAAAGAGAAGAGAAGAACGATTCATTTATAGCAACTTTACAAGAATCATGTATAACCATAGTGTTATAATGAGATATGCGTATACCGAACATTGTCTGCTATGAGGAAACGCTGAACTCTAGAATATGATGTTAAAGGTAAAACATCAATTATATATCATACAGATTGCATCTAGCGTATTGGACAAAAGATCCATTTCTGGCATACATGTATTACTACTAAGCCGACTCTTTCGATTTTTCGATGGGGAACTTTCCTTTTTTTGGTATCACCATTTCTGCATTTCCATCCTTACATGTCGTAGTTCATTCGTTATTACTTTGATTGCTCTAGATACCGATATTTTTGCTGATTGATTAAGACTATTGCAAGTTCTATGGTCGCCATCTTGGTCTAATCGAGATATTTTTTACACTCTTGTATGATATGAAGTGGGCGTTCCTAAATGTGCTTATTAGAATGCCGAAGTGTTGTGATTGAGAATGATAACTCGGTTTTCACCTCGAGGGCGTGACATTTTATATGGATGTGACCAAGATTTAAACGATGGGTTTCAACAATGAAGCAAAAAACGACTACATTTCCTGACGACATGATCTTACTCTCTTGTATGGTTTGAGGGTCTCCGTGTAAATATTTTCCTATGCTCAAATTTTGTCCCTGTATTTTGTTGATGATTTGGTATTGTCTGATTTGTTCCTGCTGTTTCTTAACAGAAAATTTTAAACCACTTCCGTAAAAAACAGAATGCCTTATGAACAATTAATTATACGTGTGTTCCATGTTTACGGAAAGCTGAATCATAACAGCACGTTTTTACAAGATAGCATGCTTAAATATATTCTGTATAGCGGTGTAGGGACTGTACCAACAAATAGAACGAACCAGTTCGTGACAAACCCGGCAACCGACAGTTTCGGCAGACAGGTCATGCCCTTAAAACATCTGCCTTACATAGCCTGTCAGGAAAGATCACGAACGAGGTAAAAAAAAAGATTAAAATATATCCTTATATAGGCAATTTCATTATGTATTAGGACAAGAAATTGATCATTCAGTTTTGATTATCGGGCTTTTTTTATTGACGCTTAGAGTTCTGCCATAATAATGAAGCTTAAGAAAAACAAAAAGTAGATTGATGTTTTCCTTTAGGGCATCACAAAGTTTATGAGTGTCGGGAAATGATAACATGATATGTCGCAGACTCGGGGAAAATTCAATAAAAAAAAAACTATCGAACTTCCTGTTGCTAGTTTTTTCTTTCGGCTGGCTAATATGTAGCTGTCTTGCTTTATTATAAAGGTTTTTTTTATTGTTAAAAAAGAGGTAAATCTTTCTTTTATTTTTTCGGTAGGCCGACGTCGAATATAGTATATTATGTTGTCAGTTACTCATAAAGTATCCGGGAATGTTAGAGAAACGATAAATGGTATAGAAAATAGATATTTCTCCTACATTTATGTTTAGCAAGATGATCTACGCTTGACTATACAGCGTCATAAGGAAACTCGTAAAGGTCTAATCCCCGAATTATTGCAATGCCTTAATATGACCGCAGTGTAAATGTCCGGAGATCGATAACACGGAATGATTCCCTGCATCAGATTTACTTTCTACCACTACTTTGGTGATATATGGAATTTAAGGAACTTGGAAATGGATATTGACCGAAATACATTCCAGGTATATAGCATATCTATATGTAAATACAAACACCTTAATGAGAGACCCCAATTGCTCAATAATAAGATCATGTTTGAAGTTACACAAAAAAAACCATAGTGTTTAGAGAAAAAGGACTGCATTTGGCAGAGCTTGCTTTGATTGTACTATTAGGATGTCGACATACAGAGACTGCTATGATGGTACTATTTAGATGTCGACATACAGAGACTACTATGATGGTACTATTTGGGTGTCGACATACACAGACTGCTATGATGGTACTATTTGGATGTCGACATACAGAGACTGCTATGATGGTACTATTTGGATGTCGACATACAGAGACAGCCATGATGGTACTATTTGGATGTTGACATACAGAGACTACTATGATGGTACTATTTGGATGTCGACATATAGAAACTGCTGTCATGGTACAATTGGAATGTCGAGATACAGCGATTGCTGAACTTTATGATCGAACTCCACACAATTTCGACCCTGGGAGGGAAGGAAATATAATGAAGATACAATATTGATAACTTTAATTATATTCAATGCAACATTTAACTTGACATATTATTAAACTGAATGATTTAAAACACACGGCGAATACCAAAGCGTCAACAAAGCCATAATCAGAACGGAAAGATTTACAAGGAAACTCTGGAAAAATTACAAGGAATAACACCAGGTGTTTTGAGTAAGCGTCTTCTGCTTCATCGACGACACCTACCATGTAAATCTTGGTAACACCCAAGTAAACGTCAAGTCCTAAAAATGAGAACGGATAATTATTCTCAATCATAGGTAAGCACACTAACGAGCATATTCAGAAGCGTCCATCGTCATATCACAAAGATGCAGAATATATGTTTACAGTCTGTAATGTGTTTCAAAACTGTTGTCTTCCGAAAGAGGTTTAGGATGTTAAAAAGAGGTAAAATATGCAGAAACGAATCCAAAACAAACCAGAGAATACCACAGCGTCAACAAAACCATAATCCGAACTAGATCAAACTAGAGGCAAAATATGAACAAAGGAAAGATTCCCATGGAGACCCTCGTAACAGTACAAGAAAATAATACTAAGTGTTCCGAAAGAGTAAGCATCGACAACACCCGCCATGTAAATTTTACTCAGATCTAAGTAAACATCAAGTCCTCAAATTGAGAACCGAGTCATCATTACAAATCACAACAAGTAAGCACGCTTATGAGCAAATTCAAAAACTCAATCTTCATATCACACAGAGACAGAATATATGTCGATGTGATCAAGATTCCGATCATGAAACTTGCCCATATTCCCCATCACCTTGCATCTCTCGAATCCCTGTGCCGTAAGTTGTACTTCAGATATCTATCACGAAAAACTCGATATTCAGAACAAGACCTAGTATAACGAATTAACTGCGACATGTAAACACAATGTGAACACCATAGGATGGAGAAGCAGGGATGTAACCATCAAGAAAGGAAAGTCCACGATAGCATTTAGTCGCATCGCAGTAACAGTCTTGGTTTGCAGAATAATAAAGCCTGTGTCTAAAACAAGAAACAAATGATAAAGCATTCATATTGTATACAGTGGAGCCCAAAAAGATGTACATGATCAGATGTGATAATGCCTTTCAGAAGTTGTTTTACACATCAATTTAATACTCCAGTCGATAAAATATTTCAAAAACTGAAAACAAAAATATAATTCATTATTTTCTTTGAAACAACATAATACAGGGTATTGTTTAAACCCTGCTTTTAAATACGTTCAAAGTATATTATACTTAATATGCAAAACTCGATTTACAATAATGTATATACGACTGATTACTATTTAAACCAATCATGTCCCCAATCCGTTTGACAACAGCGTTGCATAAGAACAACGTCTATAGCAGCGACGTCAGTATAAACTATAAATATA
Source organism: Mimachlamys varia (assembly GCA_947623455.1). NCBI lineage: Eukaryota > Metazoa > Mollusca > Bivalvia > Pectinida > Pectinidae > Mimachlamys > Mimachlamys varia. The sequence continues at coordinate 43,887,452 of OX392534.1, read as the reverse complement.
TGCCCTTCCTTGAACTGATAATATATATGTCATTTCTTGTACATGTGACAGAAGGAGAAAGAGTCAGAGAAAATGATAAATAATTGACTCTGCGTCCTTGGCCTGATCTATGTGATATGTTTCCCCTTCTCTGAGGGGCTTAAGGTCTGTCTATAGCCATAAGTTCTAATCAAGTACAAGAGCGTTAAGCCTACGCGCTGGGAATATGATATGACTGACCATTTACAGCTATCTTACCAGTCCTTACAGATGTGACTCCGCAACAAATAAAACCCTGGAAACAAGACTAGTATAGTTTTATTGATTTGTCTAGTTATTCAAATTCATAAAACGTTCTTAAGCTGTTGAAATTTTCTTGATTACACCTGGGTTTCAAATATAATACAATATAATAGAATTGTAAAATGACGGATATAGGTTGGATTATATTATAACTTTAATGATGAGACGCGATCACAACACTGATCCATAATCCGTTTCTGCTGGAAGAAGTTAAGTACGTATCAAAGGACCATTTTGATCCCTTAGTTTGAATCGCTTCAATAATTTCCCGAAGAACCCATATACTCGAAAGACTAGAACAGCTCTATTTGTCTATTTCTTGTCATACATAGATACTTAAAACTACGACCAACATGGACAGCTTACTACTAAGCTCTCAGATAAACGCGATGATTTTAATTTTCCGGTCGTGAACTTTCAATTTCTTGAGGGTAACATCCCTGCTTCTTCAACCTATGGTGTTAACATGTTGCAGTTGAATCGATATTCTAGGGCTTGTTTAGGTATCGTGATTTTCTTGATCGATGTCGGCTGCTGACAAACAAACTAAGTACACAATAATTTGGAATAAACACGCTCTAGAGGCATGACTAATATATAGAGGAATAACCAAAATGTAATTAAAATATAGTCTGTTTAATAGCCAGGGTGACACAGACGTCATATACAACGGAAAATTTGTATGAAAGCATTGTGTACAAGGCTCGTGACCTTGAGAGTAGGTCAAAGTTATTTTCTTTCACCAAATTTGTTTGGCTCCTTCCTTAGAAGCTACCAGCAAAAACAGTCATGTTTCAAGGCCTTTCTGTATTTCAAAATAAGTGATTTGAAGGCTTTGACGTAAGCGACCCCTTTGTAATTGTAAACTTATATAAATACCGGGTTCTGAATGGTTAAGTAACCTATTTCTCAATAACTACAATGATGATTATTTTACATGCATAAAATAAGATGTCCGTTGTGTATTAATATTCTTGATGCTCATGGTTGCTTCTAACCATCAAATAAGGACACGGATTTTGAGTGAAACAAATATCAATTGTTTTTGATACAGAATATCCACGAAAGTTTCCGTGATGAAAATATTTAAATTGTCTCAATCCACAAAGTACAGTACCAACGAAAATTCCATTTAAGTTATAGAAAATGCCATTTGAAATCAAAATGTTTTATTTTCAAGCGTATCTGCTATTCAATAGTTGCTATGGTATAAGCTTCATTATAATATTTTTTAATCACCGTTTGCCATAACGATGTACATTTTGTATTTGATGAAAAATGTATTTCAATAAAATTATCGAAATAAAGATGACGTCGATTTTAAACTGCGCCAAAAGCTTTTAAAATGTCCGAAAATCTTTCTTTAATCATACCGTAACCAGGGCTTATATTGCATTTTCTTTTTCATCTTTTATTTCTTCCTTTATTAACTTCTATTTAACCACAGGGGCGATCACTCTAAAATAATCTTCTACGCGGTTTCAGGCATAATAAGAAAATCCCTCTCCAGATGAAAAATAAGATTACGAAAGTATCTGCACTTTTCCGAATCATTGTTATTGTATTATCTGACTTATCATAGAGCTATTATATTGCACTCTCACGACTCAGCCATAGTCTTCTTAAATTGACAAGTATAAGGACAAGAGCAGCTGCAGAAGTCATTCATTGGCAATAAAAAAGTCTTCCTGGTTCGTACTTTTAACACTATTATCACGCCAAAAATTAAATTAGTAACCCCCTTATTGTTCTTGTATCTGACCGATTTTCTCAGACTGATCGGACAGATTCTAAGCATGATAATGGATCACAGCTAAATGTTAGAGAACACGAAAAAATACGATATCGGTTTTTAAATGTTCTATGAATTGATATTCAGTACAGTAATATATTTCGAATAGGTAATGCGTTTACAAATGTTAGCCCAGAATGGTGCCGCTTTCATGTTTGTTAATACGATCAGTATGTCAAAAATGTCCCCTCATCAAACATACATTGTACATGTACTACTATTTTGTTCTTTTATGACACATCCCTGATGCCAGGGTCCAAACATTTTCAAACAGAAAGACACTGGTACAGCTGTTAAGGGGCTTAGCTGATTTTGCTGAGTTTGTGTTAAGTTCTTTGTACATGTAGCTGTCAATGCGTGTACCGATAGTCCGTTTGTGACCCTAGAGGTTTACAGAAAAGCATTCACCGCTAGAATTATGACAAAATGTTTAAAGTTTCGAAACTGTCGTGTTGAGATAATTTGTCGTATGTGAAACAAACACCTAAAACAATAACATGTATTTTTAAGAAACTGTTATGCACTGCAGCCATTCACTCAATCATTGCTTATCTACACCTATAAACAAGTATTGACATAGTCCAATTATCAATGCATTATAGCTGTATGACTCACAAAGTTACGTCAGACAATCAACAATTATTTATGCGCTTTTAAATACTTTATATAATTAAAACTTAAACATTGTGCCTTCGAGGGTTTCAAGTGCAGCACAGATAACAAGTGCTCGGCTGATTGAAATCCTTAGAAACTTGTGGGCGGCACACATTGGAAGTGATGGAAGGGATGTCCCAGGCCTCCGTGACCTTTGTTTGCAATCCTGTGGTTGTGAATTTATGGAACTAGCTTTCGGAAAGTCCCTAAATACCACCAAACTTGATTGATAAGATCGTATGATATATTTCTGTTAATCTTTAAAACAAGAAGCTATAAACTTGTTTATTGTTTAGCAGATTCATTTGCATTACTCCTTCATAATGGTATAGACTAAAACAGATCAATTGTACAAATGCATTTCGCAATTAATTCGTTTGTATAGGACTTGCTCTAGATACCGTGATTTTTGTGATGGATGCCGGCTGCTGATGAACAAACTAACGACACAGGAATTCGAATAAAATAGGTTGATGAAGAGCAATTTTTATTTCCACAATCTTATTCTCAAAGAGAGATATTCTGTATCATTGTATTCTATGAAGGTTGATATTTTCTAATATTCTCACTAATGTGCTTATTTGTTGTGATTAAGAACATAGCGATGTCACATTTAATTTGATTTACATTGCGGATGTCGTCGATGAAGCAGAACGCGCTTATTCTTCCGGAAAACCTTGTCTTATTCTCTTGTACCTTTGCAAGTGTTTCCCTTTAAAACGTGCATCTGTTCACACTTAGCCGCTAGCTTAATCATTTGCTGTTTGGATTATTGTTTTGTTGACCCTTCGGCATTCTCTTTTTCAATGAAGCCAAGTGGGTTAAGGAACATTTGTTACTTTCAAAAGTCAATAGTACGAATCTCGGTCCGGTTATTGCACTTTCAATCTTATCGATGACGTAGCACACACATATGCTGCACCTTTTAGATTAAGTAATAGATACAGTTTGCCGAATAAATGAATTAAACTGAACAATACAGCTGTTTCGTCCACCTAAGACTCTTCAGTGATGCTAGGGGGCCAAAAGGTGGAAATCCAAAATTTCTAAAGTAATGTAGAAGCAGAAGGGTCAGGTGCGTTAAACCCATTTGAATGTAGAAGTACAATTAAACTACTTAAATGAGATAAAGTGTGGATATGGAGGCTCCAGCAAACCCCGGGGACTAAAACATCAACCAGCAGAGTCTGCCACCCTTATCATTAAAAATGATTACAAACTTACAAATGCTTAGTTTCTCGCGAAGAAATAGCTCTTGATTTTCAATACCGATATGACTTTCTTGAAAATCTAACCGTAGAGGAGATAATTTACAATAGCTTATTATGATTTTTCACATTTCGTTTGTGAGTGAATAAAAACAATAATAATAAAAACCGGCAGTTATATAAACAATCAAAATCAGCCAGTATGTTATACGTCTTGTTTGGCAGAAAACTTGTGTATCTTTTCACCTTTACAATGTGTTTCATGTGTTCGTTCCGAAGATCAAAGAATAGAATAAACGGCCTTTAGATAGCGGGAACATTGTAGATTTATTGTCCCTCGTCCTGTAGGTTAGAGGCAAATCAGCTTGCTCTTTGGATTTTGAAATGTCGACTTCCTTTATTAGCGTAATTACCCTACCTTTTCTTAATCAATCTGTGGTATTTATGTGTCATTACTGAAGGGCAAGAGCAAGCTATTTTCAGCACCGTTGAACATAATGAACTCAATAGGGTCAATGCATTGTACAGTGTACTAAAACCATGAAGGGTTGACAGGGAAAAACTGGCGGTTGACATTTGATGCTGATTTTTCTTTGCTGGTTATTCTACGGAAATTTTTATTCACTAGGTTGGGATGCTTACTTGATTTGGTTATACAGGAGTTTTCGACGTTTTTTTATAATGTTAATACCAGTCAGAGCGTAATATGATGAAGGTTACGATATTTATACCAGTCAGAGCCTAATATAATGAAGGTTATGGTGTTAATACCAATCAGAGCGTAATATAATGAAGGTTATATTGTTGATACCAATCTTAGTGTAATGTGATGAAGGTTATTATGTTTTTACCAATCTGAGCGTTATAGAATGAAGGCTATGATGTTCGCTGATTTAGAGGTCACGTCACAGTAGACCTATTAGATCAATTCACCTTAGTTTCCTTTTTGTTATCCGCACCACCAGAACTTAATCACGATTTGTCATTGTATTTTCAGATCGCCAAGTCGGAGAGATCAGACGAGACAGAGATATATAGTTGTCATCATTTTATTTATCGGCCTAGAGTGGACATCCGATCGCTCTGACTTCAGACGAGCAGTGGATAGCGCTGTCATACCCGGACCTAGAATTCATCACTGGACCAATACCCTGAGGTGGACATCAACTCTCGACGTAGCCGGATAATCGGTCACTCTTGTTGGATTTTGGACACTAGTGTTGAACAATTATTTCTACTGACTATATATCAACGTCATCATGCCGACGTATGTTAGGGTGACCGCTGTGTCCGGAATTACGATGGTCATCGTTTTCATAATGCCATGCGCCTATTTGACCGGTAAGTATTTTGATATAATATTATTCTTCACTATACTACCGAAAATATTTATATGGCGATATTAATATTTTCGCGTTTACTTTCGAGGAGTGTTGATTCTTAATGAACTATTACTATCAACTATCTACTTTGTATAAAAAAAACTTGCGCTACTCCTTTTGCATTTTATTTTAATTCCAGTACTCGTGCTAAATACATTGGTTGAACTTTAATCCTAAAAGAAATAATCATTTAGATAGCATATACATTTTAAATAACATGTTTATAATTTTCAAATCAGCGAAATATCTACTGAATAAAATAGTGTCAAGAATGTTTCATGTTATAAAATCAGAGAAAAAAAAAACATCAATAAAAATATCAATGTATACGGTATGGATAGTTTGAGATTAATTCCCATCGTTTGGCCTCTTGCATCACTGAAGAGTCCTAGGAGGACGAAACAGCTGTATGATGCAGTTTAATTCATTTTTTCGGCATACAGTATTTAATACTAGATTTAAAAGGTGCAGCATATGTGTGTGTTACGTCATCTTTCATCTTAGCTTCATCTACAAGATTTCAGCGACAATGGAAGTTTGTTAGATCAAATGACGAGAAAATAACTTGAACGGGTTTTGTCTTTATCCGAGATTACAAATGGAAATGTTGGTGGACTTTTCGCGAGAAAACAAATAGAATTGTTCTTCGTCTTCTTCCAAGAAGACAAATGGAGCTGTTATTTGCATTTTCTATGGAGTACAATTTGAACTGCTTCTTGTCTTTTTCCGGGAAGACAAATGAAAGTGTCATTGGTCTTTTCCGATTAGACATATGTAACTGTTCTTGACCTTTTCCGAGGAAACCAATTTTAAATCTGTTCTTAGTCCATTCTTGAGGCGACAAATGGAACTTCTGGTATTTTTGCTAAGTCTTACATTACTGTACTGTCATACATAATTCCACCAAAAATGTCTTAACACAACTGTTTACCTGGTCATCTGTAAGTGATCCAGTGTAATTGATTAAACATTACATCCTTTACATTGATATAAAACATCACTTAATCTCGGGATCTCCACTTCTGATCACAATTATAGTATACTTACACATCTCTAGTTAAATGTTATGCTGCCATGATCACAAGCCTACGTGTCACGTCATATGGTGTTGCATATTGCCTGTTTGTAATCGTAAGTAAATATTCATGAGTGTGTGTCCACAGTTGTTGTCATTTATTTACCCACAGGGAGTATTGTTAGGTAGTGTTTTACTGCAACCGGCTTATGTACATTGTTATGTTGTGGGAGACGACCTTGTATAATAATATCAGGACGTAACGCCCAGTTCAACTGGTCCGGACCTTTTAGCCTTGTTGTAACGACCTGGCTCCATAACCTTAATATCTCGGGTTAGCGCCCCGCTCGTCTCACTTGTCCATTTCTCTTCTTTCTCGTTAACGATTGCTTCTTACCCATGTCAGGGTGTTTCTGTGTTGTAATTATCACGATTGACAATTTTCTAAATATAGTTACAGCCTCTTGCTCCCATTCAGTGTTACCCTAGCTGCTTCGTGACAGATCTGGTTTGATATGTGTGGCTACGATGTATCATATTCCGTCATGTTTGTCACGACAGATATACGTATCAGTCAAAGTTAAAGCAATTATTTCTGATTTTCATTTTGAAGGAATTATTTCTGATTTTCATCAAAATGTTTTTTTTTTCTTTTATTAAATGTTTTTATTTCTTACTTTAGAAAATGAAAAGTCTTTCCTACCCTGTCAGCGTGCTATATTTGATTATATATAACTTTTCTAACCATACTAGTGTTAAAGTATTGCTCTTTCACGTGGCCGGCCACTATTTATTACATCTTTCGCCCATCGTATCAAGTGGTTCTACCTTTTAATGGCCCCTTACACAGACACTTCAGTTGATCGATATCGTAGAAATTTTGAGGATACTCTGTCACGTGATTTCAAACTTGATGTCCGACCATGTGCTACTTATATTCTCCTGATTATATGTCACGTGGTTTTAACCTTGATGACTACTGATTCCATGTTATTTAGATTTGGTCCAGTTGCCCTATCACATAATGTCCTGTCTAATGATCAGTATTTGTCATCCTACCACAATTTTTCCTTGTGGTGATGTCTCGCCAACACTGTCCTAATTCTAGTGTCATGACGCTTTCTCAAATCTCCGTATTTTATATCCAAATCCTGTAGTAAATATCAGACACCAGCGGCGTCACGGAAGCAAAGGAAAGCGACTAGAAAACGGAAGGGAGACGGATTCCATATTCCGGAGAGATATTAAAATAAACGGTGCGTCCCTTTGAAATTACGTTTATAGCCGGAAACTCGTTCATCACTCTCCCATGTTACGAGATTCGATCAGTTTATTCAATAACTAACCACAGTTGTTTGGGTAATCCTCAACTGTCGTCATCCGCGACGTCGGACCGATTAATGTGATGTATAATGATATAAATATTACGCCAAAGAAACTCAGCGTTTATATACCGCCAATACACACGCGAACAACGACTTCACGCGCACTTAAACATGCAATTTGCAATGTCCTTAATTGTGTTGACAAAAAACAAGATTTCGTGTCCCCCTATCAAACAATTTTATGTTAAAGATAAACATTGCGTTGTGTGAAATTGATCGTCGATATTGAATTACATCACCATTCTGTCATTTCTTTAACGACCCAACACTGTGTTTTTTCTTCACAGAGACATGTTTATGTTATCTTTGAAGTTTTATAATTGTCAAAGTCGTTATGTTCCTCGTGTGTTGTAACCGGACAGGGGGAATTCACAGGCTGTCGAGAATGGAGAAGATTGCTTCCTATTTGTAACCTAGCCATGTGTTACTGTAACAGACGATAAATGTGACGTCAATTTCATTCTATTTGTAGAACACTGGAGACAGTGCTATCGATATCAATAATGAAATATACATCATGGTGTGTAAGTTTCCTTGTCGTATATCATTACCGATATGTTACGCATTAAACGTGATTTATTACTGTAGTGCTACACGCATGGGTGTTTTTTCTCAATGATAACACTGCTCTCGTTTTTTGGGTAACTTATTTCTAACTAAATAACAGGAAATAATACTATGTACGTCTGTCTGTTTAGTGTTGGGTTTTATTATTTTCTTCTGAACACATCGAATGAAGACCGATGTCTTTGGAAGGTAGGTGGGGTGGGGTGAACACATAGTATGAAGACGGATGTCTTTGGGAGGGAGTCGGGGTGGGGTGAACACATAGTATGAAGACGGATGTCTTTGGGAGGGAGTCGGGGTGGGGTGAACACATAGTATGAAGACGGATGTCTTTGGGAGGGAGTCGGGGTGGGGTGAACACATAGTATGAAGACGGATGTCTTTGGGAGGGAGTCGGGGTGGGGTGAACACATAGTATGAAGACGGATGTCTTTGGGAGGGAGTCGGGTTGGGGTGGGTGTGGAGGAATACCTCAGAACGAAAGAATAGTAAAGAACATAAAGAAAAGTTAAGACAAACCAAGTGTTACAATGGGGCAATACATAATATTTATTTTCTTGATATACTCTTAGTAAATGACACAAAAGAAAAAAAAATCCGATATAAGCCGTCACTAGCCATATCATGTCAGGCATGTATGGGTTCTATCTGTACGATAATCAGCAACATCCACTGGGTTAGGGTTAGACAGAATTGTATGGGATTATGACACATATAAAAACTTTTCTATTTCTAATCAACATGAGCTATTTGAATACGTCTGTAACGCTTTCTTTCTGTCACATGTGCCAGACGTTTTATGTTTAACTTCAATCTATTTTGAAAATTGTATAACTAACTAGTGCCTCAGATTTAAGCATATTTTACTTTCTGTTTTCTTAATGATGTCATATTCAACAAAACTCGTTCCAATCTGAGAGAGACATATGATGTACCAACTATAAAGCTTCTAGATCAAAATCTGATTTCATTACAAACATTATTCTGGCTGGCATACGATATCTTGTCATTTTGAGATTTTACGATTTGCTTCTCTAGAAATGCATTCAAAGGTCTCCGCTGTCACGCCTTAGTCGCTGTGTGATGGCCACCGAACGGAAATGGCTATCTAATATCCGAAATTGAAAATAGAAATCATGTACAATAAATCCGGAATTAATTTGTGTACAAGTTTCTATATGTCATAGACAAACTGCCCGATTCTACAGAATTGACGTTGTCAGAAGACATGGAATAAGAACTAGATATTGGTATTTTTTATTTCTTGATTCATTAAATTATTTTATTTCCTGCTGTCGCCCGAGTGTACATGCAGTGCCTCTGACACAGCGGTATTGTTGGTACGGAACCTGATACAGACACTCTCGGTACACTGAGCCTCCCTGATCCGCTATTGACGGTACGTCAGGATTGAACGATCGTAGATCATTGGAATGGAAATTGCTTTTTCTAATAAAACATCTCCCAGTCTTCAATTAAAGCCATATTTCTGTCATCCCTGATATACTTTTACGTTTTCATTTACCCCATCTTTTTATACTTTGGCTGTGAATAAAGACATTTAATAATGCTATCAGATACGCTAGTTCTCTCAACACAGGCTTTTAAACAGACCAGACGTTTTTATTTACAAGTAGCTGCCCATCATTCGGAAAATATATAAAGAGTCACGTTTTATACAGAATCCCTTCAACAGTGAATCATTATACATGGATTGTATGGAATAATGTGAAATGAATTGTTACGTTAGAGGTTTGGTCAACTTAAAAGTATCACTTCTCATAAAATGTGTGTATTAAGGTATTATATAACACAAAAACTACGTTGGTTTCTTCATTCGTGGTTTCAAGGCATACTATGTTTTAGTTCAGTGTAGAGTAATCTTATGAACCCTTTGGAAATTAACTTTCACTTAGATTTGTAGTACAGATTTTCTCGTTGATATCGTTTCATAATATACACATACACGTGTCACATTAGTTTCATGCTTCAATAGCAAGCATGAAAACAACGAATTTAAATACATTACGTAATTGTACCAGGTAACTTTGATGTAAGTATAATGTCCCTCTTCTGTCTAGATCTCGGCGTTATTGTACCAGGTAACTTTGACGTAAGTATTATGCCCCTCTTCTGTCTAGATCTCGGCGTTATTGTACCAGGTAACTTTGACGTAAGTATAACGATCCTCTTCTGTGTAGATCTCGGCGTTATTGTACCAGGTAACTTTGATGTAAGTATAATGTCCCTCTTCTGTCTAGATCTCGGCGTTATTGTACCAGGTAACTTTGACGTAAGTATAACGATCCTCTTCTGTCTAGATCTTGGCGTTATTGTACCAGGTAACTTTGACGTAAGTATAATGTCCCTCTTCTGTCTAGATCTCGGCGTTATTGTACCAGGTAACTTTGACGTAAGTATAATGCTCCTCTTCTGTCTAGATCTCGGCGTTATTGTACCAGGTAACTTTGACGTAAGTATAACGATCCTCTTCTGTGTAGATCTCGGCGTTATTGTACCAGGTAACTTTGATGTAAGTATAATGTCCCTCTTCTGTCTAGATCTCGGCGTTATTGTACCAGGTAACTTTGACGTAAGTATAACGATCCTCTTCTGTCTAGATCTTGGCGTTATTGTACCAGGTAACTTTGACGTAAGTATAATGTCCCTCTTCTGTCTAGATCTCGGCGTTATTGTACCAGGTAACTTTGACGTAAGTATAATGCTCCCCTTCTGTCTAGATCTCGGCGTTATTGTACCAGGTAACTTTGACGTAAGTATAATGTTCCTCTTCTGTCTAGATCACGGCGTTATTGTACCAGGTAACTTTGACGTAAGTATAATGCTCCTCTTCTGTCTAGATCTTGGCATTATTGTACAAGGAAAATTTGAAGTAAGTATAACGATCCTCTTCTGTCTAGATCTCGGCGTTATTTTACCAGGTAACTTTGACGTAAGTATAATGCCCCTCTTCTGTCTAGATCTCGGCGTTATTGTACCAGGTAACTTTGACGTAAGTATAATGCTCCTCTTCTGTCTAGATCTCGGCGTTAGTGTACCAGGTAACTTTGACGTAAGTATAATACCCCTCTTCTGTCTAGATCTCGGCGTTATTGTACCAAGTAACTTTGACGTAAGTATAACGATCCTCTTCTGTCTAGATCTCGGCGTTATTGTACCAGGTAACTTTGACGTAAGTATAATGCTCCTCTTCTGTCTAGATCTCGTTGTTATTGTACCAGGTTACTTTGACGTAAGTATAATGTCCCTCTTCTGTCTAGATCTCGGCGTTATTGTACCAGGTAACTTTGACGTAAGTATAATGCTCCTCTTCTGTCTAGATCTCGGCGTTATTGTACCAGGTAACTTTGACGTAAGTATAATGCTCCCTTCTGTCTAGATCTCGGCGTTATTGTACCGAGTAACTTTGATGTAAGTATAATGTCCCTCCTCTGTCTAGATCTCGGCGTTATTGTACCGAGTAACTTTGATGTAAGTATAATGTCCCTCCTCTGTCTAGATCTCGTTGTTATTGTACCAGGTAACTTTGACGTAAGTATAATGCTCCTCTTCTGTCTAGATCTCGGCGTTATTGTACCAGGTAACTTTGACATAAGTATAATGCTCCTCTTCTGTCTAGATCTCGGCGTTATTGTTCCAGGTAACTTTGACGTAAGTATAATGCTCCCCTTCTGTCTAGATCTCGGCGTTATTGTATCAGGTAACTTTGACATAAGTATAATGCTCCTCTTCTGTCTAGATCTCGGCGTTATTGTTCCAGGTAACTTTGACGTAAGTATAATGCTCCCCTTCTGTCTAGATCTCGGCGTTATTGTACTAGGTAACTTTGACGTAAGTATATAATGTCCCTCTTCTGTCTAGATCTAGGCGTTATTGTACTAGGTAACTTTGACGTAAGTATAATGTCCCTCTTCTGTCTAGATCTAGGCGTTATTGTACCAGGTAACTTTGACGTAAGTATAATGCTCCTCTTCTGTCTAGATTTCGGCGTTATTGTACCAGGTAACTTTGACGTAAGTATAATGTCCCTCTTCTGTCTAGATCTAGGCGTTATTGTACTAGGTAACTTTGACGTAAGTATAATGTCCCTCTTCTGTCTAGATCTAGGCGTTATTGTACCAGGTAACTTTGACGTAAGTATAATGCTCCTCTTCTGTCTAGATTTCGGCGTTATTGTACCAGGTAACTTTGACGTAAGTATAATGTCCCTCTTCTGTCTAGATCTAGGCGTTATTGTACTAGGTAACTTTGACGTAAGTATAATGTCCCTCTTCTGTCTAGATCTAGGCGTTATTGTACCAGGTAACTTTGACGTAAGTATAATGCTCCTCTTCTGTCTAGATTTCGGCGTTATTGTACCAGGTAACTTTGACGTAAGTATAATGTCCCTCTTCTGTCTAGATCTCGTTGTTATTGTACCAGGTAACTTTGACGTAAGTATAATGCCCCTCTTCTGTCTAGATCTCGGCGTTATTGTACCAGGTAACTTTGACGTAAGTATAATGCTCCTCTTCTGTCTAGATCTCGTCGTTATTGTACCAGGTAACTTTGACGTAAGTATAATGTTCCTCTTCTGTCTAGATCTCGGCGTTATTGTACCAGGTAACTTTGACGTAAGTATAATGCTCCTCTTCTGTCTAGATCACGGCGTTATTGTACCAGGTAACTTTGATGTAAGTATAATGCTCCTCTTCTGTCTAGATCACGGCGTTATTGTACCAGGTAACTTTGACGTAAGTATAATGCTCCCCTTCTGTCTAGATCTTTGACGTAAGTATAATGTCCCTCTTCTGTCTAGATATCGGCGTTATTGTACCAGGTAACTTTGACATAAGTATAATGCTCCCCTTCTGTCTAGATCACGGCGTTATTGTACCAGGTAACTTTGACGTAAGTATAATGCTCCTCTTCTGTCTAGATCACGGCGTTATTGTACCAGGTAACTTTGACGTAAGTATAATGCTCCTCTTCTGTCTAGATCTCGCCGTTATTGTACAATGTAACTTTGACATAAGTATAATGCTCCTCTTCTGTCTAGATCTCGGCGTTATATTATACCAGGTAACTTTGCTGTAAGTATAATGCTCCTCTTCTGTCTAGATCTCGGCGTTATATTATACCAGGTAACTTTGCTGTAAGTATAATGCTCCTCTTCTGTCTAGATCACGGCGTTATTGTACCTGGTAACTTTGACGTAAGTATAATGCTCCTCCTCTGTCTAGATCTCGGCGTTATTGTACCAGGTAACTTTGACGTAAGTATAATGCTCCTCTTCTGTCTAGATCACGGCGTTATTGTACCTGGTAACTTTGACGTAAGTATAATGCTCCTCTTCTGTCTAGATCTCGGCGTTATTGTACCTGGTAACTTTGACGTAAGTATAATGCTCCTCTTCTGTCTAGATCTCGGCGTTATTGTACCAGGTAACTTTGACGTAAGTATAATGCTCCTCTTCTGTCTAGATCTCGGCGTTATTGTATCAGGTAACTTTGACGTAAGTATAATGCTCCCTTCTGTCTAGATCTCGGCGTTATTGTATCAGGTAACTTTGACGTAAGTATAACGATCCTCTTCTGTCTAGATCTCGGCGTTATTGTACCAGGTAACTTTGACGTAAGTATAATGCTCCTCTTCTGTCTAGATCTCGGCGTTATTGTATCAGGTAACTTTGACGTAAGTATAACGATCCTCTTCTGTCTAGATCTCGGCGTTATTGTACAATGTAACTTTGACATAAGTATAATGCTCCTCTTCTGTCTAGATCTCGGCGTTATTGTACCAGGTAACTTTGATGTAAGTATAATGCTCATCTTCTGTCTAGATCTCGGCGTTATATTGTACCAGGTAACTTTGACGTAAGTATAATTCTCCCCTTCTGTCTAGATCTCGGCGTTATTGTACCAGGTAACTTTGACGTAAGTATAATGCCCCTCTTCTGTCTAGACCACGGCGTTATTGTACCAGGTAACTTTGATGTAAGTATAATGCTCCTCTTCTGTCTAGATCTCGGCGTTATTGTACCAGGTAACTTTGATGTAAGTATAATGCTCCTCTTCTGTCTAGATCTCGGCGTTATTGTACCAGGTAACTTTGACGTAAGTATAATGCCCCTCTTCTGTCTAGATCACGGCGTTATTGTACCAGGTAACTTTGATGTAAGTATAACGATCCTCTTCTGTCTAGATCTCGGCGTTATTGTACCAGGTAACTTTGATGTAAGTATAACGATCCTCTTCTGTCTAGATCACGGCGTTATTGTACCAGGTAACTTTGACGTAAGTATAATGCTCCCCTTCTGTCTAGATCTCGGCGTTATTGTACCAGGTAACTTTGACGTAAGTATAATGCTCCTCTTCTGTCTAGATCTCGGCGTTATTGTACCAGGTAACTTTGACGTAAGTATAATGCTCCTCTTCTGTCTAGATCTCGGCGTTATTGTACCAGGTAACTTTGACGTAAGTATAATGTCCCTCTTCTGTCTAGACCACGGCGTTATTGTACCTGGTAACTTTGACGTAAGTATAATGTTCCTCTTCTGTCTAGATCTCGGCGTTATTGTACCAGGTAACTTTGACGTAAGTATAATGCTCCTCTTCTGTCTAGATCTCGGCGTTATTGTACCAGGTAACTTTGATGTAAGTATAACGATCCTCTTCTGTCTAGATCACGGCGTTATTGTACCAGGTTACTTTGACGTAAGTATAATACTCCTCTTCTGTCTAGATCTCGGCGTTATTGTACCAGGTAACTTTGACGTAAGTATAATGCTCCCCTTCTGTCTAGATCTCGGCGTTATTGTATCAGGTAACTTTGACGTAAGTATAATGCTCCTCTTCTGTCTAGATCTCGGCGTTATTGTACCAGGTAACTTTGACGTAAGTATAATGCTCCTCTTCTGTCTAGACCACGGCGTTATTGTACCAGGTAACTTTGACGTAAGTATAATGTCCCTCTTCTGTCTAGACCACGGCGTTATTGTACCTGGTAACTTTGACGTAAGTATAATGTTCCTCTTCTGTCTAGATCTCGTTGTTATTGTACCAGGTAACTTTGATGTAAGTATAATGCTCCTCTTCTGTCTAGATCTCGGCGTTATATTATACCAGGTAACTTTGTCGTAAGTATAACGATCCTCTTCTGTTACTTTTTTTTGGGGGGGGGGGGGGGGGGGAGGAGGGTCGTAGCATACCAAAGCGTAGGTGGTCGGGTGGTGCAATGGACCGACCATGTGAATTATTTTCCGGGTACTCCGGTTTCCTCCTACAATAAGACCCCTCGCGCGCTAACATCCGGGCCAACAAGCGTGATTAATATAAGTTGGTTAACTTTTTTCATAATTGCTTTAAAATAAGTTTATATCTTTATATTTTGTATACCAAAACGTACACTAAACTCTAATCTGAACTCTAAATCGATTAAACTAGGAGCAAAATGAAAACAAAGGAAATATTTACACGCAGACGCTGAAAATGTACAAAGGTGTTCCGAAAGAGTAAGCAATTTATTCACCGACACCCACCATGTGAATCTAGGTCACGTCCAAGTGAATGTCACGTTCTCAAAGTGATAGCTGAGGCATCATTCCCAATGGCAACAAGGTAGCAAACGAATTACTGTATTAATTCAAAAAGACACCATCCGTCATATTATACAGAGATACAGAATAATTGTCGATGAGACTATGATAGCGTCCATAAAACTAGCTCAGTCTTCGTTAAGCATATAACGAAAATTGATGTTCAGCGATGCGTATTTAGTTCGATGACAGTGGAGAACACGATCAATGAACTTTGGTACCTGACCAGCCGTTCACGTAAACATGGCTTTGTGTAGACACACATTTTACTTTTAAAATTAGAATGACCTTGATGCAACGACAAGGTCGACTGAGCATTGCTTCAAAGCAAAGGGAGGGACATTTATAAGAAATGATCTCCAAGGGAACCAACTGGAAATTGCTCATCATTGCCAAAGAGATTTATGTGGGCTCTGTTCAATAATGTGATTTAAAACAGTGTCAAGTTTTAGTAGTAATAGCCAAGCACATGATTCATTTATTTCCAATATAAAAGTTCACATAAAGGTAAATGTGAACACACGAGGCCCAAATAAATTCGAATTATACCATTACGCAACAACACCAAAATAAGAAATATACCAAAAAGTCGAAACACATGAACAGAAATATACCACAACACGTGGTCCTAACATGCAGAAGGTCGTGTAGGACAAGTTGTTTTAATGGAAAACATTTTAGTATAAACAGCTTAAACCCGGAAGTGTTAAAGTTAGATGTTCTTTACAGATATTTGAACTTCGTACATAGTTATCTTTATTTACAGGAGTTTTAAGCATATGTCGATGAAAAATTTATAAGGAGCACATGTTCTTTGAATGATGGGTGGATTGGTCGAGTGGTAATACTCAGGCCTTCTACACAGGCTGCTAGGGTTCGATCCCCGAATTCGTCGTACGCATGTAATATGTAGAGATTGTTTTTCTCGTGCCTACTTAATTCCTACAACCCAGTATGGAGTATAAAAAGGTCTGAGGTTGGTGTTGCAGTATCTTATTGTAGCATTCAAGTAAGATGACATTATTAAAGATGCTGTTGGAAGTACAGTCCCACTATCAACAGAACATCATCTGCAGCATATTCGCATACATGCACACATATGGAGACATTAGCAATGTGGTATAGGACAAGTAATATACAGCGTCGGATAAGGCATTTCCCGCTGACTCCTCAAAATTGTATATGAACTGTATTTATTGTATAATAACTATATATATATGTTCTGTAAACGCTTTAGAGTAGCTCATGTTAGCAAGATAGGTCGCGATATCAAATATGGTATATTCATTTATAAAAAAAATGCGTTCTTTATGTTAGCTTAAAAGAAAATCTTATCCTCATTAATACCACTCATCCTCCAAAATAGATATCTTTTTCCATACAAGTTTAGTTGTGAAGCTGAATAAGTCGATATTTATAATTCAATTTTCTGAGTTCTTATATAAATAAGTTCAAAAGGAAATTGCACTGTTCCCGAGAAAGGTAAAAAGATTGAACATATTACGGTTCGATTTAAACCTTTTAAAGTACCAGTATGTTCTGCTAAGATGGCAAGTGTACGAAAATTTAACGCCTGATTAGCCCTAGATTACGTCTGACTTGTGCAATTTAGTAATTTCATTTGCTGTTCGACGTGCGCCGTTCGGTTGTAGTGACACGGCGAACCAATATAAACCCGTATATCTGCCAGTGACATTGGTCTCATATCTCCCATAACCCTAACTATTAACAAACCAAGACCAGTGAGAAAAGGGGACAAATTTAATTTTCAACCAACCAATTCTATAGCAAATAATAGGCAATGTCACTCCTGTTGAGGGCGATTATATAATGGTGTATGTGAAGAAATAGATTTTACGAGTTTGGATGCAATCATGTGAAAATATTTTCTAATCCGTATTGAGGGGTTAACGATCGAGAAATCGGATGCAGGTGAAATAATTGTCTGTTTATTACAATAAGCTGGAGAGAGCGTCCGAATAAAACATGATTCCCCAAGTCAATCAAATCAACCGTTAAACAGCTTTCGGATTTTAGATAAAGTCATTAACGATTGCTATTTAATATTGTATTGTTCGGACCAAAAACGTATTCAAATAACCAATGTTGTCTAGAATTGTTCAATTTACGCCTATTTACTCATCGTGTTGTATTCGGCGTGATGTGTTTATCCACCCCGGCTCGTACCAGTCATCTGATATCGGGAATCTCATCAGCCAGTTACAGAGTCAACATTAGCCGTTTGAATCGTACGTGTTCAGAGACTGGGAAGTCTTAGCTCGTCACATTTAGTTCTTAGGAAAAACAATTTGGAATTTTCAAACTTTGAAAGATAGTTATTTTTTTTTTATTTGTGGTATTTAAATACATTGTCCGATTATCGATAATGAAAAAATCTTAGAAACTTAATGATAGTGTAACGCTTCGGTAGATCCTCAAATTTATTAATGAATTCGTATCGGTGTATTTCTACAAATAACTGTTTCCGGCATCCATTTCTTTTATTGCATTCACCATGTTCACTAAGCGCCCGGCTGACCCCGGATTGTGTTAGATTTTAATGTTTAAATGCGATCTGTAGACTTTCGCTCGAACTGTATTAATGAGATAGGAGAGAGATGGCATGTCTGGAAATACCATGCCAGGATTATAAATCTCAGAGCATGTACTCTTTCATTTAAAGATGCAAAGCTATGCCATGTCAATTCATGCATTATACAGAGTGTTCTAAATAAGAATTGTGAATCACTGGAAATTGTGCATAGAACTGATAAAACACAATAGACTGATCCGTATTTAAATAGAACCCCCCCCCCCTTTTTTTATCGGAAATAATATAGTGATTCGACTTATCAATAAAACATTTTACCTATGAAGCTAATTATTTAATTGAATAACATGTCGTATCATAAGATCTTAATTTAACTTTTTGAAATGAAAGTTTGATAATATTATTTCAAACCGTGCAAGCTAATCAACAACAGTATCATCCATAATATGATCATAATAGCTAATAAGTTTCTAACACGAAATCAGGTACAGAGAGTTGAGTACAAAATCAGTGTATACAGTGTAATCGTACGACTGTTAAGACCTTTCCGCTTTCCTTATTGATTGTAACCAATGTCGGATGCGCTTGAGTAAGAGAAATAGATGTTGCCATACCAAGCAGTGTCCTGTAAATATTTGATAAGAAGACAGAGTAGATTAATCGTATTGTATTTCCAATAAACACACTGTACGTCCAGTGCAATCAAGTCTAACAGTTAGCGACCACACTAATCGTGGAACCTTGTCAAAGGTATGCGATTCTGTAGAGGAAATATAGAGATTTATCTCTTGTTAAAAATTACAGATAATGTGCCATAATTAGAACTAAGAAGCATTGGGGTGTTAGATGGATTAGTTTCGTATCAATGACCACACGATAACACAAAAAACGTTATTGTTTACATTGCTGATATTTAAATGCGAAAATCGCAAATAAAATTCAACACGAAACCAAAACATCTTTATTGGGGTATTCAAGAATATATAAATATGATGGTTACACAACACGTGGTGGTAGGATTTGGTATGTATTTCCCTTTCGTGATTTTATTTACAAACGTTACAAAACACACGAGTTTTAGGTAACAATAGTGAAAAGGACTTAAATAAAGTAAACGAAAACGTCTTAATACTGAAACTATGTAGTATTTCATGAATTCAAACATTAATCAATTGCAGACTGTATACACGTAAACATATCGTATCGTATATTCCCGCCAAGTGATGCCAATTTAAACAATCATCATACCAACATGATAACGATGATTATACAAAGTAGTTACGGTCAAAGTTCACCGTGCCAGCTAATTAAAACGTGTTAAGAGTCAATCCACTTATTGTGTATTTGTTGTGTGTATACAAGAGTTGTAATGATTAATTGATGATATTGAATTCGAATTACATCCGCCTATAGTATTATAGAGACAGAAAATTGTTTGTCATCGGTTACAAAGCTTTATATTGGGTACTTTTAAGAATCCTTTCTTCAACACGAATCTTTGTCTTGAGTATAATAAATCCAAATCATTTTTGTTAATGTTTCTTTTGTTAATATGTAGCGATTGTCGCATACTTTTGGTTATCGTACACCAAAAGTTAGTGACATAATTATGCCACCAAAGTAATCGGGCCAACGATAAAGATTAGCTTCTATCTTTAACGCTCAGTTACGATTAAAAGGGTGGTTACATAGGTCTTTTAGTTATATCGAAAACTAGAGGCAATGGAAATGTGTTAAATACAATGTCAGAATTTCATCGAAATATATAGACACATTGGGATTGTCCTTATTAGATATCGTTTCAGAAAGTTAATAAAAAGTTCACTCATCTTTTTTTCATGTTTATTTCAATTCATTTCAAAAATCGTTTCCACAGCTACTCGCATACGTTTAATTTATTGTATGGAACTAAATTTGCCCTCAAAACGTCACGCTGTACAGTGGTGAAGTTGGGATCACGCGTTTTAGGAGACTGGATGCCGTGAATTACAAACTCACAGCTCACGCTACAGGGCTGGATGTAAATATAATATTCCTTCATAATTAATGCTTCTATGTTACGTACCGAATTAATAAACTAAGGATATCGACTCCAGTTGATCCGGAGAACGAAATACTTGTCGTAATTGTACTGATCTTTATAAATGTAAATACAGAAATAGATTTTATTTTGGATCCTCGATGAATTTGACATTAAATTATAGTGTGTGACAAACAAGTGGCGCCGTCTTGGCAGTGAACTATGTATCTTACAGAATATTTAATCCTGTATATACATATAAAGGTGTAATTGGTAATAATAGCCTAAACTTGATCCTAGATACTACGTCACATTGTCAGTACAAAGAAATCAAACGCTTTATTCTAACAGTACTTTATAAACATCTTGGAAAAAGCCTTCCCGTTCCAGCTCTTAAAGGTATAAGAAAATTACATCGTCTGGACAAGAACGATAAACGTCGTAACTCTGAGATTAAACTTTCATAGTATGTTTTCTACTGCAACCGATCGAAAACATATATAAAAGTTTGCCTTTGATATCAATAGACAGTTTATTGCCGAAACAACTAAGACGCTTTAGAGCTCTGCTCAACACCCCCTATACATTAAGAAACAGTAGCATTATCATATTATGATGTTGATAAGAACTACTGTAAAATAGATTGTTTGGAGAATTTTTATTTTCATGTTCCTTTTAACAAAGACATATTGGCAAGAAAAAGAAAGCAACGATGCGAGAGCGTTGTTTTTGGCTTTTCTATAAAGATATTTGAGACATGTTAAAATTGAGTCTGTCACAGTGCCAATAAGGAGGTATGAAGAAAGATCATAACCAACGTTAAAGATAACGTCTATATAAAAATAAACCAAAGCTGGAAAAAGAAAACAGAAAGAAAGAAAGAAATAAAGAAAAAAAGAAAGAAAGAAAGAGAGAACAGCATACCATTTCAACATTTTATATGATTGTGCGGGTTTCTGATAACTTCCTTTGGGTTCTAGTGTTTTTCAACTTTCTGTTATTGAATCTACATATTGTTTTTAATTTCACCTGATGTTATTGAAGCTCCTAGTGCCCACATCCGGCACCCCCTTTTCCCCGAGATATTGATCAAATCAAAGAGAATATTAAATATGAGCTTTACAAGAAGATATTTCCGTAACAACCATCACGACCTAGTCAAGCCTATTAACGAAGGTGACAAACACAGATACCGGACATCATTTGCCGGGAATGGCAGACGCACAAAAACTCATTGATGGATGAAGAAGACATGGACGCATGTGAGGCCGGGGGAGCCGACATAATCACAATCGGTCCGAACAAGACAAATTTCAAATCACAGACGAAGCGCACGAATTAAGCCGCTTTCCTTTCTATTCCTGTCTAGGATAAGCGAAGTGTTTATATACGTTTCAAGCCTATAAACGGCAGTTTATTTTCACTCCCATGATTATTTGCATATAAAACTGACATGACTGTCCCATGGGTTGGTCTCTCCATTTAAAGGGCCGCACGTGCTCCCACTCGTGGTGAAGTAAGAAGCGTCATAGCGTAACACACATTCCGTATTGATTACACTGTCTTCCGTTGTCAAATATCTTTTTCTTAATGTCGTCTGCTTACTAGAAATTGCAATCATTCAAACCTGAGTGAATGATAAGATTACAGCACACGCTTTTAATGAAAAACTACCTATAGGGACTGGACACGAGGTCATTACACTGACGGTTACCTCCATTGATTTCACATTGTAGATAAAAGTAATTTGGAAAATGGTAAAATCATTTCTAGCATTACTGTCTTTTCTGATTGTAGATCCATCGCCTTGGGCTGACTGGTGGACTTACGACGGGATATCAGGTATGGTGGTCATTTTCTCTGTCGTATCGGTGTAATTAATGGACAAGCCTTATATAGCTAAAGGTACACGAGCTCGGTCGTTACAGAGGGTACATGGTGGTATCTGTCGCTGTAACTGTCTTAGCACCGTGTATATCAGCCATTCCCGTCCCCATTCAATCTCAGGGCTTTATTGCTATGTACTGATCAAGTGCAATTATACTTATTGTTTAAAGTGCACGCTTCTGACTCTCCTCAAACGTCTTTGATCTGTCCTAATTGGTCATTTGTAAACAATTTCTTTAGGTTGGAAAGTATGATTTATGTAAAGATTATTTTACACAACCAATAAATATTTGTATGTGACGTTTCGATGATACAAAAGATGTAAGTACGTTATGTACCCTTCATCAGACCTTTGACCAGCCACGCGTATAAACACACAGTTGTAAACGAATTGGTGACGGGAAATCGGTCGAATGACCAAATAACGAACAAATGCACAACAGAACTCAAGTCAAATGGAGGTGAAAATTTCCTTCCCTAACGTCAATTCGATAGAAATAAAGAGTTTGCATATTGCAAATTAATTAATAATCGATTAGATATATCTTAATCAGCAACACTTGAATTAGTTCTTTTTATATTGGCTAAAGCAGGAAATATTTGAAATCTTTTGAAAAGCTTGGTTTACCAAGGGACGTATATGTTCCTGGTGGAATCGCCGGAAATATTAAATGTTTTGAAATAGAAATACACGAATAGAAAGTTTCTGTATTATGATGACTATAAAAAAATACATTATTTCATGATATTAACGCTAACATTCTACGTTTAATTAAATTAGCAAAATGTCACCATTTAGGTGAAAGTTCACTTTTGATTGTCCAACCAAAAAGTTTGCTTTATTTTATACTTTATTCTTTGAAAATGATGTGAACTTCACAAAAATGTATTTACAGGGAACTGCACAAATTGAAAAACCAAACAAATCGTTTGTTGTCAGATTCATTCACGGCAAAACCACAGGCCATGCTATACAGTATTGTCCCTTTGATTTAAATCGTAGACACTGGCCGATCAGAGTGGTGGCACAAAGTCTGACACAGTGAACCCAGGGACTTGAGAATTTGTTACCGCCAGTTTGCATCTTTCATTATTTTACCATGCCCGAAAATCCAAGTAACGCCTCCTTCAGTACTTACAGTGCCTTTGAATTTTCAAATATACACTCAAATTACATGTGCTATAAATACATTGTACAGTATCTGGTATTTAAATGAAAATAATGGATCATACTCCGTCTAGTGTCCCGTTTTACAAGTAGGAAGGAATAGATACATGTGTTTTAGTAAAAGATTGCTTCGTTATTAGCAGAACATGACATTCACTAATGGCGGAGTTGTGCTGTTTATGTGGTGGCGTTTGTGAAACTAATGCCTTAAAACTTTCCATGTGGTGATATCGACTTATTCTATTAGATATTTCTTGATATCTTTTTAGTTTGCTTTTCATTTCTGATGGTAATGGGGAGTATGGTCTCTTGTGAATAGATCATACCGCGGCGTCCTCTGATTCAGTCATTACCATCGTAAAAAGAAAGGTCTATCGCTTTATATTGCTTTTATAAATGGATAACGAAGGTGGAGATGATAATCTTTTCCCTTACATTTTTGTTGTTGTAAAAAACGTGTCAATATAAATATGTGTCTCCCTTAACACTAACCAGAAATTGATTGTAATGTGCTACTCCGTGAGACGAAATGTGATGATGGTTCATTTTAACTTTGATATTGTGTCAATAACACGTACAGCGTACATCAATGCAGCTATACATCCACCGTTAATATGCATACACACAGAATTAACCTTCTTAATACCTCAGAAAATACAAATGCTTCAACAGCATATACAGAAAAAGTACCTTAAATTTACAGAACGACGAAGCGTCAGCAAAACCATAATCCGAACTTAAAATCGATTTAACAAATGCAAAATATGAACAAAGAGAAGACTTACAAGGAAAACTTCGAAAAAGTACTTGCGAATAGAACCCGGTCTTCTGGAAGGTTGAGCGTCTTCTGCTTCTTCGACGACACCAGCCAAACACATCTTGGTCTCTTCCAATTAAATGTCACGTCCTCAAATTTATAACCGAGGCATTATTTATTTTCAAACATAACTATATGATAAACTTAAGTGCATAAAAAACCAACTTCATATCACATCAGAATAAGGCATATTTCTCAATGATATCATGGTTGCAACCATTAATTTGCTCATATTCTTAAATTAAGGTTCATCTCTCAAATCCTTTTGTTGTAAGTATTTCGTCAGCCACCGACGTCAATTACAAAAATCTCCATATTTAGAGCACTCTCTAAAATAACGAATGCTGCCTGTAACCACCATGTAGGATGTGACTATCAAGAAAGGGAAAGATAGAAATTGGTAAATCAGAACGTTTATATAAGTGGAAAGTGATTCCTGTTGGCCATATTGTAGGTAAAGATCAAGGAAAGCGACTGATATAAAAACAATATGCTGTGTCATTGATTTCAAGTTCTGAGGGGCATACAAGATCGACATGGACAGCAAATTGTATAAAGAGAGAGTGAGATCGCATCGTCGAAAGATCTGAATGTGAATTCAAAATATTTAACCGGTCATGTTACCTTCTCGACAAATTCAGCATCGTATGAAATTATAAACAAAACGTAATGCCTAACTGCTTCGGTGTGTAATCATCTTCTGGGGAAGGCTGCACTAAGTGTTTTATAACGTCGTTTCTCTAGACTGCGTTTGGTTGTGTAGCATGCAGATTCTTTGTACCAACAGTCTGTAACTGAAGGTCGTCTTCGTTGGTAGATTGATCAATTGTCCGAATCTTATCCACGATGTTTTTGTGGCTGCTTACAAGACAAACAATGAAGTAAAGAGATTTTGTAAAGGTAGGCATAGAATAGTAGTCGGTATTCTTCGGGTCATTAGGTTGAAGTTGTGTAACCGGAAGTGTAACCGGAAGTACAGACAGAGTCTCAATGGTTCTTCATGAAAGGTAAACTCGAACAAGCAATCCTGACCACACAGATCGTCTCTGTACCGGAAACACGTCTCGACGCCGTGAGGAATATTATGGCTAATTAGACTTACGTAATTATGCACCATTTCTCTACAATGCCGAGGTAATCAAATTTATCTGCTATTACGAACGCTGCCGGAATATAGATGTATATATTGCTGAATAACTGACAAAGCATTCTATGATTGCAAATCTTTGCATAAAAAAATGTAAAATTTGACTAAAAGATCGATTTGTGGTTTTAAAATAGCGCGGAAATGGTCCCAAAGAGGATCTAAATACTTATTTCCCGATTTCACAGTTACGAAGGCCTGTTGAGCGTATGTAACTGTTAATGTTCCGTGGTAATTGGCTATATGGATCCCAAGACGATTGTTCGGCGCACCATCAAATTGTCACAGAGATATTAATTAACCGTTCACAATTGCTTTAATTGTGTTGTATAGAGACATATACGCATGGAGCATGCATTGGAGGATTGAAACTGTCTTCCGGCCATCAAACTGTCAGATTGCCCGAATGGTGGTACCAGACACACGTCTGCCGGTCTTGGTATATTGACAATGGTCGCAAAAGCCAATAAACAACGGCCAGAGGTCGGACATTTAGAAATAATCTTAACAAAATAATCTTAACGTATTTGATACAGAAATGTACACTTTGACTACAAGATCGATATTGGTTTTACACTGATGAAGCATTGGTCCCGCTGAGGTATAATGATCTCGCCGGCAATGATATATTGCGAGATAACCTCTGTTCGCTCAGAATACACTAAGTCTCAGAATCAATTTTTGGGTCGTTGTGGGTTTTATTGTAATACAGTGGTGTTGATAAGCGATTGAAAACAAATCGGCTGTTACAGATCCAGCCTTGTAGAAAATGAATGGAACACATTAACAAAAAAGTCTCAATCTCTATGTGACAAAATAAGAATAATGAAAAGTGTTTTAGTTCATAGACGTCGGATTTGTCAAACACAAACTTGGGGTGTTTTTTTTTCACTTGAAGTATCAGAGGCGCTTAAAGGAACGACTCGTGTTTAATGTACCTGTTACGTAAACGTTAACCGACAATTTACCATAAATATTGGGATCCTCGCTTTGTCTATACTTCAAACTTTATTGTTGCAAGTGTTATGGTCGCCATCTTGGTCTCATTGAAAAATAGTTTGTTTCCTTGTATGGTCAGAAGATGGACGTTTTTTGATATGCTCTTTAGTGTGCTTACTTTTTTCTCAATTTGAGCACCTGGCATTTACTTAGTTGTGACCAAGATTTATCTGTCGGGTAGAGTGTATCGTCGATAAAACAGGAGACGCTAACACTTCCGGAACGCATGGCTTTATAATCTTTTTGCAATGGTCTCCATGTTTCCTTTGTTCAAATTTTGCCCCTAATTCAATCGATTTTGAGTTCTCTTATTTTTTACCCTTAATAATACATGTGGCAGTCATATTAACATTTCCAATGGTCTTTTCGAACTTGCAATATTCAAGACAGTCATTCACTTAGGTTGTGATAAATCTCCATTTTACTCTTTTTATATCAAATGTATTATCGGTAAAATCGAACCCCGAAGTATTTGATGGAGAGAAGACATCAGCTCGGTTCGGTGACATTTAGAACATTTAATTGGGTTTATCCCAAAAACAACGCGTCTAGGGAAAATTAGTGTTTATATATTGTTTTGGGGCAAATAAAAGCTCTTCGTAACTTCAAATACATCAAAGTTTTGTATGTTTTTCTTTTATTTGTTTTCTTGAGAGTTATATGAATTCTGCAATACCAAATGTTCTCTATATAAAGAAAACCCAATGTGAATGAGAATATCAGGAACTGTACCATACAGCAGACATACATTGTACCAGCGTATTGTAAACACGTGTTTTACATGTGCTTTGGTGTAGGGAGTTTTTGTTCATGACGTTGTACAGTGAGATGTGCGACAGGCCGATTAATGAAAACGGCTTAACCGATCAGTTAGCTATACTCCATTTCCCTTAATCTTGTGTATTGGATTATATGAAAATATCGTTCCACAACGGACTACAGGGAAATAGCCGATAGCTCACATTAGTATTGGTTGTTTGTCCTGCTCGCCATTATTGTATAAATATGAGATTATGATGTGACGTATGGTTCCGGAGTGGATGATTTAGGACTGTTACCTGTAGTAAACCTAGTATCGAGTAACATGGAGGATGAGGCTGAAATGTGTTTGTAAAATATCAAATACCTCGCAGTTTGATAATACAATGCTTACACAAGGTATATCGTTGTCAAGTGTGTTCCGTATAAGTAACTTCCCTTTTTCTTGATATTGAAAGATAATGCAGACATGAAAATTACCCACACAACAATGCCCACACAATAATGCCCACACAACTAAGTCGTGTGACTATATTCAAGAAATGTTTATACAATATTCAACAATTTTATTCTATGATACACATGTGTTTAGTTATATCTGTTCTTATCGTAAACGTATTCATTCTTTCTTTAAAATTGAAACGAAAAATGTTTTGTTTTGTGTCAACAACTTTTTTTTAAATAATTTAAATATCATTTCAAACTATTGATATCGTTTCCTCATTTCATCACTTAGGATGTTTTTGTCTTTGTTTGTTACTGTAAATTACTTCGCGAGGTATTTATTTTCGCGTTAATTCGCGAGAATATTCATTCGGGATTCAAATACCTCGCGATTATTTCTATTTCTAGAGATGCCCGTGTTTATTCTATCGTCATCGTCACTTCTAGATAGACTTCGCAAAATTATGTATTCGCGAATTTGTCAAAAAAAAAACCTAGCTCGCGAAATAAAATATTCGCGAAATCAAAGTGATTAACAGTATTTTGATGTCCCCTTCCCCCCTGGTTTCTCTTTCCGTTGATGTCCCTAGGCATCTTACCCCAAATGATCCTGGCTCTTACTTAACATTTTCATCCCCTCCCCCTCCCCTCCCCTCCCCCTCCCCTCCCCTCCCCCTTCCCCCCAAGAAAGAAAAAAACAAGTTGTTTTCGCTGTTCATCTTAGTTCCATTATCCTGTTTCGTGACAAACTGGACGGGGACGTATTGGTGCGTATACAGTACATTGTAATCAGTAAGTATGCCCCGTGGATGCTGGTCGACCCCAAGGGGTAAGGGGCACGATTTGACGAGAGAACATGCTGGTGTTGGGACGCGATAGAGGCACAATAATGGACAGTTGGAGCAAAAGTGACAGTTTTCTCCTGAAATTTAATCTCGCCATAACACTCCTGTACAGAACGAGACAAATCCTACCAAGGTTAAGTTTTGATCCCGGAGTTGCAGACCGCGACATAAACGGAACCAAGAGATAAGGCATATTAGCTCAAGTCTTATCTCCTTATATGGACAAAGACATGACTGTAGGACGAAACATAGTTATTGCTGAGAACGCATCTCAAAGAACCCACTTTATATCTCGTGAATGCTTGCTTTTCCTTGGACTTTGAGAAGTTAACATTTAAAGAGAGAACGACTTACATTTTATATGTGTTTATTGTTCTCGAAGAAGAACAAGGTCGTATATACAGACGGTATCTAGGGAGACACGTAGAACAGAATGGTAAATAGAAAGATACCAACACGGCCATCATAGATACTATAATCTTATAATATGTGACGTTTTATGATGTATATTTCAAAATGATTCTGAAAAAGGAAAGTTAAAATGGGAAATGTTTCAAAAAGTATGGAATTATTGAAAAGTTAATGATGCTGTTTCGTAGACTGTTCGATGTCATATACGCTATGATTTTACATAATCAGGCATCAAGATTGGTTTATCTGGTAACGTCAATGTGTCAATGTACAAACATTTCTAAAACTGTGAATTTAACGATATCTGCATATGCCAGCACAATATAGTTTTTTTGAGCGACGTCATGTAAACGCTAACGAATTCACTATTCAAAAATTAAAAAAATAAAACCTCTTATAGAAGATATCAAAATAAATCAAATATTCAAGCCATCCTCCCCTGAATATGATTACAACTAAGTTTGAATTCATATCATATTTTTCATATTCATATTGACGATCAATAAAATATACCAAATATTATCACTAATCATGCTTATTCCAACCAACCTTGACCTTTAACCAAGTGACCTTTAAATTCAGTAAGCTGAATCCTTTGCATCATTGGTCATAACAAAATATTTAAAAGCGACCTTGACATTTGACCCGGCGACCTAATACTGGTATGCATTTAGTCAGTTGACTCCTTGGCTGATTCCAACCAATTTTATTTCATGATGTCATATCAAAATGTTCATCAGTGAAAAGTTATAAAAAGTGACCTTGACCTTGGACCCAAGCTTTTGACCAGCGTCAGTAGGTATGTTTGTGAGCCGAATATTTGAAACACATAATGTGTACCCTCATAAAATCACATCACTGTCGCGCTCATTGTTAAAGCAACACACTGTTGTTCCCATGAAAAATATAAAACGGTCAATCTCTTCAAAACACATCATCGTCGCTGCTCATGAACACATACAACATGCCTGCTCATGAAAGCAAATAATGAGACCACTAATGGAGACGCCTGAAAGGTAAATAATGGATCAATCTGATTGCTATATACAGTGTATTATTGCTATGAAATCGTTTGTCTTCATGAACAAGGTTAGTGGGTAACATATGGTTGTGGAAAGTTTCCATCAGCATGTCATAATTGTTTGAATGCCACAATCTTTCTGGTTTCTTAATGCTGTACGTTTATACGGATAAACGTTCATCGTATCACTTTTGTCTGGATCTTTGAAATAAAAAACAAAAACAAAAACAAAACAAAAAACAATGGCGAGTATTTACATAATGATCAAAGTCAATAATCTCATTCAACATAATCTTTCCGATGACCTTGATTTCATTTAGGCACAAACATTGAAAGTGCGGTAAAGTAACGCGGGGTTTCTTTATCCAGGCCAAGGCTGGTCTTCGCAACTTGATGATAATGTCTCTAGTTTATGAACATTATATGACAAATGGGCACACTTGTGCCGAGAAAAACAATTTCCTCTTTGGCAACAAACTATTGAGCTTGTAATAACTGGAAATTAGTGGCTGTTGCTCGAGACTGCTCTGTTACAACTCAGTATGAACATGACGACGCTCCAGACACGAACATTCTTTATTCTAAAACCAAAAGAGCAAATAATTGTATGGATTAGAAAGAAAGTTTCATGATATTTATAAAAGGAATTATATAATCATGGACATTAAAACAACTTAAGGTAATCCTGAAAGGTGAATATTTAATTTCTGTCAGTTGTTTTCTAATCCAATTCTAGATTGATGTAGTTGTTATTAAAACTATCTAGTGACGATGTTGTAGTCTATCTCAGTCTCAGTTGTAGGTGATATAGCAAAGCTCATCAATGTGGTATATTTTATCCTTCAGTGTTTTACGATATGGCATAGTTCGTCCTACTTAGGTTTATTTTATTCTTCAGTGTTGACGATATGGCATATTTCGTCCTACTTAGGTTTATTTCATTCTTCAGTGTTGACGATATGGCATATTTCGTCCTTTTTAGGTTTATTTCATTCTTCAGTGTTTTACGATATGGCATATTTCGTCCTACTTAGGTTAATTTCATTCTTCAGTGTTGACGATATGGCATATTTCGTCCTACTTAGGTTAATTTCATTCTTCAGTGTTTTACGATATGGCATATTTCGTCCTTTTTAGGTTTATTTCATTCTTCAGTGTTTTACGATATGGCATATTTCGTCCTACTTAGGTTAATTTCATTCTTCAGTGTTGACGATATGGCATATTTCGTACTACTTAGGTTAATTTCATTCTTCAATGTTGACGATATGGCATATTTCGTACTATTTAGGTTTATTTCATTCCTTATGTTTATTTAATTCTTCAGTGTTTTACGATATGGCATATTTCGTCCTACTTAGGTTAATTTCATTCTTCAGTGTTTTACGATATGGCATATTTCGTCCTACTTAGGCTAATTTCATTCTTCAGTGTTTTACGATATGGCATATTTCGTCCTATTTAGGCTAATTTCATTCTTCAGTGTTTTACGATATGGCATATTTCGTCCTATTTAGGCTAATTTCATTCTTCAGTGTTTTACGATATGGCATATTTCGTCCTACTTAGGTTAATTTCATTCTTCAGTGTTTTACGATATGGCATATTTCGTCCTACTTAGGCTAATTTCATTCTTCAGTGTTTTACGATATGGCATATTTCGTCCTACTTAGGTTAATTTCATTCTTCAGTGTTGACGATATGGCATATTTCGTACTACTTAGGTTAATTTCATTCTTCAATGTTGACGATATGGCATATTTCGTACTATTTAGGTTTATTTCATTCCTTATGTTTATTTAATTCTTCAGTGTTTTACGATATGGCATATTTCGTCCTACTTAGGCTAATTTCATTCTTCAGTGTTTTACGATATGGCATATTTCGTCCTATTTAGGCTAATTTCATTTTTCAGTGTTGACGATATGGCATATTTCGTCCTTTTTCTTGGTCTGTTAACGCTTCCTTTCTAGTATTTACGTTTTACTTATGATGCCGATATATATCTATATATGAGCTGAAGCTTTGATATTTTTTTTCTGGTGTGCTCTGTGGTTAATATTTTCTTCGAATGATGCTTTCGTATGTCATATATCATGGGGTAACTGTTTGCTAGTTACTTAAGAGAATTCTTAATCCAAAAGCACGTCTGTAACCTTAGCCCCATTTGCATAGAATTCATAGTTAGTCCTTGCGTGCTGAGCATTGCATTAATTTCTACTTACATAAATCAACAGTTCTATGCATATTCGAAACCACTTGCTAAAAGAGATTAGCGAAGAGTAAACAAAATTCAAAAGTACAAGAGAAGTTAAGTGTTACGGTTAATTCTATTATCATAAATTACTGAACCTGGAATTATTTACGATTCTAGATTACAGGACATGTCCTTGAAGGATGCCTGTAACTGAAAAAAGATCGGTATCGTGACATTAAAAAAGTGTAAAATATGTTGTTGGAGAGCGAAATACGATTTTTATATCTATTTATTCAAAAACATTATCAAAATACAACTAACATAAACACTTCCATATTGAGAAAAAATGATATGCAAAAACTGTTTTGCAATGAGATGTAAAACGAACAACAATGAATTACTTCGTACAGGAACAATTTTAGGGGAGATATGCACCTGTCGAATTTCAAAAATAAAACAATTGAATACACAATATGACCAGCTGTTTACGGCGATATAAACATAAGCAGTCCCAGTTAAAACGTCACTTCCGTTGTCATTAGAATTCAGGCACCTGTCTCGCCCAGGGTATCCGTAAATCTAACGTCTGTCATTATCCCAGTCTGATTCCTTCTCGGGCATTGGCTCACGGACGACGCCATTCGCTGGAGATAGAATTGGGACGACATTTCCAAGTGCAAGTCTGTCTCCAGTTTATTTCTACAGCAACTCAGAACTTGATGTTTCGATTTGTTTTGAGGCCACGACGTTTACTTGTTTACATGGCGGATGTGGTCGATAAAGCAGAAGTCGCGAACTCTTCAGGACGGCCTGGTTTTATTTTCTTGTATATTGTACTTTTACAAGGGTCCTATGTAATTTTTCTTTTGTTCATATTTTACCTCTAGTTTAATCGATTTTGAGTTCGGATTATGGTTTTGTTGACGCTTTTGGGTTTTTTATGGATAACAGGATGTAGCTGGAATTTTGTTTGGTCGTAAATTGTATATACTGTCATTTGAACGATTTTTTTTAAGATTTAGACTACGCTGTCGCTCGTGCTAATATTTGATTTGATATATGCACCTAGAGTTGATTCAGCATTTGTTTTGTGATCTTCCACGTCACATAACACTGCCTAAAGAACAAAAATGTTAACAGCTGTGTTACATACAGGAACAAATCGATGACTTTTGATTAGGAATATATCGATGACTTTTGATTAATTAAATTCATTTAATTTTATTACATCTGAAAGCTATAAGAATAACATTACCAGGCTCCTGTAGCCTGATATACTATATATTTTCGTATAAATTCCATTAATTTGCCTTCCAATCTTTTCCTTGTCGTTATGGTAAACTTTTATGTTTTACTTACGTGTAATGAGTTATCATCGCTGATTTTTAATATATTTGATCAAATCATGACAAAACTGAAATAAACCGTCGTTGAAACATCCTACATACATCAAATCGATTGAATATTACTTTTGAAAAACAACTCTTTACATTGTAGTACATTACTGTACCTTATCAGATCCTATGGGTTTTTTTTGTTATTCGCTATGGTTAAGTGAACGATAACGTTTTGTAGATGTCTTATATCACCTAATGATAATAGACTAATTACTTCATGTATTTATTTTCAAACTGTTAACTGTAAACATATGCGTTATTATAAAGTCATACATGTGCACAATGTAAGCTTCGTCTTTTTTAAGGTAAACATATATAGACGATATTGATTTTTTCCCCCATTTCCTATATAAATCTGATCAACATCAGATACAACTGACATGATATACACGAATTACCATGGATACATACATAAGTCACAGCGCGTGATAACTATCGGTAGGATATGATTAACACAGCTCAAGACCTTTAGTACACAAGAGGCATGAACTATGTATGGTAAGTCAAGTTAAAGTCTATATCATAATTATTGTTAAAAAAAAGCTGCCAAGGCTCTTAACGACAGCTTTGGTTTTCAGTCAATGGTTTTGAAAGAGTTTTGTTACTGGTATATCTACTAGGCATGAGCGTATGTTTTTGATGTGAAAAAAATAGCAAAGCGTCAACAAAACCGTAATCCAAACTCAAAATCGGTTAAGCTAGAGACAAAATATAACCAAAGGAGAGATTTACATGGAGACTCTCGTAAAAGCACGAGAGAATAAGACCGGGTGTTCCGGAAGAGTAAGCGTCTTCTGCTTCATCGACGACATCTGCTATGTAAATCATGGTCACATCCAAGTAAGCACCAATCCTCAAAATGAGAACCGAGTCATCGTTGTCAATCACAACAAGCAAGCACACTAATAAGCAACCTCAAAATCGTCCATCTTTATATCACAAAAAGATACAGAATATTTCTCGATGGACGACCATAAAACTTGCCCATAGTCTTCATCAACCTGCATCTCTCGAATCCCTGTGCCGTAAGTTTGTTCGTCAGCAGTCGACATCCAAGTAAATTTCAAGTCCACAAAATGGGAAGCATCTCTCCTTGGGTAATTTGATGACAGAAATCGCAAAATGAATAGGCAAGATGGTTTCATTCGATATAAATCTAAGTATGTAATATTCTATACGTTTCGAAGTATATGTCTGTAAGTAATTTGCTTCAGATGACCTTTGGAAAGTAGCTCCAAGGGTCCATGAAATTATTTATGTGGCAGAAACTAGACTATCTCGGCCAGTACGAACGGGCAGCAATGGGACACCAGTGACTCGACATTTTATGAAAGTCGAATTTGTCAACAAGGGGATTGATGCCATTGACATCAGCAATATCTTTTCCAGCTAACATACATTGTTCCAACGAACATTCGAAGTACAAGTACACCTATCATTTTTTTTAATTATTCTAAAACTATTGCATCCAAGTTATTTTATTTTAATGAGAACATATGCATCATTCCAAAACACATCAAGTAGGCATACTTATGAATTTGTTTAATTTAAAAACGTCCACCTTCAATTCATACAAGGATACTTAATACTTCACATTTAGACAAAAATGGCGACCATGAAATTTAATCCTCATCACCCAACATCTGTCGAATCCCTGTGACGCAAATATGTTCTTCAGCAACCCCGACATCTATCCCGAAAATATCGGTATCTAGGGCCATCCCTAGAATAATGAATTAACTGCAACATGTAAACACTAGAGGTTGATAAAGCAACCACAAACCCAGTAACTGAGAAGACATATCAAAAGACAAGATCGTCCTACCCCCCCCCCCCCTCCTCCCCTCCATCAATTAAAATGAATAGGATACCAGGTGTTTTCTGAATGTTTTATTGACTTTCGAAAGGTTAAGTATCAAACAAACATAACAATAGCAATGTAGCATGACACTCATTACTCTAGATTCTCCTTTTAGAACCCGATATGAAAGAATATTACAATAACAAACGATAAAAATGAAATGCCACATTCTTCAAAACAAGGTTAGTGCCGATATTGGCGAGTCGCAAGATGACTGTCTAATGTATATCTAAGACACAGCCAAGTATGCCATGCCCTCAAAATGAAAATTGAAATATAATTTTCAGTTATAACAAGTGTGCATATCAATGAGTATATACAGAGATACGGCTCATATATGTCACAAAAATCCCTTTGTAGTAAGCTGCCCATATTGGTCATATTGTAAGCAAAGATCGAGGTTATAAGCTGAAGTGGAAGACAGTTGTGTCCTTAATTTAAAATTCATAAGGGTATATACGAACGACTAGGTCAGCAAACTTCGTGTTATCTATAGAAAACACCCCGTCGATTACCTGAAAGTGAAATGAAAAAAATTGGCAAATTGAAGGTTTTTGTTATCGCTCCTGATAAGCTCCTTGACCCTTGAGGAGTTCAGCCTCGAATAAAAACAAAACCAACTTGAGAGTAAAGCACAGTACTTTTAGAAGTATTGAATCCAGTTGTCATCCTGTTCAATTTCCGGGAAAATTATATACATGTTTTATACCAGTGAACGAACAAAGTGACTAATCTAGACCCCTGTCGATTAAGGTTTCTTCTTTGGTATCTTCTGCAAATGGTGTTTTAGATGCATTTGAGAAATGCAATTGTTTGTTTATTCTTTGGTTTTTGGTGTTTTTCCAATTAATTGGAAATATACGTTTAATGAATTGCCTTTATATTGCTCTGTGGGAGGCACAGAGTTTACTCTTATCCAATTAGGCAACTGTTTTTAAAGTAAGCTGTATAAAAAATGTTTTTCCGAACAATTTTTGCTTGTTCAGATCAGAAATCGAATCAATTCCTAGAGTAATACATAGACTTTTCTTAACAAAAAATTTCCGAATTACAAATCGCTTATATGCCACGTGGTCAACAAAAGTGACAAGTTGTCAGGGTCCAAAGTTCTGCAAAGGGTACACTGAAGATTTTCGTTTTCTTTACCCAATCAATTCGATTTCCTACCTGTATCTTCCTGCTTATAAAGAAACAGGACCCTATATAACCATTAAGTTCTGCTTGTTTATAAGCAGGAAGATACAGGTAGGAAATATAATTCATTGGGTAATGAAAACTAAAGTCTTCGGTGTACCCTTTGCAGAAGATGCCGAAGAAGAAACCTTAATCGGCAGAAGT
The DNA here is from genome assembly GCA_947623455.1 of Mimachlamys varia. NCBI lineage: Eukaryota > Metazoa > Mollusca > Bivalvia > Pectinida > Pectinidae > Mimachlamys > Mimachlamys varia. The sequence goes on along the minus strand of OX392534.1, from coordinate 43,850,711 downwards.
CTAGATTAGCTTCACTGGTATAAAACATGTATTTCGGTCCGTCTTTCAGATTTTTACAGATTTCGTTTATGCGTGATAATTATTTGTTTGTTTGCGTTCAACCGTCTGTGAAAACAATGTCAGAAACGTGCTTTATTGAAAACTGTGTACGAGTGTTCCGTTTTTCACTGCAAGCATATTTACAATACATGTAGAAATGGGTAGAGCTAACGAGCAGAAGTACGATACAAGGCGTGTATCATTTATACATATTGTTAAACCAAAGGCCTTTAATAGGGATATAATTAATTTGGTTTAATATTTTGGAATTGAAATAAGACCGTTAAAAGAGATATTTAATCCCTGCTAATTAACTTTATCTATCTACGTCATATATACATATAACATGCTTAGCTAAATCCCTTAATTATCTTTCCGTAACTCGATGCACTCTATTTCCATATTAATACCGTTAATGGTCTATACGTGGGTTTCCGTACTCGCTATTATAGAGCTCCTCTCTTCCATATAACGTAATACCCTTTTTATCATCACTACCCTTTAAAGTATTTTATCAAATCATGATAAAACTGAAATAAATAGTCGTATTTTTAGTTTCATTACATGTCGATCCATATTGAAGCTAATTCTAAGTAGAGTACATAATTCAGTGGAATGGAAATGCATGACAAAATATCCGGATTTCGAGAAATGAAAATTACGTTTCTGATATTAGTCCGCGCGCATTAATAATCAAACAAAATAGCGTAACAAACCGGTACAAATTCCTACTCTTAGTGCTTACCGAAACTTTAAATCAGAGATTTGGTCAATAAAGGCAACAGTTCACAGTACGCTAGGGACACATTTCCTCCAGCAGAATTCGGATTTTATGTTGAGAACCTGCGTTGAATTGGAGATTGTACGGCTCGTTATAGTCTTTACGTTACCTGTAACGCCATTGAAAACCTTAACGCTCGTAGGAGAAAACACCCCGGGCTGTAATGGCGGCTCCTGCTCAGCTGTACGCGATTTTTGTAGACAGGTCGGGCTTTGAAGTTTATTCTGGTGTTCTGTAATTGTTATCTATCGGCGTTAAGGGTAACTCAGGAGCTGTGAGCAGCGGTTTCTCGTGGATGTATCGAGAGAAAGGCGACAACATGTCCTGTTTCGGGACAAAGAAGTGTGCTAAAGATGCATTTGAGAAATGCAATTGTTTGTTTATTCTTTGGTTTTTGGTGTTTTTCCAATTAATTGGAAATATACGTTTAATGAATTGCATTTATATTGCTCTGTGGGAGGCGCAGAGTTTACTCTTATCCAATTAGGCAACTGTTTTTAAAGTAAGCTGTATAAAAATGTTTTTCCGAACAATTTTTGCTTGTTCAGATCAGAAATCGAATCAATTCCTAGAGTAATACATAGTCTTGTCTTAACAACAAACTTCCGGATTACAAATCGACAAGCTATCACTTATATGTCACGTGGTCAACCAAAGTGACCAGTTGTCAGGGTCCAAAGTTCACGCCGTCTTGATGTCGTCTGCTCCATCCAATAACATCTCGTGCCAAATCTCATAACGAGATTCTACATTTGTTCGTCAATCATTTGTCTTTGGGAGCAATCTTAATTCAGAGCAGGGCGAGCTGGTAAACACACGTGTTGTGGTTGTTAAGACAGTCCTATAGATCGCGCGTATATCCCCGTTCCCGTGTGGCTGTCACTACCGCCAAAACACCGTCAGCCGCGTCCCTATCCCATACACCATTACTGCAGTGATTTATAGTTCACTGCCTAGTTAAACGTCATATCACTCCGGGACCAAGTGTTAAACCTTAAATCCATGTCCATCTTTAACACCGATACAAATCACCGTTATACCACCCTTAAGGGCAAGTAAATGTACATAAAAGAACAAATTGTTGAAGAAAACACTGCACGGATCATGTTTTCTGTTTGTTTGTGTCGCTGTTGGCTTGCTGCCCTCTGTGATAATATTGTTTCAAAAAGAGCTGACTGTTTAATACTTGCTAAACAAACGGATTGATCGTGACGTCCTTACATGTTTATTTAGTTGATGTGTATAAAGTAGAGCTTTAATAACCATGCAAGTGATAGACACTTAATTTTATGAAATATTAAAGAGCGTCATAGACGTCATAGGATATAACGTATAATTCCGGCGACCAAAAAGCCATGACTTGCAATTGCTTATGATATGTACATAGCATATGTATACTGAATATAAAACTTGACTTGAAACTAACTTTATTGTAGAAATTGCTAAAACGGATTTGTTATACGCTTCATCGATTTCATAGACAGTTACAAACAGTTGAGATTAAAAGAAAGCCAGTCGAACTGATAAAAAAATAGCATCTTGACAGAAATAGAGAGAGAGAGAGAGAGAGAGAGAGAGAGAGAGAGAGAGAGAGAGAGAGAACTTTTTTTCCCATTTGTTACGCATTTTTCTACAAAATGTAGTTTTTTTTTTATTTGGTTACTATTTCTCCTGTCATCTCATCGCCTTTTTTAGTAATTAGTTAAGAAATCACAACAATTTGAAACGAAGAAATGCAAAGATGGCAACTACTATGATCTTTAAGGAATTCAATTCAGATTTAAGATGAAATAACTGCATATTGTGCAAGCCGTAACTCCGTTAATAATTATAAATGGGATGGTCATTTTTCTTGCTATTGCTTAAAGCCCTGCAACGTGAGTGCTTCATTTCCCTCGTCTTGTGTGGACTTCCGGTTTTATGACGTGATTTCCGGTTGGGTGATCAATTACTGGTATATGCTATCCTGGTCAGCATTTCCAGACAATTTACGTAACCACGACAATTCGCCCACAAATCCACTCTGTGTTTTTATATAGCAGACAGATTATGATTATTCTGGGAAATATTCGGGGAAAATTACATAAATAGATATCACTTCAGCTAAGCAGTCTTGATATATTATGACTCGGTGTCGTTAATAATCATTAATCGTCAGCGTTCTTGTAGTTTTTAAACTTGCTTTGTCTAGGGTGGGGAATGGGGGTGGATAGTTAAATTCTTGACAAGCTAAGTAGGATGCTTATTTTACAAATGAACGATACGAAATAAAAGTTGATATCGACAAACGTAGAACTTGATTCCATAACTTGTTCCAGGAAATGATTACTGTCGCGATACCGTAGAGCTACACTGAAGACGCCGCACTAATCATGATCCACGTAACAAGATAATATATATAATGTTTATCTAAAGTTTATTTGTTAATGAACCCTTTGATACAATTTCAAGCATCATACAATATCAGATTGGCGAATTAAATTATTGATTAGCAATTTTATTCGTCATTAAAGTTTTATTATACTTTAATGATGATTTGATTTAATGAATATTTCAACATACGGCTTCAAGGTCTTAAATCTTTGTTTTGTAAGATTTTAGGTTTATATTATCTTATTACCTTACTAGTATTTGTCTTTTTATTAACATTGTTTTTTTTTTAATTTTCAAAATATTTCATTTATTTTTCTCTTTTTTTTTTTTGCAGATATCATGACATGTGACAATGAAAAATATTAAAGAAATATCGATGTATTCGTGTTAACTAAAGGTTGTTGACCCCAGTCATTAGATGTCCGTGAAAATAATCCAATAATGGCCTTAATAAACAAGTACAGCACAGGGAAATCGCAGTATTAGGTCACAGCCACATTTTTGTGTTAATGGATTGTCTCCCTTGAACGGTCCCCGTGGAAATCTGCGGAATCATTTTAACTTTAGAACCCCCAAACAATTAGAAAAATCCAGCTTTAAAAATATTTTCCAATATACTGACTCTGTCAAGTTTTATTAGAATTTAAAAACGGTAACGAGATGGATTATGTACATGTCAAGGCCAGACCTTAGTTCCTTGTACACACAGGGATAGAAACGTGTTTCATTTAGAAATATTAGAAAGTTTTTAGTGAATACATATACACTCATCAAGCAGATATCCGGTTTAACTATCTACTTAAACTTTTAAACCATGTCGAAGTATGCTCTCTTGAGAAATTGTGAAGTAAGAACTAATCCCCGCCGGTGAGGAAAATCTGAAATTGACCCAAAATTGTCGAAGTTAATATCATATCGTCAAAATATAAGTTTATTGGTTTTTATAACAATTATGTTACACGTCATTCCAGCGTATATTAATCAGTCTTATAGGCCCTAATGTAAGCGCGTTGGTTTTGATGTTGGGGGTTAACAGAGAACTTGTAAAGACGGGTAACCTCATACCTTTTCAGCATGGCAGTATACTGAACCCTAATACACTAGTAGGGCAATATACTGAACCCAATACACTAGCAGGGCAGTATACTGAACCCAATACACCAGCAGGGCAGTATACTGAAACCCTAATTCACTAGCATGGCAGTGTACTGAACCCTAATACACTAGTAGGGCAATATACTGAACCCAATACACTAGCAGGGCAGTGTACTGAACCCAATACACTAGTAGGGCAATATACTGAACCCAATACACTAGCATGGCAGTGTACTGAACCCAATACACTAGCATGGCAGTGTACTGAACCCAATACACTAGTAGGGCAATATACTGAACCCAATACACTAGCAGGGCAGTATACTGAACCCCAATACACTAGCAGGGCAGTGTACTGAACCCAATACACTAGCAGGGCAGTGTACTGAAACCCAATACACTAGCAGGGCAGTATACTGAACCCCAATACACTAGCAGGGCAGTGTACTGAACCCAATACACTAGCAGGGCAGTGTACTGAACCCCAATACACTAGTAGGGCAGTATAATGAAACCCCAATACACTAGCAGGACAGAAAACGGAAACCCTAATACACTAGCAGGGCAGTATACTGAAACCCTAATACACTAGCAGGGCAGTGCACTGAATCCCCAAATACACTAGCAGGGCATTATACCGAAACCCTAATACACTAGCAGGGCAGTATACTGAACCCAATACACTAGCAGGACAGTATACTGAAACCTCAATACACTAGCAGGACAGAAAACCGAAACCCTAATACACTAGCAGGACAGTATACTGAAAACCTAGCAGGGCATTATACCGAAACCCTAATACACTAGCAGGACAGTATACTGAAACCCCGATACTCTAGCAGGACAGAAAACCGAAACCCTAATACACTAGCAGGGCAGTATACTGAAACCCAAATACACCAGCAGGGCAGTATACTGAAACCCAAATACACTAGCAGGGCAGTATACTGAACCCAATACACTAGCAGGACAGTATACTGAAACCCTAATACACTAGCAGGGCAGTATACTGAACCCAATACACTAGCAGGACAGAAAACCGAAACCCTAATACACTAGCAGGACAGTATACTGAAAACCTAGCAGGGCATTATACCGAAACCCTAATACACTAGCAGGACAGTATACTGAAACCCCGATACTCTAGCAGGACAGAAAACCGAAACCCTAATACACTAGCAGGGCAGTATACTGAAACCCAAATACACCAGCAGGGCAGTATACTGAAACCCCACTACACTAGCAAGGCAGTATACTGACACCCTAATACACTAGCAGTGCAATATACTGAAACCCCACTACACTAGCAAGGCAGTATACTGACACCCTAATACACTAGCAGTGCAATATACTGAAACCCTAATACACTAGCAGGGCAGTGTACATAAACCCCAATACACTAGCAGGGCAGTATAAAACCCCCAATACACTAGCAGGGCAGTATACTGAAACCCCACTACACTAGCAGGGCAGTATACTGAAACCCCACTACACTAGCAAGGCAGTGTACATAAACCCCAATACACTAGCAGGACAGTATACTGACACCCTAATACACTAGCAGTGCAATATACTGAAACCCTAATACACTAGCAGGGCAGTGTACATAAACCCCAATACACTAGCAGGGCAGTATAAAACCCCCAATACACTAGCAGGGCAGTATACTGAAACCCCACTACACTAGCAGGGCAGTATACTGTAACCGAAAGTAAGTAGGGTTTGATTTTATACCAAGCATTTCATTGATGTTTTACCTTAAAATTGGAGTGGTTGGCTTCTGATCCATGTCTTAAATAAGTATAAACATTAATGACGTCAGCATTGACAATTACAACAAAGCAACAGTGATGACGACAGCAATGAAAACAACAACAAACAACATTAAAGACGTTGGCAATTAAAACAACGACAAAAACATTAATGACGACAGCAATGAAAACAACAACAAACAACATAAATGACGACAGCAAGGAAAACAACAACAAACAACATAAATGACGACAGCAATGAAAACAACAACAAAACAACATTGATGACGTCAGCAAGGAAAACAACAACAAACAACCTTAATGATGTCAGCAACGAAGACAACGAAAACAACACCAATGTGTCAACTATGAAAACAACAACAAAAACAACACTGATTTTTATATGACAAATTTTACGCGCTGCTACAAGTTGTTTCAGTTTATAGTGCTACTCTTGAATCGACGACTCGTTAACCACACTACGCTGTTATTTTGTAGAACTGACACATCTTGAAAACCGGATGCATGCCACGAACATAAACCTAACCTTTGTGGACATTGCTTGCCTCTCTGGAAGATGTCGCGATATATTTCATTTGTCCAGACCGACAGAAAAAGCATGAAGAAATCTACGGTACCCAAGTTATATGGTCGTGTGGGTTCGAATGGGGTCACATGACCCCTAAACCTGTCATTAGCCTCGAAATAACCGCCATGTAATTGGCTGTTTTCACTCTTGCTTTCTGCCTTGCGCTTTTTGACAGATGCTTTTCCCGCTGAATGCCCCCGCGTCACTTTAGTGGACTAGCCTTTACCACCGTCTAATGACATTGTGCATTCCACTGTGGCAGCAATGTAAATATTCCATGGTTGCACGGATCCTTTCTCTATAAGACCTCTCCGTTGTAGATGGAATATTTTACTTTGCGCCAAATATAATTGGATAAATATGACTGTCCAAAACCTTGGTCGTCTTGCTTGGCCTGCATCAGTGATGAATCGTGTGTGTGTTGAAGCTAGTCGAATTGGATAACGGCCTCCTACCTTAAATATGTCTGCCCCTTGTCCCTGCAGAATTCCACGGGTTTAATGACGAAGATCTGTTACGATTTTCACCATTATGAGAGCGCCCCACTAACAACCCCGTTTCAGAGATTGTTACCACTACAGTGGAGTCGTCTGTGACTCAATCGGCCTTAATCAATCAACACCCCGTCAATCCTCTCTTTTTTTTCTCCCTCTCCCCCTTCCCTTTCTCCACTCCCCCTCCCTCATCCCGTGGACGCTTTTCACAGCCCCAAGCGTTAAACACTAGTTACACTATACACCTTTAGCTTACATGAGCATCTGACACATAAACAAGCTTTTCCTTAGCTATGGTAATGAACCTGTCAAGTTTCAGTAAATTATCGTTATACGGCACTATTTGCTCGGAATATCGACATTTTATTGGTGGAATATATTTTGTGCAAAACCATTTTTTTATTTTTTGTTCAGTCCAATTACCTAATAAAATAAACATACGTGTTTTCATGAACGCTTCTTATGAAGCACATACATTTATATCGAACGTAGACATATGTATTTTACTTCGAGTATCGGAGGAAAAGGATATGGAATTATCAACCCCCCGAGTCAGAGTATTGCAGTCCAGCCCTCGGGCTACACTGCGAACCTCTAACCCTCGGGTTGAGTTTACTCTGTCTACGGACAACACCTATGAAAGCTACTTTTATTGTCTTAACCTTGACAAATTTATCCACTCTTTTTATCTTACCCCAAAGTTTACCCTGTCTATTCGTTCTTTTTGCACGTTCTCTACAATAGTATGACGTGACGTCAACAATACAATGACGTCATATCAAATAATCCACCAACATCACGTAAACCCTTGATTAAGCACGCTTTGTGGGCATTAGCTTGCGTGTATGATTTTCAATAAGTAAATAGGGTAAGAGAAAAATAACTTTCCCTAAGGTTTAGGTATGGAAATCTGCAAATCTTAAGGAAATATTCTGAAGTTGCCAAATACTCGGTAAAAGTCTCATGTTTTTCAGCTTTACAACATTCCGCCTCAGTTTGAGATTTCCTTATCTAACCCAAAGGGATGGACGATTTTCGTTTTCTTTTCCTGAAAACTTTGCAATCCACTAATGAATTTTGGGAGAACAACGTAATGTAAAGTAAATCTTCATTAATCTACCGACTAGTGTGTTTGTGTAGAACACTGTCGATGTCCAGGGGTTTGGCGTTATGTCGACTACGGGATTTTAAAGTCGAAACTATTTTTAACAATAGTGGCTTGGAGCAAGATGAACGACAAATTATCGACATTTAACATTGTTTTGCTCAATTTTGTCTGTGACCTAGTCGTACTGACCTTTAGTTATAGTTTCTTTTATACTGTAGTGTGCATTTGTTGACGGAATAAATACCATTCATGATTCCGCCAGCAAAACTGTCAGGTTTTATAAATAGGTTTCCTCTTGAGATGCCAACAGTACATGTTGTGGGTATGTAACCACTTCAGCGTCCAAAAAATTCATTTATTTCTCATTGTCTGATATATATATTGTTCCCATGGTGACGAAATGGCAACACTCGACGTCACAGTTCTAAATATAGGATACATTTACAGCTGATAATCTTTCTGAAAAACACCGTCACAACATCTTAACGCGAACCTTTATATGCTGTTTTACACGAATAGACATGTTCGATATTCACAACGTACTGTATTTCAGACTCCTCGGCAAAACACCAACCATTCAGTTGTATTCAACTTTTCTTTCTTTCTTTTTTCTCTTTTTGTTTTGTTTTTCTTGGATAGGGATGGTTGCACTCAACAGCAACGATTGCATAGAAAATGAAATAATGCACAGAAAATAAAAGAAAACACGATTGTGATCGAATATCCCTAAATCGATAACACTGAAGAAAATCCCATATTTCAGAAAATATTTTAAATCAGTTGACTTGTAACTAACATATAGTGGGGACAGCAGGCCAAATCTCCCCTTCGAACTTTGAATCAAGAAATGGGATTACAAGCTAATTGGACCCTACACCCAAAATAGTTTCAAGTTCAAACAAAAACAGGACAAATTGTATACGTACGTTGCTTGTGAGCAACTAGCTATCTCGCTCATGTCTGTATGTATGTGTGTAAGTAGTGGAGAAATCTTGTTTTGAGATGATCCTATGCTTTCTACCACTATAACACAGTCACGAAACGCAAAGACAACTTTTACATGTACCAATGATACAGTAACTATTCCAATATACCTGTCTGTGTTTCTTATCGACGTGAAATGTGTTCTGCAGTGCCATGTTGGTTAATAAAAACGATACATGTCGTCTGTACAGACGTGAAAAGGTGAATTTTACTTTTTCTTGAATTTCGCCAAAGTATTCGTTTCTCTGGTACATCTGTACCTGAGGGTAGGCTTTTCAACAACGTAACCGAAACGCACCGTTTCCATCGTATTATATTTTGGGACACAACAAACGATTCTGTCTCCGACCTCAGTGATCATGACGGCTGATACAGAGTAACTAGCTCCCTTGTGTACTGGGGAGCTGTTCCATCCAGTACCTTGAATGTGTGTACACTATACACCAATACTTTGTAGTGTGACCTGTATCGTACAGATAACCAGTGCAACGGATATCGTTCAAAGTTTAAACGGTATCGTCACACTGGACGACGTATTCTTCAAATATAAAATTATGCGTCCTTTTTCGATTTTTTTTAAAAACATTTAATTTCATCGTTTTTGAAACAGGAGAAATATGAAATGAAACATACTTAAATCAAATGAAGATGGCTTTAAGTACCGAAGCTAGCGATACACTTTATGCAGATTGATCTTGTTTAAGGATAAATTATTTACATTAAAAGTGCAAGTGTTTTTAACGTGTAGTAAATTAGAGATATCGTCACTCCGCAGAGAGATTTATCCCTTATAAATAAGTTAAAAATGACAATTGCAAAAAACTCTTTTGACATTTCGACCTATATGTATATATAACCCGATCTCAAACATCCTGGGGAATGCGATTATGTTGCTACTTCCGGTGTGATTCAATAAACGAACAGGATGTGTATGTAGAACTTCCGCCCTCCTCTGTAGCTACCCTCATGTTGCATCTCTCGTCACCTAAGCCACCATACTGTACCCCAGTGACGTAATGTGCTATCAGCGAGGAAGGGGTCCATCATTCATAACATCCTATACGGTTCAAAGATGGACTCTAATACATCACAAGCTGCACGAGGTATCATACCGTCAGCTTTCATGTGGCACTAAGAAACCCCGAGGGTGACATCGCCGCTATGTAATTGTGTGAAATGTTCAGACTAGTTCTTTTCACATAGCCGTATTTAGTAGCGGATAGGTTTCTGTTTTTTTCTTTCACTTGTAGTTGAAACACAGCCGTACTATTGTAAGATGAGGCTAGATAATGGCGGGATTCTGATTGACGTCTTTTTCCTGTTGGGGCTTCGTTGTGTGATTTACGCTGATATATATATATTTTTTTATTTGTTTGTTACTGTAGTATCATCCTCCTTTTATCATATTAATTCGAGTTTTTTTATTTTAGAATTGAGATCTGGCTATGATTTGTATGTAAATTACATACACAAATTTAAAATCACAAGTTAAAAGTACATATACGTATCTATATATATATGTATACCTTGACATTTAAATTCAAGATTATTTTTCGCGGAGCTCTTTGAACATATTCCTCTTTTGCCTTTGGCCTTCTCCGATGTTAAAATGTATGTTGCACCTGTAGCTGGCCCCAAAGTCGGGTTGTGACCGAAATTTTGCTTGGCATATTTTCATGGAGTTGTAACTTTATAACGCTGTGTGGCAGATTTTAATTGAACATAGGCTTTAGGTCGCCTTCTAGATTCGAGCTAGAGGAAATTCCCTTCAGCTCAGTGGTAGAGCATCCAACTTGGAGAAAGAGGGTTCGATCCCTGGTGGAAGAACACTATTCCCTTTCCTGTTAAACGTTATATGGACGCTTTCCGTTGCGTTGTGTTTCGAAATGTTGCTAAGAATTGTAGATAATGTTTGTTTTTTTTATATTATTATGACGTTTTGCATCAATTGTGAGTCTAATTCGACGAAATGGACATTATTCTGTGAATGTGTGAAAACTTAATTCATTTAACCCTACATTGATAAATAACACTCGTCTCACATTTTATTTGGTAAGGTTCAATTGTGACCATAGGGCTGGAGAGGTTAGAGACTTGACACCTAGACATACACATCCTGACAAACGTTCCTTACAATACAACTCATTAATCTGAGGATCACAGGAAACGGAACCTTTTATGAAAATGATAACTTTCGTTAATATTTATCACCAGTTTGAAATTATTTAATACATTAACCGTAAGTATTTCTTTGATGCTGTCGTTCGTCTCTTTCTACAACTAGACGTTATTTCCCATAGGCTTATTCGGCTGGTCTTAATTACAATTCGCACGGACGCTAACGAAAGATGTAAACATGACCGACGTGATCTCCCGAGGTTCACGGTGTGTAACCGGTCAGCCGTAATTGTGTTAATATCTTGATTGAGGTTCCCATGCTTTCTAGCTATGAATACGACGTGTTACTATATAGGGCACTAGGTACAGGAATTCAAACAGACCCATATGAACACACCAGGTATTACTGTTCGTGACGATACGGGCTGTATACTAGTTTAAGTGCTTTATGATCGATATAACAAACGGCACCTTTACGAGGACTCTTAATAGCAACAATGACCGTTTGATGCTTCCAGCGAACTTATTAAGCCATTCACCAAATCTGATTCCCACAGATTTCATATGCTATTTTTTCTTATTGTTTTTACCAACTAGTTCCGTACACTCATGTGCTATCCCTACAGCGGAAGCAGCAAATTGTAACCAAGTTAAAGTTCAAATCCCACGTGATCAGATTTTTGTTGCGTTCTCAACAAACTGACTGAATTGGTACCTATAATTACATTTGTACATATGGCAACGATGTGAATAAAATGATGTCAAAGTCGTTACCATGGCAATGATATAAAACATCCAACTACGTAACTACTGTAGCTTTATCATCATCACTAGCCAGGATGTAATACACAACAGTTCCCTTGACAACGACATGCAACTGTACATAGACAAAACTATGAAACCAGAACGTTATTCATAATTCGAAGTTACCATTAACATTACGACGTTGTTACTATGGAAACCGCAATGATACAATGCTTACGGTTTGATTATACCTGAATGGAAACAACACGTTTACAGCCACGTGTGGCTTCGACTTTATTACCATGGATACTGTATGTTGTTGCTATGAAACCTGCATGGTAACCATGGACAAAACACGGTTACTAAGGTTACGACATAAGCGTTATTTCTGCTATCGAATTGGGTATTATAAAAATGTTTACACGATTTTGCAACTTATCAAAACCATGGTTAACATAGGTTTACATAGACTTTAACAGTGATGCTGTGGAACTAACGGACGGTTCCCAACACAGACATGTGGTTACTAAGACTACAATTTGGTAACTAAGAATACAGTTAGCATGACAATTTAAATGTACCGGTCATAACTTTAAAGTAATGATACTATTTACTTAGAAGTCCTAAAGCGCCCCCAACAGGGAACACTAAAGTACACCACACACCTGAAAACGGGAAACTGGTTCGTCGCGTTGCGTGATGTACGAGAGTCAAGAAAAGGGGAGGTAACTTATGTCACACTAGATGTTATCTGAGATTAGCATTTAGTCATAATACCGCGCTTTGAAACTGAGATGATGCCGTGACTATTTTTGGTAACTATGACTACAACACTACATTGGTCCATGTCAGTTTCAACCTGTCTCATTTTATTTTGAGAAGACATTTGAAAACCTTTCTCATAGGGTCAATACGTTGCCCAAAGGACGAACTTTCGTTTGGTGATGTCTGTGATAGCGATTTAACACACCTACGCATCGCTGTGTAGTAATCTCGGAAAACAATGCTGAGGAAGTCACACATTTAGGTCTACAACACAAAATAAATCTCTAGGCACGAAATTTTGATCAATGTGAAAATTCTTCTAATCTAACAAAGTATTATAGAAAGCATAACTCTAACACAGCAGGCGATCTATACGTGTCTACACGAAACTGCACTGACCGTTCATTCATCCGCTCCACCTGCTGTATACAATATACACACGTATATGTATCAAGCATTGTCCTGACTCGGACTGCAGCCAGATTCTCGGAAGGTCAGATGGTGATTCGCCCAAGGACAAACGATGTCTGATGGGAATATAAGCTTTGTCGGTTATTTCTGGTACAGTAATGTACAATCAGAAATATCAAAGCGACGTTAGAATAATATCAAAAGCCATGTCATGTCAAATGTTAATCATTATATACAGGAGTCACTTCGGCAGAAAAATTAAAAGTCATACGATGAAACAATCAATTCAAGGATAACTGTAAGATTCATAATGAACTCCAGCATTATACAGCGTGGTAAGTAGATTTCAAAAATTCGACCGCCGGTATCCGATTTTTATGATACTGTTACCCCATCACCCTTCAGAAAAAGAAGAAACGGTTATGCATTCACACATTACTCCATTGCACCGAAGACCTAGACACTTGAAACTGTTCAACCATATCTCTAACTATTCATTGTTTCAAATATTATCTCGTGCGACCACTAATGATCATTTCTTTCTCAATCTTAGGATATATGTACTGCCGCTAGGCATTCCTGGGCCCTGTAATCCAAAATGGTGACACACTTTGGTCAAAATGTAAATTTCCAAATCCAATTTCAGGAATTGCAAAACTTATAAATATACGGAAGACGACTGACAACGTAGACCATAGAACAACGACAAATCGAATTCCCCAAAAGTTGTTCTTGTACGAGAAAAAGTATACATAGACGCCATCATCCAGCCCGTTTGTGGCAATTGGACTTCTCTTAACATCTGTGCCTGTGTTTGCATACTTTAGCAACCATGTCGTCAAAGGTAAAACAGAAATATTCGAATGTATTGTCTACTTTACTCCCAAAATTCAACATCTACTATTACTGGTTTAAAGTTGGAATGAATGCTTTACTACAATATCTACTACCTAAGTGCGTTTGCCCAACTCATACCATACAAGCTATGCTACACAAATCGACCTCTTCCTCCCTGATGAAATTTGTCTAAAATCAAAACTACAATCTGGTGCTCCACGAAAGTTTCTAAGAAACAACATGTTATTTGCTTTTTAAACCATAAGTAACTTCATCTCCAAGACATATTACATGTACGTCATTTTCAAGACATATTACGTCACTATCAAAGACCTATTACGTCACTATCAATAACATGTTACGTCACTATCCAAGGCATATTACGTCACTATCCAAGACCTATTACGTCACAATAGTGCACCATGAAATGTCAGATATAGCTGTAACAACAGGAAATAATCTACGAGTGATTTTGTTTTCTTACGGCACATTTGATTGTGCTTTTGTGTCCGAAGCATAGTATTGGGAATATATATGCTTTTGAGTATGCTCAATAGTGTGCTAACTTGTTGGTATTGAGAATGATGACTCGGTTCTCACTTTGAAGATTTGATGTTCACTTGGATGTGACAAAGATTTACATGACAGGTGTTGTCGAAGAAGCAGAAGACGCTTACTCTTCCGAAACACCTGGTCGTACTTCCATGTACTGGTCCATGTAAATATTTAATTTTTTCATAAGTTTAATCGATTATGGTTTTGTTGACACTTTTGTATTCTATTTTATTAACGCGAGAACGAAGCTAGGATTATAACCTAATTGGTCACAATCCTATTTATATGTACATGACCCCTGTAATGTACTCCAGTGTGACTTCTGCTCTCGACCCTCACACAGTTCTGTAATTTACATGCGGGACCGCCTAACCTACACCCTGACTAGAGCGCTACGACGTAAATCGATTGCTAATTGCTTGTTTCACCAAAGCATTTTCGAATCTAGTCTAATATGTTCCAAGTTTTCCATTATGTCAAGGCTTAAAATTATACTCCAGATTTTGGCTTAAGGCGTTCACATAGCATAAGACCTTATGCTATCCGTGAATCAAGGATCATTAAACCAATGCTTAGAATCCAGCTGTAGACTTTTGTCAATAGAATAACCTCCCTTTAGATATCGTTTTCGATAAAAGTTTTGGGCAACTAAGCCAGGATACTGTGGTTGTCATGGCAACTCGGATAAAGCGGTAGCGAAATGCTCAAGGGTTTATGTATTCAATTCAATTTTATTACGTTTTACATCCAATATATATACACTCATAAGACCGCTGCTGATTTTTGGACTTTATTTCATAATTTGTTATGTACCTTTCCATGAAAGTATTGCAGGAGATATCTTTAAATATGAACAATCACAAGATAAGTTATTCAGGAACACAATATCTCTAAATGCATAGTTACGTTCATTGTCCTTTGGAAGAAATACCTGGAATTCTAAAATCTTTTATCGGTTTCAATTTCACTGCAGTTGCAGTGATCAATCTACGTGCGAGTCCCGAGTCCAGTACTCATAAAACTATGAAAGGACTCATAGCAATTGTGGAAATACTTCAATTTAACATTGTGGGACCATTGTTTTCGGCAATATTTACAAAAGGACCCATGGAAATAAATTGTAAATTGATCGCTGCAATTGATAACTATTTATTAAGAGTTTCATATGTTTTATTTAATTATAATATAAATTCATTGTACTTGCAGGTCCTCTATACTGGGGCCTCAATCCAGCCTGGATCATGTGCCGGGACGGCAAGTACCAGTCTCCAATAGATATCCAACCACGTGACCTTCTGTACGATCCCTCCCTTACTTACCTGAATATACAAACCAAAAAGGTATGGTGTTGCCGATCGCGTGACATAAGCGTGGCTTATTAATCAAAGTCTGGCAAAGACTCCTGGCTTTCTACATATTCATCATGATTCTGCCAGACAAAAAGCGAAAGCAACAAAAAGGAATCGATTTAGTATATATTTATTGCGTACAATGTATATATACATAGTTTTCATTATAAGACCGTTCGATATTTACAATATACAGCCAGGGCAATGCACCAAGTACCATTATTGCACCGTTGCATTGAAATTGTAAATGCCTATAATATACGAAACGAAACAAATATGATCAATAGACGAAAACAATATTTTAAAAAAGAGGCGTTAGACCTCAAAGTCGTGTTAAAAATCAAATATCAAGATCTACAGAACACTAGTAAAAATAAAAGATAGAAAGATAGAAATGAACCCACAAAACCTAATGGACATTATTGCACTTTTCAAAATGTCAAAGTCAACGTTAATATGGGAGCCTTGTGCATTGGTGTTAAATCAGGTAACTGTATTTATTAAAACGGCTGCAAACTTAATGCATTTAACTTGTTTAGTCTGAGGTTGTAAACCAACAACAAACATAAACAAACAGAATAGATCTAAGTAGTTCATTTGCGCAGTCGTGACATTAAATAGATCTGTGTGTGTTAATTGAACACAATCCAATCAATGTTTGTCGTTGGCTGAACATGTAGGTGGCCATGCAGGCAGCTCACGCATCCTATAGCACAGTCACTGCAAACTCATTACATGTTTAGTAGCAAGCCAGCAGATTTATAGTTTCGTGTATGTAATCAACCGTAACTCCCATTCGAGTAAAATAAATTGATAAACCCCCAAGTCTGTTACTTTGCCCTTTATTTCCTCCGTTCTGTTTGAACTTTTTTGGTATGTTTTGCTACCATTTGCTTCCTGATTACTTTATTGGGAGGGTAATCTATCATGATCGGCTTCGGGACTAATTAAAAATGGAGTAATTAAAACTACAGGCCATATCAGTCCTTGTTGATGCTTTGGTATTCTCCGATTCCCACCTTAAACGCATGTTGACATTATTGATGTCTTTTAAAGTTCTCGTAATTTATGATTTGTAATCGTCCTATTAATTACAACATTATGATCGAATAATATCCATGATCAGGCTTTCGCTTTTCCCAACAACATTAATTTCCTGTTAATTAAGAAATTGATTTTAATTTAATTAAGGCATCTATTTCGCCTCAAATAATGTGTTGATATCACCTTAACTAGGACATTTAATTCATATTAACATTTTTTTCTATTTCTCCTTAAGTAATAAATTTCTCCTTTATTATAGGGAATCATTAATTTTGTCTGAACGAGGATGCTAATTCCTGGAAGGAATTATTTAACTTTAGAGAAAATTCTAGATTAAGGTATAAATCTTTCGTACGATAGGGACGAAGAGATTAAACCTCATTAGGACAATGTCATTTCATCAAAGCTTGGGACTGCTTTCGGATATAGAAATCGTTGGCAAACTATCATGCACACAACAAGATTGCTGGAATTATATTTTACGTACATTAAGGATTTCATGAATGAATGCATGGCGTTCACATTTTCTTCAAACGTCATTGAAAACAGCTTAATCTATTAAAGAATACCGAAGCGTTAACAAAATCATTTTCCGAACTCCAAATGATTAAACCAGGGGCAAAATATGAACAATGGAAAGATTAACATGGAGACCCTTGTACAAGGGAATAAGACCAGGTGTTCCGGAAGAGTAAGCAGTGTCGTCTGCTTCATCGACCACACCCGCCATGTAAATCTTCGTCACATCCAAATAAACACCAAGTTCTCCAAATGAGAACCGAGTATCATTGTCAATCACAACACGTAAACACACTAATGAGAATACTCAAAAATATACATCTTCATATCACTTAAAGATACAGAATATTTTTCAATGAGACAAAGATGGCGAACATAAAACTTGCCCATAGTTCTGATAAGCCTGCATCTCTCGGATTGATGTTTGGATATTCATACATTTTGTCCTGTATGGGAGTATCGCAATCATAACTTCATATTTATTATTGCTGTCCGGTTCATGATTTGAGTAAATGAAAAGCAGATGTTTTAAAATTAATTTTATTGTGATTTCTTAAATGAAATGAAGCTCAAATTTTCTTCAAAGTCATTTAAAATCAGCTTAATGTTTGAATAAACATGTATATATATAAACTCACTTTGAAATGATGCAATAAACTCGATAAGTCAAATCTGCTTTTCGATTGCATTAAAATGAATCACCAAATTAGTATTTTTAAATAATTTAATTAGTTGATATCTAGTTGAACCAAAATATTTCTAAATCAATGTATCTCAGAAATTGAGTCAAATATATGTACTTAAAACAAGCCAAACTCATATCATATATATACATGTACCATTCCATAAGCATTTCGTGTACTTAATTGTGTTTTTGTTTATGTGAATTTTTTCACATGAAATCAGATTACAGGAAACTTGACGAATACGGGACATGATATTACACTACACATAGACGAGTCTTACATCAAACTGCTGAACGCATCCATGGGGCCCCTCCAATACAACTACCATATATATCAGGTCAAAGTTCACTACGGCCGTGAGGAGAACATGGGGTCTGAACATACTATCGACGGACAACAGTTACCAGCCGAGGTAGGCTCTTGTTAACTCGATGAGATCACGTAACACACACATATGCTGCACCTCAATCTCAGTTATCTCGAATTATTCGCCTAATTCGCATAATGCCTTATATTTTGAATACGCCTTTCTAAAACTGCGATTATATTAATAGTTTAGATTCACCCAATGACTTGAAAATATAAGATTGACTTAACAAGTCAGACAGTTTTAAATATTTTGCCATTCAGGCGGGCTAGATGAAACATTCGAATAATTAAGATGTACCTGATAATTATAACGTTTTAAAAGAGCATAATAGAAACTCAGTGCTGATTCAAATTACAGAAAATATCGATATTAGTTTGATTTAGTAATCCCCAAGGAGAAAATTAAATATCTATTCTAGCCTGATGTTTCTGTCGTGTCTAGCGGGCAAACTCGATATAATTTATGGTTTGATATTGTTAAACACAATCTCTACGCCGTATTTTGATTTGTCTTCGTAATCTGTAAATAAAGCAAAAAACCAATGGTGGTTGGTCATCATGATAATCTTACTGGAGTTGGACAATTTTTAAAACGACATGAGGTTTACGGCATGATTTTCAAAATCAGGAAATTAATATTTAACGAGACTTAGATAAACATTGGTAATTAAACATTACGAGATTTACTGTAGGACCATTTTTTCCTCCAGCGTCCATATATTATATATAGAAATTCCTTTTAATGCATTCCCCAAAACAATTAACATGAACAATGATGTCACCGTAGCATTTGACGTCATAAAACGCCGACCAAGGAAATGACGTCAAATTCGTTACCCAATAAATGGTATAAAAATGTGTTCACTTAATGCTTACATGACTATCCGATAGTAAGACGTGCGGAAACATAAAATTGTTTTGGAAGAAATGGGAAAACCCCTCGTCCGACATTTAACTGTTCGATTCTGCATGTAAGTTGGGAAAAATCTTTCTTTTCGTAATCCGTAAAGCCGAACCCCTATATCCATTTGATTTCCGTAATCACCAAAGAAAATCTCAGCATGTATTTCGTTTTGATTTTCGTAATCCTTCAAAGGAAAACCGAAAGTCTATTTTGGTTTCATATCGTTATCCCTTAAGAAAAAATCTGATACGTTGTGATTGTTTTGGAAATACCATCATCCCTAAAGGTAACGGCTCATCAATTTCTGTACGACTTCCTCGAAATATATCACTTTGATATGTTTGTTATGTTCACGTCACATCCCTGATATTCATACCCTTTTAGAACTTAGAACAGCGTCAACGAATATTTTACAATATGATTTGAAACAATAAATCGATTTCTATATTGCTATCAATATTCAGGATGCCAATCTAAAATGTTAATGACTTTTCTGGAGCACATCTGTGAATTCCGGTTCTGTATTTATTTTATCAGTCAGGCTAATAACAACAGTGATACAATCACCTTCATTCAAAATTCCAAGGAAAGCTTAATGAAAAAGCAAAAAAGCCCCTGCAAGTTTAAAAATAGATGCCAAAGCTGTCATTCGTTCAGAATTAGATTTGTTGCTATCACAGACGTCTAATTAATATGCAGAACAGCAATCTATTTCGGTCCTTATAATGATAACAGCTCCTATAATTACCCCTACTGCACCCTCTTCCCAACCCTCCGTCGCCAAACACGCCTTCACTGTATCGTAAACCCCTTCAAGTATAACGATGACAACGACACCGGTCGTCTTGTTAATTACCTCCCAAAACATCCTTGAAATACTTATAGCGCTTGTTTAACAAATTGAAAACTAGTTGGTTAATTAATATCTTTATTTTGATTGGTTGGAATCTGAAAACGCCGGATATTGCGGTTTATATACATTTATTTCTATCAGTGCTCTCGGACTTCACGCTACAGCATTGTAGATATCCATCTGCGATATCAAAAACCGTGTGCAGGTGATAAGATTATTATTATCAACACTCGGAAGTAATAACGGACCTGAACCTTCCGCTTCTACGTTAGTTTAAAATTATGGATTACCACCTTTTGGCCCCTCGCATCACTGAAGAGTCCAAGGAAGACGTATATGTACGAAACAGCTGTATAATGCAGTTTAATTATTTTGTTTCGGCATACTGTATATATTACTAAATTTAAAAGGTGCAGCACATCTGTGTGTGTTACGTCACCTTTCATGATAGTGAGTGGCAGACTCTGCTGGTGGGGTTTTTAGTCCCCGAGGTTTGCTCGAGCCTCCATAGCCACAGTTAATCGCATTTGAGTAGTGACACGGTACAAAACATATATATTTTCGTAGTCACGATTTAAAATTTTACAGAACTACATGAAGATTAATTTCACTTCTAAATAAAGTGGTGTTACTCCCCTGACCCTTCTGCTTCTACATTAGTTTGAGAACATTTTGATCTCACCTTTTAGCACCTAGCATAACTGAAGAGTCCTCGGAGGACGAACAGCTGTATGATGCTGTTAGGTTTTTTCCGCATACTGTATCTTACTAAATTTAAAAGGTGCATCATATGTGTTTGTGTTACATCACCTTTCAAACACTACCAAATCATCATTATATTGATACACATGTATAGTAATTATGATTACAATTATTTTTTCACTCATCCATTGAAAGTCAACATACAATATTATGTATCTCCCTTTTTTGAAAGTTTGATTAACGTAAAAACAATCAGTAATAGTAAGAAATAGTATGACTCCTCATCATCACACAAATGAGAAGATACCTCGCAATACAATGTAGTTTGAAATTCATTCATATCCATTATTGAAATGGTTATGTTGAAATAAGTGAAATGTCATAGTTATATAATGCCTTGTTTCGAAAAATTAATTACGCGGTTTCCATGCAACATGCATGCTGAACGATGCATTTTGCAGCCCTGAAGGCAGTGATTTCTATTCCAGACTGTTTTATGCTGCAAGATAATTAGGAGGTCATATTTCATACCATTATTTTGCTTAGACAATATTTCCTTCGTGCATTCCTTTTCCGGTCATATTGATGACATGATGGCTTTATATCCGATAAAACACTACAAGTTCCTTGTCAGAAAATTACAGAAATGATTGAAAAACCTTACAAATGCCTGTCAGGTTGTGTTTTTTTAATCATTCCGCCGGGAGCAACGCGGAACGTTGAAATTTATTGCGACTAAATATGAACAATGCTCTCGGTCTTACTTCTGAAGCTTCCCCATCAATGTCACAGCAATTTAGAATTACGTATACACGTGCTACAAAGTCTTATCCATTGCGACAAAAATATAAAAAAAAAATCAATGCATATAAAATAAACACTTTTGAACGTGTTACATGCTGTAGGTAACGATGGATTGATTTACATTGCCTTTGAAATACGTAAATTTCTTCCTACAATGTACATTTTACCGTCTAGCATGCCACGCTGTATTTCCCTGTGTCGTTGTTTATTGGCGCTCTGAGTCGGTGCTTTAAAGCCTACATAGAATTACATCCGCTGCCGTCGGGTGATGCTCAACGTTTTTACAATCGAAAAGCATTTGATGGCGGTAATGTTCGCACATTTTATATCTCCTTGTCTTTTAATAATGGCGAAATGTCACAATATGGTTGTCCGACATGAGCTATTTAAGACGTAAAACAACCTTTCAATCTCTTACTATTCCCGGATTAATAGGGTAAATAGTTTCAAACAAAACATCAAACGCTTAAGTAGCAAGTTTACAGTAACATGATTAAGCAAATTTATAGAATATAAGCCGCCTTTAAGAGGCGTCTTGTGCAACGCCGTGAGGTCGACCTAATTTTACTAAGATTAAAAAATTAAAATAAAAAGATTCATCATCTGATCTTTAAATAAAATAAATCAAGTTAGTTTACCCTTAAGCCCCAGGAGAATCATTACGTGATCCCATACCCTTTCACATCCCATAGAGAAATCGAACCCCGGCCGCCTTAGTAAAATGCCACCATGCTATCCAATGCAGCACCCAAAACCTTTCGATGGATATACTTTTTCGCTATTCTCTATCTAAACATGAGCAACAGCGTGCGGTGATAATATCAGTTGTATCTGTTTTATCTGAGAATTTATCGACGGAAAGCGGTAGTTTAATGATTGGTATGTGGATCTAATATTACTTGTGCTCGCGTAAACAACATCATAAATTGTTTTGCAGGAAAGGTATAAAAAAGATAAAACAGATTTTATATAATTGTGTTGAGCTATGGTTGTGTTACGATGGCCTTGCTGTACAGTTATGTCATGGTTTGTGTTTCTGTATAGAATGTGTTTACACAACATACTTCTATGGTGTAATCATCCTGTATCACCGCCTTTGTTACGGAATATCGTTTTGATATTCTATATAAAAGTTTTGTTAAGATGAGACAAACAAAATTTGATTCGTTTTATTTAAATAGATGTATGCCAATAATAAAACGGTGGACATTTCATAAAATAAAAATTTGAATCGCAATTGACATTAAAGTGGTAACTTTTTCTTTGTTCTATACTCACTTAATGCGATATATCATTTCCAGTAAATACCCTGCTATTTTAACAAGAAAAAATAGTTCAACATAACCATTTCAATAATGGATATGAACGAATTTCAAACTACATTGTATTGTTAGGTATCTTAACATTTGTGTGATGATGAGGAGTAGGACTCATGTCATACTTTTTCTTACTATTACTGATTGTTTTAACGTTAATCAAACTTTCAAATATATTATCCATGTTATGCATTTCCGGCAAGATACACGCATCCTCTGCCAGTTTAGATATGATAATTGGCGTGCATATTAGCAAAATAGACACTGGCGTTGATAGTTATGTCGTAATAGAAACACTATTTACTAATTAGTCAATATATACCTAATTCATCTTATACGAACGGTTATCACTGAAAGTAAAAGATAAACAGACAATATAACACTCTGTGATCCTACTGTTGGCAAACACTCTAGACATCTTGTCCAAACAACCGGGGAAGTTTCATGAGCACCTACCATCATATAGGCATTACATTAACATGACGTGAGGCAACTTGATACATATTTACATAATTACTATGTAGACAGTAGATATAGATAACCAAATGAGATACTTAGTTATATAAATGGTTACCATAATGCGTTATTCTTTCACATATATAATTGACTATTTATTTCCGTCCCCCAAGAACTCTAAAAGGTAGATTTCTCAAGATAATAATACAATGCTAAATGGTTCGTAATCACTTCCGTTCAATTCTGATTTACTAAATAATCAAGTATTTTAATTATCTTTCTCGTCTTTCTACACATTGTTACATAAACTGCTCTAAACAAACATGCAATGGCTCTAACTGACAATCCCTTGTCAATTTTACATCCCCAGCCGCCAAAACCCCCAAACAAAAAATAAATAAAAGAAAAGAAAATTGGAAAAAAAAAAAAATCAACCGACAAAACAGATAACACGCGAAAACGAATATTTTAGTATAAAATTGTTATCAGACTTGAACAACTTTTTTCGTTTTAAGCGTGCGTTAAGTTTACACAAATTGATATACAATAAGACACACATATGTAAATCCAAGGTTTGGATATATAAGATGTTCGTTTAAAGCTTTAAAATATATAGAACAAAATGCATATTGATTGGTTGATTGTCGAAAGGAAGAATATACTTTAGGTTTGGTAAAACATGACATCAATAACATGAGTTAGTTTATGACCCAAACAGAAGTTAAAACTTCCGAGAAACAAGACACATATACCTTATGTAAGGGTCTGCCTTTTGTTTTTGTTCAGATCCAGGTATATGCCTACAATTGTGATCTCTATAGCAACGCGTCACAAGCCATGGCTTCGCCAAAGGGAATAGCAGTTTTCGCCATTTTTGCTGTGGTAAGTACCAGCACTTAAAAGCACTAAAATGTAGTAGGTTCTTCTGCTTAGATGATTTTTTGTTTGGTTTATTTTGTTTTACGTCCTATTACGTAGCAGCCAGGGTCATTTAAGGACGTGCCAGGTTTTGGAGGTGTAGGAAAGCCGTAGTTCCCGGAGGAAAACCCACCGACCTACGGTCAGTACCTGGCAATTGCCCCTCATGGGTTTCGAAATCGCAACCCAGTGGTGGAGACCTAGTTGTAGAATGTTGGGACACATTAATAACTCGGCCACTAAGGCCTTTTACATATAGGTGATAAGTCAGGTTTGGTATATAGGTGATAAGTCTAGTTAGATATATAGTTGATAAGTCTGGTTAGGTATATAGGTGATAAGTCAGGTTAGGTATATAGTTGAAAAGTCTGGTTAGGTATATAGGTGATAAGTCAGGTTAGGTATATAGGTGATAAATCTAGTTAGATATATAGTTGATAAGTCTGGTTAGGTATATAGGTGATAAGTCAGGTTAGGTATATAGGTGATAAGTCTGGTTAGGCATATAGGTGATAAGTCTGGTTAGGTATATAGGTGATATGTCTAGTTAGATATATAGTTGATAAGTCTGGTTAGGTATATAGGTGATAAGTCTAGTTAGATATATAGTTGATAAGTCTGGTTAGGTATATAGGTGATCAGTCTGCTTAGGTATATTGGTGATAAGTCTGGTTAGATATATAGGTGATAAGTATTGTTAGGTATATAGGTGATAAGTCTGGTTAGGTATATAGATGATAAGTCTGGTTAGATATATTTGGTAAAACAAAGGCTGTTGGAATGGGGTGCAACCATTATTTCAACAGACAACAAACAACTACAATTAAGTTGATGGAGTCTACTGTTGATGCCTTTTATGTGATCATTTAGATACGTAAATCTTGGAGCTGTGAAAGAGTGACATTTAGCTCTGTTAAATACATCGACGTTTGAGTTTCAAACCCTGTTATTTCCTTCAAATCGTAAAGGAGGTTTCTCAACCAGGAAGCAGCGTATTTCTATGTACATGCCACTTGCACTTTATTACAAGAAAAACAAACTGTACAACGATGTGAAGAAGTATACGATTAGTGAGCTAATGGATAAACGCGATCAGCAAAAGCAGTAGAATCAAACAAGACATAACTCAACCTCGACCAACATGCAAACCGGTTTGTGCGACAATAAAATGTCTTATATACACACACACACAGTAAAACAAAGAGCGTTTTGACCACTTTAAGTAAAATGTTTCATTGCTATCCGTGATTCAGTGATAAAGTAATGCAACCTTTTTTTGCACTTTTTCCATCCTATCGCCTATCTGTAAGCTATGATTAAAAGTCTGTCAGTGTGATGTACATGAATATAGCGCTTTAGTAAAAACAAAGTCCTCATGTAAGAAGAGGCATGTTTCTCAGAAACTTATTTCCCTTCGTTCTCTGTCATGCTTTTGCCTCATACATATATAAAACATACTTTTTATTGCTTTTATTATTTTAACTTTTTTATTTTTCGTTTGATTTATTTATTCACATGTTTGTCTTAACATTTTCATGTCTTACAAATTGTTTTGCACGAACTATGACATTTTATATACATAATATACTTAACCATTGCTACTATTCGCGTTAATTTACGTCTGGTGGATATTTTTACATGATTGCCGTATAATCTAGGTTTCACAATTTGTTTTGTAATCCGCGAAAGTAAACCACCGCAGATAAATTTACCCGCGAATTTTAACAATAATACAGTAGGCAAGAACGGAATGTATCTACTAATTATGTACATACATGAAGAGGATATTGCTAATAGTAAAATAAATAAGAGGATACCGAAGCGTTAACATAATCATAATCCAAACCCAAAACTGATTAAACCAGGGGCAAAATATGAACAAAGGAAATATTTACATGGATACCCTTGTAAAAGTACAAGAGAATAAGACCAGGTGTTCCGGAAGAGTAAGCGTCCTCTGCTTCATCGACGACACCCGCCATGTAAATCTTTGTCACATCCAAGTAAACATCAAGTTCTCAAAATGAAATCCGAGAATCATTGTCAATCACAACAAGTAAACACAATTAATGAGCATACTCAAAAACGTCCATCCTTATATTTCTCAATGAGACAAAGATAATATTTTTATTTTTCATTTTATTATTTGCACTAATTTTGATCTTAACATTTTGTTATCTTATAATTTTAATGATAACACTTTTTTATTGTTCAGTACTAACAGTAGACGTTTGATCGTTTGATGTAAGTTACAACTATCATTTAATATTGTACGGACATGCAAGATAGTATCTCAGACAGCAGTCAGTTTTTGAAACGATATCAAAATCTGACTAGTTTTTTAAAAAAAAGAATTAACGGCAATTAAGCAAACTATGATTTTCAACAGTAGAATATAATTATAAAAACTCCCGTGGAGCTGGACATAATTGCATAGTATCGCTTTTCAGGCTTGGTATTACATAACAATTGACAAAAATTTCATCTCTAGCAGCAATTTTAGAATATTATTTGGAGTGCAAAATCTGAGCAACACCTTTTTAATTTTGCTTTGCAAAAATATCACGTATGACGGGAACCATGTTGGACAGGATCTTTTGGGAAATATTCTTTAGAATAAACAAAAAGATGAGATTTTTCTGTAGCACAACCAAACCACAGGGAAATATCACCCGTTGAAGCAATATCTTCTATAATTCATTGCAGTGTAGTGGTGTTCAGACATGCTATTTGGTATATTTTCAAACCCTGACAATGGTAATTCGATATGTGAACCTTTATCTTCTAAAATGGAAGAAGTGACATTGACTTGTGGTTATGATATGATTTCTTAATCAAACGACAGTGTGATCTTGGTTGTTAGGGTACATACTATATCGAGTTAATTAATAATATATATATATTCGTTGTTAACAACATCAAGAATAAACATAAAAATCGATGACAAATGCCAGCAAAACTGTCATTCGACCATTATATTGATTAAAGAAGTGCAAAATATGGGCAAAGGAAACGTTAACTCGGTTACTCAATAACTATAATAAGAATAGACGGATACGACCAGATGTTCCGAAATAGTAAGCTTCTTCGTCGACGACACCAGCTATGAAGATGCTTAAGGAATATGAAGGAAGCAGTCTCAATGAATAAATAGCAGGCCTTAAAATGTACTTACGAGTACGATATAACAAAATCGAGCCCAAAAACACACAAAGGATTGTTTCAATTTGCAATCCTCTTCGCGCAATGATACTATTGTGTTTTATTTCTTCCACAACTTCGAATGACGAAAACGGAAAATTACTGATATACAACATGTATTCAAAATGTGGATATGACTTCTTTTCCCTTATGTCAGTCTGGATTGATTCACTTTTTCATAAATCAAAGTGAAAGTTTTTTCTTATGCATCGTTAGTCGAATTTCTAATGTGTAACTAAAATGTTTTCGTTTATTTTTTTGTAGTTTGGGAGTCCAGACAACGAAGCATTTAGATTAATGTCTGCGAGAATAGAAGATGTACTGTTAAAAGGTATGGTATGAACAGCCATGATTTTGTCTCCTTGATGGTCCACGGCATCATTTAAACCTATATTTTAAGCATTACCGCCACAGTATTTTTCTCGCAAGATTGAAAGCATTCCTCTTAATTGTAGTTATCATGTCGGAAAACGATTTCTGAAATTGTTTTCTTGCTTTGAGATAGTCATTACTCATGCATATTATCTAACGGCGAGTGTGAAATTCATTTTGTTTACAGGAATATCATTGCTCAGTAATTCACATTTATGGCATTTATCTCTTTCATTATAGTCATTTGTGCCATTTTCGATGAGATATCAAACTTTATATCTACTCTCGAACCTTGTTATCTCGAGGTCGGCGAACCGCGTGTAACTTCGATATATCTGAGTATTCGAGATAAGTGAGCTCGAGAGTTAAATGTGAAGCTTGGGTGGTAACTTGTGTACTTTCTGGTCGGATATTTCTATCGTTCAAGTAGTAAATCATGTAGGACAGGAGAGAGTAAAACGTCCCGTCTCGTATTACTTTTGAGAAACAATAGTTATGTGTTCTTGGGAAGGTACTGCTTTTCTGTTTTGAATATGAGCTTTGGAATTACAACATCAATTAAATTTATTTCAGTTTAAAAGAACATTTTGATAGGCTAGCAACGCAGACATCAATGAATGCCATAACGACTTTAATTATGTAGATTTAGGTACATTAGCATCACTGCATTTAACTTAGCGCAGCTGGTGTAAAACAATCCATATCACCAATACAATGTTCAGTTGTGTTTTTGTTTGAAACTGTAAACTGCAAAAGGAAGGTCAATACAGAATGGTTCGAATAGCAGGGAAAAAACTAATAGCAAAAAAACTAGTTCTTCAAAATTGTAACTTAATTTTGTTCTTGAAACCGTTTAACCTTAGCACCTGTCTAAACATAGAGCAGTTGGTTATCTCATAATCTATACACCAGTGGGTTCAGGTAGCAACAACACCAACTGAACTGCATAATGTTTGGTCAACTGAACGGGGCCGAAATGGCATCCTTTTTTTTGTAAAGCAAACAAAGAGATCGATGTAACATTCTACGGTAAAAATACCAAAAATAAAAAATAAATAAAAAATAATGAACTATTTGGTTCTGAGAGTTATGCGAGTAATTAAGGTGCTATCACTTTGAAATATCATTGTTTTATATACGTCCTTCTTGCTTAAGCGCGAGATTATAATTTGAAAGTACTTGATTTATTCAATGCATGTACTCACCACTCTCTCATTATTTTGGTTCATTTCACAGGTAAAGTTATATCCCTAACTGGGATTCCTATAGACATACTTTTTCCTGACACCAATAATTATGTCACCTATGAAGGATCATTCACTCAACCTGGTTGTCATGAATCGGTCACGTGGGTCGTTTTTAACAAGCCAATCAAAATCCAGAAATGGCAGGTAAGAAAACGTTTGATCGTTAATATTCATATTAAAATAACACTATTAAAAGCTTTTTGCAATGTCAAATATCACCTGCTAAAATATTTTTTTCGATTTCATTAATGAAACAAAACATATTAAATTTGCACATATTACCATGAAAACTGTATTAGTCATAATTGTGTGAAATTGCAAACTTTGTAGTTGTTCGTTAGTACACAATACATAATAAACTATAGATTTTATGCCAGTACCAAGGGTCAATAATGCATGCTAGGATTCCTTTTTCCAGAGTTTACGGCATTCCAAACAGGACTTCAAGACATGTCATACGTGTCCATGTTTTTGCATTAAAAGGGTTTAACAATCCTCAAATACTAAAACTAAAAGAGATTAAAAACAACTTAACTTTTCAATTGTAAATTGTATTGAACTTTAGAGCGCCATGTTTGTTTTTACCAGACGACACTGACAGTCAATGGAGTTTATCGACACTGACGCAAGGTTTAATTATACGACGCATGCATGTGTAGTAGTAACTGCTTGGGAACGCACAAAATCTCGCCTGAGAGCGTATCATTTAGCTGATCTGTAGTCTATCAGGTTGTTTTACAAGATATTACTCCATTTGCACTGTATTGTCTTCTAAAATAGCAGTTTATTGTACGTATAACATGGGTGTCCATATCGTTACCAACGTGATGATGCAGGAGCGCTTCTGATACTTTCGTGCATTCCTTCGGATCAGCCTTTATCGATCCGAGGAAGTTTCCACACTTTCGGGATGTAATCAACGGTAAAATGTCAATATGTTATTTATGCCAAGACACTAGTCGTGTATAGGTGTTACATAGGTAGAGCAAGGTAATTATGTCTATTGTTTTAATCAGCTGAGACTACCAGTACATTCCTCTGTACACCCAGCAATCCCACAATAGACATGTGCGTTTCACTCGGTGGTGTTATGTTTAGTATAGTTAACACATTCACATATTTGAACTAGTCCAATTCAAAGATTGGAACAGTTCATTACAAAATTTCTGGGGTGATTGAGTTAACGATCAAAGGTGGCATACCCCCTTGTTAATGGTTTGATATCTGATCCGCGCTCTGTTTCGTTCCGCTAAATTATCGTTGTGTGAAATGTATAACCCAAAGTGCCTATACTGTAAGAACAGTACACTGTGAGAACCAAATACAAAAATAATCAAAATGGCAATGAGTTGTAGTGTTGACAAACGAGATTAGTTCCACCTACATACTACAGTGCAAATGACATTCTTTATGAAAAAGTACAGCGTTCTCCGAAACAAAACACTGTTATCAATAGGAATAATTGAATTTGTCAGGAGATGTGTAACTATTCTTTGCAGAAAAAGTCATCGCCCATTGTAAATAAAAGTTATTGAGCCAAATACCAAATCAACATCAATTGATTTTATCATTATTGTTTTTCAAAGAGTACAGTGGATAAAAAAGGAATTTCTGACATTGATATTATATAAACTTTTTTAGATTTCTCTTTGTTCCTTTATTGAAAATTTATTGAACAATAAAAAGTGCAGTTAATACAATGCATGGGATCATAAGACATGACCATTTGTTACATTTACATCACAAATAACACCCTCTCAGAATAGAAAGGTAAATAGCCATACTTCTTTGAGGACTGACTTGAGTTTAAGGAACTCATAAATAAAATTGTCCGTTGATTTTTTACTAAAATCCAGAGAGGAATAACAATACTTGATAAAAGTACATGTATCATCCACTTTATTTCCCGGTAGGTTTTCTGTCAAGAATAAACGTCGCCAGCATCCATAAAACAGAGGTTTACGTTAGCATAGGATTACCGATATGCTCCTAGTTAAAGGTGAAGAAAATTTAGCAATGTAGCATGTCTACTAACTGACCATTCCACAATTTCGTCCATTTAGAGCTATTCAGTAAGTGATGACGGTAAACACGTGACATAAGTATCAAAAGCAGTCCAAACGATGGGTTGGAAGATAGGGGGGATCAAGCAACAATCTTATAGCTTTACAAATCAACCAATGTTGGACTCAAAGGGTATTTCTCTTGTAAATTAATATATCGTGTAGCACGTAGATTTCAATCCAAGCTTCAAGGTTACAGCCAACAATAGGAGAACGAAAGTCAGTCCACGTACGGACAAACTGTCTGTGGCGAAATTAGTTTAACTAATTTAATTCGTTATTAGGCTCGAGTGTATCTTATCATAATTCATAAAGTTGCAATCCTCTTTGTGCCTTTGTGCAATCCTCTGTGGCAAACTGAATCGTATAGAGCTTTAGACATTTCAGTTATGACGAATTAATATTTTGGAGTGCCAATAATTAGTACCTTAGTACCATTAATTTTATTTAATAGTACCATTTACTTGGAAGACCAGAGAACTCTTGTTCATAGTCTCCACTAAAAACATCATCAAGCATGTTCGAGACCTTGCCCAGACGTTTGATGGCGGGGCGCACATAGTCGATATGCGTCGGTGCTCTCTTGTGTAACTGTGGTCACTAGTTCCTGGCCATAAAACCATGACAGCGAGAGGCTGTCTAGCAATAAACTGACTAGACGAAGGATTAATAGTGTTGAGGGGAGCAGACCAAACGAACTGTACATTGTAATGTATAGACAGGGTGATGTGCTTAATAGATATCCTCGTGTAATGAGAAACGTTACAATCTTACGCTCATTGGTAAAGTAGCAAATACTCCAATGTGATCGTTTAGACGGTCTTTTTTGTTCGGAGGAGATTAAGCAGTATAATGTATATATGTGACATGAATTGTGATTACTCACACAGTAATTAGTAGTATATTGTAGAAGGCTTGGTCAGGGATTTTGATAAAAATGTGTAACACGAAATATGATAGACAAATTGAAATACTTTTTTTCCATTAAAAAGATGCAATAGCAGATGTAATGAAGCGAACCTATTGCTGTTGATAAATTTCATGAAATGTGTTAGAGATCAAAATGTTTAAGCTACAAAAATGATAAAACAAAGTCAAATTTATATTACAGAAGTTTTAGAAAAATCGGGCAGCAAAAAGCGGGTGGCAATGTTAATTTTAGGTCTTTATGTGGTATTAGTACATCACGTGACTGAAGCCTGCCTTCCCATTGGAATATATTATGACGTCACTATTAAGTTACGTCACTATTACGTCTCGCTTCTGTTCTGCTCGAAAATGGCTGACTCTGGAAACGACCCAAAACTGGCCATGGTCTAGCACAATAAAACGAGTCTTTGTGTATACGTGTGTATTTTAATGGCAGGGTGATGTACTAAACCCATTATGGCCCTGTTGAGAGGGCACTATTGCCTCATAGTATTGTCTCGTGATGAGATAGTGCCCTCGCCTTCGGCTCAGGCACTATTCCATCCCTCGACAATATATTGAGGCAATAGTGCCCTCTCAACAGGGCCATAATAGATAATTAGTACTCGATCACTTTATTTGATGACTAAATGTTATTTACGTCAAGAGGTTAAAAAGACATAATGACCAAATGTGATATGTAAGATGTGATATGTCTATTGAACACATCTGTTGAACTGAAAACTGTTGTTTGCTATTACTGTCGTTAACAAAATAAACATATATAAAAGCAACGTGTTTTTATTGGTAGAGGCTATGGCAGTTCAATGTAAACATTTGTAAATCTGTGATCAATGAGGCTTGCTATACATGTCGTAATAGCGTTAACGCTTTCATTGCGTGACTTTCTATTGATCTTTGACTGATGACATATGTTTACATCCTTTTCCGTCGTAAAAAATATTTACAAGCAGGAGTATCGTAAAGGAAGTATCATAAGTAAATATGACAGTTTTTTGCTTAATTTATAACCTTTTCCTCTAGTATTGATTTCTAAGGATGTGAGACATAGATATCCCTTGTGATGATAACGCGTATAACAATTACTATTGAATTATCGCTGCTTACACACGTATAGGAAGGTTAACAAAACGTTGTTTGACAATCGTTGGATAGGTTAGCACTTACTTGATGGTACTTTATTGCTGAATTACTACATTATTCCTATACGTTTTTTCGCCACAATGTGATTTTCGCCTTTTCCGCATTTCGCAATGAGGGTGAATTTAGCATATCAACAAATACAAGTTAACATATCAATAAAGTTTTTAGATTTAAAGACGAAATTTACACAAGGCGAACATTGATTTTACTAGAGAGAGCCAGATATCTGACAGGACGAACAACTTTCAGTATACAGATGTAGGGATATCAATTTTATTATACTCATTTCACATTAAAGAAAAACTATTCAGTTTTATCTCAGCTATTTGGTAAACGTTTATTAATCTATGTTTCGATTTGAAAACACTGACCACACACGGGTTCAAAACTGAAAATCTTTAAAAAGGTGTTCAAAATGCAAATAATACTTTTTAACTATGTGATTGCAAAAAAAGGTAGATATTTTTTGCTGGTACAGTAAGTTGAACTTATCATTAAACATTATTATTGTTACATTTTATTACAAGCTTTACCGAACATAATCTTACAGTGTACATGAATGAACAACGTATACGTATCAGCTGTGCGTTTTTGTTTTCTGAAAGAACTGTCAACTCAACCAAACTTCGTCCGTCAAACCATGGTCTTCGTCTTCTTTGATGGTGTCGTATTTCTTTTTGTTGGTCAGATGCATCTGTTCCGATCTTTCAAAAGTCTCTTTCAGGTTCTTTCTTGTCTAGTCTTGTGACTCTGTTTTCATCAGCCAATATTTGTTTACCGCGACTACCTGACATTTGCGCTTCCGGTTCTATTTTGATACGAGCAATCACGTGATTTTTTTTTTTTTTTTTGGAATCATGTGTCCACTATCCTGCTTACGGTTCTGTGCCGATTCGCAAGAAAACATAAGAATTGTTTTTTAAACATAGAAACGATAATACAATTATAACTATGGTACTGATGTGCTAAGTAATAAATCTTGATATTAAATAAATATGGTATTGTTTGAGAGTCTAAACTGTTAAGGTTACATTATTATAGAAAATGTTTCATGTCGTACGATGTTGAGATTCCTATTATTAGTCGAATGGCGGCGGCGAAATTAAGCAGACGAGCACAACATTTAGCGGAAAATGCCGTCTTAAGATAATTTCCGGTTAATTGACACAACTGAGACCTTGATTTCCCTTCTTAGAATAACATTTGCCTTCAGAAAATGTATTTCATTTGGAAATTGGTCCAAACACGAGCTCATTATTATTATGCAAGATTAAATTTTAATTATTACATAATTGTAAGTATAATATCCGTGTACATCTACAGTTTTTGTTAATTTGATTCTGCATTATTCTATTAGAAATTATTGTCACGTACTTCCTAACAGATCCCCAAAGTTTTCAATATTTTTTTTATGATATAAATTAAAGCATGAAACTATTCTAATGTAAGTACAAGTATCAATCTTACAGGCGCCACTGCTGTACATATGAAATACAATCCGGGAAATTTATCATCAATTTCATCAGCAATAAACAAATGAAATCGTCCGATTACACAGAATACTTTATTTGACAGCTGGCGTAACTTAGGGACACATTATTTGTAGACGACAAGCTGGGATATTAAACCAATGTTAGTTTGCTGTCAATGATTCAAGTAAGTCTAGGGGTTGATTCCCTGCCATAACATGACTACAACACAGATACCTCATTGTCATTCATTGTCTTCGAATTGATACCTTTCTACTTGGTATTACTTGCAACGATAATAAATGGACGGTTTCGGACGTGTGCCAATAAAAGGAGATGAACCAATTGGCGTGATAGTCTTCACAAAGTGTTGGTTTTGGCTTCAAGACTTGGCTGTCAGATACGCAAAGCAGACTACAATTTATCATTGTCAAATACAAACTTCAAATATCAGTCTACAACCTAGTATAGAACAATAACATTGTTTGTGTTGTATTAATATAAGATATTGCAGAGCGAAAAATGGTTTTTGTATTGTGTGGTATTAAACCTCTCGGATGCGGCTTGATTATGCATTTGTCAATCAAACAAATACACTTACCTTTTCGCTTTCCGCTTTCTGAAGATCTTGGATTTGCTAGACTAAACTAAGTTTATGTAAACCCTTATCTATATAGCTTACAGCATACGAACAAGAGATAATTCCATTGTAGTTATCTGTTTATATATATAAATTATTACAAAGTAATTTCAGATTTCAGGATTTGAGAAAGTAGTGTTCGAAAAGCAAATCTTGAAAACACTGGTATTAACTGGGTATTATATATATACTACTCCCATGTATATTTCTTTATTAAAAGACAACTAAACAACATAATTTCAAAACGGGGTCACTAGATTTTAAGACTGGCTGGTAAGGGAAAAGGAAGAGGAATTCCGAAAAAGAAAAATCGTTTTTTTGAGAAGAAGGCCAGCACTCCCTTGATACAATATTGTGTTAGGTAAAAAACATCTAATGAAAAGTACACAGACTGTTGAAAGTTGTGCCTTCATTTGATATGAGCTGCGCAAATAATTCAGAAGAGAATTCAACGATTTATGTTTAAATATTTTAGCCGTAATGATTCATAAACACAATAACTTAACGTTAGCCACCATACGTGGGCAAACCCAAAGGGTCAGAAGCCGGAGGGCCATTGGGTGATGTATGTTCTGAACTTGAAATAAAGGACACAACAGACTCTTCTACATCAGCTGCTTACCTCGATCTCTACTTAAACTACGACCAACATGGACAGCTTACTACTAAGCTATACGATAAACGTGATGATTTCAATTTTCCGATCGTTAACTTTCCGTTTCTTGATAGTAACATCCCTGCTTCTCCAACCTATGGTGTTTACATGTCGCAGTTGATTCGGTATTCCAGGGCTTGCTCTAAATATCGGGATTTTCGTGATCGATGTCGACTGCTGACAAGCAAACTAACAACACAAGGATTCGAGAGATGGAGGTTGATCAGTACTATGGGCAAGTTTTATGGTCGCCATCTTTGTCTCATTGAGAAATATTCTGTATCTTTAAGTGATATGAAGATGGACGTTTTTGAGTATGCTCATTAGTGTGTTTACTTGTTGTGATTGACAATGATACTCGGTTCTCATTTTGAGAACTTGATGTTTACTTGTATGTGACAAAGATTTACATGGCGGGTGTCGTCGATGAAGCAGAAGACGCTTACCCTTCCGGAACACCTGGTCTTATTCTCTTGTACTTTTGCAAGGGTCTCCATGTAAATCTTTCCTTTGTTAAAATTTTGCCCCTGGTTTAATCGATTTTGAGTTTGGATTATGATTATGTTGACGCTTCGGTATTCTCTTATTTTATTTATGATAAGAGACAGTACATGTATATGAAAAGATTATAATATTTTGAAGCTACATTGTACCTTTCCGTTTGCCTTTTTCTTTCAAATGCCACATTCAGGGCGTGAAACGTTTCGAAATTGAAAAAAAATTAATGCAATTGTTTTACTTGACTTGAAGAACTCGATGTGTCACAAAATGTCGCTTAAATGCCCTAAATTGCTTCTTCAAAATGACAATATTTCATGTCACTTTTACGCACGTTTCTTCTGCTATTACTACATTTTTTTCAGCAATTCCTCATAAATGAATTACAAAGTCGTTAAACATACCGATAGACCTACTTGGACGATAAGAAACAATAATAATAAGGACTTGGTGCGTGGTGAGCAGATATGGCACACCTTGGGCGAACAGGGCGCGTGCGCGGGAAGTATAATGCGTGCGGGATGATATGGGTCGGTACAGGACATAGGCTAAGCGGACATGAAGCACATTCAAACGAACTGAAATCATGTACAATCATATGACAAATGCCCAAAGCAAAGCGCAAACAGACTGATATCCATTCACTATCATTAACGCGAGAGCATAGTGTTTTGAATAACCTTGGATTTTTATACAGGGCCATAAATAGGATTATAGAAAATAAAGCAAGCATGGCATTGAAAAATCAGACGTGCATTACGCGACTCGGAAAAAGACCTTGACAAATTGAACGTATATAGTACGACTTTGGGATATATATGAATGTGTAATAAACATATATTCTTTGTTTTGCAAAATTGTCGTTAGGCTGTAAGATCTATATCCTTTCTTGTTTTCTGTTACTTATTACGTCGACCTTCATACTGTTTTCAGTATGCTGATGCTCTGCATTCATAGAAATTAATGCTTTAAGCCTTTGAAAATACGATATAGACTGTGTTCTTTGTGAGTAGAATGGTCTCTGTTTATTCATCACAGCTTTGCCCCTATCCCCCTTATTGACCCCAGGCCGTGTCTCGTAGCAGCATAACCTGCTGTCGTGACAACATCCTTGCCATGTATACGACTGTTTGTAGGTAACAAAATGTCTACATGTGGCACATCAATAATTCAAACTCCGTAGATTGAAAGCGAAGGATATTGACGCCCGAAGCTCTAGCACGTTAAAAATAATGCAAATCCTTTTAAGCATACCTTGGACGTAAAACATGTCACATAAAGAGAAAGACATAGCTGACATTTTCGGTGGGAACCATGGATTCTGAAGACTTTTTGAGAATACCTATACCAGACATGTACCTGTACCATGTAATCTAGATCACAGAATGATAACTTTGATTTTTTTTCGCGTTTAAAAGCATAACATGTCAGTTACATTATATTATGTAATGAAAACAAACAATAACAAAGAGCGTGGTACCATCTAAGCTCTTAATACAGTTATACGTTTCATCGGGAGACAGTTTTTGTAAATTGTGCACATGAAATGATGACGTCATAAACAAATGCTTATGCTTATTGCGAACAACTCAGATCGGATTGTATCAAGTACTAAAGAGAAGTATTAAGTACCAAACATAAAGTTGTCTATAGCATAATTCCTCGATATTGATTACATACAACAATATATATGGCACATTGTGTATCGTAATATTTTCTTGTGTATACTGTATATATCGCTTTGATACTTTTTATCAAATTCTTAAAATAATATAGGTCCTTTTTCTTAATATATCAGTAACGAAGAAGTCCCTACGCAGGCAAACCCTAAAGAACTAAATATGAATATAAAATATTCGACTCTATGTACTTGGCAAAAATGCAAGTAAATGGCATGGCCTCAAAGTGAGAACGGAGGCATAATACTCAATTATAACAAGCAGGCATACGAATGGTCAAACAATGTAAGCAAGGAGAGATAATTACAACAACATATCATCTATAATAGATGACATTATTATAATACTGCCTGTCAACTGAACTTGTATCGTTCAATGGATACATAACATACTAGTAGGTCGAAAGGAGGAACATAAGTCAATTTAAATTGAGATAAAGCATGCCCATTTGTAACGGCTCCGAAATAACGAACGTTGGTAACAATGACTTTTATTTTGCAGCTTTTAGATGTGTAAATATATATAGTGTACATATTTGTAAAGAATATCGTCAATACATATATCAAATCAGATATATCTAGGTCAAAAGATTTCTTTTCTTTTCAATGCTTACGTTATAAATTTTAACCATATATAGTTAAAGGATCACCTCCGTGTATTCATTATTAATCAAATCTGCCTTAAATTGTCATATCTTCTAACAAAATAAACATCTTTTGTTTTAGCTGGAATCCTTTCGTCATATCAAACAAGGAGGAGAAGATAACTCGGAATTAATGTTGGAGAAAAACCACAGGCCTACTATGCCTCTTAATAATAGAGTAGTACGGACTAACATCAATTTTAATGTCCCGGTATGTATATTAGTTTTTGTTTGTGTCTACATAATTTAATCAAGAAGTCTTTGATGAATTGGTAGAATCATATTTCAGCGTTCCAATTAAGAACAAAATAAGCCCAGTCAAAGCTGAGGCTCCTAACAGATGATCTCAATTTGTACTTTATTGTATTGCCAAGTGTAAGAAACTCCATCATTATCCACTACAGATTTTCAGTCTGAAAGGGAACGGTAACATTAGGAGTAGGCCTAGAAACATCGCTACTTTGAGATTCATTCCAAAAAGCATTATTCGGTACATGTGACATTAATATTTCTATCATTGCCACATTGGTATTTTCGACCTTTCTGTCTGTATGGGTTTTTCTTCCAGCTCTGTTGAAATATTTAATTGCTCTCAAAGGTTTGTAGGTCTTGAAGCACTAGAAGACTCATACTTTTACACTTAAATGAGATATTTCTTCGCGACATGATGGAAGACACTGCTGGGAACTCAATTATGTTTTTCTTCAAAAAATGCTGATAATTGTTAATTTCGTTGGTGTAATCACGCGATTTTTCAAATTATTTTGCAGTTCGTTGAGGACTTTTTTACTTTTGTGAAGTACACGTGTAAAACTAACATTCGTTGATTTGTTGTAGACGGATACATGTAGTATGAAGATAAGGCGATTTTATGGAGGTATGCATTATTAATTAAACACTGCATTTTATCTCGTTAATCAAAGAGCATGTCAGTTATTAAAAAATTGTTCATTCCTCATTACTTTCTTAACTCAATAGAAATAAAACATGATTAACTTAAGGTTTCTGCCTTGATTTTGAGGTGTCCTACTATTCTATGAAATTCTGAATTATTTTGAATGTAGAAAAAGGAAAAGGCATGCAAGGAAATAAATTGAGAAAGACAAAAGTACAGCGATAAAAAGACTTGATCGACCTAACAGACCTTCAGACAGTCATTAAGAACATTTTTCTATCATAAACCTTTATTTCTTAATCTGAGTTTTCAACATTACGCCATAATGCACGGGAGATGTTAACGTTGTCATCTAATTTATATTACATGGCACGGAGATGTAGAATTATAAAAACATGTCCTGTATAGCAGATGTTTTGATAAACTATTGACAGAGGTAATAATTGTTCCGAACGTTGCATGTGCCACACCTGAGCATGACTACATAAAGGGAAACGAAGATAAAATCGTGACAGGCTTTCAGAGTCATGACTTCCGGTAATATCAAGTTCAATTAGAAATGCTTATAGAAAGCAGAGTCATGTTTCTACCATCTCGCTACAACTCTATTGTCAAGTCTGATAACATTTCCTCGTGTAAAACAGTGGCATTAAATATCAAGCACAGTGTTGAGTTGATTAGACAATAGCTTTCATGAAGGAATTGAAATCGCTGCATGTCTCTGGAAATAAACAAATATCTCATTTCACTAACAACATCATAAATAATACGCCTGTTTTATGAAAAACAATTGATAAAAATTTTGGAATGTTATAACGATTGATTTTGAACATGATTATTTTTGTTTGTCGGGTGGCAAACTAATGTTACATAATTAAGGCTTGAAAAACGTTTCCTTAGCTTTCCTCACATCGTGGCAACAATAGTGAATAACGAATCCCCCCTGTTAAGCATCCCAGAAGGATTAAAAATGCAGAAGGAAATGCCATCGTTAATTACATCTCTGATAAAAAAAAAAAACTAGCAGAAAGCAACAAAGTGTTCGTGAATGGCCTTATAGTACATCAGCTATTTCCCGAAGACGGGACCGGGTGAGACACGATATTCCCGTACAAACTCTCCATTTATAGTACACGTCATCGTACTTTACTGCCAACACAGGTATTCGAGTCGAGAGATGCAGGTTGATCAGAACTATGGGCTAGTTTTATGGTCGCCATCTTTGTCTCATTGAGATGTATTCTGTATCTTTGTTTTATATGAAGATGCTAGTTTTTGGATATGTCCATTAGTGTACTTACTTGTGTTTGACAATGATGACTCGGTTCTCACTTCAAGGACTTAATGTTTACCTCGATGTGACCAGGATTTACATGGCGGGCGTCGTCGATGAAGCAGAAGACGCTTTCTCTTCCGTAACACTTGGCCTTATTCTCTCATACTTTTACGAGTGTATCAAAGTGGATATTTACTTTTTTGGTATTTTGCCCCTAGTTTAATCGATTTTGAGTTCGGATTATGGTTTTGTTGACGCTTCGGTATTCTCTATTTTTGTTTAATCAACCTATGTTTGCAGAACGAGGAACATATCTACAAAAGTAATCTTAATGTGACAACTTATGTAAATACATTGATTACAATGACGTATATCCAATGATATAAGACCTACATATTTGATTAATTATGCATATCCATGAGATTTGGTTACGTTTTCCCGGTACATCAGTTAATTACATTATTTTGTGTTGTAAACACGATGTAATAAGCCAGATCAGCAGTTGTGACAATCCATGTATTGACAAGTACATTATTTATTTCCAGTAAACAGTCAGTTCAGCTTGTAGAGGAAGTAAGTGGAGGTAAGCCAGTTTTCACTTGATACAACAAAAGCGTAGTTACATAAAAAAATGATTGCATTCGATTGTCTTTGCATATATGAAAGAACAAGAAGGAATTCGTATCAATTAATGCAGTTTTTAAGATTCGATCCCCAAGACATATTGATATAATAGAACATCAAATGATTAAAGTATGCAGTGTGCATCTATACAGCTGGTGGCATTCCGTAATCTGAATTTGTTGATTTTCTTTCGGAAATTTTCTTGATTACTTATCAAAAATCGAAATGATGAAAGCCTTAAAATGAAGATTGCAAATAATAATTTAGGGCGCTATCGTAATATTAAAGTGACATTAATGATTTGCATCGTTTGTATGATTTCTCTATCAACCTTCTATTGATCCTTCCAGGAACCAACGCCAGTGCCTCTCGGCTTTGTCGTCGTGTATGCCGAACTGCACATAAACCTTCACATCCAGGAACCAAACATTCTCCATCTGCTCATCTGTACAAACAATCAAACTACATGTACAATAGCAATGTAAAGAAAGATTTGTAAAAATATATGTGTAAACAATGTCTGCATTTGTTAAAGATTAAAACGCGCTCTGGTGTATTTTATATATAAATATAAACTTGGGGATAAATGTATTCAGCTGAATTTGTAAATATTGATTACTCCCACATCAATAAGGTTTATATACATGTATGCATAACGATTTAATACAACGGTGCTCGAACGGTTAGGGATACTTTCTCCTAGCCATGTAAATAATTTCTAAGTAACAAATAACCCTCGCACTGTGATCGTAATCAACCAACTTAAATTAATTTTGCCTACATAAATAGAGGATCTTACACGAGTGTCGATGTAATATGGAATTTATTAAACGAGTTAAAAATTGTAATATGTCACGAGCCTTTAGATGAGTGACATGAAATTATTTAACGACTTTGATAAATTCCATATTACATATTCCATATTATATTTCCAAGTGTAAGATTCTATTTATCACAAAACTTATATTCATGAGAAAATACACAAAAACTCAAAATCTTTCTCTATAAGAAAGGCAAATTGTTACTCTTTGACAGTACAATTTTCACAACAAAGACAATCATATGACGTCATAAAAACGTCATTTGTTTATGACGTCACAATAGTGTTATTACACGTGTGTTATACCATATTTCTGACATCGTTGGACGGGTCAGTTAAGTGATGAATGAATATATTTCATAGCAACAGTGAAAGTACGATTCAGTCTAAGCAGCCAGCCGTATTTTGAACTTTAAATTAATGTTTCATCACTGCTGAGATATAGATCTAGACTCAAATATCCAAATAGAACGCTTTTCAAGGACACCGACGTATGATCATGATAATCTGTTTAAGTACCGGTATTATCGAACGTAATACCAAGATTAATCATATTTATATACAAATGATTAAATGCATTGGTGGATATTTCCTTGTTTGCTAGTGACGAAATCCTTGAATAGCGACATAATTGTGTTGTCGACATGAGTAAGCATTATCAATTCGCAATACCAGGCGATGTATCTACTTGTCACTGTTTAAGTAAGCCTAAGCCTGGTCCATAGTGTAAGCAATGTTTTCTAAATATATGGATCGGATGGAGAGTATTGGTTGATATATATAAATGTCTTGCTTCAGTAACCTCAAATAGTTAAAGCTTTAAGAGTATACAAAAACATAATCCTATTGCAACGTACGCTACAATGCTTAAGTAGTGTTGGCATGTATCGTAATATTAAAATTTGTTTCAAATCATTTGTCATCAACACAAACACCCTCGATCTCCATGGGTTACATTTACCTTCGTTCTCTGCCCCTCGAATATGCCATGACAAAACTGACCGATCGCTAGGCTGATGCCTTTGTTTTGAAGATTACAAAGGAGCTGCAACCGACTTCAAAATTTGTCCTTTTTACCGTTGTGTGAGCACGAGAAAGCTTTTGATGTACATCAAAGGGTTGAACCAGTCTTTTTGCCTCATCACCAAGGACGCGCATACGAAGCCTACAGTTTTGCCATGACATATTCTAGGGATGTAGACAGCGTAACGCCTTGATATCGAGGATGCAGAACAACATGGAATGCGTATTACTTTTACTATTACTGGCTGAAGTAAGACTGTTTTTAATTATATTACAAAGCTATGAAATTGGCTATTAAAATTCTTAAATACTAGTTCATATGGATGGTTTTGTAATATCTTTCGTATATTTATTGTTTTTATCATATGTGTTTCCATTTAAGTATGAAAATTATATTGCCTTTGATGAAGAACCAGATCCGAGCAAAAGTAATTCCATTTCTTTCTGAAGCAATTCACGATGACCTTGACATAAGACAAGAATGGGTATTAACGTATTGAAACAAAAAATTAGTATTACTTCTCAAAAATGGCAACTTCAAAAGTAATACATATTCATTATGTAATAACACAATCATTATTACCCTGAATATCTTAGACTGATTTCTCAACTCAAAGTTTTCGCAAAAAGTCCTGAAATATTTTACCGTTAACATTTACTATTTCGATCATCATTTTACTGAAAATTTATCTGCTGCAAAACATGATTATAATGTTCACACCAAAATGACCTATCGCTTTGACCTTAAATT
Source organism: Mimachlamys varia (assembly GCA_947623455.1). NCBI lineage: Eukaryota > Metazoa > Mollusca > Bivalvia > Pectinida > Pectinidae > Mimachlamys > Mimachlamys varia. The sequence goes on along the minus strand of OX392534.1, from coordinate 43,806,218 downwards.
GAATATCTATATCGGGCGATTGCATTAGTTTTCATTGGGCTTGTGATGTGTATACCACCTTGTCTATAACCCTCGTTCACCTTTAACATGGCAATTAATTCCCCTCAGTATCGAAATCGGAGGTCAGCATGCCAGGTCATATAGGTCTGCCGGAGGTCAGCATGCCAGGTCATATTGGTCTGCCAGAGGTCAGCATGCCAGGTCATATGGGTCTGCCAGAGGTCAGCATGCCAGGTCATATTGGTCTGCCAGAGGTCAGCATGCCAGGTCATATTGGTCTGCCGAAGGTCAGCATGCCAGGTCATATTGGACTGCCGGAGGTCAGCATGCCAGGTCATATTGATCTGCCAGAGGTCAGCATGCCAGGTAATATTGGTCTGCCGGAGGTCAGCATGCCAGGTCATATTGGTCTGCCGGAGGTCAGCATGCCAGGTCATATTGGTCTGCCGGAGGTCAGCATGCCAGGTCATATTGGTCTACCGGCGGTCAACATGCCAGGTCATGTTGGTCTGCCGGAGGTCAGCATGCCATGTCATATTGGTCTGCCGGAGGTCAGCATGCCATGCCATATTGGTCTGCCGAAGGTCAGCATGCCATGCCATATTGGTCTGTCGGCGGTCAGCATGCCAGGTCATATTAATCTGCCAGAGGTCAGCATGCCAGGTCATATTGGTCTGCTGGAGGTCAGCATGCCATGTCATATTGGTCTGCCGGAGGTCAGCATGCCAGGTCATATTGGTCTGCCGGAGGTCAGCATGCCATGTCATATTGGTCTGCCGGAGGTCAGCATGCCATGTCATATTGGTCTGCCGGAGGTCAGCATGCCATGCCATATTGGTCTGCCGGAGGTCAACATGCCATGTCATATTGGTCTGCTGGAGGTCAGCATGCCAAGTCATATCGGTCTGCCGGAGGTCAGCATGCCAGGTCATATTGGTCTGCTGGAGGTCAGCATGCCATGTCATATTGGTCTGCCGGAGGTCAGCATGCCAGGTCATATTGGTCTACCGGCGGTCAACATGCCAGGTCATATTGGTCTGCTGGAGGTCAGCATGCCAGGTCATATTGGTCTACCGGCGGTCAGCATGCCAGGTCATATTGGTCTACCGGAGGTCAACATGCCAGGTCGTATTGGTCTACCGGAGGTCAACATGCCAGGTCATATTGGTCTGCTGGAGGTCAGCATGGCAGGTCATATTGGTCTGCCGGAGGTCAGCATGCCATGTCATATTGGCCTGCTGGAGGTCAGCATGCCAACTCATATTGGTCTGCCGGAGGTCAGCATGCCAGGTCATATTGGTCTGCCGGAGGTCAGCATGCCATGTCATATTGGTCTGCTGGAGGTCAGCATACCATGTCATATTGGTCTGCTGGAGGTCAGCATGCCAGGTCATATTGGTCTGCCGGACGTCAGCATGCCAGGTCATATTTGTCTGCTGGAGGTCAGCATGTCAAGTCATATTGGTATACCGGCGGTCAGCATGCCAGGTCATATTGGTCTGCCAGCTTTAGTTATTATTGTGCGTGTCATAACGACCAATAATGTTATATTTGAACATGTCAGATTATTTCAATGATCATCTTCCTTAATACAAACTAATATAACTAGTATAACATAAATGGGGAGATATTAAATATGTATAGCATTTGTCTACTTTCTTCCTGACATTTATGCAAGAACTATGTCCGAATAGACATTACGTCGAATTGTAAGAGAAATAATGAGTTATTGACATTAAATCTAATTGATGGGGAATAATGAGTTGCTTGTGACATAAACCAGAGGGTTTACGATTGGATCATTGTAAAATACAGTTGCATGCCTAGAGGTAATTAAGTTAATTACTTGTTTACATGATTTGTCGATATACGTACGTACATATTTGTGTGTTCGTGCCAGTTCTAATCGTGATCTGTCAATGATGGTTCGTCAACTAGTACATGCGTATACGTGCAGTTTCGACATATGCGGCACTATTGTATTTGCTGATAACTTTTCTTCAAATACTTGCGGGCATCTTAAGAATGTTTAAAGGCTTTTGTCAAATACTGTAACGTACATATTTTTGCGGTAATCTCATTTTAGCGCTTTTCGCGTTGAAATTATTGCGCTAATTGGAGTTTTTATGTGCTGCGTATATAAGTTTCACTGAAGTGTTCCAAAAAATATAGGTCAAAACAAAATATTGATAATACATAAACAAGAGCATCAAGTAGTCTGAAAAGATTATTTCCATGTGGTTCATGAATTATATATATGGACACCAGTACAAGCATACTCAATCAGTATAACCCAATCATTTTTTTATCAAATGATCTCTTTGACAGAATCTGATTAACCATTGTCCAATTAGAGTATACCTAAGTCGATGTTTCAAACAATACGTGACAGTAGAAAATATAGAGTCACAAATTCAATTACAGAAGAAGTTCCAATATAGTATATAACAGTAGTAGCGGTCTCCTTTACCTTCGTAAATCTGAAGCTGATAATACCTGAAGGAGTATATATAGGATATAATAGTGTGTATAATTCAGTGGTGCTTATTCAGATCTCTGGTGCAAATTTGTCGGATTTAAAAATTGTTATAACAGAACTTGGTGACGAAAAATCTTCATGGGGAATGTCTAATTGCAGTATTATTATCACACTTCAGTGGCATATATGAAAAGAAACACCATGATGCGTGTGAAAGAACCAACGTTGTTCAATATAATGTACGTATTGTTTGTGCTATTTTTACCAAACGCCCATAGTAGCTGCGAATCTGGGAACGCGACAACAATGACCATGGAGGAAATACTACTGAAATCGGACATTGTGGTTTACGGTCAAGACAAGATGCATGGGAAATTACGTCACCCTAACGCTCTGGACAGTCGTTTTGATGTATACTGTCTCTTAAAACATGACCAGTTCAAAGTACCTGGGGAAATTATCATAGAGTCTGTTGACGAGGAAGTCGAATGCTATCCTGTTCAAAACCAAACGTCAGTAGGTAAGGAGTACATCTTAGGACTAACAAGAATGACTAGTGGATTTACGAGATATGCGGAGATAAATCAAGGACAGAAATCAGCTTTCTCACCCTCAGCTGAAAAGTTCCAAAGACTTGCGCAACTTTGTGAAATGCAGAACTGGAAGGATCCTGAGAATGGAAGTCACGGAAAATGCCCGCTTGTACCAAAAACAAGTCAATGTGATCATGTCGAAATAACACCCGTGCAGAAGCAACGGACGTTCTGGCAAATACTATTCGGCATAAACGCCACTTCAAGGGTATCTGCATCACTCGGTGTATTAGCTCTTATATGCGTTTGTAGTTTTATCCAATTATGTTTTTCGTGAACAATATTAAGAAGTATCATGCAAACCAATATCTTTCTTGCAAAATGTACATTTTCTTGATATGCCAGAATAAAATATATTTATGTACATTGTGTTATAGCTATGTTTGGACAAGATATACGATAAAAAATACAAATTATAACAATATGACAGCAGATTGTTATGTAGATTCCTTTCTTTACTGACGAGATCAAGGAGGACGTCAGCTGTATGACGCTGTGTACTTATTTTTTTTCGGTATACTGTATCTATTACTAATTTTAAAAGTGCAGCATATGTCACAAATCCAAGATGACCGACAGGCGGCCGTATTATTATCATATCTATTAATTGTTTAAAGACGGACGCCGGACCACGGACACCAGGCGATTTGAAGAGCCAACCATCTGATGATAGTGGGCTAAAAATTATTAAACTGCATCAACAGCTGTTTCGTCCTCCTAGGGCACTTCGGTGATGCTAGAGACTAAAGATTGGAATCGAAAATTTCTAAACTAATGTAGAAGCATAAGGATCCGGTGCTTATGAATTTATGAATTTAGAAGTAAAGTTAAACTAGTTCTGTATAATTTCAAATCGTGTACTACGAAAATGTTTATATAATGTACCGTGCCACTACTCAAATTATATTACTGTGGCTATGGAGGCTCCAGCAAACTCCAACAGCAGAGTCTGCCGACTCCTATGATGAAAGATGACGTAACACAAACATATGCTGCACCTATTAAATTTAGTAATAAATACAAAGCTCATTTGACAGAGGTACAAATTATAACTTTTCAATCTTAAGGATATTTAAAAATGCTCATCGGTTTTAGTGCTAAGACGGGTTTCTGAGCGTTTACAATATCTTAAAGATATGAAAATGCACATTAATACTACTATGAAAACACCTGTATCCATTATAGGAACAGTAAGTTTAAGCCTAGCTTAAAATTAAAATATTTTGGCGGAAAATCTCAATACTAGTACTGCATCTCTCTGTAAACAGTTTCTATAAAGTTCTAATTGGATAGAATTTAATTTACCGTAAATATTATGCAACAAATATTGGACCTATTCACTATGGTAAAGGGTATCTAAGAAATTGAACTTTAACATATTCCGATGAAAACAGCAAGCTGTCAATACAGTGTAATCATCATACTGCATACACATAAACTAGGGAATCGTGTACCATGCATGCATATATGTATGTCGGAGGCGGTATTTTTTGCCCGTCTGCCACTCTGTGATGGCGAGGATATGATGCCAACTTGATAGCGTTACCTCACAAAATTACCATACTGAAGCAAACATGACATAACACACACATATGCTGCAACATTTAAATTTAGTAATAGATAGAGTATGCCGAAAAAATGAATGAAAGGTTGGAATCCAAAATTTCTAAACTTTTGTAGAACCAGAAGGGTAAGGTGCGTAAAACCCCTTTAGTTATGAATTTAGAAGTAAAATCAAACTACTTCTGTATAGTTTCAAATCGTGTACTACGAACGAAAATGTGTATATCATAAACAAGCATATTAATCCGGTCACATTATACTGACAACGGGTGATACATTCTAAATTCTCAATATTAAGCAGGGTATATAACTACGAGTTCCAGGTATTCGGCATTACGACATAAGCCATCGCCTTCCTCACTTCGGTGAACATTTACAATTAAAACCAGAATTTAGTTTTTGCAAAGCAAGACACTCAGAAGCCGCAAGTTGAAAGATGAAGAGAAATGAAAAGCTGCTCCCAAATATATGATTTTTTTATCTGTGATGTAGGAAAACTTGACTTATTCATTATTCCCTGAACAGGTATTTCAATGAATACTTATCCAGGTATTTCATTTCTAATTTTTTATTTTTTTTTTCAACAAATAACGGAGACACTGTTTATAAAACAAATATAACCTTTAATTCTACCATGTACTTCATTTTCACACACTTTTGGGACACATGTAACATATATTATACTTTTGCTATCGAACATCTTGGTCATTCATAATTCATCTTTTTCAACATTTTCTGACGCACTTTCCTCGTCCGTTGGTGAGGGAGCTACAACGAGAAAATACATGATTTCATTTTCGACTATCAAGATTACAAAATTGCTATTTATAGCATCCTTTGGACATACACAGCTTTTTAAACGTTACAAGCTTCTCTTTCATTCATACTTTCTCTTTTACCCCTAAAAGACAACTACCAGCCACTACTGAATCAGTATCATAAAAACACCTCGGCTATAATTTTCAATTTTGGCCAAAAATATCAATTACGCATTCATTCAAACACAATATTTCTAAGACAGACTGGAAAAGATTGGACATAAAGGTATTGCAGACAATATTATATTGATACTATTATGGGTTTTGAATGGTACCATGAGAAAATACTTCATTACTTCGGTTGTTTTTTTTTTATAAAATAATAACACCTGTGGTAACGAATACAAAATAAATGTCGTTTGATTTCACCAAATCACAACTACTATACCCTGCATACACTGTACAAAATTCTACAACATTAAACACGTCAGAATACTAGATGGTTTCTACATACAACATTATCTTTATAAACAGTTCATGTATTGCACAAGTTTTAATTATCAATATAAATATCTTAATCATTTGATATACAACATGTAAAACCAATAGGAACACATGTTATCCGATGCATCATAGTTGGACAGGAACACATGTTAAATGATACATCAGAGTTCGATAGGTATGGGTCATAGATATGTGATTTTCATTGTTTTTTCATTGTTAGGGACGACATTTATGAAAATCTAGCATAACCGTTCACAACATATCGAACAACAGCATTTATTTATGGGTATTTATTGCACTCTCTTGTATGCAAAACGAATTTTGACAGCAAATATTGCGTGGAATTGACATCACATCATTCAAAAACAAAGAAAACATTGCCATTCCCACTGCAACTGATATTCAAAACAATTGAAGAAAAAAAATAAGTTCTTGACCAGATATTTACCAGGTACATCATTTATTATTTCAACTGATTATAGTTATAATCGCGGGCTTTGGTAAAAAAACTTACAGATTTAACCAAATTTAAATAACGAATTTTCAACGCATATTGGTAGTATTAATAAAACAGCTTTGTCCATTTTTCTTCAACTTCACAAGTAGAATACCTGTACACATTAAACCCTGTACATAATTGTGTAATTGTTCTTTCATAATTTATCAAAGTATCAAAAGTTTTGCCTTCTCAATATTAAACAATAAGCATAATTGTTTTGGTGTTTTAAGAGCATACGCTCGTGTTTTGATGGTTAACACATGATAAATCATACTATCAGCACCAAACGATGTAATAATTGTTTCAAATTGTGTTGCAATTCTCCAGCACCTAAAGCAGGTTTCAGCTCTTGAGCTTTATTCAAACCGATTGGATGGACTTGTCCAATGGCAAAGACAGTAGTAAAGATATTTCACGATATTACACGACAAAACGTTCAATTATGACACATGAAACGAATTAATTTCGAAGACTTAAAACTCTAAATAGTCGAAATATGAGTTGACTTTCAAGTTTTTCAGACAGAAGGACGGTGTTCTTTTTAATTTGATCATGTTTAATCATTAAAACATATTACAAATATTGTAAATGACAAATAGGACACCACATCTTCAATTAATATTACACTACACTCATCGGTAGGCAATTACAAAACCAGGTACTGAATGTTGAGCAATAATGTTTCCCATTTAACACATGGAAAGGGTGTGTAGGATACGCTAAACTGTTTTAATGCATGCTACGAACTGATGGGATTGTTGAATAAAAACAGCAAAGAAACTGATATCAGGATGGCACAAAAACCCACAATAGGAAGTTTTTATACAATTCCCCGGGACAGCGACCTTTGCCGATTGGAGTTGTAATACCACAAGAGACAAATATGGAAGCAGATATGTTTGAATTTCCTTCTTTGCTGATTAGTGACAAATAACAATTAGACACACCAGTGGGAAAATTACGAAGACATTCTCACTACAGAACATTCTGCAGTAATCTAATAATTCTCTTGACTGCAAAACTCCATGTGATTTATTAGTTGGGTAGTTGCTTTCTTACTTGCTGAAAAACAGTTTTGAAAATAGCAGGTATGAAGAAAGTAGAACCATTAAAATTGTTGACAAATTTCACAAATAGTCAATCTGCATAAACAGAGGTGAGATGCATAAAACATACACATCCACTAACTAAGCAACACAAGTTCGACTCCAAAAAATACTGATAGGTATTTGCAAATTCAAAAATGTACTGTTCAAAAATGGGTTTCCGAATTTAACTTTTTTTTCTGGGAAAAACAACTGTTCGGCTTTAAACAGAGTTTACATACAAACAGCAGGTCTCATCGCGAGCAAAAGAATTCAAAACCATCAGAATTTATCAAACTGTGTCGCAAACCAATGAATGTATGCACCAACTATGACAGTTAAAACACCAACAACGATAAAATTGCCGTTTGCAAGTTTTCCAAGAAGTCCATACAAAGCTATCACAATGCCCAGTACAGAAAGTGAAGGTTTTTGTTTCTTTTTGGACGATTTTGATTTCTTGGTTGATTTTTGAGGCTTGGTTGACTTACTGGATTTTTTTGGTTTTGGTGGCTCTGAAAGAAACGGAAATATACAGGGATCAGAATTGTTTCACTTTCAATGTTTCCTGGTTTTATCAAAATGACTTCACATCAGTCAAAAACAGGAGTAAGAAAATTTGAACTAAGAGTTAGTATAAAGGATTGTCCTTTGTATAGAACTTATTCTAACATGTTAACGACAACAGATAAACGACCGAAAAAATATAAAAAGGATAAGAGAAAACCTGTGCATATGAGGATCAATAAAATGGGAAAAAAGAGCGGTTTGAAGGATACAAGGACACTTTAATATCACAACATCAATGATAACACCAGCAACCACTTCACAATCTGTCGTGATTACATAAGGAACATAGTTCATAGAAGAAAGAAAGCAGTCGAGCTAAACAAATTAACACAACAGATTGAATGCAGTTTCTTATAAGCTGGATCAAACTGAACGTGATAAATGGGGAATGGACATGCGAACCTTCAATCAATCGTTCGAAATTTTACAAATCTGAGATTAAATAACAATTTAATACGCCGGTGAGACACACTGAGACCTTCCCATTTTCAATATGCTCTTCCACCGGTATTGTCATTTATAAATTCTTTATTTCTTCAATTCATTCTGAAAGGATCTAAATCACAATTTTAGATATTTTTTGCCGGAACTATAACAGCTGAAACATGAATTAGTTTGTAGAGGAACACATTGTACAAACAACAATGTTGTACTATCTCCAATGCCCTGTTATACGTCACAACGATATAGCAAGACATGATGATACGGTGAAATAAAATTTATGTCCAAACGGCCATTGCATGCACGCAATTCCAATACTGATAACAGAATCTACAACAAATATTTCCTTTATCATCAAACACGCCAAGAGAACTTATTAAGGCATACTCTGCAATGTCCTAACTCAGCAAAGGAATGTACCACAGAATCGACGAATAGTTAAAATTGATAAAATGGTAATGAAAATGACAATTCTTTTAATTACTCGTCATTTAGTCAATATAATATCAGATTGAGTGCGAGTTCGTGCAATTCGTATTTCCCGGCACATGTAGTGAAAACGGAGTATTTATCAACTAGTTATTTCTAAATTATAATAAAGTTTCTTCAACGATCGGTTCTGTGATGTTACTCACAGAAAATCAATATTTTATAAACTCGACCTAGTATACCTGCTCATACAAGTGCGATCAATTGTCTCACATTGTTATCTGCCAGTGCGATAATGATCAATAATCTCAAACTTCGGAGTATAGGTTCATACATTAATACGATCAATGACCTAACAGTACTGTTTATGAGTTCATACACACGTAATAATGGCACTCCTTTATATATTTTCTAACCTGTGATCATTATTCTAAAGATTGAAGTTTACGTGTTTGCACATTGTTGGTCAATTACAAATATTTTACATTTTGAATTATGTCTTCGTATATTTGCGTGTTCAACAAAAAACATCTAATGGCTTGGTTAAAGGCCCAGTATACTTTCGGCAAAATTTGAAACGAAAATCAAGCCTTATAACTTATTATATTTAGAGATTTATCTAAGATTAACTGATATCAGCAATATCAAAGATGAATTCTTACGCGGTTACCGATACAGCAGCAGTTGAAACTCTGTATTTGTAAACACGCGTCCATTTTGAACTGTCTTCTACCTAGGGCCATTCCTGAATTATTTTCAATTCTTTGGATTTTTCTGTCAAGAGTTTCTTGTTTGTTACTGCTCAGGTTTAGGCTTATTTTTTAATGGTTATCAACTGGATCTTTTTTCAGAATTTTTCAGAATCACGAAAAATGTCCTGAAGTTACGTATATTGGGCCTTTAATGTGTTCATACATATGTGGTAAAAATACCACACCTTAGTATATATGTTCATACACTTGTATTATTAATGTTATTCTTTAATTGTATGTTCATCCATAATATCATGATATGGTACGTGTATCCATACACTGAACAAGTATTTGATAAAACGTTTGTTCATTAGTTTCTATAAGACAATCATACACTGACAGCCAATATTACAAAATATTTCACATGGGATGCATCAATTACTTTCTATCAGTCATGCACATATAGTTCACAACATGTCACAAACATGCGACTATTTATCAAACAACACTTCGGGACAACTCAAATCACTCGAACAAAACTACAACTTTTGCCATGAGAATACTTTATGGGACGTTTTTATCAGCTAATTCATTTTAGTCATAATAAAGCCCTGCATAAAGATTTGATCTCAACACCGTGTGTTCTTGACCTTCTCATTTTGACCTTGAAATAAGGAGAAGTGGCGACAGATTACTACTGAGCTCGCTCTATTTCGTGACAGAATTGTCAAGGTCGATATCCGATTGTTTTAAGGAAGCAAAATTCAAAGGAAAATTCAACCCCTTTTTGGTCCTGGAATGTATAAGAAAATATTGCATTTCTTTAAGAACAAAATGATATACCTTTACTTACTCGAAATTTGTTTTTGAAAATCTGGTAATTCCTGTACATGTATGTTACTTGATTGACGGCACTTGGACAGAAGGTTAACTTGATGCCAACTTCCAGAACACTTGATACCCATTGTAAGTATAGATTCATGACAAATGTAAGAAAACATGCAGACCACCAATGATCAAAGACAGAAAGTAAACGAAATAAGGAAGAAATCAAAAGAAACGAAACTGTCACAGGTGAAAATGACGATCATACAATAACTAGGACTGAAGTCTCTCAGCAGTGTATTCAGATAAATAAGGACTGGTATTGAGGTATCTCATTAAAATATAATGTTGAAAACATTCCTTTTATAACTTATGGTAAAAAAAAAACAGGATCCTCAAGTGTCAAATAAAACTGTATTTTTTCAAGCATGAAATAAACAAGTAGGGTTTAATGAAGAAAGGAAAGCTTTACAAGGAGATCTCTGGAAAGGATCGAAGAACTGAGGTTCCATCTCCATGTCCTCATAGTGATGAGAACAATGAGGTTGGTCACAATGAAACGAAAAGGTGTACTGATGAGTATGATTAATAATGTAGACCTTCATATCACACAACAGTGATCAGCAAAATCATTAGGTAAAATGTTAACTGGAATATCGTATGTCTCAGTTTGTCAATGAGATTGGAAGTGACATTTGTTGCATTATGTAGATTGTGATTATCCATTCGCTGATCATGTGATTTGGGAAGAATACAAATTTGCGATGAAAAGAGAGAACATTTCAGTAAGGATCAAGCTTAAACCTAAAGAAACACACAAAATCGACTTTTTCAATTTTGATTTCGTTTTCAATTCAACAAGCGAACAAGCCAATTCAACAAGAGAATGTTAGCTACAAGGTACTTCAAACCTGTTTAACCCTTAAACTAAGCATAACACGGTAATTTACAGTAAATGGCTAAATCAAGCACTTTCATGTGTGAGAAATTCTTTAACTTGACTTTCAATTTAATACAATGCATCAGTCTTCTGCTGACAGGAATGATATAAAAGACGTTTACTGTAAAAGGTTGACAATGTCACTTTTAAAGGATCTCCAACCTTCTTGTATACAAAAAATGACCCGAAATTAACTTTATCCCTATAACCAAGTCTCTTGACATAGCTAGAATCATATAAAAGCGTCCATGACGTAAGAGATTCACATCTGCGTTTTTTTTTTATATTTAAAGAAATAATTCTACAAGGCTAAAGTACAAAAAAAATACCATGATAATCAAAATATTGGATTACACAACATCAATCAATTTCAATTCGAGAATCTCCTGAGAGCTGTGCTTCAACCTGAAGTTTTCTCAATAAATTTTCTTCCGACATTATCACTTCAGCTTTTTTATGATTATGAATCCCTGTATGAACTTAAAAAATCAGTGAAGGCATTCATGACGTTAACTTCTCCTGGGACATCTCTATTTTTACTTACTTTTACATTATAAGAATGTGGAATTAGTGTAGAGCACATGTATTAAATATAGAATAATTTGAGATCCCCTGTAACTTGTCAACCTACTCTTTATAAAACAGATTAGACAGGATACGGGACCACTAAACTGTCCCTCTTGCATGCCTTCAATAAATTGCATGTTGAAAGCATTAACAGGTAATTATATAACAAATTCTAATGTTATTGTAGTGATCTTACTTGTAGGCAGATTATCCTATTATTCTCGCTGTTCCCATATGGGAATTCCTGGTTTAATCGGAGAAAATCTGTCTTAATTTAGATGGTAGCAAGACAGCTCACAGCTAATATTCATTATGAAAATGTCATCACTCAGGAAGCCACTTGAGAAAAGTAAAGTCAGGTTAATCAACACTTAACATAAATATCTTACATACCATTAAAAATTCTTTACGTCTCACATATCTTTGAATTTTAATTACTGTCATTTTCAGTAAGGATTTCAAGGCTTATTTTAAAAACAGGCTTATTCTCAAGGCAAGCTTATTCTCGATATTAATATCCTTGTCCTTATTCTTATGGAAACGTAATTTAGTACAAGTTTGGTAAACCTTATCTTTTTTGTCTCATTCACTCTTTCAATACCCTCCACCCATCCCTAACATAGTATCTCTGTCTCTTATCTTTTTTCCAGTCTCTTCTTTATTTTTCTCTGTCTATCCTCTCTCCCATCTCTCTTCTTCTCCCTCACTTTTACTCTACCTCTTGCTCTAGTTTGCTTATTGATTATCTTAATGAAGCACTTCATCTCTGATATACAGCATTCCAGATAAAAACATGAGGGCAAAATGGCTTCACTCATGACCTCATTCACCTATAACGTATTTTTCACTTTCTACACACCAAAGCCATTTTTTGGACAAGTTCAGCCAAAAAACATTAATAAAGGTGCTTCTTTACCAAAACACCATCCTGTATTTCCGTATCCAGAATGGCCTTATTAATTCCAAAAGCAATTTGATGACAATTATATGAAACCTAATAACTATCTTGTAAAATCTTTAAAGAATTAAAAATGACTCTGGAAAAGATTAATAACAAAGCATGCAAAATAGAAATAAACACAACGCCACCATAATACTGTCATTGCCAAGACAAATTAATTGCTTTTTCATTGATAATGCTTGGCCTTAATACTTCTTCATTATAGGAATCAAATAACGAAAAGTGTGCATAGAAAATTGCCAGGTTATTTGTAAAATAAATAATGTATTGCTTGTTCAATCGCATACTTCACTTTACAGCCAAAAAGTCCAAGTAATCAATTCAGCATAGCTAAATGACATTTCAACAAATGATATTCAATATTTGTATGGTCCATATTGCAGATGCACATGAAGCTGAAAACTGGACAACACGTTGTTCTATGAAGGGCAATATATGAGTAATAGCTAAAAATAATATCTAAACAACCTGATTCATCGTCAGAACAATATGTTTATGTAGGTTTTACTTTATAAGAATTTTTAAACTTTGCTTTTTTGTGAGTTTGTGCTCTAAGTCCTTTAAACAGTTATGGTCGTTAAGAACAAGTCAGGTTATCACCCAAGCATGTTATTGACCTAATATTGAACTAAAACCTGGAGTTCAAAAGCATGCTATAGACTTGAATATCTCCAAAGAACTGGACAGAGAGAGCAACCTGTTCAAATGGCAGATAAAGGAAGCCATCAGGATATTTAGCAGGGTGGTGGTTTAAATCGAGATGAGGGGTCCTTTAAACTTTTGCACATCAAATCTAAGTATTTAACAAAGAGTAACAGAATTGAATTGTTTCCCTTCATGTATAACATCTAACTGTACATTATATATCATGTTACTCAAGTGGCATTGATTTGTGGACAGCATAATTTACACCTCATTGGTCATTTGTCTGACGAAGGTCATATAAGTCGTCAAAAAGGCCCATAGAAATATATATTGGTTGCACTACTTTTTACAACCTATCAAAGAATATTGAAATCCATTTGATGGGCTTTTAACTGTCCCCTGTTAGAGTATAAAAGAGTCTCATGTATATCATGCTCATCAGTTCATGTGTAATTTGAAATTCATAATAATATTTCACAAAATAAAAATACTTTTAAGATGATAGCCTTCTTAGTAGTAGTATATTTGCCAAAACATGTAGATTGAAATACATTTGCGGAGATTTCCTATTAAAAATTGTCTGCTAATCACTTCTTTAAAATTCCTTTTAAAAAATTTGATTTTCAAGAGAGGTTCATTTTTCAGAAGACATAACAGTGCTTTTTTTTGCCCATTTTTACAGCCGATATGAGGCAGTTTCCCCCAATCAAATGTGTTATTTTCCCAAAATGAAGCAAAATTCAAGAATATTTTTCCAATTTATCTGAAACTCCTACTTTATTTTCCTAATTCAAAAAGGCACAGGATGATGTAAAATCTTGGTAGCAAAAACACTGCATAATATTATATGCATCTAAGGAAGCTGAATTAGAATGGTATCAATTTCTGTCTGGACCTTGAGAGCCAAAATCTTTAACTTTTTTCCCCTCATAACCTTTAACTATATACATGTACCAGAACTAAAAATTTTATAAAAATTGACACTCGAGGAAAACTTGTCAACACAGTATTTCTTTTAATTAACATTTTACACTGACGGTTTCCTTTTAGTGATGAAAATCTCTGTAGTGTTTAAAACTACGGAGTGAAACAGCCTCTTACCTGGTGGTTTAATTACACACTGATCCTCCTCCTCAATATAACCAGAATCACAATCACAGGAAAATGAGCCCTCCTGGTTCACACAACTCCTGTGTTCTCCAGTACAAAGCTCAGCTCCCCCTTCTTCTGTACACTCATTTATATCTGAAAATAGGACACACTAAGGATAATATCACAGACAAACTTTATCCAAAGAGCAATATTTTTTTTCTTTTTCTCTTCCATCTTTTCATAACAAACACTGAAATACACTTAAGAAACAATAAGAATATGTTTGCTTATTATAGCCAGTTGTCTAACAAAGGCTAGAAGATGGTAAAAATATTATAAAGGTTGTTTTGATCTTAGTTTTTTATTTTCCTCCCTGTTTTTTGCCTATTCTCCTTTGTTTCAATAACAGTGTGCCCTACCTGTGCAGCGATCTCCTTCCAGTCTGTATCCCTCATTACATTGTGTACACTTATCTGCTCCAAACCCTGTACAGCCATCACAGGAATTGTCACAGGCTGAAAGAAGCAAAGTATACCTATATAATTATAGATAAATACACAGAGAGGAATACAGTGTACTTGAAAAAGGGAGATCTAAATATATACCAACCCAAACACCTGTTTTCAATAAATAAATGTGTAATTCCAATCTTCATTGTGTTAATTGTTTCTAAAACCAGTGTGAAGTTGACGGCACAATCTAAAGGTTTGGTTGGACAAGGTTAACTGGGCTGGCAATTGTCTGTGGTATGGCCATCAGCTTGACTGGTTACAACCCATGGTAGGGTAGATTGAATTGGTCTTTTAAAAGGGTTGGGCAGTCATGTGAATTTTCAGAGGACCTGTATTGCTATAAAACCTATAATTCCTCTATTTTGGGCTTGGTTAATAAGATTGAGATTTGTGGAAGTGTTTATGTTGTTGCAGGGTTTAGATATCAAATGTCAGGTTATTAGGGGTGGGGCTAGATCAATGTTGGTACAAATAGCACACTTGTCATTTTTTCTTGATTAATTTATAAAGAGTAAATATGAGATTGGCTGTATGTGAGGAACCTAACTACATATAGACATTTAATAATTGGCGAGTTGAAATAACGAGGAAACGAAGGAATGATACCTACATGTACAAAAGTAAGATCCTTCAGTGTTGGAACAGTATTTGCCACTTTCACACGGAGATGTTTCTGCAGAACATTCATCAATATCTAAACAAAAAGAAAATAACATTTCATGACATGTTATTTTTTTGGACATTGGGTCAATGATCTAATGCATGCATCAATGTAGTGTACATTTAAATTTTGAAAATAAAATAAATATTTAATAGTACAGGAGTTCAAAACAAATCAAAAGATGAAATGGTGTACAGGCCTATCTCCAATTTTGCTTGATTTTTCTTTCCTTGAAGCATGTTGAAAAAGATTTGTAAAATGTACCTACCCTGACAGCCCTCTTCCTCAGTCTGGGAATATCCTGTTCTACAATCGTCACACCCTTTTGGCCCCTCCTCCCAGCAAGTCGACTGACAAGATTTGTGACATTCTACAATGTAAAAGTTATTAATTTGAAGATGTTTGTATATCAATTATAACACAGAAAACTTTAACAATTATATCAGGCTTGATTCTTATTACTTCTCTTTGCCAGCTTACTTTTGATAATATATTCCTACTCCACCCACTTTTATATAGTAATTTGTCAAATGGATCATATCCTATCTTAACCCAGAGTTGAATCACTGCTGAGAGAGTTAGCTTTCCATCAGCCATGTAATAGTCTGAAAACTAAAACACCTCCTCAGACTAACTCCCACTGCCATTTCTATAGCTTCCAAAACAGAAATCACAGAGATAATCAAGTGAAAGTTTAGCAAACTACATGTACTGACCTGACCAATTCAGCCATTTTTATCGCGAAACAATAACTTACACAATATCAAAAAAGACCTACATGACTCTTCATCCATCTTCACCAATATTGGTTGGAATATTGGTAAATATAATGGAACCACTTGCTCTGACTTAATTACAAAGAGATAATAAAATCTTCATTTTAAAATTTTCATTCTTCTAAGCGTATAATCAACAAAAACTCCTTTGCATGTAACTTTTTGGCGTTTCTTAGTAGCTTATCTTATGTTCCCCTGAAATTAGAACGCTCAATAAAGTTTATACATATCTACCTGTACATGTTGTATGGGTGTCATTTTTAGAGGCTTCAAAATATCTGTCTTTACAGCTGTCACACAGATCACCGTCATAACCAGTGTCACAGGTACATTTACCGGTACCTGTCCGTGTCCCTCCTCCCTAAAAGTGTGTAAGAAAAAGGCATCCTTTTATGAAATTATTCTCAGTCTTACATGAACATAGAAAAAAATACAAATACAACTTACCTTTAAAAATTCATTCTTACAATTAGCTTAATGAAACTCAAATATAAAGATAAGCATAAACAGAAATACAACTGTTTTTTATTTTTAGTGAAAGTTCTTTGGGAAGATATTTATTTTTGTTTTTTTTCTTGTAATTTCAAAAATCTTGAAACCATTTAGGAAAATCTATTAATCAAAAGCATTCTTCAAGCGCAAGTACCTTAAAACACTTATATAAATATTATATAAATTTACAGATATTTGAGATATAAATTTGAATTCCGTTTCATGTCTAATAAACTGAGGATTATTGCAAGAGGAGACTTTCGGAGGTGTGTTATAAAGACTTACATCACATTTACCATTGCCCTTGCAGGGTCGTGTCTTGCCCCCTGGGCACTCCTTACAAGTTGGTCCAAATGTGTTTTCAGGACAACAAACTGTTATAAAAAGGATACAAAAGTATAAATAATACTGTACATTTCAATCCTCTTGGAAGGTAAGTTGTAGCAAATTTCTACAATGATGTTACAAGGGAGATAACTGCAGAATACTGTATACTCAATTTTTTCCCATTTTAAAAAAGGTACAGCATATATTATATTACATGCACACTATCTCAACAAAATTGCTTTGCCAATTTTAAACAGATATCTTTGTTTTAAGAAAAACATTTCACAAAGAATAATAGAATTGGATCTTACAGAATTAGATTCCCTTAACTTAACAAAGATGACGTAACACACACATGTGCTGCACCTTTTTAATTTAGTAATAGACACAGTATGCCGAAAAAAGGAATTAAACTGCATCATACAGCTGTTTTGTCCTCCTAGGACTCTTCAGTGATGCTAGGGGCCAAAAGGTGGGAATCCAAAATTTCTAAACTAATGTAGAAGCAGAAGGGTCAGATGCGTAAAACCCCTTTAATATATGAATTATGAATTTAGAAGTAAAATTCGTAAAACCCCTTTAATATATGAATTATGAATTTAGAAGTAAAATTTAACTAGTTCTGTATAATTTCAAATTGTATACTATGAAAATGTGTATATTATGTATACGTACCTTGCCACTACTCAAATGAGATCAACTAAGACTATGGAGGCTCCATACGCTCCATAAATGGAAGGGGTTTTATTATTCCACTAGTATTGGGTCTTTTTGTAAACAAGACTTGCCTTCAATTTGCAAAATTACATCATTGTGACGTCATCATTTTGCTAAGATAGTTAACTGAAGGCTAAAAACACTAATTTCTTATCGAACTAATGATGTCAATAATATTGACATAACCATTGTCATAAAAATCTATTAAAATAGGTGACAGTTCTCATTTACAAAAAGACCCAATTATTATCAAGGAATATTAAATCCACTGTATCAAAATGAAGAATTTATACATATGAAAGGGAAGTAACTAAGGCTAAAAAGATTGTCGTACACTTTAAACATTTTACCTTTCATATTAGATACACAAAGCCACATCTTCATGTCATCTTCTAATCCTTTGGCGTAAACACTAAACCAGTATTTTTCTATAAGTTCTTCATTTTCTTCAAGTATAGTGTGGCACTATGTGAAAAAGAAATTTACAAATAAAAATATTTCAATAACTACTTTTTATCACCTACAAATTTTTAAGCCTCATCATACAGTAGTTTCAACACTACTGAAAATTTATATAAAATTAACCAAAACAATTTTTGTAATGTTTATTTTCTATGTACAGGATAAACAACAATTGACAATCAGCTCTTTACAAAAGAGAATGTGATTTAAAATTGTATTGCAATGATTATAGTTAACTTCTTATTTTAATGTTTTGCTTGTTTTTTTTTTTTAATTTTAGTTGTATCTTTTTTGTAATCAAACTGTTCAAGTGTTCCAAAAATATATTTGAGTAACTTCTTAGCCCGAAGTTATATTATAGAAAAGAATGAAAAAATGCAAAATGCAGATTTAAATTACGGCTTTACCACAAACACAATTTGATATACAGAATATATTGCCTAAGGCAAGTATGTGTGTAAACAATAAAACATCTGACAAGAAATCCTGTACTACCAAATCTGTTGGAAATCCAGTGACGTTCCTTAACATTCAATTGGTGGAAATAACATATTTAAAATGAAATAATATAGGAAAATATTAATCCATGGGAAAATATTAATCCCTGGGAAAATATTAATCCCTGGGAAAATATTAATAGAATATTAATCAAAAAAAAAATATTAAACCAGGAGAAAAAATTAATCCCTGGGAAAATATTAATCCACTGGAATATTAATCCAAAAAAAATATTAAACCAGGAGAAAATATTAATGCATGGGAAAATATTAATCCACAGGAAAATGAGCATTGAAAATAAAGTAGAGCACATGATTTAATGTTTATCAGACAAAAATCTTTAGATAAATGAAATAAACTTACATTTTTATCTTCACCTTCACAAAGACCGTCCATAACCTCCACAAGTCTGGTTTCGCTGCAAATAAATGCCGGATTACAGGGATCTTGATCATTTAATGTAAAATATATTACATGCATACATATACATGTATGTCAGTGTTAATGGTTAAGAAGTTAGGGATGGATTCAATTTTTTCCATTGTGCAGAAATTCTCATCTTTTATGTGTGAACAATGTATTGTCTATTACCTCTGGCTACATTACCATAATATTTGTATAACTTTACCTTGTAGCAAAACTTCCTAGGCGACTTTCTTCCCATTTTGTATTTCCACCACCAAAATTAGATTTTGCAGTTTTCTTCAGCCCCTGTTCAACAGATAACATTAAATTTGTTTAAACCATTTCAATGAGAAACATATATTGTTAATATGACAAGTTTGATCCTTATTGGAAGCATACCTTTCTGTTATTCATTTATTTGATTTGACTTGATTTAAACAAAAAGAAAAAAAATCTTAATGTCTGATAGATGATTTGGTTGCCAAAAAAATGTCCCTTCAGCTTATAATTAGCAGTAAAACATCTGGCTGGAGAGCAAATGGTTGTGGGTTCGAGTCCCAGCGACAGTACTATACATCTTTATCATTATTGCATATCCTATAAATCGCTAATACAGTAAGTAGAATGTTTAATTAATACTGATACTAAAAGTCTAGGTCTAATGTATTTATCTGCACCATATGCAGATACATATCTTTGGTATCATTTTTTTCTATTACATTCTGAGTTTCCTAGGTAATAGGCTACTAGTACTGGATGGAATTATTTTAACCTAGTAACCAGTGAACACAGACTTACAAAAAGGAAATCAAGAGATGATACATGTATATAGTGGAACTGGACTAGGCCAAATGATGGTCAATCATCAGCGACCTTATATTACGTGTATGTAAAAGATGTGCATTGATTAGGTTGCCTTATATTACAAGCGGGAGCTGTAGGGAATTTCCCTTTAGCTCAGTTTGCATTTGGTAGAGCATCGGGCTGGAGAGCAATGGGTCGCGGGTTCAAGCCCCAGCAACAGCACTATCTTTATCACTTTTCCTCGTCCTATTACACATAGCTCAATTGTATTGGTTGCCTGTTTGTCTTGAGTTTGGAAGGTTGCAGTCTGACTGCTATATTATAATATTATGCAAATAAGAGTTGATTATACATACAGCTACCAGGATGATTGATCATCCAGCAATGTTTATCATGTGCAAGTCTTGCAATTTATAAGCTTTTAAGTCTAATATCAAATCAGAAAATGAGAAATCAAAGTGAAATATGAGAAGGAACATAATGGATTATTAATTAGTATTAAGTGAAAAGATATTGCTAGCTATATTTATAACTATTCTTTACCTTTTCAAAATTATTTACTATAGCATTACATGTGTCACATTTTGACTTCGCTGCCATCACTCCAAGGCCGTCCCAGCTGAAGACTGTTATCAATGTCAACACAACGTAGAAAACCCGTATATCCATGTTCATTATTATAGCCTTCTTGCAATGTTGTTGTATTTTCAGCACAACGATTTTAATTTTCCTAAAAATGTAAATGATATTAACACCAAAGATAAACTGAAGCAATATTACACGGACATAAAGTTGACAAGGATTTGTTGCAAATATCTCTTGCTTGTCATGGGCCTAAGTCCTTGTGTGAAAACATACACAACGTGACAAACCGGTAACAGACCGGTGCTACCTCGCCTCGAGCCTTATTTTCCCAATTAGTACGTAAAATTATGTAACATCATCTATGTGGAATTAACAATGTAATCAGTTTACATCCATCTACTTATAGAATCATCTGATTATCGTCTGTGTAACACAGTTGTCGTCATAAGTCCATTTTTAATAGGCTGCATGTGGGCGATTGTGTACATCGACTGCCATGTCAGTGTTTATCGACCAATGAAATGAAGCCACGATCGTCATACGGAGCTTACGAAAGTTCGGTTAAATGAAGTTTTTTTATCAGTCTTAATCAAGCGAAACGAAATTTCATTTTTGCGTATCCGGCACAGTCAAAGTACAAGTAGTTATTCAAGTGATGTTTTCAAGAGGAACATCATCATCATCAAGTACCGGGAAAAGTTATATATTGACTTCAATATGTGAGCGAGCGATAATTGAGATACACATGTATTTCTTAATATAGTAGATTAGTGCAACATGTATAATATTAGTAAAGTGAAAGTACAGACCCCGATTTAAGTTACATTTAATTTTGGCTAATGCATTACTAGAAGTAATTGTGAATATACAGTAGTCAAGTATTTGTTACCTTTAACACTCTTACTAAAATAGCAGATTTCTTTGAGAGTGTTATTGCTTGAATCGACCCCCCCCCCCCCTCCTAAAATGGACTTGAGCAAGACTACATGCAGTAATACATAAAGTCGACCAACATGACCTAAAGTTTAAAGACTGCCTCGTACTTTTCTTGTGAACTATGGACATTTTAAATTATATTTGATAAATATATTAATATATTTAGCCCTTATTAGGTCTATAGAGCCTCCATGAGAAACTAAATGAAAGCAATTAAAGCAAAAACAAACTGTTTTCTGATTCTTTCGAAATCATTTGAACAAAACAAAAAAAGTTCATCACATTTAAACTCTTTTCCTGATAAATCTTTTTTCGGCTAGATTGTTCAGGCTATCATTACAACTTATTTTGTCATTTGAAAACTTTGCGTTTGATCATGTGCTATATACGTTGTACGTGCTAGCTGCTATATATCGGACATGAACTAATGTGGAAGTAGAAATTACTTCACCTTTCGCAGTATTGAAAAAAAAAATCAGCAACATTTTTCAATATTTTCAGCACTTTCCCAATGGAGGACCACTTTTCCGAAATATGATTTGTTTTTGCATATTCAAAAGAAGTTGGTCCTCGGATGGGAAAGTGTTTATAGTATTTTTTTAAGTCTGTGAAACCCCGATCTGCGAGTATTGGACACAACGAAAGTGAACGAGTTTCTTCAGAACTCGATCTGTGAGTATTGGGCAAAACAAAAGTGAACGAGTTTCTCCAGAACTCGGTCTGTGAGTATTGGGCAAAACAAAAGTGAACGAGTTTCTCCAGAACTCGGTCTGTGAGTATTGAGCAAAACAAAAGTGAACGAGTTTCTCCAGAACTCGGTCTGTGAGTATTGGGCACAACAAAAGTGAACGAGTTTCTCCAGACCTCGGTCTGTGAGTATTGGGCACAACTAAAGTGAACGAGTTTCTCCAGACCTCGGTCTGTGAGTATTGGGCACAACAAAAGTGAACGACTTTCTCCAGACCTCGGTCTGTGAGTATTGGGCACAACAAAAGTGAACGACTTTCTCCAGACCTCGGTCTGTGAGTATTGAGATGTAGTGTAATCTCTGGCTTCAAGGTTTGATAATTGGGGTAGACTTTTGATAACCGGTCTTCTGATCACTTTACAAGTTGATGTGTATCTGATTGTACTTTTATAAATCATCTTTGTTACTTATTTTCTGGTATATCTTTTTACAAATGATGCCATATATAAGGGAAAGCCAAACGTTTCTGGTTTTTCATCAAAGACCATTCCGAATGTTGAATGAATTTGAATGGCTGATTTTTCAATATAATCACATTGCATTCAATGGAAATTTTGCGTGTTTTTGGAGGAAATGGAGATTATTTTTGCGGAAGGTAGGATACATTTGACTTGCTTTTAGGAGGTTTGTTAAACAAAAATTGTCCATCTTTCCAACGGCACCAAGCGTTTTTTCATACCTCAACTAAAATTGTGTTTTTTGATGCAAGAAAGGTAGGTGGGATCGAATCTTCGACATGGAAAGCTTTCCATAGCTTTTATGACCATTGATGGGGCATTTTTATCGAAAATTAATCTTAACCCCCCAAAAGCGTAAAATTAAACACCCTACTTTAGGTCCAAAAATAGCTGTAACAAATTCTCAGGTCCCTGTGATTCAATCCATCCTGGATATCAAAGGGTTACGCTCACCTACGTTAGAGAGCGTAAGTGAACGTAACTCCTAGATATCGAGGATGAATTCAAGCATGTCATTCGAAAAACGTTCATCTTGCTAGTTAGAAGCTACCTCAACAACACCATTGACGTCATCGTATCACTGTCAAAATACCACCCTTGCTGTTCCACTTTGAGTTTACTTGGATATAGATTTGTAGTCAACTTCGAAGGTGCTAAATCGGGGGGATTATTGGGGAGGGTGGATTCAAAGCCACGCTCGGCAGCTCAGTTACCGCTGCAACTTGTGAGGTATGGACACTAGGCACATTCTTTGACATTTATCGTAAGTTTGAAAATTCCGAGGATAATCTACTTCTATTTTCTATGTCGAAAGATAGATGCAATAACCCTTACCAGCCCATGGTGTGTTTTTTGTTCGTTGGCAGAGATGAGTCTTGATATTTCCGCGGCTTTTATTGCAATTTTGACTCGGGATCAAATGACGAACCCCTGTCCAATAAGGGGTTATAATTCTGTTCAGAAAATAGTCTGCATTGCGATAAAAACGTGCTTATATAGCACTATCTTGAAGTAGTAGTCCTGGGCAATTTAAAGTCTGGTGTCAATATTCTTAGAACTCATCTTGTCGCAAGTTTACTCGTGTGAAGGACATCGAACAAAATAGGTCAGACTGACCGAAACCTCATCCCACAGTGTCGTAAATAGGCTGAACGGTGACTCTTCTTTCATTGGTCGTTATACAATGCGCAGCACCACCCTGAAGAAAGGAAGTCTCACCTTTGGGACGACCTGACCTTGGTTCAGCTTCAGTGCTGGTTCTCCCACGCTTGAACAGTCCTCTATAAAACATTTGAATATGGGCGGCAGTTATTCCTTAGTCCTTTGGTGACAAGCCTTTCGTTTCTAAATATGCTGATTAGTATGCATACTTGTTCATTAAGAATGAAGCCTCAATTCTCACTTTGAGGACGTGACATTTACTTGGGTGTGAGCTACATTTATATGGCGGGGTCGTCCATGAAACAAAGACGCTTACTCTTCAGAAACACCTCTGACATGGTCTTATTCCCTTGTACTTCAATGTCTCTGTGTAAAGCTTTTATTTCTTCATATTTTGTCCCTAGATTAATCGATTTTGAGTTCAGATTATGGTGGGGTTTTCTTTAATAACTATGTAAATATGTCATATTTTCCACTTTACAAAATGCGTTCCACCTGGGTTTCCAAAATTTACCCACCAGTTGTAACTAATAAATAAGGTACAGTCTGTTAAGTATTTCTTTTTTACTATAGTAAACGCCTGTGCAAAATTACATGTATAGTGCCCCAGGCAAGAAATATTTAGATTTGCCCTCGTACAGCACGAACAAGATGAGCCCGAGCACCATTCCTTGCGGAATTCCATCAAGTATGCCATGAGACATTGATCCATTTACCAACACCTTCCTCTATATGACTGGAGGAATTTGTATCACAAAACGGTATAAGGGCTAATTGAACCATATGGTAATCAGCTAAATCATTGACATAAACGATAGATGGATTACGAAAGCATATGAGATTTACAAATGCATTGAATTTATATTTTATCAATTACCTTAGATCTTAAACTATGGCTAAATGAATGATGTTGCATTCAGCATCAACAAGACTGTATTATATATTACATCTATTAATAAATTAAAGTGCAAGTCTTTACATATTTCATTAAAACGCTTTAATTTGCTATAACGACATATCACAAACTGGTGATGCAACATTAATATTCATACCCATGAATTACACATAGGTATAGGTATATATCATCTCCAGAAAGTCGTTAAGTCTTGTGGGTTTGGTACACAGGGACCTGGAAATTTGTTACAGCTAGTTTTGGACCTAAACGAAGGTGCTAAGAGTAAATTGAGGGGGGGGGGGGGGGCATTTTATCGAAAACTACTCTTTAACACCTTAGTTTAGGTCCAAAACTAGCTGTAACTAATTAACAGGTCCCTGTGGGTTGTTAATATAAATATATATATATATGTATCATTAAAGCAATTAACCAACTGTGAAGTGGAAAACTACGTTTCTGTCTTTTCCAAATGATTCAATCCTATTTTCTTTGAAAAAGCGTCTTTTGTGATGATTTATAATACCAATTGTCTCTTTTTTAATTTCATTACTTTGTGATGCACTAAAGCAGTGAAACATGTATAGCTAATCGAGCCATCAAAGCTATGTTATTACAATTTTTACTACAAAATAAATGTACCGTATTCACTGTAATTAGCGAAATTTTTCATCCAGATCCTAGTTTTGTTTTCCTATTAGGTATGTGCCCCTTTGGAACCATTTTTTAGGTGCCCTGGGCAATATTTCAGCGAATATGTATACAGTATATACATGTAGAATATTGACATAATGGTTTTACCTTGATAAGTCAAAATACTGTATACTATACATTTAAGTCTGTGTTCATTTTTTCATACTTTCAGTTTGTGAAAGTACTCTAAATTTGTAATGCATTACAGTCTACACTGACAAGTACACCATTCTAAAATTGTAGGTTCTTTCTTTCAATTTCTAATATCTATATTTCCACTGCAAAGAGACGAGATGAAACTACTGTGCCAAATGTATGTTATTTTCCAATAACATACATTGGGACATTGTGACGTCATAATTGTAGCATTGGCGACTGTCAAAGAGTGGCTGTTCTGTCTGGATTAACCCGACGTTAAAACATGCTTTGACTTATACCATATGTATATTTTTGATAGCCCACTTGCCACTTTTTCAATGACACAATTGAGTGTAAAACCATGTTTGTTTCTTTAATAGAACATCTTTTTATGGAATACATCTAAAAAAGCAAAACCCTATCATCTTTGTAAACAGGCTAAGTCTTCACTTCTTAATTCATATGCCAATGATAACAAACATGGTTTGAAAGCTGATCCACAATGGGACAATTCAAACTGAAAACTGTTTCATGAGAATCCATCT
This sequence comes from Mimachlamys varia, assembly GCA_947623455.1. Classification (NCBI taxonomy): domain Eukaryota; kingdom Metazoa; phylum Mollusca; class Bivalvia; order Pectinida; family Pectinidae; genus Mimachlamys; species Mimachlamys varia. Next base: position 43,779,765 of record OX392534.1, on the reverse strand, counting down.
CATGTTAAAAGTCCCATGCCAGAATCCTGTCCTGTCCTATCTATCTACCCATTCTACAAAGTATTAACTATAATCTTTTATATTAGTATCAGCTCTATTAATTAAATACTCACTACACTCCATAATTAACAAATTTAGTGCACAGGGTTATTTTGAAATTTTCACTCTCTTTGAAAAAAGTTTATACCAAGTTGTGAATAGAAAAGGAGGAAATAAGATATTACTTTGGAATTTATTTTGATAATTTTTCAATTTGACATGCCCCTTTTATATCTATTTTTATCTTATTACAATTCTTATCAATATGATGAATTTTTTTAATTTCCAATTTCTGTTTAAAAATGTACAGTTTATTCCTGAATAAATAATTGTAATATACCAGCAGCTGAATCTGTATTTTATGTACTGTAATTATCTACAAATCATGTCGATTGTTACATACAGCACTTGGTGATATCTTGGATACTATAAATAGTATAAGTGAAAACTGCACAGTTACTCCCCCTGCTACTCGAAGTATGACATATAGCTGATCTAGATCTGGCAGATAACAAGATTTGATACATCCCTGGTTTTGTTGGACACATGACCAGTATATACACCACACTGGCAAGGCAGATAGTTCTCCATGGAAATTGACAAATTTAATTGTTTATTATTGTCTTTTGCGTGATATCACTTGTACTATAGTGCTGTGATTTTGTCGTCTCCGATGATTACCAGCAATATGTAAAGCATATATATTCAGGCAGAATATAATGACTACATAACATATAAACATAGGTCTTCTTCATTTTCTATTGTCAATAAACGAATGTCCATTACATTCATAATCATATTAAAAGAATAATAATATTTAAAATGAGTTTCGATCAGATTTATAGAGTGAAAATTACCATTTTGATTTTACCCACTTTGAAGTTTAATATATATATATAATTTATCCTTATGACAACTGACATTTGGACTTGTGTCAAACACCGTTTTATTTATTGTAATTTTTGGGCACTGTCTTCTTCACTAATTCAGTTGAATCAATTGATCTATTTCTCATTTTCGCGTTGTCATCATGGTTTATTTCCAATCACTCTCCATTAATAGGGACAATGTAATTCCAGTACATCCTTATGAAAACCACAACCACGATAATCCACGGGTTCAGTAAAACCACCTGTTAGTGTATTAAATTGTCTATACACACTGTATTACTCAACCCTCACAACGTCTAGTTCTAAAAGGCACCCCAACATCTACATAGGTCAAAACATGATCTAAATATCCACGATGTAATCACACACTCCAACTCCGATAGCCAAATATCATCAACTTAATGACTTTGATCTTTCAACACAGAAATCTTTCCGATATTTCCGTTACACTTGCATTGCCAGATTTTTCCATCAGCAGTTTGTGCTATCAAATTTGACTGTTTCGGACATCCATCACATTTTCACTGCACTTGCATCTCCAGATTTTTGTGGCTTTGTGGCCAAATGATGATGCTATATGTACTTAATCAAGCTCTTCCAAGCTGATTCTGCGTATTTTTCCAACAGGTTTTCTCCGACAGAATGTCATCCATATCCGGAGGTCTTATCAAGTACACCATTCAGAACCAGTGGGTTTGTACTACAACATAGAAAATACCATTTTGACATTCCTGATGAACAATTTAGTTTAAGTGAGATAACTCGTTAGGATAGTACACTTTACAAAAGGATTAGGGAAACATGTGATTTTAGGACCCCTGTCCCACTGCAGACCAAAACACTAGAATTCCACTGTAATTTCTGTATACAAAATGTAGTACACAAAAAAATATATTGCACTAAAATAAGTATTATTTTGTATCAGTTTTACATAATTTTATCATCTGCAAGCTTAAAAAAAGGTGTTTACTTTTTTAATTCTTCAAGAATTTCACCACTCAATCTCAGGAGGTTGTTGTTCTTCTGGATGTCCTCCTTCAGATCATCAAAACCACTTTTCAAACTGAAAGATATCAAATACAATCATGAAAGTAAAACTTAATTTCATTTACAGAGTAGTAAATATCTAGTACGGTAAACCTTCTGTGAGTTCGAACAAAATTAAAAAAACATTTTCAATCCTGTTCGAATTTTATGAAATTGTTGTTTGTACATATAACAAATACTGAAAATATGGTGATAACAAAACAAGACTTCAAGGCCAAGAAAAAAATCAGTGTTTATGATTTACACCTTTGAAATGATCAAGATGTTGTAATATCTTAAGGGCGATTGTTATGTGGGTAGAAGGGGGGGGGGGGAGTTATAATATAAAGCTTCAGTTTGTACAAACCTATTGTTGGCTTCCTCCAGCCGATTCCTCCGTGTATCCCTATCCACCCTATCAATACCATTACATGTGGCCTGTTTAGGTCCTCGGGATCGGAGAGGGTCGGGCTGTCTACTCTCCAATACCTCCATACAGTCTTGACCAAGTTCTTCTACTATCTATAACATTGACAAACAAATCATGTGAAATTGGTCGTCAATTTTGACAAAAACACAATGCTCCCTGAATTATTTCTTTATTGTTCAGAATATTTGATAGATATGAACCAATTACGATTAATCTTCAAAAGAAGCTGAAAACATCATGATATTAATATAACACACATTTATATGTGCAATTAACATCAATGAAAAAGATGTCTTATATATGAAATTAATTGAAGAAACAGCAAAACTTTTCTGCAAGCTTGAATTCACAATATGATTTTGATAAACTTTGCAAATCAATAAATTACACCAGTGTAAAAAGGGAACTAAGTTTATCTGAATTAATTGATGTTTCACCTTGCCGAGATGCTTTTCAAAATCAATCCTTTTTTTCTCCAGTGATGCCAAAGTTCGATCTAATGAATCATTTTCCTCCCTTGTTTTCACTGCTTTGCTGGAAACGTAGAGAGAACATTTTAATAATTGTTTAATTAACCTGAAAGCCGTAGTAGAAAACAACTAGAACTGTAAGCTGATGGCTGACTAATACCCCCCCCCCCCCACCCACACACACACACACACACACCACACACCACCCCACCCCTGCTCCATGTTGTTTCCAAAATATAGTTTTGTAGTACTGACACTTCGTTTAGAATTTTTACAAATTCAATGAATTTTGCATGCAAATGTCAAAGTCTACATATCTTCCTTTATATTTGTGTGAAGCTCCATTGAAATTGTATCAACAGTTTAGGAGGAGTTTAATGTCTGGAGAAATGTTTGATCGGAAAACCTATTTATAGTGACTGGTTACCAGAGCAACAATTATATAAAAAAAAAAGACAAGTTGCATGCACATCTACACAAGTCATGGCCCTTCATATCCGTATGAAGGGGGAGGGGGGGGGGGTATAAGTATAAACAACTAATCACAGAATAAACATTCAAATTCTGATTGTTCTTCCTTTGTAGTTTTGAACTGTAATCTTTTGGTGCGGCAAATTTTTCAAATTAATCTTTTCAGCCACAAATACAAATTGTATACAAATTTAAATCAAATGTGAGCATTCTTTCCCTGGCATTATAGATAGAAAGATAGGAGGATGCAAAATCAAAAACCTGTAGCTGACAGCTAGCTATACGAGATGCAGAATTTGTGAAAAGTAACATGAGCTGAAAGACTTTTTAGATCTTCAGACAAAGAATGTAAAACTAGATATGTATGGCTTGATTTACCATCAGACCTATGATGATGAGCATTGTTACAAACATAAACTAACTACTATGTATCACCATTATACCTGTAAAACCTGTGGAACATCTCGTACTGTGCCTGTCCTCGACTGTCACAGGTTTCTAGTAAGCTCTTGGACTTGATACAAAGATCTTCTAACTGGTTCCTGGAACAAACAACTCAGCCTGTAAATGTGGCCAGTGACTTCTCTTAGTGGTCAATGATACATGACATAAATCTCCTTTCCAAACGAGTTCTGTTAATATAAGGTAACAAATGATATAAATCTCCTTTCCCAAAATTTCTGTTAAGGGTAAATGATACCTGACTGGGACATAAATCTCCTTTTCAAAAGAGTTCCACACCAGGAACAAACTAGTACAAAATTATGAATGTTGATTTGATATGTTTACAAATTAAAACATACATGATTAATGCATATTCATTAACAATCTTGCAGTCAATTCATCATTGTGTTTATCTGTTTAAGTTCAGTTCTGAGCTAAAATTAGAGTGCACCAAAAGATGTTTACAGTACCACGGTATATAACCAACCTTTCAAAAGCGTGAACATCTTCCTCAGTCCTACTGAGGTACTGTGCTTGTCTGTGCTCTTTAAAGTGTCGCACTATCCTCTGTATGATTTCTACAGTCACCTCTTGCTTCTCCTTGCTAGAAAAATTTATTTTCAGATGAATATTGGAATTTCAATTTCTGAATGTTTATATCTTTTAATGACACTAGGGCTATATTTTACAATTGAAGATGTCACTATTTTTTATAGTTAAAACAAAAACATATATACTTGCGTATCATACAACAAGAGGGATATAAATATCATCAACACTTTGACAGTTAAATAAACAATCCTTTGTGTATTAAGCAAAAATGTTTTTTACAAATCTGTCAATACCGTAGAGAACCTGATTTCATAAGGGAATATATCATCATCTTTTGATTCAAAAATTGTTCGGGCATTCAGGAAAAATATTTTCAACAGAAAATATCTGCAACGGAGTAAAAAATTTTACCCGAAAATATGAAGTGCCCTTATCTTTTTAGTGATGTGAATATAACAAGTCAGAGATATTTTTCCAGTATTCACAGGAGATATTAATACTGTGTATGTGGAACAGCTGACCCTAGTTATAACTGTATGAGTTAAATCAGTGTCTGAGAGTATACAGGGTTTAACCAATGTCCAACTGTATATTACCAGGTATATACCCCGGTGCCAGGTACCTCCTGACTGATGACGAGAGCAGGTAAGATGGGAATGCTTACCATCGATTCTTTTCGTCATTACAGCCAATAGCATTGTCCCAACTCATTTCAAGTTCTCTTCTGGTGATTCGCTCTTGGTAAATCGACAAAAGTTTCTGTGTCCTTTTCAGTTCATTTTTTATCTGAAAATGATAAATAGTATTTTTTTGAAGATTGTCATAATTATCAAATTATGTTAAATATTCATTAAGCAGTGCAATGATGTATTTTATGACTTTCAACATCAGAGTGGATGACTGCCCATGCAAGTCGTCATTTGCAGTACTGTAGATAATTATATACATTATATTAATTGTATAACATTCAATAATGTATCGACTTAAAGGAATTTACATACACACCCAAAAGAAAATAAAACAAAGTTATTATTAAAATATAGACATATATTCCTTAAACAGAATCTGCCTGCGATATAGTTATTGTACCGGTAAAAACTGAAGTAAACAAAAATCAAACACTTTGTACAATTGATCTGGTTCTACAAGAAATATACACTACTGTACAGTACATACATGTATCTAGATGATTCTAGTACTGTACAGTATTTAATGTTAGAAATCAAAGGCATACTTTCAAGTACAGCCTATTTTTGAATCAGGCTTAATATTGAGATTTTTTGTGTACTGTTTTGTGAATGTTAACACTACATACCATCCTACTGCTAATCCTAATTATCAGTAACAGATTTTGTTGATGTCAAATGTTCTTAACAAACTGTAACAATTTCTGGTGACTGAATTACGGCTGATAATCAAGCCGATTTGCTTCAGATCTTGCTGTCCATTTTGTAAACAGCCTCTGACCAAATCAGCCAACTAAAACAGCTTTTGACATACTGACCTGATCATAAATATATCAACAATACACTACTGTACAAGAAGTAATCCTAACCCCCCCCCCCCCCCCTGATAAATACTAAATCCTATTCATACACTAAGATATATAGGTAAATGTGTAAATTATAACGAAGTGATATCAATATATTTATTTTGATTTACTTTATCAGCTGTAGTTTGTAAATCCAGAGTCTTGGCTGCTGTTTTCTTCTCCAGGTCTGCCAGCTTTGACCGGTCCACTGTATGTACGGCACTCAGAAACAGAATTTTTTGCTGGGACTCATGAATAAAGTTTGTCATCATGGTGAGGTCCGAGGCGCAATGATCTCTAAGTCTGCTGTCATAACTCAACAAATGGGAAAATTCATGCTTCAACTCATGTCTGAAAAAAATATAAAGATGTATTTAATAATCAAAGGACTATACAAAGTGCAGGCTATTGTGAAAATATTTACAATTTATCATCTACTTTTGTTTCCAAGGTAACACAACATTGACAAAATGATGGTGAATTAATTCATGATGGAAGCATTAGGGTTTCATCTCTCTTTTCTATCAAATTAGTAATTACCCATTCCATGTTAGCCAAACATTCGAAAAATCTTACTACAATGGTGTTATGCCTGGATTTTGTAAATTAAACAATGCAAAAAAAATAAAATAAATAAATGCCCATCTCTGAGTACATGTATCTCATGTAGAAAACGAATGATTGGCAGAATCTTTAAATATCCAGAAGGTGAGACCACCCATGGCCAATATTAAGAAAAGAATACTTACATGTAGCTCTGAACACTAAGTCTTTCTAACTCCATCTTCATATGATACCTTCCGATTTCCTTGCACAGTAAGAAGTTGATACCACAACACATTTTAGCCATCTGCTGGTCGTTGGGAATGTTCATGCTGCTGCCAAACTTCGGGAAGTCAGGACACCACGATTTGGGGAAAGTCCTCTGGTCATCAGAATGTTTTGTGAACACAAATATTGGAGTCTTTTCACAGAACACTGATTTGGGATACTGGTGAACAGGTGTCATGCTGTCTACAATGTTTTTTAAGAGATCCCCATCGTGGATGAGTACCTGGTCCTGAATAGCTATGTCACTCTGCTCAGCAATGCAGTCCTGTAGTGTCGTGAACCTAGCACAAGGAAATTAACATGGGTAATAAATAATCATATTTTAGCAAATAAATCCATTTTTTTTTCAAAAATTACTCTTTTACATCAGTTTTTTTTTTTTATTTAATACATGTATTTATCTTTAAAAAGAAAAGATTATTTCTCTGCAAAATGTTTCTGAAAATGGAAAACACCAGCAAATTGCTTTTCTTACATCAATGATCAAAAGGTTCTTTTACCGATATATCATATCTTCTCTATACCTTTGAAATTAATCATTCAACAATCTAATGCATGTTGTGGTAACCTTTTAATTAGTTTTATTGAGGTATAAAGAAACTTCTTAGGATGACAGAAAGCAACACCTGACTTCCATCAATGCAAGCTCTTTTTAGAGCATAGACTATGCCATTGGTTCTAATTATCGGAAGGAAGAATCCAATGGATATCATATACCAGGTACATTTTAGTCGTTCATGGTAAGTAAAAATAAAATTACTTGATGTTATGCAATTCTCTTAATGGACATTATAGTATCAAACTAAGCTATTACATGTTCTACTGGTGTAAAATAAAAGATGATAAAAGTACCGAGAGCAGAATGATGAGATTTTAAGACAACCACTTACTTGCTGTTTCCGTCGATATATATCCTCATGTGCATCCAGGTGTTTGGACTGAAAGTGTGGATCACCATCTTCGACATCAACCTGTCAACTTTGTTGAAGAAATCTCCGAAGGATAATTTATACCTGTCGTTTCGCTCCAACAAGCCAGCCAATATCGGAGTGAGGAACATCTTTAATCCTCTGATCCAAAAATAATGAAGTTTATAAAGATAACACACTGAACATCATTTAATAAGAAATAATTACGCCATAATCGTGAAATATTTTGATAAGTATTTATTATATTAAAGTTTCTAAAGCTAAATAAAGAGATAAAAGAAATTTCAATTTTTTCCTTTTTCAAACACATCCTTTCTTGAGAAATTATACCTTGATTTCTCAGAAACAAATAAAAGTTCTTTCTATCAAATCACCGCAAAATAATCAGTTGTTAAGGATGTCATTCACATTGTAGATGCAGGTTTTTATATTTCAAAGAAATACAGAGAGTTTACAGAACTTCTGGAATCTATAAACGTGAGGACTTGCATTAAAACTCACAGAGAAAGTCGACAGGTAAGGGGAAGTTCTTTGCTCCACTCAATCTTGCCGTTTTCGGATTGCTGTATTCCAGATATATAACCAGGTTCCTTGCTTTTGGTTATTTCATACCTTTAAAAAATAACAGATGTGGAAAATATGCTTATGAACTTGATATGTCTGTGAGACAAAAATGCCCCCTTCCCCCATATGAAATTAGTTCTTCATGCTTATTATGTATGCAAAGTTTGATGTTCCGTGTCGATATAAATTTTTTTATTCTTGAAGATGCATTACTTGTACTTACAAAATATGCTTATCATGGATTACCTCCCTTACTTACATGGTCACTCGATTCTTTCTTCCTCCAAAGGGTCTAAATGGCAATCGGCCAGTAGCTGCGTGAAAAATCGTTACTCCTAAACTCCAAAGGTCAACCGTGGCATCAAAGATTTTCTCCTTGTTCTTATCTCTCATCACAGCACAGCCGTAGATGTCTGGATGCTGGGATAACATACAAAATATAATATTTTCAAAGTTTGTTTATATACAAGCATATTTTCAGAAAAAGTCTTTGATTTACAACAAAACAAATTCAATGTAGATATTTAAATTCTATAAACTGTTACTGGGATACTATATATATATATATAATAGCTAGTTGATATTGAAGTTGGATGTTGCAAGAGAACTTCTGTTGTGATAATATGTCACAAAGCCATTCTATTATAAAGTAGAAGAAGCAGAGTCTTGATTCATGTTTTCCAAATGTTTGATGAAGTAGAGAATGGAACTGGAAATATTTGGAGACAAGACAATCAAAGTGTCACAGCCATCTGATATCAGTCAACTGTGAACTTGGAATGAAATGAAACGTCATGTTAAATAAAGCAGAGATAGACAATACACAAATGTTTCACGTTGAAGAGGATATTTCTCGTAATATTCCTGTTTTATATACATCATAAAAATATACCTACCAGGTACTCTTCAGTACCATACAAGGACACAAACTGTTCTTCCTCATACTGTAATTCCTTCGCTGCTCCAAAGTCGGTCAGCTTGAATACAAATCTATTTTAAAATATAAACCACAAATATAACCATTTTCAAATCAAGAAAAAATCTGCAATAAATTTTTCCAGGTATTTACAATCTCTATATATTTCTGGTAACATCAGAAAAAAATCTTAACTATTATCATCTTCAAAACTGGCCAGCATTGAAGGAAAATGAGAATTTGTTTTTGTGAGCAAAACATCTTTCTGTATATATATATTGACAATTGATCCAAAGATAAGACCAATATCAGCTTAAACAATGAACATGATACAATTTCTGTGCATGAAACTGTATCAATATAATACTGTCACAAGAAATCTTTGTATCTAGCCTAACCCTACAGTTCAGTTTATACCTAGCCTAACCCTACAGTTCTATGTATACCTAGCATAACCCTACAGTTCTATGTATACCTAGCCTAACCCTACACTTCTATTAAGTCCCCGGTTAAGTTAAGTTTCCGGTAATTTCCTACCTTCCATCCTCTCCTTTATAGCAAAGAATGTTTCCTGGTTTGACATCACGATGCACTATGCCTTTCTCGTGAAGATATTTCATTCCTTCAGCTGAAACATTCAAATTCTTTATTATAACAAATGTCAATTATAGTAGCAGTTCACAAGGCCAAACAAAATATATTGGGTAGTTCCTGTAACTCTACCTACATAATTTTTTGTGTCTACCCTAAAACTTTTTAAGGAAATTATCAATGAATCATTTTAAAGACCAGATCACCTTTATAAACCATAAACAAGAATTCCACGGAAGTGGATGTGTCGCCTGCGCAGCAAGTTGGGAGATAATTTTTTAGGAACTATCTATGGATATGCATTGTATCAGTTCCAAGTGGAATAGAAACAGTGACCTTGACCTTTGACCTTGAAAAGCAATCCCAAGCGAGTACTTTTGGTAAGGATGTACTCTATGAAGTTTGAGTTTGATTCGTCCAAGGAAACTCGAGTTATCGCACGGAATCATAATTCCCATTTATAGCAACAGTGACCTTGACCTTTGACCTTTGACCTTGAAAAGCAATCCCAAGCGAGTACTTTTGGTAAGGATGTACTCTATGAAGTTTGAGTTTGATTCGTCCAAGGAAACTCGAGTTATCGCACGGAATCATAATTCCCATTTATAGCAACAGTGACCTTGACCTTTGACCTTTGACCTTGAAAAGCAATCCCAAGCGAGTACTTTTGGTAAGGATGTACTCTATGAAGTTTGAGTTTGATTCGTCCAAGGAAACTCAAGTTATCACACGGAAACCAATTTTCTATTTATAGCAACAGTGACCTTGACCTTTGACCCTGAAAAGCAATCCCAAGCGAGCACTTTCGGTAAGGAAGCACTGTTTGAAGTTTGAGTTTGATTTGCCCAAGGAAACTCAAGTTATCGCACGGAAACTGTTGGTGCCAGACGCCGCCGCCGCCGCCGACATAGTGATCCCTATATGTCGTCTTTAAGGCGACACAAAAATCATTTTTTGTACTTCAATTTGTTACCTTTTTTTAACTACCTACCCTTAAATTGACCAACATATTAAAAAGTAAACACTGAATCTTTTGTCTTTTCTAAATCTGTCACAAAACAATGAGAATGTCCAATACATTTAGAATATGTATACCATGTACAGGCTGTAAGTTACAAAATAAGAAAAATTCAATAATACAATTTGTTTGATTAATCAATGGTCACATTTCCATTTCTTAATAAAAATAGTGGGTTACAAAATGAGTGGTTGTTGGATATGGAATTGTGCTTCTCCACAATAACACACAAATCTTCATACCACCTGTAATGTACCTACACACACAAGTCTTCATACCATCTGTTATGTACCTACGCACACAAGTCTTTATACCACCTGTTATGTACCTACGCACACAGATCTTCATACCATCTGTTATGTACCTACACACACAAGTCTTCATACCATCTGTTATGTACCTACGCACACAAGTCTTCATACCACCTGTTATGTACCTACACACACAAGTCTTCATACCATCTGTTATGTACCTACGCACACAAGTCTTCATACCACCTGTAATGTACCTACGCACACAAGTCTTCATACCACCTGTTATGTACCTACGCACACAGATCTTCATACCACCTGTTATGTACCTACGCACACAAGTCTTCATACCACCTGTTATGTACCTACACACACAAGTCTTCATACCATCTGTTATGTACCTACACACACAAGTCTTCATACCACCTGTTATGTACCTACACACACAAGTCTTCATACCACCTGTTATGTACCTACACACACAAGTCTTCATACCATCTGTTATGTACCTACACACACAAGTCTTCATACCACCTGTAATGTACCTACGCACACAAGTCTTCATACCATCTGTTATGTACCTACGCACACAAGTCTTCATACCACCTGTAATGTACCTACACACACAAGTCTTCATACCACCTGTTATGTACCTACACACACAAGTCTTCATACCACCTGTAATGTACCTACGCACACAAGTCTTCATACCACCTGTAATGTACCTACGCACACAAGTCTTCATACCACCTGTTATGTATGTACCTACACACACAAGTCTTCATACCATCTGTTATGTATGTACCTACACACACAAGTCTTCATACCATCTGTTATGTACCTACACACACAAGTCTTCATACCACCTGTAATGTACCTACGCACACAAGTCTTCATACCACCTGTTATGTACCTACCTACATGCTTTAGAACAAGCAGAAACTCTGTTTCCTCCAGTCCATAAGCATTTTTGGGATCATCCAGCATATTGTATAGACTTCCACAGGTAGACAGCTCCATAATGATCACTTTATTACCTGTTCCATTCTGCCAAACAAAATGTTTCATTAACTCATCACCTCATCACAAATATTTATATCTACTTATCTATATATCCCTTTTACATTAACTAAATACAATTTAATGATAATTAGGCCTAATATGAAAGTGAACATTTAAGTCCTAATTATATAAATCATTGCCTGATCAACTTCAGATTTACAAATAAATCGGAATAGGCCATCGTTGTTGAGGAACAACGATTTGACTGTTTCCCGTGATTTTTTTGCCGATGTCAAAGTTCTCGCATGTCAACCTGGATAGTTCGAACTCTTCTTTATTCCAGCGGCTATAATTTCGTATAATTAAATCAGGCTAGACAATATTTATTTAAATTTGGTCAAACTGACCGAAGGTTTACTGTACTTATTTTTATGAAAATCCCTACCTTTAACGAAATGAGGTCTACTGTTATACCAGAACTTTTTTTCCGTAACAAACATGTTTTTGAAAATATATCCTTTATATATTTTTGTTTATTCTGTAAATCATTCTGACTTCGCACAAGAAATGAAATGTTTCTTTATTTATTTTGTCCAAATCAGTGAAGTTCAACAGCACTTAAAAATTCACAACCAAATATAACCTTGAGAAGGATACATCTCAACTAGTGGTAGAATACCTAAAATTAATATATTTCAACTCATGCACCCTATATTTAAAAACTGGAATTGCCCAGTCCATGATTTGGAGGCTCAAATGTGACTTTAGGGATGGATGAATTAAGGAAAATGAGCAGTAAATGTGGAACTCAAAAGAGTAGGAGTGCAACAAATTATAATCCACTAAAATATTTATAGAACACAATTCTTTTTAGATGTTACCTGAAGTTGTTTTGTACCCAAAGCTTTAACCTATTCAGCTCAAAGTCAAATCTGAATGTATAGCTAAATCAAAGACCAAACATGACATTCTGTTACAACATGTCGGGTTGATGGAGTTAACAATTGTGTACCACATCTGTAAATATTTCACAAAAGTGTTTTAGCCATGTACACAAACACTGACTGAGTCACACTACAGAACAGGTATAACATTCTAGACCAACCTCTTGTTCCAAGTCCTGCATCTTGACAATGTTAATGTGGTCCATCTTCTTCATCAGGGAGTACTCCCTCATCTGCACCTCAAAAGGCCTGAGGGCAGCAGCCGAGGTAAACACTTTAACAGCTACCTCCTCCCCTGTGATCTACAGTAGGTAAAATATCATTGTGGAAATAACCATTCTATAAATAAATGCTCTGGACATGATGAAAAGGGAGATAACTCCACTTAAAATTGGGATAATGTTTTATTTGGGAAGGGAGATAACTCATATGAACTTAAAACTAAAAGCAAAAACTTTACTTGATATTGATTGTGTAGGATTTTGTCTCTAAGGTGTGAAAAATATTAAAGACCCCAGGAACCTCAATTTAACAAACTTAACACACTAAACTTTATATACAGCTTTCATTAAATGACCATGAATGAAAAATGAAAAGGTAATAAAAGAACTCTTTTAAATACTTGTAAGACTTTTCTGGCAGGGATTTTCAGAGAATTACTAAAAACCATAGAAATATTAAGTCAAGTACCACAATTTTATGGTACTAGAAATGTTCATTACCTTATTCCTGCCACGATAAACTTTACTTGTAGCTCCTTGGCCCAGCATCTTGGTGACATCCCACATGTAATGTTTGGATCCTCTAAGTGTGGATTGTGCCATGGTGTTTAATTAATAGATGAGTGGTATGCAATAAATAAATAAATGGATGATGTAGAATACTCGGTGATGAAAGGTATCTGCAAAAGAGAAAAAATACAAATAAAGTTTTAGTGCACTTAGCAAGTTAAGGAAACATGCATTACTGGTGAAAGGACGCTGTCGTAGGAATCTCCAATACTAGGATCTTATTACAAGAAACTTTTGCAAAACCTTTGTTTCACTGGACTGTATAATTTACCAAGAAAGTTTCAGTCTATCCCTATCAAAACTCCATTAAAGTGAAATGAATATCACATGACACTGTCAAATAGCAATTATAACAAATTTTAAAACTCAAAACAATGCAAATAAAAGACAAAGATTTCCAAGACAATTGAAATAAATACAGTATACTTAAGTTCTTTCATAAGATATTTAAAAGCAAAATAATTTAAAACAAGAGGCCCAATGGGCCTGCATCGCTCACCTGGTATCAATCTCTGACTTATATTATAGTGTAACTCAAAAGTGTAACTCAAAAGTCCCCTAAAATCTTTTACTGTAAGACATTTAGAAGAACATGTAAGATTTAAACATATTTTACCCCTGTGACCTTATAAGACAACATCATTTTCATTTTCAAATTTTGTTTGGCTTCATCCCAGGACGCTACAAGCCAAATATCATGTCTCTAGGCATTTGGGTTTATCAGAAGAAGTCGCTCAAAGCTTTTAACCGATTTGACCACTGTGACCTTTGATATGAATCAAGCTCATTTTCCTTCCCAAAGTTTGTCATGCTACATACAAGGAACCTTTCAGCCAAATATCATGCTTCTAGGGCTTTTGGTATTTCAGAAGAAGTCGTTTGAAGGTTTAAACAGATTTGACCCTTGTGACCTTGAATATAGGTCAAAGTCATTTCTTTTCGCAAACTTTGTTGGGCTTCATCCCAGGAATATTTCAGCCAAATATCATGCTTCTAGGGCATTTGGTATTTCAGAAGAAGTCATTTGAAGGTTTTAACTGTTTTGACCCTTGTGACCTTGAATATAGGTCAATGTCATTTCTTTTCGCAAACTTTGTTCGGCTTCATCCAAGGAACATTTCAGCCAAATATCATACTTCTAGGGATTTTAGTTTATAAGAGGTAGCTTAAAGGTTAAAATAGATTTAACCTCACTGTGACCTTGAATATGGGTCAAGGTCGTTTCTTTTCAGGAACTTTATTTGGCTTCATCCAAGGAAGATACCGGTCAAATATGAGGTCTCTACGCCTGACGGTATTTTAGAAGAAGTTGTTTGAAGGTTTGGACATTTTTGACCACTGTGACTTTGAAATTAGGTCAAAGTGATTTTTTTTTGCAAACTTTGTTCAGCTCCTTCCAAGAAATCTACCAGCCAAATTTCATGTCACTAGGCCTTTCAGTATTTAAGAAGAAGTCGTTTAAAGGAAAAAGTTGACGGACGCAGGACGGACGACGGACGCTGCACCATCACATAAGCTCACTTGGCCCTTCGGGCCAGGTGAGCTAAAAAGGAAGAAACAAAGACTTGTTTAATTAGGCAAATAAATCATGTTTTTCGATTGTCACATGACAATATAATCAATTCTTATATCCAGTCACTGATATTAACTGAATGTCATATCTAGCCAGCAAAACAATCCTAGACAGAGTTAAATTGGGTATGTGAAGTTTTCCAGTGAGGTTTTTACAACTAAGTCCTGCACTTGTAAACAAGGTAAATATACTAATTCCTGGGAGACTAATACTCTGATAAATCTACCTACAATGTAGATATGACAATAACCCTAATTAGGAACACAAGGCTATTACTGCCCAATGATAACATCAGAAACCGGATATACAATGTACATATGTGTACCAGACAGGTAAATTACTCAAATACCATAACTGGCTGCATGGGCGTCTTATTTACTACAAATATGTTAATGTAATATTATTTGATTTCATGGTTTTTAGTGAGATACTGTATTTTTTCAGTAAATTACTTCCTAACTAAATATGGCATCAATTGAATGCAATATGTTAATGTAACATTGTCTTATTCAATGGCACACACTAGATATCATAATATCCAGTGATCCATTTACTGCCTAGAAAAGTTAATACTATGGTTCAAATGGGGGAGTGAGATATATATATATATTCTATCTTGACAAACCAAATCCATTACCAACCTGTATAGCCCATTTAATACCCACAAACAATATTTACAACATAATGTCTGTAACACTTTTTACTCACATAGTTGATAAAGAATATATATGAGCTTTGCTATCTGATTTAACCTTGTTTTATTACAGTATATATTCTATATAAACACTGCCCACCTTTACTGTAAACATCTTGTATTGCTTAATTCATCCCTGTGTATTAATCAATTCAACTCATTGTATTGTTTAATTTAACTTATTGTATTGTTCAATTCAACTCATTCCATTGTTCAATTCAACTGATTGTTTTGCTCAGTTCAACTTATTACATTGCAAAATTCAACTCACTTCATTGACAAATTCACAGCATTGCTCAATTCAACTTATTGTATTGCTCAATTCAATTAATTGTATTGTCCAATTAAACTCATTCTGTTGTTCAATTCAACTTATTGTTTTGCTAAATTCAACTTACATGTGTGTATTACTTTGCCAAATTCTACTCACTGCATTGACAAATTCAACTTATTGTTTTGCTCAATTAATCTTGTTTTGCTCAATTAAGCTTATTGAATGGTTCAATTCAATTCATTGTATTGTCCAATTCATCTTAATGTTTTGCTCAATTCAACTTATTGCATTGTCAATTTCAACTCATTTCATTGCCAAATTCAACTCAATGCATTGCCAAATTCAACCTTAAGCCTTTGTATTGCCCAATTCTACTACATACTGTACGTACTGTATAAATTAATTCAATAACCTTTAGTATTTGAAATGATTGGTGCATATAAACTTACCGCTTTATATTTACATTAATGGACTGATGCAATAATAGGTTGGCTATTCACAATTTATATATTGGTAGTCTTTCTGTCGGAGAAATACTTGTTCCGCTAGCTTGTCATTGTAGGTTTCCATGAATAGTTGTTTTTTCTTATTTATTCGGTGGTGATCTTTGCACATAACATCTGTCATTGAATTCTTCTTGATTCTCCTTTGTTGGTGCTTAGACATGTACATAGGAAAGCGCACATCTGTAAAAAAAAAATGAAACATTTTACATTCATATAAAAATTGACTTGTAATGTATCATTATTTGCTATACATAACTGCTCTAGTCTAATAATTAATAGCCAGTTGCCTGGTAGATTCATCAAATTTAATTTTAATTAACATTTATTTCAGAATATTATAATGATGATAATAGTATAAGGCCTAGCAATTATGAAGTGTACTGTGAACATCTATATTAAACAAGCAGTATATATTAGACCAATATATTCTAAAAAAAATCATACATTTTGAAGGGGCCTATATATGCATCATGTCAAGAACTGCCCAACCATGGAATTAGATTATCTCACAAAGTGAAAGTAAGACATATGTATCCCATACAAATGCATACTATTGGGAGAATATCACAACCAATAGTGAACTTGAAATGAGATGAAAAAAACCCATCTCAAGTCCTTTCACCTCCTACTTTGCTTATAGTTCCATTATTTCATTTCATGTCTTTTTTATAAGCTTATACTTAAGCTTCGGTATCTCGTCCTATTTTTATCCGGCAGTGGTAAAGCAAATTAAATATTCCAACCCATTTTTGGAATTTCAAAAATTTGTTATTTACAACAACCTCGTATAAAGCCTTTTTAAAGCCTTTTTTCGTCTCTGTTTACAGCTAAAAGTCCGTTATTATTCAAGTAATCTAGATCTGATGAATGTTAACGCTGCGTCCGGTTGGCCGATTCGTCCAGTTTTGCGCAGTTAGTACAGTTGACCGATCGCGAGGATAAACACATTATTTCGTCACGAGGATGATGTCACAAAGCAAGAAATATTGATGGTCTTGTCATCCAAATTCGATTGGCCTGAAGGCCTTTAGGCACAAAACCTCGACTTTCATTTAGAGCTGACATCAGATCCCTTCTAAGAATTGAATCGGAAACTGGTTTCATTATATATAGGCCAATGCAACGTTAACTAACCCGTCCCCATATGCATGGCCAATGGTCAATCACCTATATAGCTACTGACCTGACTCATGTACAGTACAACTTACATGCTGTATTAGCTTCATGCGATGCACAGAATATCCAGTCATGTTTCCACATTTCATGGTGTAATAAATATATTAGGTTAATGTCTAAAACTTCAAGCTTCTTGTTTTGCAAAGCAAGTTATTGCTGTTTACAAATAGACATGATGCATGGCTCTCTAGGAAAATTCCCATGCTGAGTCTAGCTTGTCAATCAAGATTATGTGAAAACATCAACAAACTTCAGCGGTTTCTACAAAATGCGAATTCCTTCTCCCAGCGAAACGAACCTACGTCAGAAAAGTGTTGTTTAAATTTGTCTTAATGGCTAATTAAAGCACGGAATTAGATTAGCTCGTGTTAACATACATATGTCTATTTGCTAGAATAGTAATAAATAAAGAGTGATGAGAAGATATAAGTTTAATTTCGCTGACTTTAAATAATTCTGATCATGAGTTGCCTATATAGAGGTAGCATATATATATAAGCAGAGATGTATGTGTTATATATACGTCTCTGATATAAGGTAACATATACGGTAAGATAAAAAAGGTAAAACCATTTTCACAAAATATGAGTTCTCGTTGTATCAACTTGAAAGTTGTGTGAAGCAAACTGAGATGTAATGGCGCGAATACTAATGTTGTTTTCCAAGTTTCCCCAAAATCTCGAATTAGTGTTCTTGCCAAATGGATTTTCTTTACCAAAGATTTCATCCGTTCAATATTTGATTTGAACCCCATAATTCTATCATGTAAAATTTGTAACAAATAATACTCAGTAATAAACGTTGGACAAGTTCGTTTGCTTAAATCAGTCTAGATTGTATGGTTCACACGTTACTGACACGATCGGCCGTTTTGCAAACATGGCGAATGCGTATGTTTTTTAATATTTCCAAAATATGTTTCATTTGAAATTAACCAAAATAAATAGTATATGGTTTGCCTTCATTAATATGTATGTATATTTATCATAGCATGGCATTGACATTATGTGACTGTACGGAATTCAGTTGGCATTCATAAGGCCATAAATGCAATTAACCGATAATTGACGTCATCCTTATTAGGTTACGTTGGATACTAATGACGGTCCCCGGCGATACCTGTTTTATTCAATGAACAAGTGTACACGGTAGATACTTTACTGAGCTAAAACCGAGAAATATAAAAGTAATCCATTTTTATGAGATGTATAAATTGAACTGCTTTAAGTTGGCATTCGTAGGCAATATGAATGCCAACTGGACAAAAGCATATTCAATGAAGCGTGCAAGCGGTTCATTTTGGACTTGCATTTGTCCATTCATAGTGTCTATGGACACAGACTGAAAGCAGTCCAATGCTTGAATATACATGTATACAACATTAGGATGATGTTATTTTATGCAAACTACATGTTTATGGCTTCATAAAGAAATACATCCTAAACATATTTCCAATTATTACTTCTTTGAAGTCGAACAGCGATATTTGAGATTTGACTTGACATTGATACGGTTGGAAACAATTTGTAGGATATTTAGTGAAATGATGCCAAAGTAAGGGGTACATTGTACTGACAATGATATCCATCCTCGATAGCCAGAATTTACGCGTACTCTTCACCCCTGGAATATGTCATGGTAGTCCGAAGGGTTCTGACTCTCTGACCCGCTAAATATTTGGACGACAGGAGAGACTAATGTCATGGCAAAACTGAAGGCACGCAATTGCAGTTTGATTGGTCTCCGATAAAAAAGGTGACCAATCGCAAGCCTGGCTTCAAAGTAACATAATATGAAACATTTTCAATCACATGTAAATTAGGTAGCAACGGAAAGAACAGATATTTTTCTACTAGCCTAGCCATTTAATCAAGTCACAGGAGGTCGTAAACTAACTGTTGCCACACATTTCTAAAAAAATAACCAGTTTTCTGACATCTGTTTGAAAATGGCCTCGCGTCGCGAGATCTCGCGAGAATTTCTTTCTGACCTGTCTATTTTTGATCACGTGACGTTAGGCGGCGGCCATTTTCAAACAGATGTTCAACGTGCAGCAAATATGTTATGTAAGTATAACTATTGTCTTCCTTGTTATCAGAGGTATTGTTGTATAGAACTAGATGTATTCAGAGAACGTTATTTATGCATGGCTACAAACCCAGCTGTTGCATCTTATATAATTTCATATTGGTTTTATTTGATTTACCGTGAGTGATATTATAATTTAAAATCTATTTTGCATTTTTGCAAATGAATTGGAACAGCTAATTGATAGTTCATACATAACAGCCCATTTACGTCAGTATTCAAAGGTTTATATACAAATGTACTGTATTCAGGTAACTCTAATGCTTCCAGAGCAAAACAGCCATTATACTGAATGGCACAGTTCAAGGTGAGGTCGAGTAGCTCTGTTTAACTACCGACAAGTCTTATACCGTTTACAGTCAGCTATTATTACACATAAAGGACGTACATTGGTGCACTTCTTGATATCATTCATAGTTACATTGTATGACGTACTTGTTGAATAACCAATTGTTTTATCGTGTTGATGACGTATTCTCGAGACAAACAGCTCACGTTGTCGCTGTTGTCGTCTGTCCCAGAAGTTGTAGCATGTCCCAATCTAATAACACTCTACAGAGCAACCTGTAACAAAAGATAAAACAAAAACATTAACATGATGGCTGATGGTGGCCGAATGTCGAACATAACTATGGAAGTACATTTATATATCATACATGTAATATATTTACATTTGCGCTGCAACCCACTATATGTACATTACCAGCAAAATTGCCTTTCATAAAAGAACATTTACATTTGCTCTGCAATTTTCCATTGACACAATGCTAAGAGGCAGTTGCTGCCATACGCCTAATACACCCAGTGCCTCAGACTATAACAGCAGTTACTATTGTGACGTCATCAATCTCTATTGTGACGTCATCGATTTCATTGATGTCTGCACTTGATTTCCTGTTCAAAATCGGTCCGAAGGAACTAAATAAAGCACAACAATTCTATCAAAATGTAAATATAAGTAATGAACATTTTAGCAAATATTGTTACACTCCTATAACACACATTGTTATTGCTGACAAAATTACATAAAGCCCTACCGGGCTTTATTTAGTTTGTCACCGATAGCAATGTGTGTTATATAGGACTGTAACAACATTTGCTAAAACATTCATTGCTTTAAAAATGAAAGCAATGGTTCTTGAGACGTAGCACGTGGTTTAATTATGACGTCATAGATCAAGCTTGGTCAATGAGAGTCTTGTCGCACCGCTTCGAATAATATGGAGAATGCCCTTGCGTCAAACGCTGAAATGACTACTTATTATCATTGGCGCCAATCTTATTCAAGCTGGGCTGTTCCTTCAATGTCGTTTAAATGACAAACTATTAATTGGAAAAAAATAATGCAGTTTAGCAATTGTTCTATAGTAAAAATGTAAATATATGGATTGAAAGTCATTTTTTTTAACTTTCATAGTGCTATGAAAGGTCAGCGGTTACATTCATGTTTAGCATGAAGCCCTAGCAATTTCTAAGTGAGATCATGATAGCGACTATACAACTACTAGCGTGCTTAGAAGAAAAAAAATCAAATTAGAACAGTGACAATTTGGAACGAACTTCCTGAGCTTGTTGTATCAGCATCAAGTGTTAATTCTTTTAAAAAACAAGCTTGACAGTCACTGGAAAAACCACGAATTCTTCTTTAATTAAAAAGCAAGAATTGAATCATAGATACAAATGAATATATGTAAAGCGGATGAAATTACTTGAAATTTGTTGTTTATTTTAGTATTGTGAGTCTGGTATAGAGGTCTTTAGATAGTCCTGGACCAGAAATAAACATTAACTTTAACTTGTCCATAGTCTCCATCGACCTGCATATATATCGAAACATTACGTAGTGAGCTCGTTTGTCTAAAACCAATATCTATCACGAAAATTTCGATATTAAGTGTAAGCACCGTAGAATAACGAATCATCTAGTATGACATGTAAACCCCGTAGATAGGAGGATTAAATTAGAACACCGATTTTGCTATACAGTCATTTGTAATACTCGCCGACCCTATACTTGGCGGTAAATTAATCCTTCAAGAATCTGAATGGTGGTACTTGCACTAAAATAAATTTGTTTCTGTGTGCAAAAAAAGTGTATACCTGCAAAATCTTCCGTTGATTGTATTCACGGCGATATATATTACTTCATACCAAAGACACACACAATGAAACGAGGGACCTGGTTTAAAACGCTCAGGGATAGCTGGATTTTGCAACAGTATGTTTTCTTCTAAACTGTGCTATAAATAAATCATTTCCAATAAGAAGGCATTTAAATAATTTATGTTAACAAGACGTACTTAAACACATACGCACTTCAAGTATATATTTGAAGTTAGCAATACGCTGAGTGTACATTTCGACGACGGACAAATACCAAGTGTTTGCTAAGGGGGATACTTACAATACTTGTTGTTGGCGTAACATCCATCAGCGGTTAAAAAAACATTAACATTTTTCACATTTTACTTAAATCTTAAAAGAAATGTCCTTACACATTTGTTAATGGAAACAATTTTACAATATACATGTTTAATATCTAATGTGACACAACGACAGTAGTTCTAGACACTGTGGTGTCTGTTTGGAATACCTAACTGACATATTCTGTTTGTTCAAGAATGGTTATCAGTATCTAAAATAACCAAATATACCTAAACGTGAAAGATATACAATAGAATTTACGGTAAAAGAATGGTTCTTGGTTCTCTAAAAACAAAAACAAAACAAAAAACAAACACAAACACGCCTTGGTAATTCCGGAATTAAAATGGTGAGAGGACGTAGTGAATAGCACACTTCGGTAAAGTCAAGAAAGCATTATTTCGTAAACTTATACAAAGTGTATCTTCCCGAAGTCTATCAATTTATGGTTGTTGTAGAGAAATGATAAGACGAATATAAGTTCTATGGTGAACTTAAAAGAAAAAAATAAATGTGCCTTACTTTTTATAGATTATTGAAGTACACCTTCTCGACCAAAATAAAAATTGGTTTAAAAAGGATACCGACTAAGTGTCAGTACTAGGGAAAATTATTGTCAAAGCTTCAACATAGACAATCAGTTTATGGTTAAAGTTTGCGCTCCTTTTAAAAATTAATCCAGGAATTGGCATATTCGAAAAACCATCTTGATGTATCACAAAATACAGTTCGCCGCGCGGTCATAGTTTTAAGTCCACCGATCATACAATAGCCATGGGATCCACTGTTTTCAATTGTTCCTTATTAATCAAAGAGTAAGATTATAAAGTTGTTGTAATCAAACGAGAAAAATGCAAATGCTGGAATGATAGAAGCGCCACTTATACCTTGATTTAAAACTTCCACTCAGGGACTCGCCCATAGCCGTCTGTGTTACTAATGTAACGGGCCGAAAACTGGAAGTTCAAAACAGGCAAAACCTTGACAACAAACATATTCTTGGAAAATATTGGCCTTTCCCATTTCCAAGAATCTCAATGGTGGGTTTCCAAGTGGAAATTACTTCTTCAAGTGTGAAGTGGAAAGTGAATTTAAGATAAAAGGAAAAAGCAACAGATACCTGCAATGTTTTTGTACTCAAATCTTGTTCATGGTGATCTATTAACAAGTTCGTGTTGTTTTACCAACAAAATGAAAGGAGAGGCCTAACTTGACTTTTACAACAGACATGCTCTCTTCTTAACCGAGGTATAAATACTGCATTTCCAAGAAAAAGACATTAAGATAATTTATGACAACATTAAATATTTCAAACGTATACTCGAAGTTAGCCATACACTGATCATGAGTGTATTATTCTATGACGGACCCCCATATTTGTTGTTTGTGTGTCAAGAAATCACGGCGACATAGTTTTAAAAGGAAAATATTTGAATACAAAGTGTTCTACTGTGATGCCTGTGTTAACAGTTTGATATTATACGCATGGCAAATAAAGGTACTATGTTTATTCTGTTTTCAGTTCTATGTATGATATATATAATATATCATACGATCTAACAGCCCTTTGACTGCTGATGTCATAAAAGGACATGCTTCCTTGTATGCACATGTGTATGAATGGAGGAGGCGCATTTGAATCAACTGATCGGATATATTGCCGACTTTAGAGTACTACTTCACCGAAATACTCCTCGTGGGCAGACTCCATTGCATTCTTCTTCGAGAGAACATAAGCCGAATGTGAGATGTTGACAAGGAATGTGAAGCTTGTAAATGATCACTAAAGAATAGCCAAAAACAACGTTTAGTCAGTAAATATTTGTTACTGGCTTAAATAATTATTTGATTTGATACGGAATTCTTTTGTGATTTGTTCCAGCTACATGTATTTATGATGCTAATAACACTAGAGATGACGTAACACACACTTGTGCTGCACCTTTTAAATATAGTAATATATACAGTAGGCCGAAAAAATGAATTAAACTGCACCATACTGCTGTTTCGTTCTCCTAGGACTCTTAAGTGATGCTAGGGGCTAAACGGTGGGAATCTAAAATTTCTAAACTAATGTAGAAGCAGAAGGGTCAGGTGCGTAAAACACCTTTAATTTATGAATTTAGAAGTAAGTAGACATAGATAAGTAGAAAGATAAATTTTATACTCAGACACCTAACTATTTATTAAAGATTTGTTTTATACGAAAGTGAGTTTTCGTAATGTTGATGCCAATTTCAAGTAGGAGAAAGTAATATTACCGTGAAATTAGATCTATATTGACTTACTTTTTATTAATCTGTGTATGTGCTGTTGTAAATGCTATTAGTTTTACATATTTTAATTGGAGCTGTTTTTGTTGATTAAAACGGTCATTTTTACCAAGCGGCTAGACGTGTGGAATACAAAAAAGAACTAACTGAAAATATCATTATTCAGTGATAGATTATCAATTTTGAAAACAACGTTCAATGAAGATTTTTGGAAATGATTTTTAAAAGGAGCATTGCAAAAGCGACTTTCTGCGAAATTCACAAGTGTAGGCAGTTTGTGGTGTCGGCGAAATGTGTAATAATCGCATAAATGGTACCGATAGGTATATCGTCATATAGTCTTTCTCGTAAATAAACTTTAAGGATATGTTTTCCTGACCAACTTACAACAAAACAAAAGAATTTATTTCTACAAGAGACAAAAGGCTTACACATGTAAACCGACATTACTGATTTCTATCTGATCGTATTTTTAGGTCACCTGAGACAAAGTCTCAAGTGACCTATTCTAATCGCCTTTTGTCCGTCGTCGTGCGTCGTGCGTCGTGCGTCCGTAAACTTTTTACATTTTCGACTTCTTCTCCAAAACCGCTGAACCAAATTCAATGAAATTTTACAGGAAGCTTCCATGGCTGAGGGTGAACCAAAATTGTGAATTATATGGTCCCCACCCCCCAGGGGCATGCGGGGCGGGGCCAAAAAGGGTCAAATTGACTAAAACTTCAAAAATCTTCTCCTCTACTCTCAGATATGGTAGAATCAAATACTCTTCATAGATGGAAGGGTCTTAAGGTGCTTTACCAAAATTGTGAATTTCATGACCCTGGGGTCTCATGTTTGCCCCTGGGAAGGGGGTAAACTTTACTATAGTTTATATAGGGAAATCACATTTTTGACTATTTTTTGTTGGATTTGTATTGGAATTCATTCTAACTTGTATAAAATTATCAGCATGGGATGACACTTTGATGGTATGTGCATGTTGGCCCTAGTTGACCCCCAGGGGCTGGAGGGCGGGGCCAAAAAGGGTCAAATTTCAAAAATCTTCTCCTCTACTCTCAGATATGGTAGAATCAAATACTCTTCATAGATGGAAGGGTCTTAAGGTGCTTTACCAAAATTGTGAATTTCATGACCCTGGGGTCTCATGTTTGCCCCTGGGGAGGGGGTAAACTTTACTATAGTTTATATAGGGAAATCACATTTTTGACTATTATTTGTTGGATTTGTATTGGAATTCATTCTTACTTGTATAAAATTATCAGCATGGGATGACACTTTGATGGTATGTGCATGTTGGCCCTAGTTGACCCCCAGGGGCTGGAGGGTGGGGCCAAAAAGGGTCAAATTGACAAAAATTTCAAAAATCTTCTTCTCTACTCTCAGATATGGTAGAATCAAATACTCTTCATAGATTGAAGGGTCTTAAGGTGCTTTACCAAAATTGTGAATTTCATGACCCTGGGGTCTCATGTTTGCCCCTGGGAAGGGGGTAAACTTTACTATAGTTTATATAGGGAAATCACATTTTTGACTATTTTTTGTTGGATTTGTATTGGAATTCATTCTAACTTGTATAAAATTATCAGCATGGGATGACACTTTGATGGTATGTGCATGTTGGCCCTAGTTGACCCCCAGGGGCTGGAGGGCGGGGCCAAAAAGGGTCAAATTGACAAAAATTTCAAAAATCTTCTTCTCTACTCTTAGATATGGTAGAATCAAATACTCTTCATAGATTGAAGGGTCTTAAGGTGCTTTACCAAAATTGTGAATTTTATGACCCTGGGGTCTCAATGTTTGCCCCTGGGAAGGGGGTAAACTTTACTATAGTTTATATAGGGAAATCACATTTTTGACTATTATTTGTTGGATTTGTATTGGAATTCATTCTTACTTGTATAAAATTATCAGCATGGGATGACACTTTGATGGTATGTACATGTTGGCCCTAGTTGACCCCCAGGGGCTGGAGGGCGGGGCCAAAAAGGGTCATATTGACAAAAATTTCAAAAATCTTCTTCTCTTCTCCCAGATATGCTGGAATCAAATACTCTTCATAGATGGATTGGTTTTAAGGTTCTTTACCAAAATTGTGAATTTCATGACTCTGGGGTCTTGCATCTCCCGCTGTGGAGGGGGTTAAGTTTACTATAGTATATTGGCAGAAAAAAACATTTTTTTGCATTATTTGTTTAATTGCCATAAGAAATGATGCAAATTTGGTTGAAATTATCAATATGACATGACTTTTGAGTAGTACGCACATGTTGACACTGACTGACCCCCAGGTGCCTGAGGGGTGGGGCCTAAAAGGGTCAAATTGACATAATTTCAAAAATTCATTTTTTCCACTCCCAGATATGCTACAATGTATTGTTATAAATATTCATCTCAACATTCCCATATTTCTCTTTCATATCAAACATCAGTTGACCGTTAAGGCCCCATGGGCCTCTTGTTAAAACAACGTTTCACTTCGTTCCAATGTTAACTAATATGGAGACAACATACCTGGAGTAGATTTAAACGCACTTAAACCGAAATGTGCTGAAGTAGGTCTTTTATTGTATGGGAGCTATTTTTAGCATTGATGTCACTATTTACTCCATGATCAGTTTCATTTAAATCTTAGTGGCTGGGACTCGGGTAAGGACTATATATACCAGAGCACATGAGGTAAGCAAAAAAACCATGAATAATGTATTTCGTACCGAGTTTATAGTACATGTAGAACAATTGATTAACTAGCTCCAGTGTACATATTACACGTATAGTGAACTACATGTATGTACTGTGGACTTTGTAGTGTTGGGCCAATGTGTACACTCTAGTTCGATTACATGTGCTTGTGGACGAACATGAATGTGGCTATAGGTTTTTAATAAGGCAACTCTGCATGGGTTGTTATTGTGAACTTAAAAATTTAGCATTATATTATTATGAAACACCGTACATGTATATCACGTTCTACTTTCAATGAAGGAAAGATTTACATGGAGACAATACACTGCAGTATGATAAACACAAAATATTATATTATAAGATACAAATATATGTAATGTTTCTGATTCTCATAAGCTGATGTCCGTAAATATGTGCAGCTATGATGTTATACACCTCATATGCTATAAAGATATAAGGCGTCGAATTTAACATTTTTTTGTCACTTGCAAAAATAAGCAGGGGCCCCTATATTTGTACTTGCCACCTTTTGACTTGCTATTAAATCTCAATATTCAAATAATGTGTTTTGTTATGAATAAAGTGATTTATCCTGTGTATTACTTTGCTTCATTCACTATGAAAATTGTATATTACGAACGTCATAAGTTTTATTAAGTGATTTTGTAATTGTTGCAGTTTGCACCTTATGCAGCAACTTGCTGAAAAAAGCAAATGCATATTATTTCTAATTGCTATTATCAGATATCTACTTGCAAATAGCAAGTTATATAGTGTTAAATACGAGGTCTGGATATGATAAATCATTAATTAGTCTACATGGGACAGTTTGAATGCCTTATCTGGGTTTTAAACGTTCTATATGTGTGCTTGACCGACATCCATACTCTTGTATTTTTTAACATGTGTGTTCCAAAAAGATATAGCGTATGCATGCTTGCTGTGTATGCCTCGATGAAGGTTAACCTATCCCAGTCTCTAACGAAAGCAATTGAAACTGTTAAATAATTAGGCATCACAGAATCATTTCTTTTATTTTCTGGTTAATTCAAAACAAAGATAAACCTTGTACTAAAACGTATTTGGTACGTGTGCAATATCATATTGTATAGACATAAGTCACCCATCGTTGTAGTATATTAAACTTTGTTCTTGTGCCAGCGCTGAAAATCTTTCCGAATATTGGCAGGTGTCCAGAATAAACTAAATGAAAAATAGTTGTACCGATTCGAACCAATTTTAAATGGTTTATTGTGCGCATGTCTGAGATCCATTTACTTGAAAATTTAAATATAAAAGTACGAGTTGTTGGCGACCATGCATGCACATATGTAAGTTCGCTTGGTAACAGCTGCATGACTTTTACTACATATACACTACGCATATGTGTATAGCGTAATACGTACACAACCCTGACCTGGATAAATTATGAAAACTTCCTGGTTAGATTTCAGATGAGGTGGTGTTATTTGCAGTCATGTTTAAATTATTTCATAAAAATAGAGTTTGCAACGTAACAAATTGCAAAAATTGTCACCATCGATTTCTTTAAATCGTAAAGTGTCAATTTTTGCACATTATTTTATCAAATGACCTATATCTATTTTCTGTTTGGTACTGCCTTTGCTATAATTATTTATGCCTATAGCTTACGTTTGCTCCATGTTACCTGCATTGTTTACACCTTATCTGACATGCGTAAAAGACAGTTAAGCAGTTGTTGTTGTTAGATTAGTATATGCTATGACTATGTTGATGATTCACCGTTATGATTTCTATGCATGCATGTAGATGATTCATACTTTACCTCGAAGTTAGCCCCTTTTATCACTGTCTTGTAGCCGCCGCGCTCATTTACGTAAGTAGGTCAGTGGTGTGTTTGTGCGCATGTATGGTTTTACATGTCAGTAGGGCTCAATGTTAAGTAAGTATTGCTGTGCCTATTTACGATATACGTTGAAGGAAATGCTATTCATTGTAACGAATGGCATGTTTATTCGTATCATCTGAAGTAATACTTAGAATATAAAACAGTTTTATATCCGTTGCATTATCTTTAAAAGTGTTTTATGTTAACATTGCGCCATAACATTGTGTCTGTTTATATATGAAAACGTCACGGAAATAACCTGTTACTATTTTTACTTCAGAGGTACAGCCATTTTGGCATCCGTGCATTTTGTGAAAGGATATATTTCATGTCGTATAGCAGGTAGGTGCATGCTTATTGGATTTTAATATCAGACTGGTATTTATAACAGGTTTGTAAATGTATAATGTTGATATTTAAAATACAATTGTATCTATATCATTTTGTGACGACAAGGAGTTTTATCTCCCGGTTTCATGCCCGCAAACAACATAAATGATGGCAAATATTGAATACGGTTGACATTGAATTAAATATGTACCTTCTTCAAGTGTCGTCGATATCGCTTTTTAAATGATTTATATTATTAGTTATATATCTGATAATTTGTTTATCTGAAGATGTCATTTTTACTATTTATGAGTTTTGTAATGTAGTTTTCATTAAAAATGATATTTTCTTACTTTTTTAATAGAGAAATTTCTGTATATATTATGCTTTTATCAATTTTGTTTTGTCTTAAAAATTATTTTACAGTTTCGTCCTATTTATGTAATACAAACAAAACCACAACTATGATCGAGGTTTATATATAGTCCTATAATAAATGCCTTAATTAGTATATTATCTGATAGTAAGATGGTTCAACAAGTAATGAACATGTGAATATCCGGTAATAAACGTAAACAATCACGATATAAGCCTTTGAAGACTTATATTATAGGGCTTGATGTTTACAGTGAAATATTCATGTGTAACGAAGCTATAAACTTTGTAAAGGGTGAAGAACTACTGTCCATGATAACTTCAAACATCATTTAATACGATTGGTGTCATTTCCTTTTTTTTTTTTGGATTTGTTTGAAAAAAAACCCATTTTAACAACAAACATCATAAAATTACAGATTTTCCCAAAAACACTCATTTAGTTATAATCGAATTGGAATAACAATGCAATAACCGACTTACAAAGATACATGTAATGCCATCTTATTATAGATATATACAGATTATGTTTCATCTTTGTTGTGATTGGACAATACGATTGGGGAACATATTGTAAGATACTCACAGGAATGACCGAAGTGCGAAACGGTGTTTTCCTCCCTATGAAAGTCACAGAAATCTGTGATACAGGATATGGTTTCAATTCTATTATTCATTTGATGGTTTTTGGAGTCATTTCCCGGACATTGATTCTGACCAATCAACACTGAATAGGATATATCCTGATTGTATGTTAAATATTGATATAACATTGTCTTTCCAATAATAAAACTGTGATAATATTATACAAATAAAATTATGAAATCGATTTTTTTTCATTTTAAAAGTAAATGGCGTATTGATGAAACAGGCTACATATGTTTATTTGTATAAACCATTATGTTTATAATTTATAAACATATGTACAATTAAGTGTCTGTGTTGCTAATCATTATCTATTTCATTATTAGTGTCATCACAGTATATTATGTTGTCTTTTTATAATGCATATTGTGTTTTTCATATTCTTTAGCTAATCATTATCTATTGTGTTTTAACTGACATAAGATTTACGAGAATTCTTTTAACGATATCTATTACATAATATACTATGATTATGACATGATCACACTATATTATGTCGTATCTTAGTTGTCATTTTTCTATAAACAATGTGATATGCTTCTGATATTGAAGATTTGACAATCTTATTAGTCAGAACGAATGTCAGACACAAAGGTCGGGTCTGTCTGTACATGTATTCAAGCTAATAATGATAATAATAATTCCAGGTTCTTATATATCACTTTACCACGGCATCAAAGGTCGTCTCAAAGCGGTTCCCTATTTATAATAAGCTATATATTGTTTAAAAACAAAAATCTTGGATTATTTGTTGTACATGTATATTGTATCTTTCGATTATGTCTAGGCCTGATCTAACAGTACCCCACGCTTTACAGTCTATTAATAGATTTACTAGACTTGCCACGTTCAACATACAAACAGCTCACGCTTATTTAGTATTCTCCTTCGTCATATTATATAGAAAAAAAAACATCATGAAGATTCCTTTTCATTAAACATTATTATGTATTACTGACTTTCGACCTCTATACTAATCTAATAAATTTCATACCTTTGTCTGCCGGTTAAAATCCAGATGGACGTGTGCACTCTGTAACCTTCTTTGTTTCCATAAATCGACACACTCATGACGTCATATGGGTTTTAGTAATAGGTATTTTATTTAAGTACATAAACGTTTTAATACGTATATAATTCTTCGTTTTGATAAAAACCAATCACCCCCAACTGGTCCGAACAAGTTTTTTCCCCTAACGAGTTTGAATAATTTTCTACGTTGCAAATCGATAGTGTAATGCATTTGTCACTTGAATCTATGATAACGCATTCGACAATCAATATATATTTTAAATCAATTCAAAAACAAACTACACTTAAAAGGGCCTATGATCAGATTCACTGTTTGTTCAATAAGTTGACATGGCCCAGGTTCGGGTATGCCGACCTACCCCACCTACAGTTTCATGTTTCCCGACCCTAGATTGTGTATCCTGACCTACCCTAGATTTTGTATCCTGACCTACCCTAGATTTTACTGCCAACTCTAGATATTTTACCACCTTTTTATATATATCTAAGCCAGATTAAGGTAACGTCCACTCAAACAAATGTACGATCTTCCTGTTATGGGAGTCTGACCTTATTTTGGACAAGTAATAGCCGCTGCAAAGTGTGGACATGCATTCTAAAACTTGAAATCAAGCATAATACAATGAGAGAAAATAACAAAAATAAAATCATTATTTAATAAGAATTTGTCTACCTTATCTACTTTTCACGCATATTAACTGAATCAAACGTATTGTTTTTGACCTAATAAGGAGATATCATTTACTGCTTTGTACACAATGCTGCTTAATATTCCTTATTTGGGTATTGTTATGAATGACAAAACAGAGAGCAGTCAGGGATTATTTCATATATGATAATTCAGTTAAATAAATGAAATTTGGTTTCCAAATACAGTAAGATTTTACACACACGAACACACAAACACACACACACATATCTAGTATATATAATGTGGTGATAATCACACTCACACACACATATCTAGTAAATACAATTCGGCAATAATCAATCATTATAATAGTTATCAAAATCTATTTATTTCTCTCAACATGATAATTTTAAAACTGTCAGCATTTAGAAAATATATCTTTCAAAAGTCCTGTATTGTAGCCTAATTATACCTTTATATATACATAGATACGAACATAACAAGCGTTGAACCCTTACTATTGAAAAGTCACGTGGTATACACGTATACACTAGTATTTGTTATATCTATATTAAATATATACACTAGACATACCTGTGTTATTATTTCGGTTTCGATGTTGTACTTCTGATTGTAATTATCAGACTCCCATTTGCTGTTACGTATTGTCATATCGTGAGCAGTTATCAATGACTAAGTGTTTCTAGAATTATTGTTTTTCCCTCTGGTTGTCAAAACAGAGAACATTAGTCAATCAGTACGTCATGTGTACATTGGCGTTACCCTTGATAAACATTTTGATTCACTAAAACTGAAACGACGGAAACGTTAAACTGCAAACAAGAAAATAGATAAAGACAACAAGCTACAGTGTACTAAAGTATCTACACCACTAAGAAATGTCCGTTAGAATGATACCATTGTATCAACCAGCGTCATTAAAGCATTTCTGACATGTTGCGATCAATCGTCGTTTTCAGTCTCTATCAAGACATTACTTTGGAAAACCAATGATTTGATAGAGATAAAATAGTTTTACTTACAAAATTTGTTTCATAAGACATGCAATTTAATGATGATTCAAAGTTATTATCTATGAATGACATACTTATAATCTTGGCTAATGAGCTCAGTAAATCTCCCCATAAACTATCAAGTTTACAGAGTGGTAGATGCGAGGACTTTCATGTGATGAACCATTATATCAATAATAAATATTCCTAAAATATTTACCTGAACATTCTAGTTTCAAAACAGATCTTCAGGTTGGCACAAATCCAGTCATCAGTGACGGTCACTTTTTGATGTATAAAACATGTTTGTAGTTTTTAACGGACCGATTTTAAGGTTTAAAGCTTTCTGTTTGTCAATGCGTTATACAAATTGTCACAAATTCCAGTTTTCTCAGTCTTCCTGTCGTACTCTGTTTTCATAAATATAAAACTTTATTTTTTTTTAAAAGGAAGTCAAATTGACAAAATAATTTTAGAGATTTTTCGTAGGAAATCCTGATATAGATGTATGTTTAAGCGATTATTATTTCGCATTTGAAATTTTAATATAAAGAAAAAAAGACTGGTTTTAACATTATGAAGTGTTAACGAGAAAATAGATTATAACATAATACATCTTTTTCATAAAAAATAGAATTTATGAATAGTGTGGTATCGTTACGGTAATGTAAATTTTCATTTACAGTGTATGTTAAAATAGCATGGTGAACAATACGGAAGTATAGTAACTGTTGTGTCTAGTTATATACTGATAAGAGTTTTATCAGCTTAACGGGTCGATTAAACAAACATTCTTAAAGAAATTTTGAGAACTATTTCTGAAAATTATCGAAATGATTCATTGTTTTAATGCCCTAGTTAATCATGTTGCATCTCTTTGGGATTTTTTTTTCAGTTTTTAATGTCAGATAATTTTTTCTTTACGAGATGGAACTGTTTGAAGTATGTTGTTGCTACGCTGACCAAATACTGAACAACCAGAACCCGGAAGCAAATTTACGTGACGGTCGATAAATGTATCCCAATTGTTCCATATCTTATTATATATATATTAATGCGTCTTTTATTTCTTTTTCCATTAACAACTTGATTCCCACTTCAATATTTTCTGTAATACATTGTATTTCATTCACTGGAAATTTAGTATCAGCATTATGTAAAAACCAACACTCTAAGTGGTAAGCGTCAAAAGATATTCCAGTCAAACTACATACTGCATCATTAGGTTAACATGTACTAGTTTTCTCACTATTTAAGTCAATTTGTCATTCCTAACAACGTGCTAAGAAACAACAGTATTTCTTTCATCTATTTACCGTTGTCGAAATCAGTTTTTAAAATCTAGAATTTTTTAGTGTATCAAAATGCAGTACTACAATACATACTGATATAGTAACATAGTAAATCTTGGTTATTTTTTTTCTGTTAAATTAAGGCGTTATGGATGCATAAGTTCAATATACTTATGTTGTATATAAGTATTAATTTAGATTTTAGTGCTAGGTAAATAAGACATTTGTGCGTTCAAAATAAATGGGAGTCGTTATACAACGTAGGTCTAATGATAAATTAATATATCTCTATGTATATACATAAGTATATCATTCAACTTTGCTTCTTATGCAAACAATCTACAAATGTACATATCAAATAAAGTTAACCTAGGAAAGTTCATAATGATAAATCTATAGGAGGTACAGCTGTATAATAAGACACGGGCATCAATCGCCATGGTTCTTATTAGAATTGACAGACATTTACACCATACAATTCATTGAATTGCCATTTTCAAAGCATACAATATTATTCATATATTTAAATTATTAATTGTTACTTTACTTACGTCTAAATGTCCAGGTTTATAGCAGGAAGTCATGTATGCTAGAACTCTCGTACCCACATAATCAGGAAGTTTTTTAATCAAACACAAAATTCCACACACACAAGTTCTTATCACACACATACAATGTACGTACAAACACGTTTCAGATTAATATGAATAGCCTATATGTATTAAGGACGACGAAGCACACACATGTGCTGCACCGTTTAAATTTAGTCATAGATACAGCAGGACAAAAAAATGAATTAAACTGCACCATACACCTGTTTTGTCCTCCTAGGACTCTTCAGTAATGCTAGGGGCCAAAAGGTGGGAATCCAAAATTTACTAATGTATAAGCAGAAGGGTCAGGTGCGTAAAACCCCTTTAATTTATGAATTTAGAAGTAATATTAAACTAGTTCTGTATAATTTCAAATCGTGTACTACGTAAGGTTTGATCATTCTTTAAAACCTGTATTTAAAAAAATAAATTTCATTCTAAATGCTTTCAATGTATAAGGTTTACCTTTATCAAATGTTAAAGTAATCTCTTCATTAAAAACTTTAATTGTAATCTTATGGAGCTGCCTCTTTGTTAAGCATTGAGATTGTAATGTGTAATGTGTTATTTTATGTCCGTGTTTGTACCATTGTTTTTGTTACTGTTTTTGGAGAGGACTTATATAGGCTTTGTCTGCTGTATAATCCCTTTGTCTTTATGTCAATAAAACGTTTTTGAAATTGAAATTGAATTGCTTATATAATGCAGTCCTTAAAATGCATCTTATATTTGTAATGATTTTCACTATTCAAATTATGATGTATCTTAAATACATACATTTGTATACATATGTAATATCTTTCTTAAGAAAGATGCATGCGTTCATGTTTGTCCAGTTTAGGGTATATTTGTGACGTTAAGCATGATGTTACATGTAAATAGACAAAACCAATATGTTAGCTGTGCTTTTAACATGCTATTATTTTCATTTGACATGCAATTTTCATGACAATTGTGACCCAAATATATACTGTTCGTTATCTGTGAAACTACTTTTGAGTTTTTGATTTTGTAAACGCTTCGGTATTCTTTATTTTTTTAATTGTATGATCGTATGTAGTTTTTTCTGCATACTAGATAGCTATGCTTGAGTGCATCTGTAAACATATATCTAAAAGTAATGCTCATTAAGGTATTTTTATGGTAGTCTGATGTATTTTAAGCTGCACGACTGGACACAAGATGCTTAATAATTTATTAGCACATATTTTATTTAAGTGTTTGTCTCTTTACCGCATTACCAATTAATTACAGGTATCTAACAATTACATGCAAGGCAAAAATTTCACCATGACTGTGAAGTGACAAAATTATAAGAGGTTGAAAATGTCTTTAAACTGTCATTGGGTCACTAACATGGCCCTGATCAAAACTGTTAACATGCGTCTTAACATGTGTAGAACACGTACCAGCTATTGGAGCAGTACCTTGATTTATAGATAGGTACATAGATTCACAAATGTTCGCTTTAACATGAATAAATGATGTTAAAAATGCTAATATTAGCATGAATATACACATACGCATATGTTTAAGAACATTCCTACTCCGTGTAGCGAACAAGGAAGTAATGTAATGATATATATCCGTCTGGCGAATGGTATTTGTGCATGGGTTGAAAGAAAGTACCGTGATATTTTGACAGACAAGGAAGACGGAATATCACTTGAGATTTATAGCGTATTATATCTAATGGTTCTAAAGTTGTAACAAAGGTTTATTTTACATACACAGAAAACAAAACAGCAGGACAACAGGAAAACTGGAGATGAAATAAGAAAATCCAACCCCAATATAGGCAGTAACAATGAACAACACACAAATATCTACAATTACAAAGAAATACAATACACGACAAATCTATCATCACTGACCTGATAAAGACGAGAACAATTTTATCAACACAGTTGAAGGATTATATGAAAATAAGTCTATAAACACAATATATATTCTGTAAACAGAAAGACACAACCAAAGACAATAAACAATTCTACAGACAATCAGCTGTGCAGTTTACACCGGTACCAGGTCGTATATTTTGATGTAATAAGCATAAGCTGACAGATGACAGAGCGCACTGTTACAAATTAACCGGGTAGTGATAGGGCTGATGACAGAGAGTTGACAGTGGAAGCGATATGTAACTATAACTCTAGCACGAGATGTCATAGATATCGCTATAGAACAGTTATAACAAACTATATTTCAATGCAAGGGAAATAACTCTGATACTTCCAGATGAATGCGTTACTTGACTGTGTTCCTAAGCGTTTTGTGTTCTACTCTACTAATGGCTTTGGTCTTTTTAGGATGACCCAGGGTTTGGTGGTGGGGGAATGCATGAGTACCCGGAGAAAACCCCAAAACAAGCGGTTCGCAGCCTTACGATGCCAATAACACGCGACCAAGTGGTTGGGGGTTAAAGTAACAGAATATTAGACGCCTCAATTAGTCGGCCCCTTACTATTTTTTCATAATGTAAATGAAATGTAATATAAGATACTGTACCTTACAAACACATGTACAAGAAACCATTTGCAAGTCTAGATAAAATAGAACTGTTAACTCTTTTCCAAAACACATCTTGATGCCCTTGTTGAATAGTACAAAAGAGACACAAATTATAAACACGTCGCTTCGTTTCTTATATTGTAAAATGTATTCCGATTGTTTAACGTCCTACCAACAGCTAAGACCATTTAAGGACGTGTCAGGTTTCAGTGGTGGAGGAAAGCCGGAGTACCCAGAGAAAAAACATCGAACTATGGTCAGTACCTGGCAACTGCCCCACGTATGCCTCGAACTCTTGACTGACAGGTGGAAGCCTAGTGGTAGCAGAATGTCAGACACTTTTATCACTTGACCACCTGTACCAAAAGGAGGAGAGTTAATGGTAGCAGAATGTCAGACACCTTAAGCACTTTGCCACCGTTCCCCTTGAAAAACGCAACACGCATAAAATGTTACAGTTTTGAATGAATAGTATTATGCTCAGTTGCACAGCTACTAATTTGACACTTACCTGTATATCATACAGCATCATAATGATTTGTTTAAGTTATCTATTTGATATATGTGTAGTCAACTGATGTTCACTATCTAATCTTATAGAGAAATTGATAGTAATTTAATATCCATATCACAATAGAAACCTTATTTATTATGGGCGGATTGGTACAACAACTCAACATTGCATGATCGTTAGGGGCGACTAAATTTTGGATACTTTCATTTCTTCAAAAAAAACCATATTCCGAACCCGAAATCGATTAAACCAGGGAGAACATATGAACAAATCAACGATTTATATAGAGATTATTTGAAATTACAAGGGAATATGACTAGGTGTAGAGCAAGTCCGAGAGTAACGAATCAACTGCAACATGTAAACACCATAGGTTGTAGGAGCAAGGGTTGCTAATATCAAGAAATGGAAAGTTCACAATTGGAAAATTGAAATCGTCACGTATAGCTAAGTACATGTAGTTAGCTATCTATGTTTTGATCATATTTAAGTAAAGATCGAGGTAAGCAGCTGACGTGAAGATTCTGTTGTGTTCTTAATATCAGGTTTAGAAGTCTATATTTCAGCAAACTTTTTGTCAAGGGAAAAATTAGGAAAAAGAAAGTTGATAAGTCGTCTCCTAAGAATGCAATGCAGGCGCGGATGCAGGATTTTCGAAAGGAGGTACAACTGACGCTTTTTCAATGATACAACGCTAAACACTTTCATTTTTAAGGCTTAAAAATGTCCTCCTCCGAAAAGGGGGCTTGCCCCAAGGACACCCCCACCCCTCTGGATCCGCTTGTGCAATGGTGGCATTAGGTACAATTTATACGACCAGATGTTGAGGTGTTATTACAATTAATTGAGGTGCCGTCAAAAGCGCTGTCCAACGACTAAAAGAACACAATACATCTCAAGCACACATACAGGAATACAGACGTACAGGCATACATGTATATGTAGAAATTAGCCAGGTTGCATAGGACAACTAGTTAACGCCTGAGATGGCGGTTCCTGCGAATTCATCAGAATTTTATTGATTAATGTACAAATAATTGTATTGATTGTATAAAATATATATGTATGTATTTGAAAGTGCTTACGAATTATATATATACACTACAAAGCGCTATAAAGTGGCACATGTTGTCTAGATAGGGCGTTTTATCAAAAGTTGTATACATATTTAAAGGAACAATATCAGTGATAGATATCTGTACAGCAACATACAGCGTAATGCAAGATAAACATATCACAATGTCATTACACATGATCAACAGATACAATTTCTGTGAAACAAACTGTGAATGACACCATAGCAACAATCTGCAAAGACAAACTATACCACATCCTCAACACACAAAGACAAACTATACCACGTCCTCAACACACAAAGACAAACTATACCGCATCCTCAATACAAAAGGAAATAAAACACACAATGCCAATACACAAGGTAATATATACCACAACGTGAATGGTATAGGTAGTATATAGCACAGAGTAAACACACAAAGACAAAATATACTACAGTGTCAACACACAAAGACAAAATATACCACAGTGTACACACACACAGACAAAATATACTACAGTGTCAACACACAAAGACAAAATATACCCCAGCGTTAGCAAACATGTCAACAGAATTGTAGTTTGCATTTGAAATCGATATTACAAAGGCAAAAATGTATAACCAAACATTGGAAAGGAAACACATGAACGAGTAAGGCAATGTGCTCCGGAAGAGTGAGCGTCTTCTTTTTCTCGCCAGTTCAATCGTGGTAAAAATATAAAATGAATGCACGTCCTCGAAGTGTGAACTGTGCAGATGACAGTAACACAACAAGGAACATTCTTTATTATTGATATAAACATTGATCGAATGCAGAACTATCCCAACGATAAAATGACTGCGAGCACATGTCTGGCTCATTTCCTTCAAAGCTTGTCTACCTGTAGTCGAATTTTGTCATGGAACATTTTGGAGATAGCTCTATATACCTGACGTAACAACACACTATAAAAACCATTCGCTCGGAAAGCACACATGCTACTCTACAGAAAGGGAACGTTCGAAATAAGAAAATTGAAATCAAATCATGAAGTTGAGGAAAGATAATGCTGTAGAAAAGTCTGATATGTCCTTCATTCAATGTCTACAATCAACGTGGTAAATCTACTCGGAATATAAAGAGAGTTAATTGTCCTTAATTTTGAAATTGTAAAAGCTTTGAAATTCGAAAGGATCTACATTAAATTTAGCTTCACATGAAAAGAGAAAACTAAGATGTGTAAGGTTTATTGCCACACAAGAAACCTACATTCTGCTGGAAAATCTTCACAACGAAACTAACAAAGATATTGTCAATATGGAACTACAGTTCTTACGATTTCATCTTGGTTTCCTGTTCTTCACAACCATATGCACAATTTACCCGACTCGACATTTTCCTTTCATGGAAGGAAAAGGGGCACAACGAGAAAATGAGATTTCTCCAGTTTGTTATGAGGTATGGATGTTCATATGTTTGTATAGAGTAAACAAATTCAATGTTCTGACGGATGAAATATTCTGATGAAAAGACGCTCATCATAATACAAATGTTATTCGAACTCTTCAAATACACATTCCATTGATCCGCTAATGGGGTATAAGGTGTCATAAAGGATTGAAACGCTAAATGATATGGTACTAAGAATGTAATAAGAATGAAAGTATATAGTTTGGACGAACACAATCATAACGATGCAAAAAGGATGGCTTTATGAGCCCGTAAAATGTAATGCGACATGTTTAGAAACAACAGAAATAACATCAATAACAAGTCAGCACCCTTATTCGAAAACGTCCACCTTCATATCATGAAAGAATAAAATTATTTCTCAATGAGAACAAGATGGAGCCCAAATCTCGAAAGCGATATACAAGTAGGAATGTTTTGGATCAAACAAAAAAACATCTGAGTGGTATCCACATAGATAAATTTCAAAGTGGGGAAACCCAGATTACAACAAGGCAGATTGCGGGCAGGATATACAAGCTCTCGTTTGTTACGCAACAGTAAAGGCACCTGGATGACCCTTATATTTTAGTATATCCGAGAAAATAAGCCATAATTGAGTTAAGGAGAAACAACAGAAAAAAGAATGTATCGATTTTGAGTTCGGATTATGGTTTTGTTGATGCTTTGGTATTATCTGATTTATTTTATCATACATTAAAATATGCAGATTAACATAAATTCCTAACATTGATACGTCCAAAAACAATGCAAGGTCACACCAATTACCATCCTCTTTATCCACGGGTTACGCTCACCTACGCTCTCCTCACCCCAGGGATATATCAGGGCACACCTGAAGGCACGCCCAGAAAAAGAGCGAAGGTGAACGTAACCACTGAAATTAGACTAGAGGTATATTTATTAACTAAAAGGTTATTCTACCGTAAACTTCAAATAGGCTTATGAATACGTCGGTAAATTATTGCGAGGAGTAAACTCTTTTATAGCCTTACACTACCTCAATACAAGTTCTTTAATCTCAATATGATGATGTCACACAGACCGAGGACGTCACATGAATTGGCAATTTCCGTGACGTAGACTTGCACAAGTCCAATATTTAATGAATGATAAAAGTGTATCAAAACATTTTACAAATGATCAAAAATACATGTATATTAAAACATTTTATAAGTGATGAAAAATATTTATCAAAACATTTTATAAATGATAAAAGATAAACCAAAACATTTTATAAGTGATAAAAGATATATCAAAACATTTTATAAATGATAAAAGATACATCAAAACAGGACACGTTTCAGCAGAACAAGAAACAGCCCTTAAGTAACGACCTACTTATATGGTACCCTTAACATTCGTCCTTCTAAATATATGACAGCGCAATATGCCTTGTTCTTAATGATGATTAATGCTCCTTGTGACAAAGACACCTACATTATTAAAACTAAACGATACAGAAGTACATAACTCTCGACTTGATATACATATACCAGTATATTTACATTATAACATGCATTAATATTAATGAATAACAATAGACATATAGGGGCGGACCAGACTGTATCCGGTTACCACCAGTATCTATATACCAAACACTTGTAAAGAGAAACAATAAAACACTTATACAAAGAAACCCTATTAATATTTTCTCGGATATGATTAAGAAGAATGTCGATATTGCTGTGTTGTTCCTTCTTTAACGTACTAAGGTATACGTTTCAGTAGTGCCAGCGGCTGTCTGGTTAACCACACTGACGTGATGTGCTTGTGTTGTACGTCATGCATATATATATATAATGGTTTGTTTGGTCTATCTTTATAGAGCAGACACACTTGTAAAAGCTGAGATCAGTCTAACTGAATGCTCGTATTTTAGTCTAATTCTTATATACATAATACAATCGTCAGCGACACAAGTATTATTAATTGTGTT
This sequence comes from Mimachlamys varia, assembly GCA_947623455.1. Taxonomy (NCBI): domain Eukaryota; kingdom Metazoa; phylum Mollusca; class Bivalvia; order Pectinida; family Pectinidae; genus Mimachlamys; species Mimachlamys varia. Next base: position 43,737,130 of record OX392534.1, on the reverse strand, counting down.
AACGCTTCGGTAGTCTCTTATTTATTTTTATATCTTATTTGAGGCACATACATTGCAGTAGGAAGTTTTATGTGTAGAGATGTTTTTAGTGTTTTATCGAAGTGTATAAATCTTAATTGACTTTGGCAACGGGAAATAATGATATCTTATCAGTATTATGGGTTTAGATGATGAAAACAGTAATACGAAAACATTTATGTTTCTAAAAATATATAAAATGCAATATTATTAAATCAAATGAAATAAAGTATCTCTCACTTAGAATGGCTACATTTCAATGTAATTCATGGTGTCATGGCTCATATATTTACACAACAGAACAATAATTTTTTTTAAAAAAAGTATATTAATTAAAGATATTAATAATGTGAAAAATTACTAAGAATGCAATTAGTTGCTCTTTCCACACCTAAAGATCATCATTACGAACTCAAATGAAGACATTGACATTGTCCATCCTGTTTTGTTGGTGAAAGTACATATGTTCTACTAAGACAGGTCTCGTTCATAAAATGCCACATAACATCACTAAAAATAAAAAAAAAAAAAACGATTTCCAAATTAGGTCACATTGTTAAATCAATATCGGTAATAGTTATTTACATACTATCACGGTTTAATACTTACCGGCTTAGCATCCGTAACGGTGATAGCGAAGGATATATATATATAAGATATCGTGATAAGTGGAATATCTAAAAAAAGAAAGAAGGGAAAACCAATGTGAAAGTGAATTGTGTAGCCTACACAGAGCATCCACGTGGCTCCTTGTCATCTGTCACCGTCGCTCTCCGCCATGTGACGTGCATATCCGTCCTCAGTTAAATAGTTTCGCACTTTGAACTTGAATTATGATATTAGCAAGAAGACGCTGTCATGGAAGTCACCCACAAACAGCGGAAAAGTCATTAGAACCATTAATAAATGTCAAAATCAGCATCCGCAACATTCATGCAGTCGAGCAACACATGATACACAATGGATGTGAGACAATAAATAACACCTGTAGAAGGTAAAATACGGATGACAGAATTTCCTTTCACTCATTTATATAGACGGCGTAAGTTCGGACGCACAGACGGACACATTTCTAAAATAGCTGCCAACAACCGGTTCTGATAAGATGTTACGAATGTCTAATCAGTTTAAAATCTTGATAACTTTGATTTAAAATCCACTATTTTGTAAACCTGCTGGTAGTTGGATTTTAAACTTGAATTCTTCGAATGATTGACGTTCAGGAACATAGTTCATGTCAAAAAGTAGGTTTCAGTGTTTAATTTGGCATTGGAATCCGGATTTCTGAACGTATTTTTTATTGCGCAAACACTGTGTATACATGATGGGGATGATTAACCGGCATTCTTCAAACTAAACATAATCTGAAATGGATGGAAAGGCGGCAAGTTTGAAAACCCAATTGTCATATTTAAATGTAATAAAGTAAGGAATACCAAAGCGTCAACAAAACCATAGTTAGAACTCAAAGGCGATTAATACAAAATATGAACAAAGACCAGATTAACAAGGGGACCATTGAAAATAAGGTCAGGTGTTCCGAAAGAGTAAGCGTCTTCTGCTTCATCCACGACACCCGCAATATAAATCTATGTCAATTCCAAGTAAATACCATGGCCTCAAAGTGCGAACTGATGCATGATTCTCAATCACAACAAGCAGGTTTATTTACTAATGAGCATTTTCAGAAACGTCCATCTTCGTATCATGCAAGGATGTAGAATATTTCTCAAAGAAACCAAGATGGCGACTATAAAATTTATGCATAGTCTTCATTAGCATGTATATCTCCAATTCAAGTTGTTCGTCAGCAACTGACATTAATCACGTCAATTTCGATATTCAGAGCAAGCCCTAGAATAAAGAATCAACTGCGACATATTTTAATATATTTTACATATTTTTATATAATCCTAACAACGTATACCGGTATATGTTAAGAACCATGCACTTAATTTTGGTTACAAATTTATTCAGTCCCGATCGGTATAACTAGATATTTCATTATCTTAAATTTTCAACTGTAAACAACAACTTAGAAACATTTTGTCGTTGATTTTCAAGTTTTTACGGCAATGGCCCTGGTGTAACACTCAATTAAATCTGAAAACAAACTATACTCGATTTTATTTTACTTACATTTATGATTGTATGAAAAATGAAAGTTGTATTTCGTTTCTTGATCAATCATCCAATATGGCTGCCATTACAGTGATCTTGAAAAGGTATTTACGATTTGAAAAATAGTACACTAGTATCTAATCGTAACTGAGTATTTTTGACTGATTTGAACTTTGGAATTTATCGAAATCTATAAGCGGTAAATCTAATTTTATAAAATTACATATTTTAATGGATTTCTCGCTTGTGTAAAAGATCAAAGGACTGTGAATCCTTCACTTGTACTTGACTTGCCTATACGAGACTGATGATTCAACTTAAACCAGTCTGACCTGTTTTGTAGGAGGTGATGCATGGCCGATCAGTCATAATTATATATACTTTCATACTATCATCATGAAGCTGATAGTGAGATACCAACATCACAATACTATCTGATACATATGACACCAGAAGCAGACACACCACAGTAAGGTGGAGGGGGCGTGTGTAGGAGGGGGCGGGGCTATCACTTCAATTCTTCTCTATTCAGCTGTTTACGTTTTAAACTGTACTCAAAATACCTAATATTTGAAAAATCATTCATCCATGAATCCATTTTGAGCTCTTCAAATTCAAAAGTTGGAATAGTTCATAATGAAATTTCATGGATGAATTAGTTAGATGTATTTACAGCATTTGTGTGTATTACACTAAATGCTTAGTTCTCATACGTATATTAACGTACTTTCTATATGGTTTCTTATATAAGCATTCTTTGCTCTATCGATGGTATATTTGATGAATGGTTTTTGAAAGATAAGGTATTTTGAGTACAGTTTACAACGTAAACAGCTGAATAGACTAAAATTGAAGTGATAGCCCCACCCCCTCCTACACACGCCCCCTCCACCTTATTCATAATGATCACTGGTGTCGTCACTGCATTGTACGACTGTGATGTGCCTGCTTTCTCAACGTCATTGCTATAGCAATATGAACAATTATTTAAAAACAGTCACTGTCTGAGACCACAGGGTGTAGTGGGAGAGGGATAGTATAATTGTATTAAGTACATGTACAAACCAAAACCATATCTGTATCTTTCTATAGTCTTTATGGTGGTGTAAATACTAACCAAAACGTGTATAACTAGTGATTAAAATGTTTTCACTGGTGATACCTATATCATACTAAACAAACAAAACATACACCATACAATAATTGCATAAAAAAACCCGACCACAAAGTCAATGTTTAATATATTTTAAATTTAAAGAGATACTTGAGGAAATGAAAACTAACATTTGGATTACGATTGTGTTAACGCTTCGGTATTCTCTTATTTATTTTATGAACCACTTTTACAAACCCGAGACGAACCTCTGTGTACATGTACCTAAACTGTTTTGTAAGGATCAACATACCCCATACAGCATAGATAACTCCTTATGAGGATTACTTCAAATTCGGATAAATTTCAATACGTGCTAGATCTTAATACTGCCAACACAAAAGACCTGAACGATTTCTCGGAAATCTAACGAAGAAAGAGCAGTTTTATTGTACATTTTTACTACCTTTGTTGTTAAAAGACAATCACGGTGGCTTTTATCAGCGTTAATTAAATCATCTCTGTTGAAATGCCACAAATCCTTCAATAAGGGAAGTAATTTACCATACATGCAAGAATGGATGGTATGTTACCATTAAGGAAATGAAAGTTAAGCATCGTTAGGTAGAGTTAACACACATGTAATAAAGTTAAAAGTTTATGCATGATGTTGATTCTCGCGTTAAAGGTGAATTTCAGGAAGAAGAGTGACGAAGAATGGACTTCAGTATCTTTAATTTTAATTACTGGATATCGAAACACTTCATATCCAAACACATACCAGAATATGGAAATCGGCGAAACCATGCAATATCTATTGCTAACATAATATCACCGCCGACCAGATAAGGACAGTAACCTTTATTACAATATACACTAACTAATTGACTAGAATTGACAGTGTCTTCAAGATCATGTTTTTTATTAATATATTATAATGACACAGAAGTTATATAATTTGGTAATAAGAAGATTGTGGCATCAATGCCTCGAAAAAGTAACTATTTATAGATAAACGGAAACATTTTGGCAAACCAATGCTCTCGAGTAACTGAAAACTTATACCCGAGTAAGCATTCAGTTAAACGAATTCAAGCTCCTGGGAAAACGAAAATTCTCGGGTTAACTAAATTGTGGAATTATTGTCCTAGAAACACTCATTCAATATATTTTAATTTCTAAATAAGGACCTTGGCAATCATATCAACAAAAACCACGTTGTCATATTCACAATCGATCGTTTTATCAACCTCGTATGACAATGAAACTATGGACAGTCAGTCTAATACGTTTGCTCTTGAATGAGATCACTTACCTTGTATGTTTTCACCAGAAATCAACAATCTTCTATACACTACAGTACACACAACTTGTCCTCGTGGCTTTACCTGTAACTGTACAAACAGCAACATTAATGAAGGTGATATTGAAAATTCGTTCTTAACACATGTGTATTTTGTTAGCAAAACAAACAATTGAGAAACGGGTCATTTTTACGGGTGTGGTTCACTCTTCGCCCACATATTTGATAAATCTGAAGCTCCGACTCACTTACATTACACCGTTTTAAGTTACGCCCTCACATACAAAGTATTATACTGCACCCACCTTATAATATCTCAATTCATAAGCAAGGGAATTAATAGAAATGTATTAGAAATATTTTTTACTGCAATCAGATCATGCAATAGTAACACATCAATATGATTCTCAAAGGGACAATGTTGTTATAAAGTATGGCGTTTATTTTACGAATATTGCCTTTTGAAATAAGTGCATTTTTTTAGTTTTGAATATTACATTTTTCGGAGGATATTCTTAAATCGTTTGATGTAATATTTCTTAACAAAACCTCATGACATTGCCTTTTTTATATATAGTCTACCTTTCCATGAAAAACTGAACCCAACATTCACATTTTCGCATGCATGTACCTAAGTTTAACAGGTAAAACACTGCCAATATATATATATATATCGATACAGTATATCGTGCTATTGATAGTCACGAAAAATCAATTTATCATTCAAATAGCAATATACAATATTACGATACATCGTAAAATAACATTGACTTTTAGGCAATTATTACAAAATCATTTTCTGGGCTCAGTTGTTCAAAAGGTGATTATCTTAATCAGTGATTAGTTAATTATCCCGTAACTTTAAAATGGAGCCATAGATTGAGTTACAACTTCGAATTCACAGATATCAAATATCGATTAATGTTAACCTTCATGCAAAATTTTAAGATTTTACCTTTTACACTGACAGAATTATTAAAGTTTGAAAAATGTCGTAAAATAGTGATTTAGCTAATCAACCGAGCCCTGTACTTATAGCATATTTCTGTCTTAGATATCAAAATTTGATTTCCCAAAAGCTTGACATCACATCTGGAAACTTAAGGAACGTACAAGGTTCAAGTATAGAGGTCTGAGATAAACATTGTGAAATAGAGAGGCTTAGAGAGGGTGTAAACAATATATATGGCACGCGGGATAACCCACTTTATTGTGATGTGGTTAACTTGTCATCTTCATTGGTTCGTAATACAATAATGCGTATCACAAATGGGTCAAGTTGTGTCACACACCGAGATAAAACTAGATATCGAATGGACGATGATAACATACAATAGTGTACAACATAACGTAAAGGTCAGGCCTATTGTTTTAAACCATAACCCATATAACCATATAGGTTAATCGTGACTGACGGAACACCTTACAGTATAGGTGTGCTGATACTACAAGTTCATATGGAGTCCAAACGGAGTGCACTCCAAGTTTACCTGGAGTCCAAACGGAGTGCACTCCAAGTCCAAACGGAGTGCACTCGGAGTGCACTTTGTGTAACCTTTAGTCTACACTCAACTGTACTTACAACAGGGCATACCAAAAAGATATTCTCTCAGCGATCGATAAGCGAGCTTAGAAAAAAAATTAGAAGAGTGACATTTGGAAGAACTTCATGAACATGTATCAGCATTAATGGCCCAATATACGTAACTTCGGGAAATGTTTCGTAATTCTGAAAAATTCTGGAAAAAAATCCAGTTGACAATCATGCAAAAATAGACCTAAAACGAACTAAACCCGAGCGGTTACTAACAAGAAACTCTTGACAGAAAATTCCAAAGAATTGAAAATAATTCAGGTGGGACCCACTTCAACAACAAACCGAAGGAAGAAAACGGTTCGAAATGGACGCGTATTTACAAATAGCGTGTTTCAAATGCTGCTGTACCGGTAACCGCGAAAGAATTCATCTTGAATATTTCTGATAGCAGTTACTCTTAGCTAAATCTTTAAATAAAATAAGTTATTAGGCTAGATTTTTGCTTCAAGTTTTGCCGAAAGTTACGTATATTGGGCCTTTAAGTGCCCTTTTTTAATATGCTAGAAATTCACTGGAAAAAACCAAGAACTGTTCTTTAATAACAAAGCAAGAATTGAATCATAGCCACAAATGTATGTATGTAAAGCGGAGGAAAGTGCTTGAAATTTGTTATGTATGTAAGTATTGTGAGTCTGGTATAGAGATCTTTAGATAGTCCTGAACCAGAAATAAACTTATTTGGTTTACTTGTTGTGATGAACATGATGACTCGGTTCTCATTTTGAGGATTGATGCTTACTTGGATGTGACCAAGATTTACATGGCGGGTGTCGTCGATGAAGCAGAAGACGCTTACTCTTCCGTGACACCTGGTCTTATTCTCTCGTGCTTTTACGAGAGCCTCCATGTAAATGTTTCATTTTCTCCTATTTTGCCCCTAGTTTAATCGATTTTTAGTTCGGATTAGGGTTTTGATGACGCTTTGGTATTCTCTGATTTTTTTTTTTTTATATAAATATACAATTTTGATTTGACTGATTATCTTAAGAGTTTTAGATATGTACCATTTTTGAAAGTTGTGTACTAAAAGTACATTTTGTATGTACATTTATATACTTACGTCGTTTAATAAAACAGCCATATTCAATTCAAATGGTGTTTGTTGTTTACTTTTAGTTGTACAAGTCTAACAAGCTTGTCATGGTAATAATGGAATCATTTATAAATAACTTACTCTTAGGCAGCTACAGCATTCCGTAATCGATAAAGCTAGCAGAGCATACGCTAGCTTTTAATTTTTTTTTTTTTTTTGTGTGGGGGGGGGGGGGGGGGGAGTTTTGCAAATATAAACTTCAAACTGTATATTTCTATAGAGGAGGTTACACAACGATTGGTAGTTTCAAATTGAATTTATTTCACTCGAATTAATTATTTTTCAATTGTTAAAACAAAACACGAGCTTTAGCATTTCATATCCAATAACCACGATTCGTATGACCTGTTTCTACCACAATCTCAGCCGGAAACATCTGGAGAGAACCGCGGATTTCTATAAAGATACACGGTCTAACCTACTACAGAGATAAATACACATTACATATCAGACCTATAATACGATTACACTGAATATACATTTATATAAAAGATTCGTAAATTATAACGGCGAAATAACACTGTACATACCTGCACCAGAAGCTGTTTTGGAGTCAAAACAGATTAGTTTTTCGAATTATGAAATATCATTTATCGGTTGCGAAAAACAAGAGTCAAAAACTAGGACGTAATCAAATTAAAGATATGATATGCAGTTCATGAGACAGTATCGTGCGATTTCAAAAAATGGGGTTTCCCCGACTCATTGACAGAAGTAAAAATAGTAACACTATAATACGTCGTTGTAGAGTGTAAGTAGACAAACCACCACACATATTGTGAATATTACCGAAATATGTCACTTATATTTCTTATTTTGTTTTTTTTCATACATTTCAATATCTTGATAAGGCCCTCAAAGAAAAGGAGATAATATTGGGTCAGGAAACAATACTTTTAAAAGACATTATATGTGATAGTTATATATTATGTATACTGTGCCCGCCTGTCCTTGTATTACGCAATCTGTTTGTACTGTGTGCCATGACGTGACGTTATGTATTGAATTGATCTGCTGAGTGATGATAAAGAACTTAAACCCAGTATTGTTACGTTAGCATACCTAGCTTAGTCTCTTGTACTTTTCCAATGGTTTTCGTGCATGCAAGTCAGTTTATTCGATTTTGACCTCGATTACAAGTGGTTTTGTTGACGATTCGATATTCTCTGGTTATTTTTATCCACTGATATTATATTTGTTAAACCGCATTGGATTTCGAGATACGAATTATTGTAACAAAATGGGCTGTAATTAATTAGAAAAAAAAATAGAACCATCTTTTAAAACACAAAATAGCGAGTACCACCACATTCGAGGTCAAATGAAGTAACGGTATGGCTGTTGAATTGAAGATAGTGCTATATATAGGGCCATCCATCTGATATAAAGATAGGAACAAAAGTACACAGTGAACTCCCCTTACCAGACAGGTAAAGTACGTGTATTACATCTAACTAATAGTAACAATTACTGTTTTAGAAGGGGAGAGTTAGCATAGCAGTTAGATTAACATGTACCTCACTACCTATGTACATCAGATAGAACAAATGTAGCTAGATGTTCTCCTGAAACGTTAATACTGTATAGATTGTTAAAAATGCAATGGAAAAATATCTTAGGGAGTCTGGAGTCTAGAACGGAGAGGCTGGGTGAGGTCCTCAGGAGAACATGATGTGAAAGACCTAGACAGGTGTTGCCTGGAATAGCCCGGAAGATGTCCGATGTCATAGTGTAACGCTATATTATTTGTGTATGGGTAGATTTGCTGTTGTGTTCCAGAACTATATGCTAATAAGGGCATTAGATAGAACGAGAAGTAGGGACAACGATTGACACGGCCACAACATCAGTTTTCTTAGTCTATAGAGGCTACGTACAACTTCCTTCAATTCTAAGTTTGGAAGTCTCAAAGAGTTTTGATTAATACCTGAATGGAATTTGTAAGTAATGTAATGTTCAGCTTGGTATATGAGGGGGAAATACTGCCTAACTGGCAAGCTAGCTTTTTCAGTCATGCGGTATAACCCGGGCACCCGTTCACGCTAGTTAAGCAGCGATAATGGTGAGTAGTTGGATGGGTGACCACCTGCATGTTACATTTGGTGACAGCGGTGGGATAACTGCTTGTGCTAATGAATCAAAAAATTGTACTACTAGAATTTGCTATACGACCATTACATGGAAATGGAGACTATAAACAAGGAAATAAGTCAAATTGAGACCCAGCTCTCACTGTTGAAGCTAGAAAGAGACAGGTTATATGAGAGCTTCACACACTCAGCGCCAAAGCAACCGAAAGGTGAGGATATTGATTCGGGCGTTGCAAGTGCGCCGAGATCTGGAGAACCTCGTCAAATGTCGACAGATTTGTACTTACCTGGACACGATACAATCTGATAACACCCAGGCACCAGAGGCGCTAAGTATGGGAACGAGGCCCAAGGTGAGATTTTCGGATGTTATGGATTGTGGTGAGCCTGTACATATTACTGCAAGAGGCAGTGATTGTCGACATGTGATGAAGAGGAGAACGCCTGATGATTGCGAATAGATCGGCCGAACAATAATATTACGGAAGCCAGACAGGTAGACAGGGGAGAGTGCGCATGCGCGAAAGTGATAAGACCTGGAAAAGAAAACCTCCGATGGAAAACGTGAATGATTACAACTAAAGGATATAAAACATCGGTGAAGTATACCCCACACCAAAATTACTGTTTTCGGAACTCATTTAAACCATAAACCACCAAATATGGTTCTCTAAAACTCTATTATTCAGCATGTTACATGGCAGGTCGATCACGCCACGGAATCCAAGATGGCGGCGCCCATGACGGTTATAATAGCAAAATTGTGTATCGCAAATTTCATCCTGCTACAACTCCAAAAAAACATCTCAAAACACGGAAATCAATGTGAAAGAACTGTCTGTTTACTTACCGAAACATCAGTCATACATCCTAGGAATTAAACATGCCCTAACGAGACTTAAAAGACTATTGATATACTTGAGCCCTTGCGATCGGGTAACGAACTCGAAACGATCATTAATTCCATCCACTATCATATGCCTGACATTACTCCTTAGTGACGACATCTAACAAAACCCTGGCCCTCCACACATTTATCCATGTGGGTATTGTGAACACCCTGTTACATGGGCTCACCAAAGAGCAGTGTGTTGTGACAATTGCGACATATGGTACCACTCACAATGTTTAGAATACAGTGCAGAACGGTTTGAACTACTATTACATAGTAATGTGTCCTGGTTAAGCTGCAAATATGACAACCAAAATGTTGATAACTTCACATTCCACTCCTTCAAACTTCAGTTATCAAATTCCTTTGAGGCTCTATCTACAAGCTGTGTGTCTAGTATTCCATCTTTAGACTCGTCATTTAGCCCAACTACCTACAGTAGCCCGAAGTTTAACATGAGAACACGTAGACTAACCACAACAACCTCAGTCTCATCAACGCAAAGTGTTATTCCACCCAAGAATCAGAGCAACATCAGAACATTGGTCAGGAACTGCCAAAGCATTAAGAATAAAAGACATGAATTCCATGCAACAGTAGACTACATAAAACCAGATGTCATCATAGGCAACGAATCGTGGTTATCAGCAGAACACACCAACAAAGAATTATTTCCAGACGGTTATAATAACACAGTCTACAGAAAAGATCGCAACAAACATGGTGGTGGAGTATTCATATCTGTAAGAGACGGGATCACATCTAGCGAAGTAAATAGATCAGACTCCTTGTGATTGTGAAATCATCTGGACCGAAGTGCATGTACAAAACGAAAGATCTGCTATCATCGGTTCTTTCTATAGACCACCAAACACAGGTATGGACAAACTCAAACAGTTTCTATAGACCACCAAACACAGGTATGGACAAACTCAAACAGTTTCTATAGACCACCAAACACAGGTATGGACAAACTCAAACAGTTAAGAAACTCCCTGAACAATCAACCAAAGAACAGTGACGACAAGATCCTAATACTGGCAGGGGACTTCAATTTACCCAACATAAATTGGTCAACCAACACTGTGACACCAGGTAAATGTCAAACCAACCCACACCAAGAACTACTTGATATAATTGACGACCACAGCTTGGAACAGATGCAGTCGGACCCAACCCGTCAAGAAAACATTCTAGACCTGTACCTGACAAATGTTCCATCATTAATCAAGTCATGTGATACCATCCCATGAATATCCGACCGTGACATGATAGTAGTAGACTCCTACCTGAAACCAACCCTCAACAAACAAACAAGGAGGAAGGTATACATCTACAAACAAGGGAATATGGAAGAAGTCAAGAAACAACTCTCCAATTTAAGTACCGCTATCATTGAAGAAGACCAAATGAACTCGGTAAACACAGCATGGGAGAAACTTAGAAAAGGCATAATCAACACCATGGAAGACAATATACCATCAAAGCTTACACCGAACAAACAGAAACTCCCAAGGATTAACAACAACCTAAGAAAGACCATCAAGAAAAAGCTCGAACTATTCAAGAAAGCAAAACAGTTTAAAAAAACCTGAAGACTGGGACAAATACAAAACACATAAAAGATATACACAAAAGTCAATGAGGCAAGCACACTGGGATTATGTCAACAACATGTTGACAAAATCACTTGAGAGTGGCAACAGAAAACCTTTTTGGAAATATATAAAGGCCAAGAAGAAAGACAACATAGGAGTAGCACCAATCAAGAGCAATGGTAAATTATACGCCGACAGCCAAACCAAAGCAGAGCTCTTGAATCAACAATTTAAATCTGTATTTACAAAGGAGAAGCCATATGAAGTACCACCACCACTACCCTGTGATACCCATCCATCAATCCAGGATTCAGAACTAACCCTACAAGGCGTAACTAAACTCCTAGCCGGACTTCAAATCAACAAAGCAAGCGGACCAGATGGACTACCCAACAGAATACTCAAAACCTGTGCAGACGAACTAGCACCAGCTCTAACATATATATTTAATCGTAGCATTCAAGAGGGAGACCTACCAACATACTGGAAAAATGCAAACATCACTCTAATATTTAAAAAAAGGAAACAAACATGACCCAAGTAACTATAGACCAGTGTCACTTACATCTGTGTGCTGCAAGCTCCTGGAACACATCATATGCAGAAACATCCATAAACATCTAGAACAAAACAACATCTTAACCAAACTACAACATGGATTTAGATCTGGTCTAAACTTATCATCACTATACACGACATCATGGAAAACTACGATCTAAAACTACAAACTGACCTGGTAATACTTGATTTTAGTAATGCATTCGATACAGTACCACACAAGAAACTACTCCAAAAACTACAACACTACGGAATCAGAGGAAAATTACATACCTGGCTTACATCATTCCTCACAGACAGACACCAGAAGGTATTAGTAGAAGGAGATTCATCGAACTCAGAAAAGGTGCTATCAGGAGTACCACAAGGTACAGTACTTGGACCACTACTATTCTTAGTCCACATAAATGACTTGCCTGACTCCGTATCATCGCAAGTAAGACTCTTTGCAGACGACTGCCTGTAGTATAGGAGGATCGAATCACTTCAAGACCAAGTGGAACTCCAGAATGACCTAAAGGCTTTAGAAATATGGGTAAACACCTGGGGTATGAAGTTCAATGTGATGAAATGTTACATCATGAGTATACACAGGAGCAACACACCGAGAACACACATGTACACCCTAGAGAACTCCATCTTAGAACAAGTGAAGGAAAACCCATATCTAGGACTTATGATCAGTGACAATCTTAAGTGGTCAACGCACATAAATAAAATCTGTAATCGAGCAAATTCTACCCTTGGATTCCTCCGCCGAAACCTCAAACATTGCCTTAGGAAACTCAAAGAAAACGCATACACTTCATTAATTAGATCTGTACTGGAATATAGTTCCACTGTTTGGGACCCACACTTACAGAAAGACATTGACCGCCTTGAATCTATCCAACGAAGAGCCGCACGCTTCATTTGTGATGACTACTCGAAAGAATCCAGCGTAACAACACTCCTGAACAACTTGAAATTAAAACCACTAGCAGAAAGACGAAGAGACCAGCGTCTTATACTCATGTATAAGATTGTGTATGACCTGATCGCCATACCTCCTGAGAAATACATACAACAACATACCGGTAACACCAGAGCAAAATATTCTAAGAAATTAATTGTACATAGAAGTAACACCAACGTCTATAAGAACTCATATTTTCCAAGAACAACATCTGACTGGAACAACCTAAACGAGAACTGTGTCTCAGCTCCATCAACAGAGACATTTAAGGACTAGGTACAGGACAATTCAATATGGCGGGGGTGTTTTTACCAAAACTTGTTATTTTATTAAATACTGCAAAATACATGACCAAAATAGACTACAAAGTACATTTTGTGATGGAGAATCGATACTTTCAACCATATTTTGGTACGTTTGGTGGTTTTTCTGATATTTTGTGTTATATGTCAAAAAACGCGTGCACGTTTGCAGAATACTGCGAAAGATAATAAAAACAATGAATATCATTTTTTGTTACTTTAATATACACAGAATGATAGACGAGCCTTCGATTTTTGAATAAATCTCTCTTTCAATTGAAAACCGCAGAATAAGAGAATGTACTCGTCACATGAATGACAATTTATGTACCTTCTGAACACCGCTCACATCTGGATCAAATTTTTAAAATTTCCATCGCCGATCGACAAATTTATGTGGCACGCCGCATAGCCAAAACAAAAATCTTACCGTCTGCGGTATGACGAGTTATGACATTATGTCAGATCTCTTAAATCAAACATCTTCCCGTTGCATGTAGCGAAATTTACTCCCCTGTCCTCCATTTTGCACTATTTACTTTTTTAGATATTCATACGCCTGACTTAGAGGCATGGTGAAACATCGACAAAATTAACAATAAAATTGGATTCAAGCATGCAGTAAAGGTAAATGTTACTTGGTATATCGTCACAAAGCAAAAACTGCCCATTCCTATCACGATAAATTGTTTTCAGCGATTGCCAATTTTACATTTTTGGGCAAATGTATAGCACGTGAAAAGATGTCCTTCGGCACTTCCGGCAGTGTTTTTTTAGGTAATTTAATGATTTTGAAAGAATTGTCAACAAAGTTTAATTTGTGTTGTACAAATTTTAATGGAATTCGTATATATAATACACTTCCGCGTGGATCGGACAGTATTAACTCACTGATTATACCGATTCGTTCTCGGCTTCGCACCTGTCAAACATCGTTAGCGTAAATTGTTGCCATCGTAAACATGTGTGGCAGTTGAGGCACATTGGTATCAAAATAAATTTTTCAAACTTAATTAGTAACTAGGTAACCGTTTCGTAAATGTAAATTACGTTATGTTGGTGTTATTATTTTTATTTTATACATTTATTTGACACGAAACTTACATTTACATGCCAAATGACCTATTTGATATAAAATAATGCCCCTATATTGCCCCCACGAGATACAGGTAACTACTTTTACCTGAACTGAAAACAGCATGCAATGGACGACATTTTTTAGAGGGGGTACCTGTGAATTTCTCCCTGATACTCTGATTTACAGACTAATATCAAAATTTTAACACTGGGTTATCATTCTATGAACATTGCAGTAGCTTTGTATTATTTTTTTGAGAAGTTTCAAATAACTAGATGAAAAATATTTGCGCACTCCCATCTGGATATTATTTACTGAATATTTTTTTCCTAAGTACAGATTTTTTTAATTTTGGGGGCTGAACTGCATTTTATATCAATATTTAACATAATGGGATAAAGCTTATGCCATTTATTGGAAGGAAACATTAAAATTTCAATATTACCATTTTCATCCAGGTAACGACCAATATGGCTGTACCTAGTCCTTAAGGTAGCACTTAGTGGGAACAGTGCTCCTTATCTTGATTAACTGTATTCATGCGCACCCCCACCTGGACGCTATATTCATCAGTGAATGCAGTCCAGTATTCTACAGATACAGATAGTATATACCAGGTCGTATATATAACAAAGACTGAATAAGTCTCTGTGGAAAAGACCTAGTAAAAATAGGTCTCTGAAGAAGTGACCAGTGGTTGTGGTTGCCGAGGCAGTCAGGGGTCAGACATAGCGATAGGTCTGTAGGGCAGTATTTATAAGTATAACTAACGGCAGTAAGCATAGGGTTGTAAGGGGGCAGTGCTCATATCGGCCCGTGCGCAGGAGCCAGGTTGTAGGTACTGTAACAAGTGCGTTGAACAAGTGCGCTATGCCACTGCGCTGTACAACTGCGTTGAGCAAGTGCGCTGTGCTACTGCGCTGAACAAGTGTCTAGACTTGCAAGTGTCAAAAGTATCTACACCAAGTATTGTCAACTTGATGTGATGTTTTGTAAAAAAAAATGTAATAAACAGAATATATCTACATGTAACGGTGTCTTCAGTAGTACGAAATAAACACTCGTGAAAAATATCAAAATATTAGCCCCACTCGTGAAATATATTTCGTATTACTGAAGACACTGTTAGATATCCTCTATTTATTTAACAAGTACTTGAAATCGTTTACCTTTATTTACATAATTTTAAGGTGAGGTATGATTTCTAAGTAAGCGATAAGTTAACAAACAATGACGTGTCTATTTCTGCATCCGGGCATTTATTGACACTCTTGATATTTCAATAAAGGCAAGTCTCTTCTGAGAAATTGTTTCACTCGAGAGATCAGTTTCCTTGTCTACATCGAAATACATCAAACTTCTTGTGTGTATATTGTTTGTTTTGTTCTATTCGGTAAAAGTAGGTTGAACTTGAGTCTGCATGTACATATGTTCCCTTCACGCTAAGTTTATAAATGTCTGTATTTGTGTTATAGATACTAGTATGTCCTAATTCAACACTCTTTCATTTGTTATTATTTCCTTCATATTTAGTGTTAATGTCATTTCACAAGTCTCCTCAATATCAATATTCAAATCTTGATTGCTATAAATAAATAAAACTTAACTTAAACTGAACTAAAAAAAATTAAAGTTCCTCGGATAATGGTGCAATACTTGTTATGCTTTCGGCTAACGCTAGTCGATCGCAGGATGTTAATTTGTTAAGATGGAAGGGTTGCATGTAGCTTAGTGGTTGAATGTAGGAGTGTGCTCCGAAAATGAAACAACCACATTCTTATTATTTTTGTATAAAGGGGAGTAACTCTCACAATCCTCTGCTTAACTTTCGATGGCTCAACGTAGGGAAATTGTTCGTGATTCTGAAAAATTCAGAAAAAAAATCCATGGGATAACCATACAAGAATAAGCCTAAAACGAAGTAAACCTGAGCGGTAACTACCAAGAAACTCTTGACAGAAAACTCCAAAGAATTCAAAATAATTTAGGAGCACTAAAACAACAAGCCGAAGTTAGACAACAGTTCAAATTGTATGCAAGCCTATAAATACAAAGTTTGAACTGCTGCTGTACAGATACTCACGTAATAATTCATCTTGAATATTGCTGATATCAGTTAATATTAACTAATTATATAATATATAAGTCATTAGGTTTGATTTTCGCTTAATGTTTTGACGAAAGTAACGTATATTGGGCCTCTAATTGATGAACGCAATTATTTACTATGATACTGACCTTGAACTAAAAAAGTTCTACATTTAAATCCAGATACAACTTATAGAAAACAGAATGCTCAAAAAGTATTTCAAAATTCGAGTTTTGGAAGAGATACGCATGACTTTTCTGTCCCAGGGCGGCCCACGGACTTTCAAATTGTCTTCTTTCTATTTTTGCTTCTTTCCTCAATTCCTCTTCCTTTCTTGTGTATCGGATTTGTTCTGATATCTCTTACGTCTGCCATTTCACATTAATTGATAATAATTATCTCCAGTTCTTTTATCCTGGCATCGTATACGTAACTCTCCATGGGTTCCTGACACCTTTCTTCAGTTTTTTGGTCAGTCATAATGCTCTTATGTACTACTTCTCTACAAGGAGCGCAAATAACATCATTTCAGATTGCGCAAGCATTGTATGAGTCTTGCATTCAAAACCCAGACATTTGACACAAAAATGTTCATGACAACGACCGCTTTCCGCCATGTTTGTTTTCTTTTCTAAGTAGATACTATTACAAAGATTAAATGCTACTTTATCTTCTGCCAAAACATCCTAAAACACATCTTCTGAGTTTGAGTTTTTGGCTGCCTTCGGTTGGATCCAGACGTGGAAGCCATTGTCCTGGTTACGGCTCCTTTCAAACTACTTCCGGTTCTGTTTTTCTTCACAGCTTTTTATCCTTTTTTGAGATAAACCGTTCTTCTGCACACGCCCGTTTCTTGTTGGTAGTGGATCAATTTTATACTAGGTAGATACAGCATGTGGTGGGTGGTCGATTGTGCAGTGGATAGCGCACTTGCCTTTCACCAAGGCGACCGGGGTTCGATTCCCGATCGGACATGAAAAGGTATTGGGGGTCACATGCCCGACTAGCTGGGTTTTCTCCGGATACTCCGGTTCCTCCCACTTCCTCCCACAATAAGACCCCACGCACGCTAATATCCAGGCCAACAAGAGTGATTAATATAAGCTGAAGAACTTGTTTCATAATTGTTGTAAAATATATAAAGTTTATATATTATATAACATGCATGTATCGTATAAAATAGGTAAATAGCGATCAAAATGATTAAATGATCGACGGTTCAAAGGTCATAGATCTAAATATGGACTTGTTTTCGAACGACTGCAACTTCACCTGTGTTCGTTGTATTGCATGTACTGCTACTATTATACTGCTGGTATGAACGTATTTTATCACGCACATGATGAAGCCAGAACAGTCAACTATTATTATTATTATTATAATTACAAGCTTTACCGAACATAATCTTACAGTGTACGTGAATGAAGAGAGTATTGTCGTACAAGTATCAGCTGTACGTTTTTGTTTTTCGAAAGCACTGTCAACTCAACCACACTTCGTCCAACCATGCTCTTCGTCTTCATTGATAGTGTCGTATTTCTTTTTGTTTGTCAGATGCATCTGTTCCGATCTTTCAATAGTCTCTTTCAGCTTCTTTCTTGTCTAGTCTTAGCTTGTGACTCTGTTTTCGTCAGCCAATATTGTTTATCGCGGCTACCTGACATTTGCGCTTCCCGTTCTATTTTTATACGAGAAATCACGTGATTTTTTTTCGAATCATGTGACCACTATCCTGCTCCCGGTTCCGTGCCGATTCGCAAGAAAACATAAGAAATGTTTTTTTAACATAGAAAACGATAATAAAAATATAATTATGGTACTGATGTGCTTAGTAATAAATCTTGATATTACATAAATATGTTATTGTTTGATAATCTAAACTGTTAAGGTTAAAAAAATTATAGAAAATATTTCATGTCGTACCATGTTGATATTCCTATAATTAGTCGAATGGCGGCGGCGAAATTGAGCAGACGAACACCAAATTTAGCGGAAAATGCCGTTTTAAGGTACTTTCCGGTTAATTGACACAACTGAGACCTTGATTTTTCTTCTTAGAATAACATTTGCCTTCAGAAAACGTATTTCATTTGGAAATTGGTCCAAACACGAGCTAATTATTATTATTATGTAAGATTATGTTTTAATTATTGATAATGATAATAATAATGTGTTAATGTTAAAGTAAATTTGCCTATTACGGGTCAATAAATAAGAACAGACTTTAAAAAATAATTTGATATTTATGATTTCAAAACATTCAAAATTACACATTTACAATCTATAATCCTAACGAATTCAGATGGCATCAATAGAGACAATATATACCATGGACCGATCGTTGACGTCATCATTACAAGACGTCATAATTCTAAATTGTGACGAAAGATACAACTGATCGTCAACACAGGGGCTAGGCACGGACCTATGTCACTATGCAATGATTGTCAGACATTATATTAACCTTTCTCGAATATAGCCCCTCCCATAACTACATATATGTGACAGATATATAGTAGTGGGAGGGGCTATATTCGAGAAAGGTAAAAAAAAATATCTGACAATCATTTCATAGTGACATAGGTCCGTGCCTAGCCCCTGTGGTTTTATACATTGAACAAGTTTACACGATTTTGAATTAAAATCTAAATAACTATAAGCTTAGTGGATTTTGAGATGTGAGTATGTAACATGGAATTTGCCTTTTGGGCTTCAGGTTGCCAATGAATTCCAACTGAAATTAAGCAGTTAAATATATCATTATCCGTTGAATGCATATATAGAGAATACATGGTCAGTTTCTTTAAATATAAGCTGTATTTTGGCGAGGGTTAGAAAGACAAAAGTGACGAGTCTTTGTCTAAAATACAGCTGTTTTCCGTTACTGCCGAATACATGGCAGGTGTATTCCGACAACGGCAGTTCAGTCGCAGGATAACCATGTCTACCGTGCGAGTTAATTTGAACTTGTCTGCTTGGCACTGCAATTTATACCAATTACGTTTACTATTTGCAGACAAAATGATATATTATGCTTTCAGATCATAAAACTACAACTTCTTCTGTGTCGTCCGATACATTTCTGAGTCAACCTATACGTCTCTGCTTTATACAACACAATTGGTAACACTTCGGATATCGTTCGGCCTTATCAATCTAAACACCCGTCACGATATATATATATACCACTTATGCAATCCTTCCGGGATCAATCGGGAATTGTCGGCACTTTCCGTAATATAACCGTTGTATCAAAAAGTCACTACACGAAGAAATGCACCCTTTTATATATATTTAACACGGAGAGAAAAAGGGCACACACAGATAATCATTTTTCTTCTAATTAATAGTACTAAATAATTATATAATATTTAAGCTAATGCAGTCGAGGAGAAACATAATTTCTGATAATGATGCCAATAACTGTACAGCGTCACCCAGCTATACATTGTACTTACCGATATCGAAGTTAACAAAGACGGTGGACGACAAAACCGTTAGTTATCGTTTCTTGACTTGTAAAGTTACATTGCAGATGAACGCTCAGAACAATGTTTACGGTTTGTGCAAAAATGGCGTTTTCTGTAGACCTGATTATCAGATATATACCAGTCTCGGTGATTCTTAGAATTTCAGACAAGCAAGTTTTAGTTTCGCTTTCACATAACAGCCAACCAGAAGCTAATCTCTAGGCATACCCTATATCTAAAGTAGGCCTTGCTGGTTTTCTATAAACAAATATTACTCGGGTCATTTTTTTATTCCCAACGAATTGATTGGTCTTGTTCTATATTTACGCAACGTACGTACAATTTGTTGTTTTCTGTATTTATAGAAGGAGTGATTCCCTCGAGGAACTTATCTCTTCATATGTTTGATACACAAAGGGAACCTTCACTCGGGCAATTTAAGAGTAGAAATTTAGTCTGATGTTTGTATTTGTGTTACATGTAGCCATCGATGCTCTGTTGATCTGTTTATAAGATTGAAATGTTCTTTAATTGGGTCCTTTGTTGCGGTATTTAAAATGTAAATGGTCAACAAATTAAAGGCCCAACATACGTAACTTTCGGCAAAACTTGAAGAGAAAATCAAGCCTAATAACTTATTATATTTATAATATTTAATTAAGATTAACTCATATCAGCAATATCCAAGATGAATTCTTACGCGGTTGCCGGTACAGCAGCAGTTGAAACTTTGTATTTCTAAACACGCGTCCATTTTGAACTGTCATCTAACTTCGGCTTGTTGTTGAAGTGGGCCCCACCTGAATTATTTTCATTTTTTGGATTTTTTTTCTTTCAAGAGTTTCTTGTTAGTTACTGCTCAGGTTTACTTCGTTTAAGGCTTATTTCTGCATGGTTGTCAGCCGGATTTTTTCCCAGAATTTTTCAGAATCACGAAAATTTTCCTACAATTACGTATATTGGGCCTTTAACTCCATTGAAAAATAATGGAGAAAATATTTAGTATAAAGAAGAAGCATATCCGATTCGGTTTATCCTCTAGAAAACGATCTAGACTTGTTTGCAACCGAAGCACATACGTGGTCAAGTAGGTGACACAATATATACTACTCAATACTTTTTTCAAGTGCGGTTCGAACCCCGGCTGCCTTGGTGAAGGAAGAGTAAGCTATCCACTACGCCCTCTGACCAATCAAGTATCTCTTTCTCTTTATTTACTATCTTTTATATTTGATACAATCAGATTTAAATAAATTGTTATTTTCACTTTCATTCTTTAATTATTATCTCTGATGTACTCTACAATACAACTTGACCTCGCCAATCCGGCTATTTATAAACCGTAAATCTCAATATTCCGCATTACTAGTACAATATTTGCGGTCATTATTCATACATTAAAAGTGACCAGTTGGTTTCATTTCATCCAGAAGCCTTGGTATCATTCTCGATATTGACGACGAGATACGTCAAATGAGATTTTCTGAAAGTCATCTTCAGAATTAGTCCATTTCACGAGAATTTGGACGTTGGCGTTTGGTTTGCTTTCGTTTCGTGCCACACATGCAGAACCATTCCTTCTTTGGCGAAATTCCTGAAAATTTCCACCCAGCGTTCCCGGAGCCTTCATCTACATTGAGGACGTCCCACTGAACCAACAGTACAGTAGTGTTTCCTTAGAAGATTAGGAAACAAAGCCAAAACTATTCTTTGTCGTTACAATACCGGCGCAATGTTCAAATCGAGGGCACATTTTTGACTCATTACAATTCATTTATACGCAAAAAGTTAATCTTTCTGTAATGGAAATTGAAACATGCATATGACGGCGACAGGTGAAAAAGGACGACGTACGATTGAGAATACGACAGTGAGGGAGTGAGAATACGACGGTGAGGGAGTGAGAATACGACGGTGAGGGAGTGAGAATACGACGGTGAGAGAGTGAGAATACGACGGTGAGGGAGTGAGAATACGACGGTGAGGGAGTGAGAATACGACAGTGAGGGAGTGAGAATACGACGGTGAGGGAGTGAGAATACGACGGTGAGGGAGTGAGAATAATATGACGGTGAGGGAGCGAAAATACGACGGTGAGGGAGTGTGAATAATATGACGGTGAGGGAGTGAAAATACGACGGTGAGGGAGTGAGAATACGACGGTGAGAGAGTGAGAATACGACGGTGAGGGAGTGAGAATACGACGGTGAGGGAGTGAGAATACGACAGTGAGGGAGTGAGAATACGACGGTGAGGGAGTGAGAATACGACGGTGAGAGAGTGAGAATACGACGGTGAGGGAGTGAGAATACGACGGTGAGGGAGTGTGAATAATACGACGGTGAGGGAGTGAGAATACGACGGTGAGGGAGTGAGAATACGACGGTGAGGGAGTGAAAATACGACGGTGAGGGAGTGAGAATACGACGGTGAGAGAGTGAGAATACGACGGTGAGGGAGTGAGAATAACATGACGATGAGGGAGTGAGAATACGACGGTGAGGGAGTGAGAATAATATGACGGTGAGGGAGTGAGAATAACATGACGGTGAAGGAGTGAGAATACGACGGTGAGGGAGTGAGAATACGACGGTGAGGAGTGAAAATACGACGGTGAGGGAGTGAGAATAATATGACGGTGAGGGAGTGAGAATACGACGGCGAGGGAGTGAGAATACGACGGCGAGGGAGTGAGAATACGACGGTGAGGGAGTGAGAATACGACGGTGAGGAGTGAAAATACGACGGTGAGGGAGTGAGAATAATATGACGGTGAGGGAGTGAGAATACGACGGTGAGGGAGTGAGAATACGACGGTGAGGGAGTGAGAATACGACGGTGAGGGAGTGATAATACGACGGTGAGGGAGTGAGAATAATATGACGGTGAGGAAGTGAGAATACGACGGTGAGGGAGTGAGAATACGACGGTGAGGGAGTAAGAATACGACGGTGAGAGAATGAGAATATGACGGTGAGGAATGAGAATACGACGGTGAGGGAGTGAGAATACGACGGTGAGGGAGTAAGAATACGACGGTGAGAGAATGAGAATATGACGGTGAGGAATGAGAATACGACGGTGAGGGAGTGAGAATACGACGGTGAGGGAGTGAGAATACGACGGCGAGGGAGTGAAAATACGACGGTGAGAGAGTGAGAATAATATGACGGTGAGGGAGTGAGAATACGACGGCAAATGAGTGAAAATACGACGGCGAGGGAGTGAGAATACGACGGCAAAGGAGTGAGAATACGACGGCAAAGGAGTGAGAATACGACGGCAAATGAGTGAAAATACGACGGCGAGGGAGTGAGAATACGACGGCAAAGGAGTGAGAATACGACGGCGAGGGAGTGAGAATACGACGGTGAGAGAGTGAGAATACGACGCTGATGGAGTAGGAATTCGACGGTGAAGGAGTGAGAATAATATGACGGTGATGGAATTAGAATACTTGGAGAGTGAGAATACGACGGTGAGGGAGCGAGAATACGACGTTCGCGGAGTGAGAATACTACGGCAAGGCAAGTGACAGATGTTATTGTTCAACTGCCGGTATAAAATCTTACACGAACTTAAACACTGAACTCAGTAGTAATAATTTGCATCAGATCGGTGTTATTTAAGGAGGGGAGGCAATATACAATGATGCGGCTTCTCCTGTTCCTAGAAAACATAAACAAAACATGTTGTTGCTTATTTATACATTTTATATTTTTGTAACTCATCGAGATAAAGGTAAACCTTTCCATTTTGAAGATGAAAGGAGAAACGATCACGGGTCATCGATGTGCGGTATAGAAGCATGTTGAAGTATGACAGGAGTGACTCCGAAATATTTCTGATTTCAGTGATAATACAATCATGCTTTACATCTGCTAAAATTACCTTCAAAAATGCATATTTAAAATATATCAAATTCCGTATAAATTTATCATAATCGTTTAATTATTGTTTGTTTATGCATTAACAATGCTGATATCTTCATTACATTTAGTTATTATTAGACTCATTGTACTGTAAAATTCCTCTAAGATTATAATGAGGTCCAGTTTTTATAAATGACATTCAATTCAATACTTCCGATTTTTGCTTACCGCAAATATTTCTTTAATCAGTAGCTTATTTGAGTTGCTTCCCTTATCACGAACACGGCACTCCTGCAGAAATGTTCCACCCCCGCGATTTGAAATTAGATCTCGGTCGAAAGACAGCTATGTTAAAATTGTGTCAAAAGCAATTGCCGTGAATCGAATATTTCAAATAGAACTAATACCATTCTAATATATTCTATGCAACGGACAAAATAAAAGATATCATTGTCTTCTCTCTTTGTTTCGTATAATTTACTTCTCCAAGTTAACAATGCAAATGTACATAAACTATGTTACGGAATGTCAAATTAAGGTATAACCTAACCCTAAAAGGAGTGTCAATACACTGTATGTGATATAAGCCGATAGTCAAATCATGATAACCTACTTTGAATTAAACTCTGTATAGTCGTGAATCTTGACCGAAAGTCCAAATGAATAAGCATTTCTAAATGTCTAAGGCTTACCTTCACTACATAAACTATCTCGCAAAATGGGAGATTTGTTTTTAATATACAGACTTATATTTACCAACTTTCAATATTGACTAATATGTGACTTTAATGTCCTTATGATTCTCCTTTCTTTGGGGGATTTTAAAATAGAATTCAATGCATATAATCATTATATGCATGCAAGCCAATTTCGGTAATCATAAAATATTTAGAAATATTGTTTAATTAACAATACATCCTGAGTGGCCTATATTTTAAAAAGTATACAATAATCTATTACTTGATATGCGGATTTGATAAACCCATGTACAGCGGAGTGAAATGAGAAATAAATCTTGCATATTTTACAACTCCGAAGTACTTGGAGAAGCACGTGATTGGCCAGATGAAAAGTACGTTTTGAGGTTCGGTTGGAAGATTCCGGCGGAAATACGAATCTGCCAGAAGCTACTTGGTATTTGAGGCATTCAGGTGCTTATACTAGTATGCAGACAATTTCTAAATAGAAACAAAACACCCCCAATGTCTTCTCCCAGGGCCACTGATATTCATTTTAAGGAGGAGATCGCAAAGATTCATTTTAATCAACAGACCCTATGACGTCAACCGGTTAACATTACCGGTGTCACCAATAAACTTCACATCTCACAGCCTCAGAGTCAAAGTCACGGTTTGTTTTAAATTATTCTGCTAGCAAATCTATCGTGCACAAGTCAAAACATATTTGCTATAAAATCACGTATTTGAACGAAATTTGTCTAGATATATACACAACACACATACTAAATAGTTACAAACATGCTATGAATTTGTTATATATACACTTTTTCATAAGATAGGGACCATTAATTTCAGTATTGAAAAAATTATAAAAAGTTATTTGTCTTTTTGTTAATGTAAACCTTGTTGTTTTTCTTGCAGTGTCTCGTTTGGTATTATGTACTGTATGTCACCAAGCGATACACCTTTTAAACTGCGGTACACGAACCCCTTACCCTGACAAAACACAAATTTGCTTTGCTACCTAAATGAACCGTTTGTGACTTTGCTCGTCCTTTGTTGTCTAGAAGAAGCAAACAAGCAATACATCAATGGGTACGTGATGAGTCCTGGCTATGAGTCTATTGGTGTGATGAAAGCTGATATGTTGCTGTCCCTTTCTAATGACCAAGTGTGTATATTTTAAGGGCCTAAATATTAGTTAAATTAAGCTATTATTTGTCGTTTCGATTCCAAGGACATATTTCAGCACCTTCTTGAGCTTAGTAAACTCAGAATGCGACTAAATTAGCGTATACGCAATTTAAAAAAAAGCTCGGCAGATTGATATTTGTTCAAATATGACGCCGTTCACGCTTTAGAACAAAAACTATTCGCTGACGGCCATTGTTTGGTTCCTTCAAGACTTGAAACATGGAACATATATGGGATCCATTTCCTCTAATTATACAATAAATAGGGCCATTGGTGCGCATTAGAAATAATTTGACGGTAAAGCATAAATGGAGGCCCCCTCTGCAGTTGTGACGTCCGATGTTCGTTCGCGTCACAACCAAATCACTGTGTCAGTGTTTGTATATAACGACCTTTATAAATAAAGAAAAGAATTCAAAGTGCTAGTCATATTATTTAATTCCAAATTTACAAATGATTCATGAAGAAAAATAGTGTTGTTCGCTTTGTGTGAAGATTCAATGGGACTATATTATCATAGCAACCACGGCCATCGTAGTAACTATCGTGAGCCACACGCTTCAAAGGTTTTGTTCTTCGTATAGCACTTAAAAATTAATAATGAATAATGATGTGAATAAGGTACAATCCTTATTTAAAGACCCCCGAGCCATGCATTGACAAAACTGTATCCGGGGACTGAAAACGGTGGCTCCGGTAGGACTACACAGTGTATAATATCAAACTCTGTCGGTGTCTGTTTGGAGAAATGATCAGTAAGGCTATTGTGATTGCAAAACTCGGGCGAGGATTTACAAGGATTCGAACCATGGCCTTCCAAATTGCTGTATTATCAAGTTACCTACCAGTTTGTCATTGGAAAACCGAAAATAAAGCGAGGTAACTCTGAATGCACAAAACAACATTCCAGAGTCACAGGGGAAAATGATTAAAATGAGCCATGGTATAACTTGTAATCATAATACAAAATGGGGTGACTAAGCGTTTTATTGTAAATGGATGGCGGCCAATGAACACCAGATATTAAACATGTCACTGTACACAATAAAACCTTCTTCCCAGACACAATTTAAATATGTAACAATACCATGGCCATTGTTACGACATAATAATTCTTCTCACATAGACGACGCATTAGGGGATCCCCCACTGTACTATTGTGTGATTCATCGATTCACGGATTTACATGCAATAAACGAAGACTTTCTTTTATATTTGCCTTTTGAAATGAATGACATCATTTCCCTTTGCATGATTCAGTACATACTTAGTTTTGCTTTAATGCAAGAGGCGCAACGGACATGTATCTCACGAATGTTATTATATACTTTCAAATGACAAAGAAAACTGCATGTGGTTGTACTTTATTTGTATCCTTTACATTGTAAAACTTCCAATTGCATTTTCAGGTCTACATCTCAATAAGATATATACGTGAAATCTGACAAGTTGACGGAGTATACGCTCTGAGCATCACTGGAAACGATGTTTTAAACAAGCTTAGCCATTATCAAGATATAAATTTAAGATTTGTGTGGTTTTCAGAATGGGGCGTTTCACGATTGTAAAACATGTAATCTGAGACCTTGCATTTTGGATAATTCAAATGTCTTCCCTTAAAGAGGCAATAAAAGAAATACGGTGTCATGGTAGTCACAGTCTTGTTGTTTGGAAGAAGTTTGACGTTTATGAATTGAAAGGTTGGTCAAGGTAATTTGTTGTAAAACACTGCTGGTCTTCATCCTCGATATCCAGGGGTTACGCCCACCCCCGCTGCAGCAAACGTACGTAGGTGGGCGTAACCCTGGATATCGAAAATAAATGTGCTTTAATCAGCAGACTACGTATAGATTATTATACTAGGCCTTAATATGCATTTTTATGATTCATGAGAATAATGAATTTCATAGTGTACATTTGTTAATAGCTGCCTCCTGTGACATTAGTTATATACTTACAGGTCAATTTCATTCATTTAAAGAGCGCCTTCCGCGACAATTCACCGAATACTGAAATCAAAATTCTAAGCTTACATTTAAAACTAAGCTGACGACGGACGGACGGACGGACGGACGGATGATACGATCGCTTTATCGCATACGCTTACTAACATGTGCCTTGTGAGCTGAAAGCTGAAATAAATCTGGTAACTCGATTATATCACAAATTATTCAGATATAAGTCTAATTTACACAATTTTAAAGGTTGAATTAATCAGTTTAATTAAAGTTGAGGTCGTAAAACAGCTACCAGGTATACACGATCGCAAATCTTTAGCTACGAGTTCCGAAGTTCATTTATCTCCTAGTTAATTTCAATCAAATGCAATCCGTCATTAAATAATATACACGTGCAATTAATTAATATGTGACGTCGATATTTATTTTTAGTAACACAGTTCATGATTATGATGTTTCCCTGTACGATCACGATTTTACTGTAAAGATGTATACAAAGTTCCTTATTTCTAAATTTAGATTTAGAAATCGTCCTTAATGGTGTCAACACCTGGCTGACAACGAAAGCAATGACAGCAATGTTTGTGATAACGATGACAAAACACGGATGTCTAGGGCAAAATACGGATGTTCAGTGACGCAAAGAAAAATCTCTACTGCCTAGCTAAGCATTTAAACTACTTTTATCACGATTTTTATTCACTTCAATAACTTTACGACTTGAGTTTTTCCAAACGATATTGAATAAATGTATTATGTTGTCATCTAAAACGAAAAGAAATTTACCAATTAAATCCGTGATGACGAACATGACCACGTGACTAATTGACCTCTTACATTTGAATATAGATCTATAAAGGTAAGCGAAGTGTGTCTAAAAGTACATTTATTTGTAAATAATTAGCACAGGGACCTTAGACTATGATGTAGCTTGACAAAGTCCGAGCCTAAAACGTTGTGCTTATTGCAATATTTTTCATTTTAGAGGATAACAGTCGACGACACAACAAAATGGCTATAATACAATGTAACTGGGAGAGTCTTGGTGTTTCATTTTTACCGGGAGTTAGACTTAGCTAGGTCGAAATATTGCAATATTGTTACACATGTACATTCCCAGGTCCCTGTGGTTTGCATTTTACCAGCACAGAGACATCTTTTTATGATTTTATATTACTCACATGTTGAAGTAGTTCCGTTTAAGCGAAGTAGTATATAATTGTTTAATACTTAGTGTTTATGAAAATGTAATTAGACCTATGAAGGATCTCAATATCCGCTGTAGACAGCTAAAATCTAACTTATCAAAATAACTATGCATACAAGTGCACATTTCAACCACAAGGGCTCGCAAATATTATTGATATTCCTGTGTGTGTCCTTGTGCTTCAACACCTCATAGTCTGAAGAGTTTCGTGTGTCCTTGAGAATGACCCCTACGTCATTAATGAAGGCATTTCCTGTGATATTAGGTGGTACATATTTTTTTGTAATTTTAACTTCCATGGTACACTGTTTTACAACGATAAAGTCAAACAAATTAATACCGGCGAATACATTCCTGATCGACATGTTTTTTCTTGTTTTTGTTTGCTCGGGGATTTTGGTTTTTTTTTTTTTTTGTAACAAAGGTTTTATTCAGTTTGCACATAAGTGGGAACATTAATATCAACCAGTTTATAGATTAAATATATTATATTTATTTTACGAGAGGTTAGGTGTTGGATGTAGATGATTTAAAAGGTAACACAAGGTCCCAGAGTAGTCAGATGCAAGTTTGTACAAGAAACTCTGCACTACCCGTAATGCACTCACGAGCAGAACTATTTAGTCGAGTATCATTTATTCTATTCGTTCTTATGTTGGGTTTAATTTGCGTACCAGGGTTACCTGTGTAAATATAATAGGCTCATCCTAATAACAAGTTACATGATAATTCAGACAGAGAAATATTCCAAAACTGAAAATTATTTAAATGGTGTTATTACATACTACATATATAGGTACTTGACACTGCAGCTGAATGTATATTTCTCTAAACATCATTGTCAATTTCCGCGCCAGTGATGTTAATGTGCTGACGTATCGCGCTTAGATATGACAAGAACATGTTAGAACATGCTCTAATTAAGTGAGTTGTGTGTCTACTATTTCCAGGTGTAACTCATTCAGCATCGTAGTGAATTAATAGTATCTTAATCTTTATACGTGCATGATAGCCCTGTCGTTTAAATGTACACGTATCTCAGATCGTCATGAGATCAAAAATACTATAAGAAAATCTTTACTTAATTGTATAAGTTAACAAATCTGAGGATATTCTGAAAATGAAATAAAAATACATTTTTTGAAATATTTATTTTGCCTCTACAATAACAGCATCCTCTTCCTCCTCATCATCATCGTTAGTTGTTGTTTTTGTTTCAAAATTGATATAGAGAAATATTCGCTAAAACTCAAGAATTTTGTGATTTTTGAAAAAAAAAGAACTCAAGTGAAAGAAATAATATTTTGCGTTTGCTTAACGTCTCTTGGCAACATGCATATTATATGATCAATGACGTAATTTGATTATGATGTCATTATGACATCACAATAATTATTGAAATTAATCGAGTAAAATACATGTACTATGTACGTAGCTTTGTGGAAAAGAAAGTGGTCCTTATCTTTGCTATCTAATTAAGAAAGTGTTGGGAGGGGAGGGGGGAGGGGGTATGATCGAGATCTGTAGAAGTTTTTCTCAAATGACAAAGCTAACGTTCTGTTCTTATGCCTACTTATCCACAGTTTGTGTGACTCAGCTGACAGAGGTTTAAGTTAAACGTCTAAGATACGTGAAGCAGTTGTTATTTATAGAAATGCACGTACGCGTTATTTATATATGTGTGATGTAAGGCGCAGCTACATGGTATACGTATGCCCTTCTGATACATGTACTGTTGACACGGTACGTATGCCCTTCTGATACATGTACTGTTGACACGGTACGTATGCCCTTCTGATACATGTACTGTTGACACGGTATACGTATGCCCTTCTGATACATGTACTGTTGACACGGTACGTATGCCCTTCTGATACATGTACTGTTGACACGGTACGTATGCCCTTCTGATACATGTACTGTTGACACGGTACGTATGCCCTTCTGATACATGTACTGTTGACACGGTATACGTATGCCCTTCTGATACATGTACTGTTGACACGGTACGTATGCCCTTCTGATACATGTACTGTTGACACGGTACGTATGCCCTTCTGATACATGTACTGTTGACACGGTACGTATGCCCTTCTGATACATGTACTGTTGACACGGTATACGTATGCCCTTCTGATACATGTACTGTTGACACGGTACGTATGCCCTTCTGATACATGTACTGTTGACACGGTATACGTATGCCCTTCTGATACATGTACTGTTGACACGGTATACGTATGCCCTTCTGATACATGTACTGTTGACACGGTACGTATGCCCTTCTGATACATGTACTGTTGACACGGTACGTATGCCCTTCTGATACATGTACTGTTGACACGGTACGTATGCCCTTCTGATACAAGTACTGTTGACATGGTATACGTATGCCCTTCTGATACATGTACTGTTGACACGGTACGTATGCCCTTCTGATACAAGTACTGTTGAGACTCGGAAAACCTGTTATTATCACATCACAAAGTCGCATTGAGATGTATATATTGTAGATAAACAACCGATAAATTATACAGTACGTGTGGTACGACGGTATACTTATATATATATATTGGCAGTGTTCACTTCCTCTAACTCAAGTTGCGTGTATTATATATTTGATATATAACCTGACCAAGTTTTTTTTATAATATTAATTGTATAAACCATCAATGTAGGGAAGGGGGTGGGGTCACTAATAGTTGATATATAACCATTAATTAAATGCCTTACAGTATTACTCTACATATAAGATCGACCGGTCCACACGTGGGAACTGTGATAGGCTATATATGGTAACAATTTACACGTTCATGCGTTTTTTTTGCAGTGCAGTACACACGTGTAAACAGCAGATTCAATTTTCAATGATAAACAATAACATTACACATAGTGCAGTGTATTTCTGTAAATAAATCAAACATACTATATATACTTATATGTATTTTATCTGATTGAACCCATCTGTTACATGGTATATATATATATCCGTACTACAACTGAACAGACCCAATGTACAAAAAATGTACTTGTTTAACGAAGCCGAACGAAGTCATGTAATCAAAAAACTTACCTAATAAAGCTGCCGACATCAGATTCAGTGCTACAATTGTAATATTCAAGTAGATACCATAAACATGCTAAGTCGGAAATCCCACAGCGGTTAAAAAAAAAGGAAAACCCGAGAGATATGCATGGCATGTAAATTAGCACAGCGTATCAAATATTTCTGATGTGCTACCATTTTTGTATTCGTAACGGTTATTGAAGAAATATTTTAATATTTACTTTGTATGTGTGTGTCAGATTGGAGTGTCGACACGATCTTGATAATTATTGACACCAACAGCTATATAGAGATACATAATGTACATACTGTATGTACGTGTGCACATGTATATCAGCTGGCATGCCACACTGAGTAAGTATACATATCTACATGCATTTCCTGGCTGGGGGTTTCCATTATTATATAATATATATACGATATTACATCGTGAATAACTGTCAATTATCTTTAGTACACCGATCAAGTTATTTCAAAGTTATAATATTATGTCAATATGTTTGATATATTCAGTAAGTACCATTGAAGCAAAATGATTCCACATGGATATTCATGTGTAATAGTTTTGTATCAACGTTAAATCTACGCTGTTTACGTTGTCATGAACTCCGATTCTTAAAACAAATCTATGGAACGCCAGAGCTGCATAAGTTTATTTATATTCGTTTGGTTGTAACAGTCACAGATACCTGTATATAGTAGTGGGAGGGGCTATACTCGAGAAAGGTAAAAAAAAAATACCTGACAATCATTTCATAGTGATATAGGTCCGTGCCAAGCCTCTGTGTAACAGCCAGGGTCATTTAGGACGTGACAGGTTTAAGTGGTGGAGGAAAGCCGGAGTACCCGGAAAAAACACCGACCTACGGTCAGTACCTGGTAACTGCCCAACGTAACGTACGTGGGTTTCAAACTCGCAACCCAGGGATGGAGGGCTTATGGTAGAATGTCGGGACACCTTAACCACTCGTCCACCGCGGGCCCTAACTATATTCAATGCTTTGGTTTTTACAAACTACGTGTACATAAAATAAAATGGGAAAACACACCACATATAAGTATTTATCTACCGAATATATTGAAACATATACTGAATATATAATGACATAGATGTCGAATATAAAGATGAACGCAGGTCGCATATACTACAGCAAATACAGGTTTAAACTACCGCATATAAAACATTAACATCAAATATGAGGACCGAAACACCGGTAGTAATTTTAGATCATATCATAAGCAGTGGTGTTATCGTCAGATAGTTATATTTTATTGCTGTTAGAGCTGTATATTGCCCTAATCGAAGATATTGGGGTGGTTTTACACATTTTCACGGTTTATATAAATTTTCGTTAATGTGGTATTTTTACTGAAAGTAGCACTTTGAACACATTCGTTTAGGTTCAAATATATACAGCCTCAAAAACTTTACAAATATATGTGATCTGTTTGTTGTACTGTTAGGAATCTCACTTGACAACAAAGAGTACACATGTCATTGGTAGGTATAGCTGGGGTTATCAATATTGAACCCAATGACTACATGTACATCAAACGAATGTCTCTCTGTTACATATTTCCACTAGGGAGAATGACATTTGCTGAAAATATCGAAATCGTGAGATCGTTTACTATATATATAAAGGGTAGACAAGAATAGCGACCTTAAATCTTATGTGTATAATACAGGTACATGTAGCTTTGCCAGTGGGTAAATATATGTACAAAAGAATCACTTTACTTCATGACCTTGTTTCAAAATACACCAGAAAGATATAATTAGATATTGAATACATGAAACTGGGTTTTTACCAACGTGACTTTCGAATCACATGCTTATTGGTAATACAGTTTTAATGTATTCGGCACATATTTCGTGTTCAATTGTCAGATATATACTCAAGCAAAAAAAATATATATAAGTCAAACTGAAACATACTTGCTTATTAAAAGATTGTCATGCTAAAGCAGCTGAAGTAATGGGACAAAATTATGAAATAAAAAACAAACAGTTTGTAGCACTAAAAATATGTATATTAGGTCACCTTTTAACAAATTCCATAAATAGTAACTTACAAAACTACAAATTGTCACGTGAACAAGAATACATTATGTCCTGCGCTTTTCTGTACTGCAGTACCGTATTACCCCCCCCCCTCCCCTCGTAAAAAAATGCATGCAGATTATTCCTCGTATTTTCAAAAGACAGCTTATACATACATGTATTAGACAGAATGTGAATGAACATTTATACTCGTATAAAAAATAATCTTGTTTTGCTTAGATCTACGAGTCACTTAAACCAAGGAAAATTTATATTACACCTACCACACAAAACCCTGCGGTATATGACGTCACAGTTTGTTTGTGATAGGCTAGCTATAACACCGTGTTATAACAAGTTGACTTTATTGGGAGCAGGTAAAGTTGAAAATGATTACTTTGTAATCGAATTAGGTTGACACATAATGACGACGAATAAAATGATGGTTACAGAGAAATACTTGTCTTAAACTGCTTGTGATTACAGGCACTTGTGGCCAGGAGAATAACCATCTATATAAAGATAATATAGCGAAATATGAATAATTAAAAAAATATATACAAACCAAATTTTCCAAATTTCTTTTGATTTTATTAATCATCTAAAACCATAATAAAAATAATTGCCAAATTTCAACTTGATACGTCAAGCGGTTAATTTTTTTAAAAAATCTACTATCAGACACTGAAAAAGACAGTGCCTGCATGATAGTCGATTAGCCGAGTAATATGCTAATATAGCATAATTCAAAATGTTACTTATGTTACGAGACTATTGGGTCATAAATGATTTAAGATTATAATATATCAGGTAGTTAGTAAGATACAGGTAAGTATTGTATAACATATTACTATGATGGAATAGAGTAGGAGTAAACAAACTATAAGTTAGCACATTCACGTGAAAACAATAGAAAGGATGAAAAGGGAATCACTTGTGTTCCGAAGGAACGTTTACATGTAATTGGTACGACAAGCGGTGTTTTGGAAACTGTACCAGGGTACTTTGACTCGATCTGATGTTGCTGGTATGACTATTGGACTGTAAATTGAAAACATCACACACAAGTATTCTGGAACAAGATGATTTAAAACAACATTGTACAATGTAACATTTGATGGTTTATATACCCTCGTATTCATAAAAAAACAGGTCAATAATTGTTTTTATTATTTGACCATTACATAAACCAATTATACTATGAACATTTCACCATGGGACGGGTTTGTTTACATTACATTATCTGCAATTTTCTCTCCATCGAGGCAGCGACAATCCAAGCTTCTGATTGATCAAAATCTACAGCACAGGCTAAAATTACTGAATTGTTTTATTCACCTGTTATGATTCATAACTGAATACAATAAAAAATAATTCGAGATTCTTACATACCGTTTTATTTCGACCTTAAAATGCGTCTCAAAACGGTTCACAAATTAAGATCCGTAGATACTAAGTATAGAGCCTTATCAACCAGCCAATATCGTTATGAACTCTCTGGGTAGCATACAACCGGTGCTGCCATTTCGGCGCTCACACCTAGCATTCTACAATTTCTAGCACTACCCAACCACGTACTCATTTACAGCTGAGTAGATTGGAACAAGCAGAGTAAAGGATCGTGCTTAAGGATACAAGACAAATGCAATGACCTTGGCTCGAACTCGCAACTATTCGATCACGAGCACGGCGTCATACCACTAGACCACCGTGCCTCCATTGAACTGAATCGAACCTCCGAGACGCGGGCGTGGTTTTTTTTACCGTTGCATTGATATGGATCTGATAACAACCCGGACTTCCCTGATTAGCATCGAACTCTATATAATATAAAAAAAGACAAATTTAAGTATTCTTCATCAAAACTTTTATACGGTATTCTCGTATAATTTGCGGTATTTCTGGTCTGTCAAAGTCTGTTTAAATATAGAGAAACAAATAATGCTATCATTCTATCTTGATTTGGACATGGCACATCCGTATAATTTTTTTAATATTTTAAACAAAGTCAAAGCGACATGTTTATATATAGCCGACAATTGTTTTTATTTCCGGGGTGTATAATGTCAGGTTCAATTGGTCTCATCAATTGTCAAGATAGTTTTACATGTTATTTGGGAAATACAGTTAAAATAAAAATAGATCTTAAGCTAAAGTTTATTTCTGTCATGCTATCATGCCGCTGTGGGAAAATGTGGGCAATATCAAGTACTCAACCTGTCATCGTTGTCACCAAGGTTATTTAAGGGTTGTCAATGCCTCGTTTGTACATGTGTATAAATAGACGCGTTTAGCGTTGATGTAATCATGAACACATTTCCGTATTGTACACGTATCGTTAGTTTAGTTTATTCCTACAACTTTTAATCTCATCTTTAATCTTCCACACACCCCTGCAATTTCTAAAACTTTTGAAGTGGTGAATAAGTTGATATTGAGCTACGGGAGACTTGGTGAGAAGTGTCCAACTTACATTGACCGAATATTGCGTTCATAATCAAATGAATGCAGTTTCTTCATGTTGTTTCTCAGTGGAAATGTAAATGTAAAATATGTGTATATGATTAAAGCCAATGTCTCGAATATGAGTCTCCTGGATGAAACTTCGGTGTTTTCCTTCCAAGTACTTTCTAAAACCGATTTTTATGATAATGTTTTGTGCATAAGTGATCAAAAAGACAAAACTCCTAATAGACTCCTAAAGTAGATAAAAGACACTCTCTCCTTTGTTTGTACATGAATTTTCTTTACTTGTACCAATATTACGAAAGTTCAATTCTAAAAGACAACAGAACAGAGACTACGACTCATTGAGAATCAAAGATGAATCGTTTCCTGCCCAAATAAGTTAAGGTGACACTGCTCAAACACACGTATATAGCAGTATATAACAAAATATTCCCCAAAACGGCCATGTTTTTCAAGCGAAAAACAATGGTTTTATAATGACGATTAGAATTATGGTTAAGAATTGAAAAACGTCAATAAGAACCCCTAAACAATTTGTTTGTTAAACTTAAAAAGATGGATGCCTCAGAGGACATCACTTAGAAGAGCGGTAAGGGAGAAAAGAGGATCACAAAAGTTGCAAACGGACAGCAGCAAAAGCTGTATAACTTGTGCCCAATCCTAAAACTTCAGGTTTCCAACAGTAATCGCCTCCATCACGATCTTATTCTAGTTTTGAATGTTTGCATGGGGTAATCTATAGTATTGGATACTTAAAACAGTTATCCTGAATTATAAAAGCATTCTTCATTTTCAACATTCCTCTCGAATCTTTCATAGCTTACGTTTCAACAATTAAAGCATTGTGCCGTTTTTATACCCCCGTCTACACAAACAAACTTTGTTTTTTTTTCAACTTTCTATTCGATTGGTTATATTTAGTAACATACAACATACATCCTGTGGTTTGAGCGGAAAAGCTCCCTGTCTTCCGGTGACATTGTGTTGAAGCCTATGAAGCCTATATAAATGGTAGGTGGCGGTCGGAAATTGATAGGAACTCGATATCCTGCTGATAAAAGGATCAAAGAGAATTAAGTATACGTTTAAACATCCATCACAGTTAAGTATAGGATATGTGTAATTGACTTTGTGATAGCGCGCGCAGTCATAGCCAATAATAGCACAAATAGGAAATCCTTTTAGATTTCACGGAAAAACCATTTCTGAAATTATAATTATGTAACTGTTTACTTTTCTTTGTACCTTTTCAAGGGTCTCTGTAAGTTGCTATTTTCTTCAATTTGTTCACATCTCGCCTTTGTCGGCTCAAACTTAAATTGCGATACTTACATTTTTTAAAAGCCGAATAACTAGTTTCACACGAGGTTTTACTATAGAGTGTCTTTCATATATAAGTCGTAAAAACTACAGTAATATCATATTCTTCTTTCCATATAAATGTCTAAACAGCCATTTCACTTTTCTCATTAAATCTGATGAGTTAACCAGCATACAATTAGACAATTATTGACTTCGGTTGTAATCGACACATACATGTAGATAACCGTACCAATGTCATATACACTGCACGTGGACTGTTTAAACGAGCTCAATGATTGGATAAGTTTTCGTTGTGTGAAGTTCATCAATACATGTGAAGTTCATCAATACATGTGAAGTTCATCAATACATTCCTTATTGTATCGTTATGTTTGATTGATGACAAGGCAGATATCTGATAACTCAATAATTCGAGTTTATACAATGTTTGACTGTGAGTTAGCCCTTTTAACCTTATGTGACTTTAGTTAACATGGCTACCGAGTCATTTTACTAGTTTTGCGGAAACATTTGATTGCAGTTTTAACCGAGATCAAACAAAAACAGACATTCCCCCTGTCAATTCTCATTGTAACAAGAAAGTAAATTGGTCGTTGACATATTTCACGATAACCCAGCCACGTATCGAATACCGCGGAATAGTCACAATGACATTGCTTAAAAAATATTAAAGTTTGGATGACTGTTACATTCCTAAATGATCTATGTATTTTAGAGTATACTTTCGAACAGAATATTATACATTCCCAGATTTTTATACATATTAATGAAACAAAAGAATAAATAAATTTGTATCAACAATTGTGTGCAGAGTTTAAAGTTAAGTGGTCAAAGTTAAATGGTGCTTGACGGGGATTCGACCCCTCATAATCAGCTTGTGATATTGTTTCTTATCCACTGAGCTACCACGTCAAGTACCGCTACTGTATCTCATCCACTGAGCTACCCAATTAAGTCCAGCTATTGTTTCTTATCCACTGAGCTACCCAATTAAGTCCAGCTATTGTTTCTTATCCACTGAGCTATCACATCAAATACAGCTACATGTATTGTATCTCATCCACTGAGCTACCCAATTAAGTACAGCAATTGTTTCTTATCCGCTGAGCTATCACATCAAATACAGCTATTGTATCTCATCCACTGAGCTACCCAATTAAGTCCAGCTATTGTTTCTTATCTACTGAGCTACCAAATCAAGTACAGCTACTGTATCTCATCCACTGAGCTACCCAATTAAGTCAAGCTATTGTTTCTTATCCACTTGGATACCCAATCAAGTGAGTACAGTTGTTGTTTCTTATCCACTATTAAAGCTACCCAAGTACAGCAAATGTTTATAATCCATTGAGCTACTGTACCCAATCAAGTACAGCTAAAATTAACTCGAATTAAAAGGGAGATAATTACTGCATATAACGAAGTGCAGTGGCACGGGGATATTAAATTTTTAAGGAACAGAACAGAACTTTATTAATCTCTCAGATCGATACAAATGATACACGAGGAACATATAATATACAATAGACATCAATGGAATAGGTAAGTTAGCCTGGAGACTGAATGTAGACGATGACAAATTACAGGTGAAGTTTTATTTTATCACCAGTCGTTCACCTATGTCATGCTATTACAAACCTCACGGGTATGTGGCGTACCGTGATTTATCATTACCTGTGGGAACACACAGAAGACAATATTTTACGAATTGATGAATCACGTAGTCCATATCAAAAGTATCCTTTCTTTACATAATAATTTTACCGTTATTCCATATGGGAGTAATCAGGCGGAGGAGTCGTGGTGAAGACCCAGAAGAAAATCAGTAGCTTCACAATACACTTGCATTGGTACGGCCAATTAACAAAACCCGATTAAGGGGAGACAACTATTTATTTTCAATCACAGTATATTACCTGTCGTCAAGATCTTTTTTAAAATAGGTGTGTCATTTTTACTTCCTTAATGATATATATACATTTACGTGTTTATTTTTTTAAACCGGATTACGTGTTGGTGTACATGTTCTTAGGCTGGTCACGTCTTCCCGTCCGAGTGTCAGAACATCGCAAAAATAAATAAACAATGAAGTTTAAAGACTTCCTTAAAACTTTTTTCATTTTTTTTCACGTTGTTTTCACATGTAGTAAATACAGATTGTAGATTTTCTATTTCTAAACTTTTGCAAAAAAAAATCTTTTTACATGTAAGAACGTCGTACATGTAAGAACGACGTGAAAAAAAATTTGACTGGTTATAGAACGAGGAATTTAGTCTACCAACGCCTTTTTTAATTCAACTAGAATAAAAAAAAATACCTACATAAGGAGTACAAAACTCCACTTTTTTGCAATATTATAGTGCCAAGTAATTCCGTCAATATTTGTACTGGTATTGGTAATGTTTACTTTGGTGGGTTAGTGCTATCATCGTTTTTGTTACTTGGTGACGTACTGGAGACGCTGCTAATATTTGCTCAAGTTAAATTCAGGGTTTGAAATAGGAATAACGCGGCAGTAAAATGTACTTTTAACCAGCGATCTGCGTGCATGTTGTAAAGTCAAATAGGTCTTTTTAAGAAAGAGGTTTTCTCGAATATTCTTCAGGTCTCGATCAATTCAACACCCTAACACTCGCACTTTATTAGACTTTTTTGACGAAAAATAACACTATATATTACAGTGAAATTTGTGTCTTTTTTAACAAATGAAAAAACTTTAAGTTTATTTTTATTTATTTTTTTATTCAATTTGGTATCCAAATATTATGTGTCATACTTATTGCCTAATTGCAAATGTACTTTATTTTGTTTTTATATGAAAAGTATTTAATGGTCAAAAACACAAAAGAAAGTAAAGTTTAAAGTAAATGTATGTAATGCGATCAAAATTTAAGCAGCAGACCCGAAGTTGCATTTTACCAAACAATGATTTAAATCATGCTATAAGTCTTCCTCCACACCAAGATAGATCCCATCCTCGATATCCAGGGGTTACGATCACCTACGCTCTCTCTACCCCTGCAAACCAGGACAAATCCCATCCTCGATATCCAGGGGTTACGATCACCTACGCTCTCTCTACCCCTGCACACCAGGGTAGATCATATCCTTGATATCCAGGGGTTACGATCACCTACGCTCTCTCTACCCCTGCAAATCAGGATAAATTCCATCCTCGAAATCCAGGGGTTACGATCACTTACGCTCTCTCCACCCCTGCAAACCAGGGTAGATCATATCCTTGATATCCAGGGGTTACGATCACCTACGCTCTTTCTACCCCTGCAAACCAGGATAAATCCCATCCTCGAAATCCAGGGGTTACGATCACTTACGCTCTCTCCACCCCTGCACACCAGGGTAGATCATATCCTTGATATCCAGGGGTTACGATCACCTACGCTCTCTCTACCCCTGCACACCAGGGTAGATCATATCCTTGATATCCAGGGGTTACGATCACCTACGCTCTCTCTACCCCTGCAAACCAGGATAAATCCAATCCTCGAAATCCAGGGGTTACGATCACTTACGCTCTCTCCACCCCTGCACACCAGGGTAGATCATATCCTTGATATCCAGGGGTTACGATCACCTACGCTCTCTCCACCCCTACACACCCGGATAGATCCCATTCTCGATATTCAGGGGTCACGATCATCTACGCTCTCTTCACCCTGCACACCCGGATATATCATATGCTCGTTATCAAAGGGTTACGATCACCTACGCTCTCCCCACCCCTGCACACCAGGATAGATCCATTACATTGTTAATGCGAAACATCCGGTTTGTGCGTCTTTAAATGAAGCATGTTAGGTG
This sequence comes from Mimachlamys varia, assembly GCA_947623455.1. Lineage (NCBI taxonomy): Eukaryota > Metazoa > Mollusca > Bivalvia > Pectinida > Pectinidae > Mimachlamys > Mimachlamys varia. Next base: position 43,695,236 of record OX392534.1, on the reverse strand, counting down.
ATACCCTGACGGAGCTGCTGCTATTTAAACAAGCATTGCAGTAGCTTTAGGTTACTAGGTCCGACCTTTTGATTAGTTAGAGCAACTTTTGCCTAAATGATGCACGGTCATGGGCCCGTATTCATGAAACCGTTCTCATGATCAAGCATGGATTCTGTGCTCAAGCCTTATTTATTGTTCTGGCTATAAGTTATATAAACAATCTAATTTGTCGAAATTTTGTAAAAATTTGAAGAGCCATGAAGTCATAAGCTGTTTTTAACATTTACAATGACTTTTTGACTCTTCGACATGATTCAGGTGAGTTTCAAGACATCTGGCTTGAGCACAGAATCCATGCTTGAGCATGAAAACAGTTTCATGAATACGGGCCCTGGCCATAATTTAACGTGTCTGTCTGTATGTCTGTGTATCCGTGTATGTCTGTTTGTCTATATGTGTCTGTCTTCTGTGTATGGTCATCCATGTATGTCAGTATGTCTGTAGATATATGTCTGTCTGTATGTCCATCAGTTTATGTAAATGTCAGTTATCTCTTTTCTTTCTATCTTATAAACAAAAACACTTCACTTAATTTCCACAAGCTGTTTTTTTTTAATTACTTGAAGATGTACACATACATATATATTAATATACACAGGTATATAACATGCTTATGGTGTGTAAGCAGAATGGGTTGCAAAAGTGTGATGAACAGATAACATGTCTATGCACATGTTGAGCGGATTTCAAGTCATACAGAACTGAATTATTATATGGAATTAAATGTCATGTGTTGTGAAAAAACCTAAATAAATAAATAAATAAATAAAAAAACATTTAACGTGCAACTAAAAATCAGGTCCGTGTGTTCCTACATCCTTTTTCATTATGCATCACATGGCTTGTATATGCAGGATGTTACTGCTGAATGTCGCACACTTTTTCTGTACTTTTCCATGTGAACAAAAAATATCAGGAAAACATTTCCTATTGCATCAGCCAGTCATTTCATCAGTTGATACTTATTTGTAATGTAGTTAAAATACCACAAACAGTCTCCATGTATACACAAATACTTAGGGCCTAAATGCATTTAAATACCGATGATGATGATTATTTCTCCTGAAAATATGATGATCAAGTACATTTTTTATCATTTAAATCTATTTTCGTAGTCTAATAGTGGCGAATTCGAAATTATCACGATCAAACCGTCCGACACACACATCAAACGCAACATTATCGATCCGGGGGTTACGCTCACCTACGCTCGCGTGTACATGTGGGGAGCGTAATACGGATGTAAATAATTGTTTTGATATTTAAGATCTCACAGCGACCACCTTTGTGCTCTGAACGAGATATCTTCTCTGGCATCAGTGAGGGATGCTGAATTTACAACATATTATGCAAATCATAGTTTATACATATACATACATCTCTACAAGAAGCAATTCGGGTTCATATTTCGAAGCCAGGAAAAGCGTTGAAAATGAAACGAACACTTTTAGACTCCGTTTATTAGGAATATGGATAATCGAGTAATCACTCGTAATTGGGAAAATGTGTCTGTCAGTTTAAATCATTACATTATACATACCATTTATATATATACATGTACAAGTTTACATGTACGTATTACCATTCTCGGAATTCCCCTGTTTCTAAAAACGAATGCAGTATATAACTACACAGGAAACGAAAGCTGAATGAAACCTTACCAAACCTTGTCAAAGACAGTAACATGTTAGGTTTTCAAAGCATATGTTGCAATCATGTCGTACAGTAATATGTCTTTTTTCACTTATTTTATGGTGTAGCTCATATAGCATAAGAAAGGTCGTGATTCAAGTATGATTGAGATAGCAATGTTACATAAAGCACGAAGATCTTTTTAAATAATGATTTGCTAACACATATAAATCAATAAATAAATCCTACATGTACATCATAAGTTGTTCAAATGTGACTTTCAAATACGAAAACATAAACCTACCCGTCAACACCAGAGTTACTCTGCCATATGTCGGGGAATAGTCAACCATGGTGGAATAATAATATGACGTAACCAACATACATTATATAACACGGGAAACACCTGTTTAAGCATAGTCAGCTTAAGCAATGAGAATGCTAAATGTAAGTAGGGAATACATCTATTAAAATTAAAGTACGACTGCAGCAGAACGGTCAAGGACTCAAAATTATGTTCGTTAGTCAGGAAATACACACCATTGCTGACACACTTGAACATTATTTATAATAATATCGATTTGAAAGTTATGAAAGCATCTTTTAAGTTGATATCGCTTTAAACAATAAAATAATTTTACAAATATCGCAACCTCTATTTATAAGAGGACAATATATCATATATATAAAACTAACTATGCAATGCCAACACCAGGTACACGACAATATAATTAACTGTATCAACAGGCGCCAAGCAAACAGTATGTATACGCAGCAAAAACATCACACACCAAAAAGTATCATATTATACAAACCGCATCATATACAGATAATATACACCAAGGGCTACTTCAATGAAATTATCTATTATTAAATTAATTTCTCCTTTAGAAGTTAATCTTACCACCATACTTTCACACGATGTGAAAGTTGTAAAGTTTTATTCGAGAGATGCAGGTTGATGAAGACTATGGGCAAGTTTTATGGTCGACAACTTTATCTCGTTGAGAAATGTTCTGTTTCTTTGTGTGATATGAAAATGGACGTTTTTGAGTTTGCGTAAATAGTGTGTATTAGCAAACCACATGATTTTAAAATCACCAAGATCAAAAACGGAGTATTTATTTTACCTCACACTTTATATGCAATCAAGGAGGATTTGATGTTTGTGTGCTTACTTGTTGTGATGGCAATGATGACTCGGTTCTTATTTTGAGGATTGATGCTTACTTGGATGTGACCAAGATTTGTCGTCGATGAAGCAGAAGACGCTTACTCTTCCGGAATACCTGGTCTTATTCGCTTGTGCTTTTACGAGAGTCTCCATGTAAATCTTTCCTTTGTTCCTATTTTGCCTCTAGTTCAATCGATTTTGAGTTCGGATTATGGTTTTGTTGAGGCTTTGGTACAGTGTATTCTCTGAATTTTTTTTGTAAAATATGCCCCAATGATCACAGGGACCTAAGAATTTGTTACAGCTAGTTTTGGACCTAAAATATGATGTTTAGAGTAATTTTACACAATGGGGGGGGGGTTAAGATCAATTATCGATAAAAATGCCCCCTCAATGGTCATTAAAGCTAAAGTAGCTTTTATGACCATCGAGGGGGCGTTTTTATCGAAAATTGATCTTAACCCCCAAAATGTGTAAAATTGCTCTAAACATCTTATTTTAGGTCCAAAACTAGCTGTAACAAATTCTCAGGTCCCTGTGCCAAAGATGTCACAGGACAAGTATGCACTACCCTTGTCCGCCCTACATTGGAGTAGGCTGCTTTAGCATAGGTCCTTACATCAGTGCCCAGACTGACCAACTTGAGGCAATACAGAGGCGTGCAGCGAGATTTGCAGAAGGAGACTACAAGGGAACCAGACAGTATGACAGCCACACTCAAACATCTTGGTTGGGACTCATTGGAACAAAGGCGACCAAGTCTAGAGTTCTGATATTCCACAACATCATTCAACAAGTCGTCCCCAGCATGTGACTTTTGAACCAGAAGAGGCAACCTTACATGTAACTACCAGCACTACAGCTTCCTTCCCAGGAGCAGTTGTACCTGGAACGTATTGACAAATACCACTAAGGAAATAGATGAGCAGCCGGCATTCAGGTCCAGCATTACATCTATGAACCTTCTGGCCACCAGCAGTTAATAGATCATGTACTATTACAAAAAAAAAAACATAAAAGTACTTTTTTCCTCTTTTATCCGGTGTCTGGGCATGCGCACAACAGGTCGCTGGAGAAGGACACGGTACTAAGAGTCATCTTCTTTATGGGAAGAAGAAGAGGAACATTGAGGCATTGATACATAAAAAATGAATATCTCCATTTTTACGACTTTTTCAAAAAATGTTTCTTCGTGAAAAAATCGCGTTGTGTGCAAGTATAGTGGTCAGATCAATTTCTGAAAAGAAAATCATTTGAACAATTAACATTTTCTTAATTGAATAGAATGTGTTTCGTAGATAGAGTAACCTCCCCTTACTGGCCTCAGACACCAGTGAGGACATAAGTAGTAGACAAAGTAAAACAAGAGCACAGTTCGGCAGACTGAGGGAAATATGCAACTCATCGATATCCTGTCCTAAAGACAAAAGTAAGGCTATTTAAAACCTGAAGTCGTATCAGTGCTTAGGGCTGTGAGACTTATGAAACAAACGAAAAGAAGAAACTAGACATGTTTCAAAATACATTCTTCAGAAACATCCTAGGGATAAGATGGACAAGAGAAATAATAAAAAAATAATTACATAATAGAACAGGAACAACAGAAATGAAGTATTTTTTCAAACATATTATTGACACAGATACAGCTTTTATTACATACATGTCCTCACTCAGGAGCGCTCTCAATCCTCTACATTCTACAAAGTTATTACAACGCGAGTTTGGACATGCTTTGGAGATACTTTGAGGATGGGGAACACAGGAGCTGTGCTAAACTTCTACCATGGCATCCTGAAGGAAAAATAAGTGCGGGGAGACCAAAAACAATGCAGAGGAGAACAGTGGAAAGTGAAAGATGCAATCTCGGGTGGGATGGATGGAGTGTAGTTACATGTAAAACAGTGGCAAAAGACAGAGGAAAATAGAAGGGATGCATCAGGGCCGTATGTACTAATGGGTACGAAGGGGATAGGTGAGGTGAGGTGAGGTGACACCTACTGCAATAACAAATAAAATTGATTGTTTTGTTGCATACAAACACTGGCCTATTATGTCAAATCATATAACAAATCGATTCAAGCAAAATTCCTATTCCAATCATACACATTAGTTTAATGGCGGTATTTGCGACTTCCTTTGCGACGTTCGACCGCGTCACTATCAGAACAACGCGTGTACTTAACGGCTAATAAACAAATGTATTCGAAGTGCTACTAATATTTTATTAAACATTCACAATCGATAAAAAGAAGAAAAAATCGCGTTGGACACTGTGAGTTTCCTAAATTAATCAACAAATCGATAAGATTCACCAGACTATCATGATTGTAGAAACCACATCCTCGATATCCAGGGGTTACGTTCACCTACGCTCTCTGTAGAGACTATAAGTGATCAGCGTTACTCCTTGAGAGATAGGCTAGTCAATTTAGCCTTGAAATAGACAAACCTCAAAAAAATTGCAACAAAAGCCTTTACTGTATCTTATAACAGAATAGGGTCATATGAAACACTGGTGAAAAATCGGCCCTTCAAAAATGGCGGGAAGCCTCTCTTTTGGGGTCAGAATATAGGACGCTCTTTATTTTCTATATAATCAATGACGGTTATTAGTATTAGGAATAATAAGAATCGCAATTATCTATATATACAAACAGAAATATTGCATGTACGCTCTGAGTTTTTTTCTTCGAAATAAAACAGCGTTTAAAAAATATTTCCCAAAATATGACTGTTAGAAATGGCGGGAACGTTCTTTTTACAGGTCATTATATAGGACGTGTCAGGCGTAAAACACAAAAGAACTAATATCAAGATCAGGCAGTGATGAAAACGATTTTTACAGTTAAAACTGTACTGACATCGTGGTTAACAAGTGTATTTATCATCGACATGGATTGAAATATAAACGGTGAACGAACTAGGTCTCCTTGTGCAAAGTATGCACAGTAATGTCGTCGGTATTTGTACAGTCCAGACCTTGGTATTCTCTGCACGCAGTCGAACAAAATGATTCTTTCTTGCGACAAGAACATCTCATAGTGTCACAATGTGGTTTGCAGTTGCAATGGATGCTTTTTGAGAAGTTCTTGTGGTTCTGGGGCAGCTGTTGTGTACACCGGGGAAATAGTTTACTGCCTTGGACTTTCCATCCATGAAAGAGTACATCTAATGTGTTTCCTGACCACACCTGGCACTTGTAGAATACACAGAGGCTGTGTTGATAAAGTGCTTCGGGTGTCGGCGGCAGTGTGTGTTTCTTGACACAAGACATACACCTGGACGTTTTAGAGACAAACTTTCTCCACCGAAGAATTTTTTTATTCGTTGAGCTATATTCGTTATCTTTGTGTGATATGAAGATATGAAGATGGACTTTTTCAGCATGCTCATTAGTGTGTTTACTTGTTGTGATTGACAACGATGTCTCGGTTCTCATTTTAAGGATAGATGCTTACTTGGATGTTACCAAGATTTACATGGCGGGTGTCTCTAATACAAATTCTACTACAAATATTGTGGAGATTCGTATACCAGTATTTGTGAGATAAAGCAATATCAATGTAGGCCTACATAAGGCATTTCCATGCATATTGTCGAAACCATACTGCTCTCCGAAACTGTAACTCCATTATCCTCATAGTCTTCTGGATTAAAAACATTTACTGCTTAAAATTGATATTCACATAAAACCTATATTTGAATTATGACAAGCAAAACTAAACTCCTTCCTTAGGTCAGGGACGTATGTCTCACATATACGTCCCTGCTAAGGTGCAGTACAGAAATCATATTCCACAATGTGTAATACAGAAATATTTGAGGAAAATGCTTGCATGCTTAGCGAATTCAGCATGGGTATTGACACTGTCCACGAGTGTTTGCACATTCAGCAGGGAGTTGCACTGAATATTGCAGACAGTTAAGTCACAGAAACATTCCCCAACCTGTGCACAACATTTAAAGTAAAATAAACATGTTTAGAAAAAATATGTAAGTAATTTCTCTTGCTGCGTTGCACTTCTTGCCTGGAAACCGCCCCCCCCCCCCCCCCCCACCCCCCTTGTCCCTCAATACCACATCCTCAACTTTGAGGCTGCACACGGTGGTATAGAAATATCATTTTCTGTATTTGCCATTGCTGCGCATCTTTCAAATGTCTTAACCTCTGTGTAGGAAGCATAACAACCGAGCTTGTTCAGAGTATCCAGGAGGAATCTGAAACCGAATTGGTTGTGAAGTTGCACACCAAGCGATATTTGTGAACGAGCAAGAAATGTCTTGGTCCGATTGTATATATATATAGATATCTTCAAATCTGTATCTTTCACAAGAATCAGCGACGACATATAAACGCGCGAAATGAGTAAGGAATAAATTCGATATGTTTCTCTGTAGACGAAATTTCCACGGCAGATGGGTTATGAGATTCAGAAGCTTCAACAGCACGAATATCTCTTATCAATGCTTCTTTGGTTTTTATGATGACACTTTAGTTTAGAGTTTGCAGTTGATGTAAATGCCACAATAGTTTGATTTCCATTCTTTTAAGTTATCACAACATCATTTCTAAAGTATTCCTTTAAACTGTCCTTCATGTACTGTTGGTCGTACATTTGTAGTATCTTCTTCTACAGAATGTTCAGACATCTTCTCAACAAGATCCGATAAACGAATTCGTGAATCTTCATTTTCTAGTAAGATCGTAGCAGCATATAGGAAACTTTCATTGAATGTAGAAGGTCAAAAATGTTTTTGTTAAGTGTGATCCTCCTAAAGTTTGCACTGCACTGATGATGATAAATAGCATCAAAGGCATGAGGAGTTCGTCGAACTTAAACGGCAAACTATGCACTGAGATGTGTAATCGAAAGTTCCCTGGGACCTTAATGCTGTACTGTTTGCAGAAGATTTTTTGATATCGCAGAACTATTTAAAATTATGTTTATTTCCTTAGCGTTGGTAAAGGATTTTCGACAAGATATGTGGACTCTATCTCCAAGTTCAACTAAAAATTTATCTTCTCTTAGTTCATTTGCTTTTGAAATACTGTCACACCCTTTATAGTTCTAAAGTTGTTAGCCTAACTGAGTTGTCAGATTCAACTTTTTTTTTCAGATGAAACAAAGCCACGAGATTGTATATCCATGCCACACACACCGGAAATTACCAGTATATTGCCATTCTATTGCATTGATATTAAGTAAATGGTCGTGTTTGAGCAATGAAATGAATTTTGTTAGATTCACATAAATACAAGCTTTGATGCGTATGGGCCTCCATACTTACTTTTTTTTTGCCAAGATCTCAATCGAATAGATATTTATTGAATTTTCAGTGAAGAAATTGCTTCAAATGATGTAATATGGTTTATTTATAATAGTTCTTCACAATGTTCTATAAGATAATCAATCAATTTCATCTCAAAATACCAAGATTTGTCATTTTACCGCTGTTGTTGACAGTTCTATTTTTAGAAAATCACTGCGATGTTATTTAAAACTTTCCAGCGATTTTGTTTTCTGTAGTAATCATCTTTACTTCATGTATTTATACATCAATACATAAAATAATAATTTGCTCAATGTCCGTCTTCTCTTGTTAATAAAGTTGTTATTTTAGCCAAACAAAGCACCGGTACGATACTGCCATCGTCTGCAATATTATTCTACGGCGGCCCATACACGTCACGCTCGCGTTACCAAAATACCGGAAATTTCTGCATATAAAATATCCTCTTTCCCACCGGCCGATTTTGGCCGATTTTCACCATAAGTATATGATGACTTAGTCTAACGAAAAATAACATTAGTTCTTTTGTTGCAATTTTTTTGAGTTTTTTTAACTGATTGACTAGCCTAAGAGCGTATGTGAGCGTAACCCTGGATATCGATCGGAGCTACCATCGCAGCAACCCGCTCCGACTGATTTTTCCTTCGTTAAACATTTGAACATTATAAATGAGGTTAAAAAAAGAATTAAGCTTCATTTTGACTGCGTATGATGCTCTATAATTAAATAAACACTTTCAGTGATTACTATATATTATCAAGATATTTTATAAAGAATTTGTTATGCAGCGTTGTACTCTTTTTAAATGTAACGTCTTCAAAAACTCATCAAACAAATGCGCTAACTTCACATACAGTTTAGGTGCTGTTATATCATGTGGGAAATAGTTCAAATGACAGCTACAAAAATGTATATAGATAGCGGACATTAATAAAACACTGCCAAAAATTAAAGGGAAGCGCTCGAAAGCCATTGCTACTTTAAAGTCACGAACATTTAAATTTCAATCCATGGGGTCTGACATTATTACCAATGTACTCTTGTTTTATAATTTCTCGATCTTGCTGAACCTTGAACGACGATATGTTTAAAACAGGTACCCATCCTTTTAATACGAAGCTGAAAAAGGAAGAGATGTTTATCATTTTATTAAAGCCAGCTGTACATTTTGTGTCTATATTAATGTAATATATTTAGCCTTCATGTTTAAGCCTGTTACAAATGCATGATGAGAATAGGCAATGCTAAATAACTTGTGCCTATTGCCTCGTCCAATTTTAATTGGCAATAAAATACATTTTAAGTAAATGTATATTATATTTATAGGAAAGGGTAGATAACTCTACCGTACTTTAGTTTGTGTTGCCACATTCGCCGGTTTTGAATAGACATACTAAGCTATTTTGTATATGTCACAATATAACATAGGTTTAGTAGTTACACATTTTCTAATATATTTCCCAAGTAACAACATAATTCAAAACACCTTTATCTTTGTAACATGGATGATGTTAACGGTTACTACACAAAATGTTTCTGCAATTCTATTCAAAATATTTAGCGCTTCGTAAAACTTTTGCGCTATATATGATTGCATATTCGAATGGAATATACCAGGTACAGATATTTGTCCGAAAAGATTCATATACATTATATGTACGTGTATCCATAGGTAAATAATGTTTCCAAATCACTTACCATTCATAATGACGTACGTTCTTGATCGCTTCTACATTTATTGTTGGCATACGGAACTAGGCCTGCTTGATACATGTAACCAAGGTAACCCTTCTTACACATTGACTGGTTTTCGAACGATGAAATCCTACTGTATAACATCATATATTGATTTTGGATCAACATTCTTAGATTTTGTGGTTGCTATTGAACGATGTGTTTATATACAACGAATCTGTTTGATGATGATGCTTACAGGATATCTATGAAAGCTGTACATTTCTAATGTTGATGATTACAGGATAACCATGAAAGCTGTACATGTTGATGATTACATGATATACATGAAATCTGTACATTTCTAATGTTGATGATTACAGGACATCCATGAAAGCTGTACATGTTGATGGTTACAGGATATCTATGAAAGCTGTACATTTCTAATGTTGATGATTACAGGACATCCATGAAAGCTGTACATGTTGATGATTACAGGATATCTATGAAAGCTGTACATGTTGATGATTACAGGATATCTATAAAAGCTGTACATGTTGATGATTACAGGATATCCTTGAAAGCTGTACATGTTGATGATTACAGGATATCCATGAAAGCTGTACATGTTGATGGTTACAGGATATCTATGAAAGCTGTACATTTCTAATGTTGATGATTACAGGATATCTATGAAAGCTGTACATTTCTAATGTTGATGATTACAGGATATCCATGAAAGCTGTACATGTTGATGGTTACAGGATATCCATGAAAGCTGTACATGTTGATGATTACAGGATATCTATGAAAGCTGTACATGTTGATGGTTACAGGATATCTATGAAAGCTGTACATTTCTAATGTTGATGATTACAGGACATCCATGAAGCTGTACATGTTGATGGTTACAAGATATCTATGAAAGCTGTACATGTTGATGGTTACAGGATATACATGAAAGCTGTACATTTCTAATGTTGATGATTACAGGATATCCATGAAAGCTGTACATGTTGATGGTTACAGGATATCCATGAAAGCTGTACATGTTGATGGTTACAGGATATCTATGAAAGCTGTATATGTTGATGATTACAGGATATCTATGAAAGCTGTACATTTCTAATGTTGATGATTACAGGATATCCTTGAAAGCTGTACATGTTGATGATTACAGGATATCCATGAAAGCTGTACATGTTGATGGTTACAGGATATACATGAAAGCTGTACATTTCTAATGTTGATGATTACAGGATATCTATGAAAGCTGTACATTTCTAATGTTGATGATTACAGGACATCCATGAAGCTGTACATGTTGATGATTACAGGATATCTATGAAAGCTGTACATTTCTAATGTTGATGATTACAGGACATCCATGAAGCTGTACATGTTGATGATTACAGGATATCTATGAAAGCTGTACATTTCTAATGTTGATGATTACAGGACATCCATGAAGCTGTACATGTTGATGATTACAGGATATCCATGAAAGCTGTACATGTTGATGGTTACAGGATATCCATGAAAGCTGTACATGTTGATGGTTACAGGATATCTATGAAAGCTGTACATTTCTAATGTTGATGATTACAGGATATCTATGAAAGCTGTACATGTTGATGATTACAGGATATACATGAAAGCTGTACATTTCTAATGTTGATGATTACAGGATATCCATGAAAGCTGTACATTTCTAATGTTGATGATTACAGGACATCCATGAAAGCTGTACATGTTGATGATTACAGGATATCTATGAAAGCTGTACATGTTGATGATTACAGGATATCCATGAAAGCTGTACATGTTGATGATTACGGGATATCTATGAGAGCTGTACATGTTGATGGTTACAGGATATCTATGAGAGCTGTACATGTTGATGGTTACAGGATATCTATGAAAGCTTTACATTTCTAATGTTGATGATTACAGGATATCTATGAAAGCTGTACATGTTGATGATTACAGGATATCTATGAAAGCTGTACATGTTGATGATTACAGGATATCTATGAAAGCTGTACATGTTGATGATTACAGGATATCTATGAAAGCTGTACATGTTGATGATTACAGGATATCTATGAAAGCTGTACATGTTGATGATTACAGGATATCTATGAAAGCTGTACATGTTAATGATTACAGGATATCCATGAAAGCTGTACATGTTAATGATTACAGGATATCCATGAAAGCTGTACATGTTAATGATTACAGGATATCCATGAAAGCTGTACATGTTAACGATTACAGGATATCTATGAAAGCTGTACATGTTAACGATTACAGGATATCCATGAAAGCTGTACATGTTAACGATTACAGGATATCTATGAAAGCTGTACATGTTAACGATTACAGGATATCTATGAAAGCTGTACATGTTGACGATTACAGGATATCCATGAAAGCTGTACATGTTGATGGTTACAGGATATCCATGAAAGCTGTACATGTTGATGATTACAGGATATCCATGAAAGCTGTACATGTTGATGATTACAGGATATCTATGAAAGCTGTACATGTTGATGATTACAGGATATCTATGAAAGCTGTACATGTTGATGATTACAGGATATCTATGAAAGCTGTACATGTTGATGGTTACAGGATATCTATGAAAGCTGTACATGTTGATGATTACAGGATATCTATGAAAGCTGTACATGTTGATGGTTACAGGATATCTATGAAAGCTGTACATGTTGATGGTTACAGGATATCTATGAAAGCTGTACATGTTGATGATTACAGGATATCTATGAAAGCTGTACATGTTGACGATTACAGGATATCTATGAAAGCTGTAAATGTTAATGATTACACGATATCTATGAAAGCCGTACATTTCTAATGTTGATGATTACAGGATATCTATGAAAGCTGTACATTTCTAATGTTGATGATTACAGGATATCCATGAAAGCTGTACATGTTGATGATTACAGGATATCCATGAAATCTGTACATTTCTAATGTTGATGATTACAGGATATCCATGAAAGCTGTACATTTCTAATGGTGATGGTTACAGGATATCCATGAAAGCTGTACAGCAAATTAATCTGAATGGCTGACTTATTATGACTGGAGTTCGAGCAGTACCTGTCCTTCCCAGGACTTTTTGTCTCTCGGAACACTCTGTTGTTTATTCATTCTTTACGCGATTTATTACATCACATTTATTCTATTCAGAAATATTTATAATGTGACACTATTATCGTGTGGGTAAATATTTATATATGTATGCGTATTTTCATTGGTGCAATGATCTTTAAATCAAGATGGAATCTATGTTAATGAAAAACGCTAAACAGTACTTATACTGTGTATCTCCTATTTCATATGAAGGAGAGACATAATTTAGTAAAATTAAATGTCTGGAGGGAGTTGCGTTAATGTTGGGAAATCAAGTCGTTTTCTGGCTATCAGCGTTTTTTATTTTTTATTGAAAATTTTATTTTATACCCTTTACGTTGATATATCCTTTATTTAATTTTCTAGATAGATTTTAAAGAAAGATATATTATGTCAATACATTAATTAAATGTGCAAGCAGTCTAGAACATACAGGTATAACTTTCAAATCACATGGATCAGGTAACGTAGAGGGGGAAAAAAACCTTCTGAACATATATTATCATGTTCATTAAAATTTCACAAAATAAAATTTGATCTGAAATTGTCAAAATATTGATGGGCATAAGACTTTTAAGTTCTTTCTTTTTTATCTTTATTTTATGTTATGACAGAACTTTAAAATGTGCAATGTCACTCGTACACTATTTAAAGATAAAATTAGTACCGTATATCTATTTTATGTTAATGTACATATGCTTATAACGTGTAGCGAATCTGGCCTTGTTCGATCATTGGCGATCAAGGTCCTATAATATATGTAAGTTGAGAGAGCGTCCGTCAGGACTTTGGAGGTCTTTAGTTCGAATCCTGGTCGGGCCGTGCCTGTGACCAACACATGTTTCAAGAACTAAATGAATGTTCGACAAGAAAAGACCTGCACTTGGGCGGTAAATAACTTTGTCTTTTGCGGAGGGATGTAAGAGAGCTGGGACAAGTCTTCAGCAGCCAAGGATGTAATTGGTAGAGCGCCCGTCAAATGTTAAGTGACCGTCCTGGGTTCGAACCTCTGTCTGGCCGTGGATTCTCTCGCTCCTGTATATGTTTATGTGTGGTGGTAGTTATGAGTGTGTGTGTGTGGGGGGGGGGGGGTTGCGTGTGTGTGACTTCTGCATTCTTGAAGTGATATGAAGATGGACGTTTTTGAGTATGCTCATTTGTGTGTTTACTTGTTGTGATTGACAATGGTACTCAGTTCTCGTTTTGAGGACTTGATGCTTACTTGAATGTGACACAGATTTACATGGCGGGTGTCGTCGATGAAGCAGAAGACGGTTACTCTTCCGAAACACATGGTCTTATTTTCTTGTGCTTTTACGAGAGTCTCAATGCAAATCCTTCTTTTGTTATTATTCTTGCCTCTAGTTTAATCCATTTTGAGTTCGGAATTTGGTTTTGTTGCCGCTTTGGTATTTTCTGATGTTTTTTTCTTGTTTATTAGCAGGTATCTGGTATTTTGTGCAATAAAGAAACTCATAAAAATTTACAAACAAAACAGAAATATTCAATACAGAAGATACAAGAGATAAAACGCAGCGCTATTTATAACAATGCTCTTGCTACAACAATACGTAGAAAGTGGTGAATTCTCAAGTACAAGCTACATTTACATTGTAACATTTATTTCAGAGTGTGGGATCACTTGATCCGCTATGTTATACTATATAACGGGAGGATAGCGTCAAGTGGCAACCTAGGCGGTTACTATCAGGTTGGACAGCTCAAATAACCATCTATGTGTTGGTTCACGCTTAGCTGTCCAATATCATGTCTAAAATCCTAGTAGTCCATGGGAACATTATGCACGAAGGTTTACGATCGTCGATCCCGAGCTAGGGTATGTTCAATATTGAGAATGTTGTATCGGTTCTCACTTTAAGGACTTGATGTTTACTTGGATGTGAACGTTTATTTGGATGTGACCAGGATTTACATGGCGGGTGTCGTTGCTGAAGTTTACTCTTCCGGGACACTCTTACTCTTATGTACTTTTACAAGGGTACCCGTGTTAAACTTTCCTTTGTTTCTATTTTGCCCCTTGTTTAATCAATTTTGAGTTCGGATTATTGTCTTCGGTATTTTATATTTTTATTAATTAGAAAAATATACTTACAATTTTTGATGGTTATTCATGTATGTTATTTGTTTTATCTAGTCACTTTAATTGCGAAGTTCTGAAAGGATAAACTCAATTATAAATGTCTAAATCTTCCAGAAAAATTAATTCTTACATTCTCGGCTTTGATAACAGCAGCATATGTATAGCAGACTAATACATGTACCATGATATTTTATTTGTTCGTGAATTATACCAATTTCATATAAAGCCTTCGTATAAACAGTATATTTTTTAACAATGAAATAACTATAGTGGGGAGAGATAACATTGGGCTGTATTCACCCTGGGTAGGTTATTTCTGTGGCGTTTTTTGCATAACCCCATCTTAGACTTGACTCATTATCTAAAAGTTTTATAGATGTACAACGTGGATTTGACTGATTATCTTGAAGTTCTTAGATATGTACCATTTTTGAAAGTTGTGTACTAAAAGTATGTACATTTATATACTTACGTCGTTTGATAAAACGGCCATATTCAATTCAAATTTGGTGTCTGTTGTTTACTTAAGGTTGTACAAGTCTAACGAGCTTGCCATGGTAATGATGGAATTATTTATAAACAGTATATTTTCTAACAATGAAATTACAACTATGATATATACAATGTAGCTTGACTGTTACAATGAAGCGTTTCCAAGGAAACAAAGTGTAACCCACTCTTAGATGACTTGTTTTTGTTCCAATACAATGTATGAGACTCGATTTGTTGAGGAGATTATCAAGACCGAAAACACAAATCTTACCAACAATTTAAATTTCACTTTCAGGTATATCGACGATGTGTTGTACTTAAATAATAAGAAGGTTGCAGAACGATTCGGTCGAATATACCATTCTGATCCTGGAACCAAGAACACAAAATACGCTTCCACATTAGCTGGTTACCATGTTCTTTACTTACAATGTGACCCACACGGGTAGCTTACTACTAAACTTAACGATTTTCGTGACATTTTCTATTTCCGATCATGAACTTTCCCTTTCTTGATAGCAAAATCTCTTCTCCAAGCAATGGGGTTAATACGTCGCAGTTGATTCGTCATCCTAGTACCTGCTCTAGATGTCGGCTGCTGACGAGCAAGTGTACGGTCAAGAGATTCGAGAGATGCAAATTACTGAAGACTAGACAAATTGTACAGTCGACATCCTGGTGCAACTGATATCACCTTTGTGTTAGGGTGATACTAAGGTGGCCGTTTTTCAATATGCTCATTAGTACAACGTGCATGTATGCCATAGTGTTATCTTTGTAAATATCTCAGTTCTCGCTATGAGGACGTGGTATCTATTTGGATGTGTCCTTAATTTATATGGCCGTTGTTGTCGATGAAGCAGAAGAATTCTTCCGGAACACCTGGTCTTATTCTCTTGTAATGTTTTAGGAATCTGAGCGTAAATATGTTCATACTTTTTCCAAGGTGTAATGGAGTCTGGGTTCCGAATATGGTTTGGTGATAGTCTGAATTTTTTTTATCTAACACAAGATAGGTTATTTGTGCAAACAAATAGTCGATAAAAACAAACGTCAAAACAACACATTAAACCAAGACAAAGTTAGTGACACTATGGCAGTTTGGATTATTTATTTGAAAAACCAACAACTTTCAAATAAATCAAATTTGCATGCAATTTACACATTTGATTTTGGTAAAATATATTTGACATGTGATGTTATAGTACTTTTCTCGACATTAAAATTCGAAAATGTTTTGTTTCTACGGAGGCTTTGATGAACAGATGGCGAATCAGAATAAAAAACTCACCATGTACTTAATGAATAAACAAAATGAACGTGAGATACAAACAGTTGACCGCACCATTGGAGTTAAATACAGTATGCCAAAAACATGAGTTGCACTTCGCCATCAAAGTGACGCTTAAGGTCAAAAAGGTCTTTACTATTCACAGAAATGGCGTATTCTAAATATAGATGCATAATTTAATGATTTGTAAGTCATAAAGGAATACTCGTGAATTTCAAATATATAATGATCCTATAGGTTTGTTCATTACTCAAGGCACTATTTAACAAGAGGCACAGATCGCCTGTCTGTGTGGCTCATCTGGATATATTTGCTATTATTGGGAAATATTTTCAGTAAAAGTACCTAGCAAATATTTCCCTGCATTGAGTCTCCGTGTTAAAAGAAGGTTCCAGATTCAAAAGTAATTTGAAACTTAATTCGAATTTCATCATAAGGCCTATTGCCAATACAGAAAGTGTGACATTATATTGATATATCTGATTTCTGTGACCGCGAAACATATCTGATTTCTGTGACCGCGAAACATATCTGATTTCTGTGACCGCGAAACATATCTGATTTCTGTGACCGCGAAAAATATCTGATTTCTGTGATCGCGAAACATATCTGATTTCTGTTACCGCGAAACATATCTGATTTCTGTGACCGCGAAACATATCCTACCTCTTTGACAGTGGTACCTACTGGCTAGATATTATTAATGTTTGCTTTCTTGTTCTTCACAAGAAGATTTTTAAAGGTGTTACATATTTTAACCAATGTGGCATTGAAAATAGGTCAAGGTCATTTGTTTTAGGATATTTTATAGTACTTTACGTCAGATACTTTATGGCCAAGTACCAGAAAGGATGGCCCTCTAGTTATATAGACTTATATTTCCAAGGAAAAAATAAATCTAAGGTTTTAACATGCTTATCCTGTGTGATATTGGAAGTAGATCAAAGTCATTATTCGAAGAAGTTTTATAATACTTCATGCCAGTTACTTGCCAGGTAAAAGTACCCAAGTCCTTATAATTATTCAAGATGAAGATACTTAAATTGATTCTTGCATATTTTACTCGAACGAATGACCTCAGAAGAAGTTATTGCTCGAGGAAACACTATAAAACTATCCCGGGAACCATTTTGATAAATATCGATATTCTTGGTCTTTTGGTGTTGAAAAGTAGCCATTTAAAGTAAAAACTTGACGACGGAAGGACGGACGCCAAACAATGACATAATCTCAACTGGCCAAGGTTACAGGTTTCAATGGCTATCAAGGTTAATTTTAACAAACCCGTTATTCACCAGCGGAGTCTCGACAGATGTACGTGAGGAACACGCATATTATTGCACCCAGACAAATCATAACATAAACTAATTACTATAAATATTAAATCTACCAGAAATATAAAAATAAATATACAATATTTATCTACATATGTCAAACTATTTGCTAAGATCGCACTCAAAAGATAAATATCGTTTTTAAATCACGTCAACAATAATTGCATATAATCAATCTACATTTAATTGCTATAAATACCCACCTCAATCAATTATAATTTTGCAATTATATTGAAATGTATTTGTAGCATTGCTGCTTACTAAATAAACATGGTTTTATACACATTATTTCATTCTCAAGCATATTCTTTTAAAGAATGTCGTCGAAACCTCTTTAAACATGGCACCTCTCGCGGGAGACCTTTCATCCAACACCCATTATCTTTACTTACTCATTCATTCTTTCTTTTTCATTCGTTCAATGTAATGATATAGCTATTGTCATTTGTTATTGTTGACAAACTAGTAAGGCAACACTTCACATCCTGTCTAGCTACTGTCAGACTAATACAATATTTTCTATCATTAATACATGTATTATACATGTACAACATCAGCGATTGTCATTAATGGAATACAACAATACATATTTACTGTTCTCAGTGTAATACAACAGTACATATTTACTGTTCTCAGTGTAATACAACAGTACATATTTTATGTTCTCAGTGTAATACAACAGTACATGTTTACTGTTCTCAGTGTAATACAACGGTAAATATTTAATGTTCTCAGGGTAATACAACAGTACATATTTACTGTTTTCAGTATAATGCAACAGTACATATTTACTTTTCTCAGTGTAATACAGCGGTACATATTTACTTTTCTCAGTGTAATACAGCAGTACATATTTACTGTTCTCAGTGTAGTACAGCAGTGTATATTTACTGTTCTCAGTTTAAAACAACGGTACATATTTACTGTTCTCAGTGTAATACAACAGTACATATTTACTGTTCTCAGTGTAATACAACAGTACATATTTACTGATCTCAGTGTAATACAACAGAACATATTTACTGTTCTCAGTGTAATACAACATAACGTGTTTACTGTTCTCAGTGTAATACAACAGAACATATTTACTGTTCTCAGTGTAATACAACGGTACATGTTTACTGTTCTTGGTATAATACAACGGTACATATTTACTTTTCTCAGTGTAATACAGCGGTACATATTTACTGTTCTCGGTGTACATAATACAACCGTACATATTCTCTGTTCTCCATGTAATACAACAGTACATATTTACTTTTCTCAGTGTAATACAACAGTACATATTTACTGTTCTCGGTGTAATACAGCGGTACATATTTACTGTTCTCGGTGTAATACAACAGTACATATTTACTGTTCTCGGTGTACATAATACAACAGTACATATTTACTGTTCTCGGTGTAATACAACAGTACATATTTTATGTTCTCAGTGTAATACAACAGTACATATTTACTTTTCTCAGTGTAATACAGAGGTACATATTAACTGTTCTCGGTGTAATACAACAGCAGATATAAATGATATATCCTTGTAGTAAATAAATCCATGTCAATTTTACAGTCGAGCAGATAACCTAACAACGGAGGGACACCATACCTAAAAGCCAGTATGTTTTATCGTACGAGATTTTGGTAGTCATGGTGCGTCCTGGATACTCTACGGCTAACCTTTACAGTACGCGTGCTCTCCGCGACCCTGGATACTCTACGGGTAACTTTTACAGTACGCGTGCTCTCCGCGACCCTGGATACTCTACGTCTAACCTTTACAGTACGCGTGCTCTCCGCGACCCTGGCTACTCTACGTCTAACCTTTACAGTACGCGTGCTCTCCGCGACCATGGATACTCTACGGGTAACCTTTACAGTACGCGTGCTCTCCGCGACCCTGGAATATGTCATAGCAAACCAGAAGGCTCAGTGTAAAAAACACGTCGGGGTCACACAAAAACTTTTCGAATCTAAATGTCTATATTATAATGCAACATAATAGTTCATATTTAGTCAATTTAGTCAGATGGTTACAAATGTATGCGCTGACTAAGCAGGTATCCTCGATGCTCCAGGTTGCTTCACCTTTGCTCTCTGAACCCATAGGATATGTCATAGCAAAAGTACAGGAATGCAGCTAGCTATTTGATTAGTTTAAGGTAAAAACCTGACCAACCACTCAGCTGTGTATGCACTTTCAAGGTAGCAAAGGAGTGGCATCCAACCTCAACGCCGGTCATTTTTATTGTTACGCGACCGCGAGATGTTTTTCTTAAAATGTACATTTCACATCAAACCATCAATCTTCTCTTCAGTTTCACGAACGTTCCTTAACTTAAGAAAATTCCTTAACTTAAAAATCTCCATAGGAAAGCATTACAGTAGTAATTGAATGGAAAATTCCTTAACTTAAAAATCTCCATAGGAAAGCATTACAGTAGTAGTTGAATGGAAAATTCCTCAACTTAAGAATTTTCCTTGACTTCTGTTATGCTGCCTTACGTTAAAGAACGTTCGTGAAAGGAGTCTCTTCCGAAATGTGGCTCACATTGAGCCTTTGAATTTACAGTGACATATCAGGGAGCGTTAACGAGCGTCACACCTGAATTATCAAGAATGCTATGCAAAAAAGAATACCAAAACAAAAACATCAATCCAATAAAAATAATTACAAAAATAAGTTATATTAAATAAACAGAAAACATTCTGATTGCGTTTTGACAAACTGCAAATCCATCCAGGCGGGCTAAGCATTAAAGCGGCACTCAATGTCTGAACCAGGAGCTTCATTATCGTATATATGTGTATAGGATGGGTTTTTTTAAAATTCAAATGTTCACATATTTTATCTATACTTGACATTTGTATTCCATATGCATGCTTCCATATCAAAATATATTTTGAAGTTTGAATGTACGATTTTTGATTGAGCACCTGAGTAAATATTTGTTGATGTTTTAATACTAACAGAATAACTATGACACTCAAAATTATGAAGTATTGCGATAAGCAGGACATCTCATTCGGTATAACTATAATCGTGATTAATGTAGATAAAATTATAGTTGCATTACCATCAGACCAGGTATTCAATGTCATTAAGGTGTGTCAAAAGTGAATAATTAAATAAGGTGAAGTCTTCTCTATAGATGTTCCATAACTGACCTATATAGTTCAATGGTATTTGAGAAAAGTAATACGGTAGGTGTTCCGAGGTGTTGGACGACCCGTATGCTTTTGGTTTCTCTGGAAATTCAATATGCTGAGCAATTTGTGACATGATGAAGTCAGCGTCGTCCTGAAGAGTCTCGTACTTCCCGATAAAATCATATTCAAGCTGACAAGGTGCACATAGTTCCTTTACAGATCTCCAGTGTTCATTGCGGACACCTATTCTGTCATCTGTGACGTATCTAACGAACTCTAGAAAAGTGACGTCATCACCGAACACAGGTTCTGTAAAGTCTTTTCTATAGTTGCGAACAATGAACTTCCCTATATTACTGTATGTGGGATCTTTGAATCCAGTCCCGTGGAATTTGTTTTTGAAAGCAGATAACAGTCTGTCCAAAGGATCACGGACCATGATGATTTTCTTGTAATTTTTTATCCTGTGTTCAATTTCATCCTTATTATACTGGTTTAGATACTGCAGCAAATGACCATACGTAAAATGAACACTATATTCATCCAGCGTTGCAGATTCATTTACTTTTCCCGTCATGAGTAGAAAGACCTTTTTCCACTGAGAACATGCCACTTTTGGTACAAAACAAAACAGCGCCTGATACTTGTCACTAACGATTATGTGATCCAGCTCACTGGTATTCAATCGTTCATTACCCCGCATTGAGTTACGACAAGACTGACGCATCATCAGTCTTCGTTCCCTTCTTGTTGCTAAGAAATCCTTCAGCATGGCCTTTCCATTGCTGTCCCGCTGAAACATTGAATATATACTAGTTAGTGCAAAATATGTTACCATCAAGTAGTCCTTTTGGTTTAATTTTTTAATAACTGATGGAAAAAATCAAAGGTTTTCCTTGCAGCGTGAACATTACGATCTTATCAAATAAATGATAAAGATAGTTTTAGACAAAAGCTCATTGTTAGATACATTCCACAGAATTGTGTCATTTTTTTCTTTTGAAACTGATTTTCGATCCGGTTTGAGTGACATCTCTCACTCAATCCAAGTATGACGCCGTGGCCAGTCGGTCTGTACACGTCGTAACACGTTTAATATGAACAATGCAATACAACATACGTTTGATGCTAAGTATAGCTTGTCCTCGATACTCCACGTGTAACACGTCCGTGTTGTACTCTCTCAAGTTCCTGGTATATGTCGTAGCAAAACCGACGACTCGGTGTAGGGTTAGGGTTACCCTAATCTTAGACCTAACCCTCGTGGAGGTCGTTAGTTAATTTTAAAAAGTTACAATTTGCAACTTTTGAAAATTAACTGACTCGAGTGAACTTAGTACCATATTCAACAACCACTGGTTGTGTAACCTCTATTTATCCTATCTATAATGCATGCTTTCTTTATTAATGTTGATAGTTATACTATACCGTGAAATAGTAACGTTAGACTTTCTGTAACATTTATAATTACATTAAGTTTATTTTATCATAAGATCGATATACTACTGTATCATATCTGCCTTAATTGTAATATCTTCTCTACCATTACAGTCATTATGTCATAATTGTAGTTAACCTACTCTACCATATATACATTATATATAGCACTATGTTAAATGCAACTTTATGTTATATTTTTACCAGTGAAATATCGAAAATTATTCATTCTATGAAAGTCATATTTTTCACTAGTGAAAAATTTCACTTTTTATAATTTGACCAATCAGAACGCTGCTTACAAACGACGTTTGGGAAAATCAAAAGCTGCAACTGCAGGAATTTCCTATTAAAATGTTCAACAGATTATCCAACAGTATCTTTAGTAATACCAGACATACTTCACGAGTGTGGCTAACATTGTGATATTTTTCACGAGTGCGCAAATATCAAAATATTAGCCCCACTCGTGAAATATATTTGGTATTTCTGCAGACATTGTTAGATATCCTTTATATATTAACTATATATACTAGTTTGCTATAACAGTTGTTACCACTACACTATAACATGCAGATACCGTAATTCTATATAAATAAATGGCAATAAGTCAATGTATGATGATATGGTGTAAGCAAGTATTGTCAAAACATTTTATTTAAACTCCTAAGAATAACTTGTTTATCTCATCATAAATGACGATCTCCAACCAATTTAAGCTTCTTCACTGTACTTGATGTATCGCAAAAGTTGTTTTACCAAAATCAAACAAAACATTGTAATATATCTATGTCTAATAACTGGCTGAATGTCAATATATTTCAACGAAACTGGTTCAGGTTCTATGACTACTATTGTATTGTACAAATGTATAAACAAATAAAGTTGAATGTGACACGTTAATAAAATATATTGTATTGTACTGTACTGTATTGTACTTTATTATATTACTGTATTGTATTGTACTGTACCGTATTGTATTGTTCATTATTATATTACTGTATTGTATTGTACTTTATTATATTACTGTATTGTATTTTATGGTATTGTACTCTATGGTACTGTACTGTATTGTCCTGTATTGTACTGTACTACATTGTACTATATTGTACAGTATTACATTGTACTATATTGTACTGTACTGTATTGTCCTGTATTGTACTGTACTACATTGTACTATATTGTACTGTACTGTATTGTCCTGTATTGTACTGTACTACATTGTACTGTATTGTACTGTACTGTATTGGTCTGTATTGTACTGTAATACATTGTACTGTATTGTACTGTACTGTATTGGTCTGTATTGTACTGTAATACATTGTACTGTATTGTACTGTACTGTTTTGTTCTGTATTGTACTGTACTGTATTGTACTGTACTGTATTGGTCTGTATTGTACTGTACTGTATTGTACTGTATTGTACTGTACTACATTGTACTGTATTGTACTGTACTGTATTGGTCTGTATTGTACTGTACTGTATTGGTCTGTATTGTACTGTACTGTATTGGTCTGTATTGTACTGTACTGTATTGTACTGTATTGTACTGTACTGTATTGGTCTGTATTGTACTGTACTACATTGTACTGTATTGTACTGTACTGTATTGGTCTGTATTGTACTGTACTACATTGTACTATATTGTACTGTACTGTATTGGTCTGTATTGTACTGTACTACATTGTACTATAGTGTACTGTACTGTTTTGTTCTGTATTGTACTGTACTACATGGTACTATATTGTACTGTACTACATTGTACTATATTGTACTGTACTGTATTGGTCTGTATTGTACTGTACTACATTGTACTATATTGTACTGTACTGTTTTGTTCTGTATTGTACTGTACTGTATTGGTCTGTATTGTACTGTACTACATTGTACTACATTGTACTGTACTGTTTTGTTCTGTATTGTACTGTACTGTATTGGTCTGTATTGTACTGTATTGTACTGTACTACATTGTACTACATTGTACTATATTGTACTGTATTGTACTGTATTGTACTGTACTGTATTGGTCTGTATTGTACTGTACTACATTGTACTATATTGTACTATATTGTACTGTATTGTACTATATTGTACTGTACTGTATTGGTCTGTATTGTACTGTACTACATTGTACTATATTGTACTGTACTGTTTTGTTCTGTATTGTACTGTACTGTATTGGTCTGTATTGTACTGTACTGTATTGGTCTGTATTGTACTGTACTACATTGTACTGTATTGTACTGTACTGTATTGGTCTGTATTGTACTGTACTGTATTGTACTGTATTGTACTGTACTGTATTGGTCTGTATTGTACTGTACTACATTGTACTATATTGTACTGTACTGTTTTGTTCTGTATTGTACTGTACTGTATTGGTCTGTATTGTACTGTACTGTATTGGTCTGTATTGTACTGTACTACATTGTACTATATTGTACTGTACTGTATTGGTCTGTATTGTACTGTACTACATTGTACTACATTGTACTGTACTGTTTTGTTCTGTATTGTACTGTACTGTATTGGTCTGTATTGTACTGTATTGTACTGTACTACATTGTACTACATTGTACTATATTGTACTGTATTGTACTGTATTGTACTGTACTACATTGTACTATATTGTACTGTACTGTATTGGTCTGTATTGTACTGTACTGTATTGGTCTTTATTGTAATGTATTGTACTGTACTACATTGTACTACATTGTACTATATTGTACTGTATTGTACTGTACTACATTGTACTACATTGTACTATATTGTACTGTACTGTATTGGTCTGTATTGTACTGTACTGTATTGGTCTGTATTGTAATGTATTGTACTGTACTACATTGTACTACATTGTACTATATTGTACTGTATTGTACTGTACTACATTGTACTACATTGTACTATATTGTACTGTACTGTATTGGTCTGTATTGTACTGTAATACATTGTACTATATTGTACTGTATTACATTGTACTATATGGTACTGTACTGTATTGGTCTGTATTGTACTGTACTACATTATACTGTACTGTACTGTTTTGTTCTGTATTGTACTGTACTGTATTGTACTATATTGTTCTGTACTACATTGTACTACATTGTACTGTATTGTACTGTACTGTATTGGTCTGTATTGTACTGTACTACATTGTACTATATTGTACTGTAATACATTGTACAATATTGCACTGTACTGTATTGTATTGTACTTTATTATATTACTGTGTGGCATTGTACTGTATTGTAATCTATTGTACTGTATTGTATTAATATGTTATTGCATTTTACTGTATTGTATTGTACTGTATTATATTGTACTGTATTGTATTGAATTTTACTGTACTAGGATCAGTAACTTTAATCAATGACATGATCTTACCTTTTGATCAGCATCTGATAGCCCTTCTGGTATAGGAATACGTTCTGAAGAAAACAGAAAAGGAGGTTAAGGCGGTTTGAACGTTGATAGATTAGTAAACAATATTTCTTAACTTTAAGCTGACTGTGGAAGCTAAAAATAAATCAGTTAAGATTTGTTTGTTCTTCTTATACCAAGTTAGACACTTACTAGTTTCAAAACAATTGTATATGTACATTTCAAAATACCACCGCTCCCCTAGATACCGGAAGAAATTGCCCAAGGAAAAAAATTCAAAGCCAGATGTTTTCTTTTTCATAATCGCAACTGAAGGTTTATTTTTTTAACTTGTGCTATCAGCTATAAGGTCACAAATTATTGTATTCTGTAAACTTTTTTGCCGTTCCTCGCAGGTTGAATATATATAATATGTACATGTTTTAGTATTGATTATGGTACTGCTTCCATTTTAATAACTACAAAGTACGAGCAGTTGGGTGTATTAACATGTAAGAAGAATCTCTTGGATGAAAACCGGAGTACCCAGAGAAAACCACCGACCCACGGTCAGTACCTGGCAACCACGTGGGGCAGTTGCCAGGTACTGACCGTAGGTCTGTGGATTTTTTCCGGGTACTCTGGCTTTCCTTCACCTCCAAAAGCCTTGCACGTCCTTAAATAACCCTACTTGTTAACAGGATGTAAAATAAAAATTAAACTTGATTAACAAAATCCATTACATTTTTCAGTAAGGCTTTTACTGTATTGCCAGTCCTTAAAGGTAACGTCATCTTTATTGAGGTTTTGTGGACGTACTAACAAAGGTTTTAGCGTCAAGGGCTGGAAAATGGTACATATGTTGATGTACAGGTAAGTTGGCTTGTTTTATTATCTCATTGAGTAATATATACTACTTCATAAGTTGGTCACGTGCATGGAAGTATTCATACTGCATTCATAGTGCAGTATTTGTTGTTTACAGTTGTTGGTATATCAATACAGAGAAGGAACAATTACATTGTAGAATGTAAATATAGTAATATGACTTGAATGATAATTTATTTTATGAATTATAATTTTTTACAGACTTATATATATACATACCGGAAGTTGTCTTGTGTACGAATAAAATGTACACTGTGAGGAAAATTAGTATTCCAAATAACAAAAAGTATTCCATCCAACGCCTCATCATTCTGACTGGTAGTCGGTCTATCAGTTTCCACACCATCTGTAATATCAAAATATATAGGTCAAACAGAATACATTTAGGAGGTCATAGAGAATAGCTACTAGAAATACATAACACATATAGGAGGTCATACAGAATAGCTACCAGAAATACATAACACATATAGGAGGTCTTACAGAATAGCTACCAGAAATACATAACACATATAGGAGGTCATACAGAATAGCTACTAGAAATACATAACACATATAGGAGGTCATACAGAATAGCTACTAGAAATACATACATATAAGGTCATACAGAATAGCAAAACACATATAGGAGATCAGACAGAATAGCTACCAGAAATGCATAACACATATGGGAGATCATACAGAATAGCAAAACACATATAGGAGATCAGACAGAATAGCTACTAGAAATATATAACACATATAGGAGGTCATACAGAATAGCAAAACACATATAGGAGGTCATACAGAATAGCAAAACACATATAGGAGGTCATACAGAATAGCTACCAGAAATACATAACACATATAGGTCATACAAAATAGCTACTAGAAATACATAACACATACAGTATGTATAGGAGGTCATACAAAATAGCTACTAGAAATACATAACACATATGGGAGGTCATACAGAATAGCTACTAGAAATACATAACACATATAGGTCATACAAAATAGCTACCAGAAATACATAACACATATAGGAGGTCATACAGAATAGCTACCAGATATACTTAACACATATAGGTCATACAGAATAGCTACCAGAAATACATAACACATATAGGAGGTCATACAGAATAGCAAAACACATATAGGAGATCAGACAGAATAGCTACTAGAAATATATAACACATATAGGAGGTCATACAGAATAGCAAAACACATATAGGAGGTCATACAGAATAGCAAAACACATATAGGAGGTCATACAGAATAGCTACCAGAAATGCATAACACATATGGGAGATCATACAGAAAAGCTACAAGAAATACATAACACATATAGGAGGTCATACAGAATAGCTACCAGAAATGCATAACACATATAGGAGGTCATACAGAATAGCTACCAGAAATACATAACACATATAGGAGGTCATACAGAAGAGCTACTAGAAATACATAACACATATAGGAGGTCATACAGAATGGCTACTAGAAATATATAACACATATAGGTCATACAGAATAGCTACCAGAAATACATAACACATATAGGAGGTCATACAGAATAGCTACTAGAAATATATAACACATATGGGAGGTCATACAGAATAGCTACCAGAAATTCATAACACATATGCGAGGTCCAAAAGAATAGCTACTATTCACAGGTGAAAACAAAACAAGACGTGTATACTTATATATATAATCTCCGTGCTAGGCTCAATAATGCAGTATGCACAGAGTAAAATCGAGCACAACCCCTGGATTATCTATAGAGAGGGTGGTGTGTATCAAATATTCGTATAATACCATGTCGAATATCCCCATTTCGATCGCACTGACATGAGTAGAAGCTTCACTGATCAAATATTCTAAAATATCTATAAACGTGATGCATATAATCCTAACAAATCTCAATATAATAATCTCACTTTCAGATGATACCTCATTCGGGTTCGTTCCACGTTTTTGGACTTAAATGACCTTGGTATTTAATGGGATACTAAACTCTATCAACCAGACCAAATCCCATAGGTAAAACTTATTTTCCCATCACAGGTGAAATGGATTGTAAATAACCCAAGGTGTTTATCCCTTTGTATATAGATAGAGTATATATACAGTATATATATATCAACTACTTTCTGTGCTGACAGAATTCCTCTTGCCTATTTGTGATGTTTAAATACACACCAACAAAGATCTATTGAACAGAATATTTGTATCCCATTGCCATTAAATCTTAAAATAGATAGATAGTACGAATGAGACTAACCAGGAAATAAGAAATGTATAGTTAACTTAACGACAGTTATTTAAAGTGTTTTTCTATAACTAGTAAACGTCTAGGTTAGTTGCGATTTCTATAACGATTATTTCCAATATTCTGATTTGTCTCGTAATAAAATGCCATATCAGCTTAACATCAGGTAATTACACACATAAATACGTTTACATCAGGTAATTACACATAAATACGTTAACATCAGGTAATTACACACATAAATACATTTACATCAGGTAATTACACACATTAATACGTTAACATCAGGTAATTACACACATAAAAACGTTTACATCAGGTAATTACACACATAAATACGTTAACATCAGGTAATTACACACATTAATACGTTTACATCAGGTAATTACACACATAAATACGTTAACATCAGGTAATTACACACATTAATACGTTTACATCAGGTAATTACACACATAAATACGTTAACATCAGGTAATTACACACATTAATACGTTAACATCAGGTAATTACACACATATATATACGTTTTGATTAACATACTAACTCGACTACATGTTATTTCTATTTTACTGAAATGTTTCAGCGCTGACATTGATATAGTTAGTCTCGAGTTTCAACATCTATTTCTAATAAACCAGTATCAATGATATTGATGTTAAATACAGCATACAGTATGATGATCATGTTATGTTCGTCGTGGATATAAAATTGGGGTATCGTTGTCGTCATGGACTCTTAAAGGCCCAATATACGTAACTTTTTCGGGGTTCTGAAAAATTATGAAAAATAATCTAGTTGATAACCATGCAAAAATAAGTCTGAACGAAGCAAACCTGAGCGGTAACTAACAAGAAACTCTTGACAGAAAAATCCAAAGAATTGAAAATAATTCAGGTGGGGCCCACTTCACCAACAAGCCGAAGTTAGAAGACAGTTCAAAATGGACGCATGTTTACAAATACGGCGTTTCAACTGTTGCTGTACCGGTAACCGCGTAAGAAATCATCTTGGATATTGCTAATATCAGTTAATCTTAACTAAATCTAAAGATATAATACGTTATAAGGCGTGCTTTTAGGTCCCTAAAATATGAAAATATTGTTTATAATATTGCCAACACTCTATATCAATATATCAACTTCATAATAGACAACACCATACTGATGACGATAATGGTGCAATGCTTAACATAACAATTTCACAAAAACTTCACTTATTTAAAATTAACAGATCTGATTATTATGGAATAAGCTGTTTTCGACCCATGAAACATGATAATATGGTTCGGCACATAGTTTAAACTCTTTTTTCATACCACAACCTTATGTTTGATGACCGTTTATTGATTGTTATTATATAACACTACCTGGAAACAAAACTAGCCAAAACAACGTTAACTTTAACCTCAGTGAGACGCCACCGCCGGGGTTGACTACATTAGTACATTAACTTCGATCCCTTATCTCAAAAATACGGGAGGCTTACAAGCTGACATTATCTTGTTCTCCTGTGAGGTTGTTACAAAATATATGACTTTCCAATCGAAAAATAAAATTCCCCTTCTGTTTACTTCCTTGTTGCATTGCATAATAACATGATTGATCATAAAACATAAAACAAACAGTATAAAAGCTTGTAGAAATGGATATTATTGACTTTTTGAGTTTGCTTGTTAGTGTGTTTACTTGTTGTGATGACAATGATGACTCGGTTCTCATTTTGAGGATTGATGCTTACTTGGATGTGACCAAGATTTACATGGCGGGTGCCGTCGATGAAGGAGAAGACGCTTACTCTTCCGGAACACCTGGTCTTATTCTCTTGTACTTTTAACGAGGGTCTTTGTGTAAATATTTTCTTTGTTCCTATTTTGCCCATAGTTTAATCGATTTTGAGTTCGAATTATGGTTTTGTTGACGCTTAGGTATTCTCTGGAATCATATAGTTGTGTCCATCATTTCGCAATATTGGAAAAAAAACACTAAAAGGAAATTGCTTATAAAGGACAAGGAAACAAACGATCACGCTTATGCCTAACTTATCCGGCGGCACATTCTCTATTGCAGTTGTATTCAATGTCGAGCTACCAAATATATGTATCCAAACAACCAGAGAATACCCAAGGGTCAACAAAGTAAAAAAAATCAGAGAATACCGTAGTGTAAACAAAACCAAAAAATCAGAGAATATCAAAGTGTCACCAAAGCCAAAAAATCAGAGAATACCGAAGTGTCAACAAAACAAAAAATCCGAACTGAACATCGATTAAACTAGAGGCAACATATGAAAAAAAGGAAAGATCCACATGGAGACCCCTGTAAAGGTACAGGAGAATAAGACCAGGTGTTACGGAAGAGTAAGCGTCTTCTGCTTCACCGATGACATCCGTCATGTAAATATTTGTCACATCCACGTAAACATCAATTCCTCAAAGTGAGAACCAATTCATCATTCTCAATCACAACAAGTAAGCACACTAACAAACATACTGAAGGTAAAAATAACGGATTTGGCAAGGTTTTTGTTACCTCGTTCAGCCTCGTATGAAACGTTAATGTACATATATAAATGTGGAGACAAAAGTTGATACTGTATCTGTAAACTATTTTATTTACTCAGCTTTGGCTCATTGACAGTTTGGCTTGGTCAATCTAAACAACCAATTAAACTTTTAAAGAAGCAGACGTTAGAGAATTAGCATTAATTAGTATTAAAGTGATTTTTAGTGCACCTGCGTTATTATTGCTTTATCATCATATGTCTTATTTGGTGCTTATATCTGTGCAAATTGTCGTAGGCTAATCATGGTCGCCCTGGCACAGTTTATCTATATTTTTTAAACACTTCAATTATCGTATGTTCACTTATCTACAAATATACACGTTCCCTTTCTGTCAAAATCTTGTATGTAAAGGCTTCTTGGTCTATTTTAGTATGATCATTATAATTTTAAACCGTTTTCAATGTTCATCATCAATCATATTACCTTCAATACGCCGAGACGGTCCCGACACACTCCATTGTCGTGCTGTGTTCATGAATAGGGTATAAGATTACACTGTTTGGTTGAATAACTATTTTTACCTGTGCCACCCCCTCAGCCGTCCGACACGGAGATACAAGTCCCTATTTTTACCTGTGCCACCCCATCAGCCGTCCGACACGGAGATACAAGTCCCTATGTTTACCTGTGCCACCCCCTCAGCCGTCCGACACGGAGATACAAGTCCCTATGTTTACCTGTGCCACCCCCTCAACCGGCCGGCACGGAGATACAAGTCCCTATTTTTACCTGTGCAACCCCCTCAGCCGTCTGACACGGAGATACACGTCCCTAGTTTTACCTGTGCCACCCCCTCAGCCGTCCGACACGGAGATACAAGTCGCTAGTTTTACCTGTGCCACCCCCTCAGCCGTCCGACACGGAGATACAAGTCCCTATTTTTACCTGTGACATCCCCTCATCCGGTCGACACGGAGATACAAGTCCCTAATTTTACCTGTGCCATCCCCTTATCCGGCCGACACGGAGATACAAGTCCCTATGTTTACCTGTGCCAGCCCCTCATCCGGCCGGCACGGAGATACAAGTCCCTATTTTTACCTGTGCCACCCCCTCAGCCGTCCGACACGGAGATACAAGTCCCTATGTTTACCTGTGCCATCCCCTCAACCGGCCGGCACTGAGATACAAGTCCCTATTTTTACCTGATATTGTACCTGAAGTCCATTATAAATTGAATCGACAAATGCTAATAAGTTGTGCATTTTATTGTGGCCAATACGAGTTAATGCATGTTCTGATGATACGTGAATCGAAGCATAAACTCTATACAAAACCAAATCAAGTTTAAAACACGATCTGTAAGGCTTCAATCATAGGAAAAAGAATATAATATAACAAAAAACACTGTTAAATTTACTGGATAATAAAAAAGATAATTATATACACACATGTATTGCAAGATATTAGAAATTAACCATTTGCATATTTCCCTCACGTCTTCATTGGTACATAACTTCACAACCACACGATGTCTGTGATTTAACATATTAACTACGTACCTATCTTCAGAAACATCAAGCGTGTTTTTCAATTAATCTTGTTATTTACGTTGTCAGGTTACAAACCCTTGCCCGAACGCATACATTCCCTTCTAAAACAATGTATGAACTCTATTTTATTAAATAATTGAAACATCATTAAGCAACAACTATGATGAAAAAAACATTTTTAAAATGATCCGTTCATAAAAAAAGTATTTCAATTTTATCATGTTTAGCAATATACTATGAGTCATGACTGTGGGTTTAGTACATAAACTTGAAAAGTATTTCAATCTAATCTTGTTAGCAACATACTGTGGGTCATGATTGGTTTAGTCAGTGGGGTTTTTTTTTTGGGGGGGGGGGGGGGGGGGCTGGTTAAAACATATCTTATTATCGATATTCCGAAAATGCGTCAATCTGTTGTGTATATTTAGATGTGTATATCATTACCAGACGTATGTATGCGCCACAGAAAACACTACCGGGTTTGTCTGTGAACCTTGTGAACTTGGGAGTGGGTAGATCCGCGCGGCATGTCTCGACATAACCTCACGCTTACATAACAAACCATCCAACCCAACTACCACTGGAACAAATTAACAACGATTATTGAATAAACAAAGTCCTTAAGTTCTGAAATGTTCTCATTATTTCAATTACTGCGTCCATTAAGATGGTTGTGTTTAACTTTAAAGTAGAATGGGAAAACAATTAGACAACTTTTTTTAAAGACAGACTGTTGATCAAACAGAGTATAATAAACTATATTACTTCTATTTACTGTTCTTTCGTCGCTGGTACAGTGAACTGCGCAATCACCGTGTAATGAAATGTTTGGCTTAGTGTATAGTATATTGTGTTTGATCGATTGATGTTTTGGTTTCTTTGTATTTTGATTTTAACATATTTTATTGCATAAATCAAGCAAATGGATTGGGCACAACTTATTTCATTCAAATCTTTATTTCTCCAAACATGAAGAGCTTTCTGAAATGCATACATTACATAAACAGAAAGTATAAGGACATTCACGCGGATACAAAATTAAGAATAATGACTTAAAAAGATAAGCTGGTTGAATGATGCAATCTTACAATATTACAACTGCAATGACTTCAACCAGTATAATACAAAACCTTGTTTACAAGACCTCAAGCACTACTGGAAGGCAAGCAAATGGATCGGGCACAAGTTATTTCAACATTACAAAGGCCCTCTCCTCAAAATATTTACATAGATGGATAATTTGCAAAAAAATGTTCACAATGAATACCATTTTGCATAGAATAAGTATAAACATTTGGAAACATTAAAGGCCCAATATACGTATCTTTCGGCAAAACTTGAAGCAAAAATTAAGCCTAATACCTGATTAAATTTATAGATTTCAATATTCAAGATTAATTATGACGCGGTTACTGGTACAGCAGCAGTGGTAACACGGTATTTGTAAACATGTGTCCATTTTGAACTGTCCCCTACCTTTGGTTTGTTGTTGAAGTGGGCCCCATCTGAATTTTTTTTCAAAAGTTTTTTGTAAGTTACCGCTCAAGTTTACTTCGTTTTAGGCTTTTTTTGCATAGTTCAACTGGATTGTTTTTCATAAATTTTCAGAATCCTGAAAAATTTCTCGTCGTTACGTATAGTGGGCCTTTAATAACCAAAGAATACACAAAGAAAATTTAATTTTATCTTAAGTAAATCTTTTGCTGGATTTGATGTAGTTTTGCACATTTCTAAAAAATGAAGTGTTGGTATCTACGGACAGATTTTCATTTCCATAAAGAAGTAATTTATATCAATAACTTTTTCCAGATTTAAAGCATTAATAATTGATAACAAGGAGCATCTTTGCATATTATAATGAGGACATATGAAAAAGAAGCGATAGGCATTTTAACAAGGGTTTCCACAACTACATTCAGAATTCTCTACAAGATTTACTCTGGAAAGGTCATATTTTAAAGGACTACAATTATACCTCAACTTCGTAAGCAATATATTGAGTTTCCATTCTCAAAGGCTATAAAAACAAGATGCTGTTTGTTGATTATTTAATGGAGATATCGTTTTTTAGAAGAAGACAGGGAGCCGTTCTTGTATCAGAGTCTAAACTGTTCCAAGAAAGTAAAATTGATGGCAAAAACGAAGAACGTGCACCAGAAAGCCTATAATATGGAACGGTAAAGTCATATATATTTCTAAGATGGTAAACCGTATACATTGTAATTAGTTGACTTATGATTCATAATCCGTAAATAAAATTATCAAAATCCGTAACTAAATGTATCATAATCCGTAAATAGAATTATCAAAATCCGTAAATAAAAGTACCATAATCCAACAAATAAAAGTATCATAATCCAGTAAATAAAAGTATCATAATCCGTAAATAAAATTATCAAAATCCGTAAATAAAAGTACCATAGTCCCACAAATAAAAGTATCATAATCCGTAAATAAAATTAACAAAATCCGTAAATAAAAGTACCATAGTCCAACGGATAAAAGTATCATAATCCAGTAAATAAAAGTATCATAATCCGTAAATAAAATTATCATAATCCGTAAATAAAATTATCAAAATCCGTAAATAAAAGTATCATAATCCGTAAATAAAATTATCATAATCCGTAAATAAAATTATCAAAATCCGTAAATAAAAGTATCATAATCCAACAAATAAAAGTATCATAATCCAGTAAATAAAAGTATCATAATCCGTAAATAAAATTATCAAAATCCGTAAATAAAAGTACCATAATCCAACAAATAAAAGTATCATAATCCAACAAATAAAAGTATCATAATCCAGTAAATAAAAGTACCATAATCCAACAAATAAAAGTACCATAATCCAACAAATAAAAGTACCATAATCCAACAAATAAAAGTATCATAATCCAGTAAATATAAATATTATCATAATCCGTAAATAAAATTATCAAAATCCGTAAATAAAAGTATCATAATCCAACAAATAAAAGTATCATAATCCAGTAAATAAAAGTATCATAATCCGTAAATAAAATTATCAAAATCCGTAAATAAAAGTACCATAATCCAACAAATAAAAGTATCATAATCCAACAAATAAAAGTATCATAATCCAGTAAATAAAAGTACCATAATCCAACAAATAAAAGTACCATAATCCAACAAATAAAAGTACCATAATCCAACAAATAAAAGTATCATAATTCAGTAAATATAAGTATCACAATCCGTAAATAAAAGTATCATAATCCAGTAAATAAAATTATCAAAATCCGTAAATAAAATTATCAAAATCCGTAAATAAAAGTATCATAATCCAGTAAATAAAATCATCTTAATCCGTAAATAAAATTATCAAAATCCAGTAAATAAAAGTATCATAATCCAGTAAATAAAATTATCTTAATCCGTAAATAAAATTATCAAAATCCGTAAATAAAATTATCAAAATCCGTAAATAAAAGTATCACAATCCAGTAAATAAAATTATCAAAATCCGTAAATAAAATTATCAAAATCCGTAAATAAAAGTATTACAATCACAATCCAGTGAATAAAATTATCAAAATCCGTAAATAAAATTATCAAAATCCGTAAATGAAATTATCAAAATCCGTAAAAAAAAGTATCATAATCCAGTAAATAAAAGTATCATAATCCATTGAAACAGCTAAAGTGTTTTCTTACACTTTTCTTTTCTTACATCTTTACCTATCGAAGACGCACGTGTCCAATGTGCAACGCTATTGTGAGACAACTTTCCTCCACTTCATTGTTCATTCTCAGGGAAAAGATAAACCTGTCTTTTACCGGGGCAAAGAAAGGACAGCTAAAACGCGCTGTTATTCAGAAACATCACTTCACTATCCCGTCATCATTTTATGCAGTGTTACCAGAGTAACGTCGGAAAGTTCGTCAAACATGCCATTGATGATTGCGCAATGCACTAAGTTCACGTTGCAACTTATTTTACGTTAGGAAAGTGTAGGAGAAAAAAATCAATCACCCCAGTATAATGTAGACAGCGAAATCACAACCCTCCGGATAAGATTTATGAAAATTAGCACTCGGCAAATGGGGTAAAGTAGGGTTGAATTTCATCAGACCCCTGATCTGAGTAGGGCGCAGTTAGGTAAATATGGAACACTACATAAATCCCTACCTATTTCGCAGAGTAGTATTTATGTTTTAAGCGACATTATACAGTATACTAAAATAGATGTTACAGATGGAAATGTAGCAGAAGACGCTTACTCTTCCGGAACACCTGGTCTTATTCTCTTGTACTTTTACAAGGGTCTCCATGTAAATCTTTCCTTTGTTTATATTTTGCCTCTTGTTAAATAGATTTTGAGTTCAGATTATGATTTGTTGACACTTTGGTATCCTCTGATGTTTTAAAAAAAACTTATAATATTAGTGAATTATTGAATTATATCACTTTTCTTTACATAGCATCAGTGTATAACACGATAATAAAATCGAAGTGAAAACTTGAATCAAATCCGTACCAGATATATGTGCGATTTGACTTATCATCGTTAAGTAAAATGTCGTAGTTGAACCAATCTACACCCGGAGTTGAGTAGGGCGCAATAATATAAACATAGAATATTAATAATTCAAGCACCCATAACTATATTTTACGGAGTATTATTTCCATTATGTGACAATATCAATTGTACTCATATGAATGGCAAAGTTATAAATGTCTTTGGCCATAAAGTCATTATACTGGTGAACTGTTAAATTCCATGGAAAACGTTTCCGCTTCAAATTGAAGGTAGTACATGTACTGTAGCTCGCAATTGCCCGCTGGTATTTTTCACACATATCAGTTCTTATGTCGATGTACCTTTTGCATTCTGTGAGGAAATTTTCTCGTTCTCCACTCTATGCTGGTCAAAATAGTTAAAAGTCTGTCCATTAGTTGAACGGGCGGCTTGACGTATCGTCACGCCTCAGTGGTAGTGAGCCCGCGGGAAAAATGGCGAGATTACGTCTGTGACGTCTTAGTTTGTCCATTCGGGCGTAACGTCGTCCTTCATCTGTCTGTAATGACTACGGTTGTCGTGTTATTGGGTTTGCAATTCACGACTATCATTCAATACTAATTTAGGCAGGAGATAGTTCTGTACAAGTTGCAATGACAGGTTTTAAATCGATATTAGGTTATCCGAGTATATATCCACAGACGATTTGCTGGTGTATTTTAACCTCGTCGTTCTGTGGTTTTACACAATAGTTTCTTCTGCTTAGAGACACAGGATCGCCACTCCATGCTACCTCTGGTAGAGATATTGGAGGTGTATTTTACATCACCTAGAAAGAAACGACATGCCCTGTTTTGCATTGAGTTTATAGCCGAATACATCTTGGTTCCCCATACATATATAGCACTACAGTATATAAACACTTGTTCTACCTAGTTCGTCATACGAACAGGCGGAATGAACTTTTCTGTTATCATTGCCATGTCACGAGATGCTGATTTAGATTACTCTGTGTCAGGTGTGCGGCTAGTCAAACATGCTATAGACGCATATGCATGTCAATGAACTTTAGATAATATGTCATTTCGTAACTTTCAGTTAGTTCGCTGAAGAGATTGGCATGTTATAAGTCCGGTGACTTAATTGAATGAAGACATCAGCCTTAATGTCTTATCATTGTCTACGTTAACCTAGTTATATACAATATAAGTAACCTATATACAAGTTCAATATATCTGAATTACATTGTTAAATTCTAATTTTTGATTAGGGTCAGTGACTATAACCAACTAGGGGGTTGACATTTAAGGTGACTATTGCACGTTTTAAGGGGCGTGTTGGACCGTCCCAATATTTAGCGGATCAGCGAGTTATAGAACCCAGCATTGCTGATTATGGTCACATGGTGGGGTATCAACTGTTACAATGTTATGATGTTAGTATCAAGTCTCTAGGAGTAAGGCCAGACCACAGGATCCATTCCTTATACCATCATTTCCTCATACATTAAGTGCATGAGATGGGGATCGCAACTGTTTCATTAATCACTCGGGAATGAAGTTACAAGGGTAGGGGCAATGCCCATGGGTCAATAATAGTAGCATGATTGTGCTTATCTCTATGCCTATCGAATATTTATATTGTCATTGGCTAGATATCTAAAGCATACTAGAAATTAATTCTCTAGAGGTAGGTGCGAGATCTCGGAGTAAGTTCTTGTATCACAATGCTGTTTGTCTCTTGATACCCGCAATGGTATTGGGGTATACTGTATAGGTATAGTGTCGGGATATTGACGATGTCATAGACAGCAGGCAAGACAAAGATAGAAATACCCCCGACGGAACAGCTTGAAATCATCATCCAGCAAAGGATGCTCCAAACCAAATATGGTCGATATTCATCTTTTTGTTCAAGAGAAGGAGTCACTAATATCCATTTTGGTCCCGCATCTCAATTTAAGGTAAATTCAACTAAACAGTCCATGCGATGTATATATCTTCCGATACAAAATCGGATTTTGTCTTGCATAATGCGATGATACTTGTACCATGACAGTTTCTTACATATTTCTCTAAAGTATTTGCTCAGCGGTGACAATATACATGTATACCTATCATAAACAGGCACACCACACCATGGACCATAACAAATTCAACTCTGTACCATAGGTTCCCTCGGATACCCAGGGAGACTACACCAGGGTGGGTTACTACTGACCCATCCATTAATTGGCGTATACTGAGGTCCCAAGAGGTTTGGGGCCATGTGAGGACGTAAAACCCTCAAAATAAATAAATAAATAAGGCAAACAGATATTGAAAGAGTGACATAAAAAAAACTTTCGGATTCCCAACTCTGTTGAGGCGGGAGAATAATATTCCACTATTTCCTCCTGTTTCAAATGAACTGCTACATGCACTGTTATCTGCATCAGCTACACTTTCACCAGGAAGGAAACAGGTTTGGCTGCTATTGTCACCTCTCTATTGTTACATATACTATCATACATATGCTATTGTCACCTCTCTATTGTTACATATACTATCAAAGATCTGTCCTGACCGACAAAACTATGTATTGTTCAGGTTTTAAAACTTCCGTGAACATAATTTCCCTGGCAGTGATAATAGGCCTACCGGAAATGTGTCAACCGAGCCAAATTAATACAACGTAAATATACAATGCCTACTAATGTATTGTTGCATTTAAAACTTCCGGGAATACACCAAACTTGCCATCCTCAATATCCAGGGGTTACAATCACCTTAGAGCGAAGGTGGTCGTAAGGTCTGGATATCGAAAATGCAAGATTCCCTTGGGAGTGGTCATGGAAATCTGGAGTTGTGTCAGCTGGGTCATCTATTCCATGGAAATGAATATACCGTATAGGTAATACGTAGTAATGTATTGTTGTATGTATTAAACTTCCGGGAATGCACCAATCTTTCCTGTGCAGTGATCATGGAAATACTTAGAACTGTATCAGTTGAGCCATCTATTTTATGAAAGTGATTGTATCGTTAATAGGCCCCTGGAGTTGTGGAAGATACGTTTTCCATCGACCATATCTCAATAAGTTAATAGGCCCTTGGAGTTGTGGAAGATATGTTTTCCATCGACCATATCTCAATAAGTAAATAGGCCCCTGGAGTTGTGGAAGATACGTTTTTCTTCGACCATATCTCAATAAGTAAATAGGCCCTTGGAGTTGTGAAAGATACGTTTTCCATCGACCATATCTCAATAAGTAAATAGGCCCTTGGAGTTGTGAAAGATACGTTTTCCATCGACCATATCTCAATAAGTAAATAGGCCCTTGGAGTTGTGGAAGAGACGTTTTCCATCGACCATATCTCAATAAGTAAATAGGCCCTTGGAGTTGTGGAAGATATGTTTTCCATCGACCATATCTCAATAAGTAAATAGGCCCCTGGAGTTGTGGAAGATACGTTTTCCATCGACCATATCTCAATAAGTAAATAGGCCCCTGGAGTTGTGGAAGATATGTTTCCATCGATCATATCTCAATAAGTTAATAGGCCCCTGGAGTTGTGGAAGATACGTTTTCCATCGACCATATCTCAATAACTGTTTCCCAGAACGACAATATAGACATCTGAATATCTAATTTTCATGTACCACACGAACAGCAGATAAGCTTGTGTACATAGGTTAGTCTTGGACCATTCCATGTATACTTGTGACAGCTCAATGTCTAAGTGTCGTAATGTGATAATTTTGGGAGTTGATACCCAGTTCAGTATTCGCGCTTACACAACAGACACTACACAATGGACATGTATTCGGTACCCCTCGTTTGACATTAGAATTAAGCAAGCATGTTTTATTCTACCAAGATCTTCTAAGAACAATAAATTCTATAACACCGCAAGTTACAATACCCTAAAGACTTATTTCATCGTATTTGATACTACTTTGAATCTAGACACTAAACTATACTCAACAGCTATCAACATGATATTGTTACATGCTATTTTAGATATATTTTTCTATCATCTCTCTTTAGAAAGAATTATTTATCATTATTTTTATACATTTCATGTATCTTATAACGTCTGGCCGTTCTAAAAATAGCAAAACGTCAGCCATGCATAACGAACATACTTATCTGTAGCTAGTAAAAACCCGGGGCTAGCAGTCTCACCTCCTGGTCTATTTACTTCCAGATATGTTAAACTTATGTTAAACGCTCCATGATAGACGGACGACGGACGCGGCGCAATGGTTTACACTAACTAGCCATTCGGACAGACGAGTTACAAACGATCATAGTTATTATCAACCTGAACCATCATCATAAATCGTCATCAGTAACTAGTCGTCATATTTACGCATGGACACACTCACACACGTTATTAACACACTTACTCGTAGACTAAAGACAAGACAATATAAGTTGAAATTTCCATTTATTTCCGGTAAAAACACGACTACGAAAAGTTCGAAATGTTTTTTAAAAGGACGTGTCATCGTCTCTAAAAGCCCTTTTCTGGTTTGTGTTTGCTTTCCCTTCGATAAAAAAACAACACTGTAGACCAAAGGATTTTGATGAGATCAGTTTATTATCCGGGTCCTGACATCAGACAAGTTTATCGATCTGTATCTCAATTATATCACGATCAATTTATTTTTTTATTCTTTTTTCTATTGCCTTTTCTGGATAGAACTTATCTGGATATCCGCACCCTTGACACGGACTTTAGATTAGACCCATTTCAGTGTGTGATATAAACGAGTTTTCAAAGCAAATAATTGGTGCATGAAAAGCGAGAGTATATTATACTCAGCGACAGGCAGTGTCCTCGTTTGTATAGACAGTATCAATATTTACAGTAGCGAAACCACTAATTCTCGTGTATATAGCAGAGTTTTATAATATAAGGAGTTGTATAAATCTGTAATTACGTACAGTGACATGCTTGTTCGTGCTCACAACTTTTCTATATTATAATATATATTTGACAATAAAACTTGAATATGAGTTTAAAATGGCAATATATTGCAATAACGTTTCAACTATTCGGTGGGAAGGGCACGGGCACATGATGAAAACAATTCGGATTAAACAAATGTTGTCCAAAGTTGACTTGCAGAAAGAGATGACATCACAAGTTATGTACACAGTTAGATTTCCTTTAGTTATCGTTGAAACTTGGCTACTATTTTTTATTATAATTTCTTTAAACAAACATTGTAAATGCATTGATTATACACAGCAATATTAAATTAATACTGCTAAATAAACCTTACCTGCCGTACGGTTAATGGATGTGCATAGGCGTAGCCCCAAACAGTCTATAGACAAATTTCAATAGCATTTTCCACCCAATAGTAAAAAAATCATTACTTACCCTTGCTTGGGTTTTCAAACATCTACTGTGATACCAGTCTTTATCCCAATAATATCCTTTCACACAGACTATCGGCTAGCTATAGGGGGAATAGACCAGACATGACACGTACGACATCGTCCCAAGGTTGACTACCCACACTGATTCCTTCTCGTCCATTGACAGATTTTCATGTGTATATTGTTGACATATCGTGGCTCGCATGCGCGGTTTTCTTGTTTCCGGGTAAATGCACCAGGTTTACTATATAGTATGCCGCTATGGTCTCCGTGTCACGGTCGAGTATAGT
Organism: Mimachlamys varia; assembly: GCA_947623455.1. NCBI lineage: Eukaryota > Metazoa > Mollusca > Bivalvia > Pectinida > Pectinidae > Mimachlamys > Mimachlamys varia. The sequence goes on along the minus strand of OX392534.1, from coordinate 43,651,746 downwards.
ATGTTTTTAAAGAATTTTCAGCATTATTTTTTTAACCGGAAAATTTAAATGTAGACAATATTTGTATACAGTATGGATTATACAGTTTTCTGTACATAAGTGTTTAGTACGTGCGATTAATTTGTAAACTTAAATTTTGTTTTACAACAGTAATTTAAGAGTCTATATCAACTTCTATAAATAAATCCCGTTGGCTCGGCACCCTGATCCGTCATCCCTCGGGGTTTCACTCACTTTCACTCTCTGCACCCCTTTCCGATATTCCAGGGATTACGCTGTCTTCTGCTCTCTGCATCCTAGATACTCTAGGGACCACTGACGGAGAGAGAAAGTAGGCGTTACTGTTAGAGTACCGTGCTATCTGCATCCCCATCCTAGCTACATGTACTGTAGGGACCACTGACAGAGAGAGAAAGTGGGCGTTACTGTTAGAGTATCGTGCTCTCAGCATCCCCACCCCAGACACATGTACTCTAGTGACCACTGACAGAGAGAGAAAGTGGGCGTTACTGTTAGAGTATCGTGCTCCCTGCATCCCCACCCTAGATACATGTACTCTAGGGACCACTGACAGAGAGAGAAAGTGGGCGTTACTGTTAGAGTACCATGCTCTCTGCATCCCCACCCTAGATACATGTACTCTAGGGACCAATGTCAGAGAGAGAAAGTGGGCGTTACTGTTAGAGTATCGTGCTCCCTGCATCCCCACCCTAGATACATGTACTCTAGGGACCACTGACAGAGAGAGAAAGTGGGCGTTACTGTTAGAGTATCGTGCTCCCTGCATCCCCACCCTAGATACATGTACTCTAGGGACCACTGACAGAGAGAGAAAGTGGGCGTTACTGTTAGAGTATCGTGCTCTCTGCATCCCCACCCTAGATACATGTACTCTAGGGACCAATGTCAGAGAGAGAAAGTGGGCGTTACTGTTAGAGTATCGTGCTCCCTGCATCCCCACCCTAGATACATGTACTCTAGGGACCACTGACAGAGAGAGAAAGTGGGCGTTACTGTTAGAGTATCGTGCTCCCTGCATCCCCACCCTAGATACATGTACTCTAGGGACCACTGACAGAGAGAGAAAGTGGGCGTTACTGTTAGAGTATCGTGCTCCCTCCATCCCCAACCTAGATACATGTACTCTAGGGACCACTGACAGAGAGAGAAAGTGGGCGTTACTGTTAGAGTACCGTGCTCTCTGCATCCCCACCCTAGATACATGTACTCTAGGGACCACTGTCAGAGAGAGAAAGTGGGCGTTACTGTTAGAGTACCGTGCTCTCTGCATCCCCACCCTAGATACATGTACTCTAGGGACCACTGTCGGAGAGAGAAAGTGGGCGTTACTGTTAGATTACCGTGTTGTTGTCATTTCTATTGAAGTCAATATTGAGAATGAAGGTCATCATTTTCGATCCAAAAGAAACAAAGACAAATTGTATTTCATTAGCTTATTGTGTGCCTATTGATTTTTATAATTCTGATACACAATTCATTGTATCATACCATTAATGCGCTCTCTGTTACAAGGACAAACATCACGAGATCAATTCTAAAGACATGAATTAAAACGTGACGCGTTACCTAGCAACCAATCAGTGTTTTGGCTAAAGGGTCCAACATTTTGGAAACACGGCTTGATTTATTGAAGTTAAATACAGCACTTGTTGTCGTTTTGCGAAAAATAATCATCAGCATTTTTATCGGTTGTCTATTCAAAACGAAATTTATATCCACGGGTAAATACAAATTTTAGATGGAATATTTGATGACACATAGAGTAATGAGCTGCATAATAAATGTCCGCCAACGTATATAGAGTCTCCTGCGGTTATAGATTTAAATAGAAGTAATGCAAACGTGCTACATTGTACACGTATTAAAGGTCCTCCTAACATTGAGACTAGGAATGCGTATCCCGTTTAATCTGCGACGTCACTTTTAATTAAAATATTGATTATACGTACTCGTAGCCGAAGAAGAAAAAACCAAAGCTAAAGCGTCGAATCAATTAATTCAGAGTAAATAGTCAGATGGAACTCGCCGAGACATGCCAAAATGCGAGTTCACGGCACACTTTTATCAGTGAAAGTGCCCACGGACTACAACCAACAGCCACACTCAGCATTCTCAAATAAAACAACCTCCGAGACAGTTACCAAACGGAGACAGACGGACGGACGGACGGATGGGAAATGACAATGACATAGTTCTTGAACAGCTCAACAGACTCATAAGCCAACTCTGTAGAGTCATTATCCAGCTCTGCAGAGTCCTTAGCCAGCTCTTCAGAGTCTTTAGCCAGCTCTTCAGAGCCCTTAGCCAGTTCTGCATTGTTCTTAGCCAGCTCTACATTGTTCTTAGCTAGCTCTGCATTGTTCTTAGCTAGCTCTACATTGTTCTTAGCCAGCTCTGCATTGTTCTTAGCCAGCTCTACATTGTTCTTAGCCAGCTCTACATTGTTCTTAGCTAGCTCTACATTGTTCTTAGCCAGCTCTACATTGTTCTTAGCCAGTTCTGCATTGTTCTTAGCTAGCTCTGCATTATTCTTAGACAGCTCTGCATTGTTCGCAGCCAGCTCTGCATTGTTCGTAGCCAGCTCTGCATTGTTCGTAGTCAGCTCTGCATTGTTCGCAGCCAGCTCTGCATTGTTCGTAGCCAGCTCTGCATTGTTCGCAGCCAGCTCTGCAGAGTCCTTAACCAGCCCTGCAGAGTTCTTAGCTAGCTCTGCAGTATCATAAGCCAAATCTGCAGAGTCCTTAGCAAGCCCTACACAGTCGTTAGCCAGCTCTGCAGAGTCCTAAGCCAGCTCTGCAGAATAAGAAGCGAGTTCTACAGAGTCTTAAGCCAGCCCTGCAGAAGTTTTAATTTGCTGAAAACCATACACAGGTATCATTTAGAAGCAGCGCGTTTGATGTTTTCGTTCGCTTTGTTACAACCTGACACAGGACGTCTCATAATTCAACAAATCCATATCACCTTCGAACACATCTTCACCAATAAGTGTATCCTTGATCATTGTGGAAAAGGAACATATAAATTACATAAAAAATATACACATGTACATTGTATATTTATATTCATATTGATTAAATATTGTGTTTATAGCGTACAAAACAAGCTACTAGCAGATGAATTCCCCGGTAGGTAAATACAAATCATTGAAATCAACAATAACCAGAATATACTAGGCTCAAATATCAACGATGAAATATCAAATAAATTATTTCAAACCAAATAGTAATTTATCATCAATTAAAACTAATTAAACCCCGAGAGCCTTTCGTAGTAGTATGTGAGTGTTCCAAGCGGCTCGTCTACCGTTACAGTATATAGTTTACCGCAGTATCGGGTGATCAGGTTTAGAACGCAGCAAGTTTATAGTGTTTATTTGTAAAAATAGTCCAGGTAACCAATGCATACAAAATAAATGTACATTTGTATATATGTACACATTCAGCTGTGGAAAGGATACTGCCTTGCCAAGCACTGATTTTTATTTAATTATAAGTGTATACAAATGTAGATATCTCATTACGGAGATATTCTAGACTTAATTAGCATAATCGCATTTGAATGTTCCAAGAACTTGGTTTTATATTGTAATCTTTTAAAGTTAAAACCCGCGTTGGTGTTTCGTACAAAAGAATTCTATCACTATTTATAATGTTGCTTAATGTATGCGATGTTTGGTAGGTTTGGGTTACTTAACGAGTGTTTGAGTGGGCCAAGCTTGAGCAAAGAATTAACATCAACTGTTACCTACTCATATAATACTTTTTTTATTGAATTTTGTTTTAAATTTATTGAACTGATCATGACTTTCGTGTTGATTCTAGCAACAACATGTTTTGACTATCAAGTCAGAAGATATAAAATATTGCTTACAATATTATTAAACTTGATCTCGGTGATTGATGAAAACTTCACCCTCAATTAATATGGCAATAAACGGATTTATCTTATAATATTGTATTCGTTTAAAAAATGCTATTATGAATTTTCAATCGTATGATATTACTGTCATTATAAATATATGGAAATATTGATATGTTGATATTTCTATTTAAATAAAATTTCTTTGAATATATTTACAACTCTCCCTTCTTGAGCTTATTAAACTCTGACTGCGAATGAATTAGCGTATATTATAATAGAAAAAAAGGCTAGGCGGATTGATATTTGTTCAAATATGGCGCCGTGCCGCTTCGGAACAATAACTATTCGCTGACGGCCGTTGTTTGGGTCCTTTTAGATTTTGAAACATGGAACATATATGGGATCCATTTCATCTGATTATACAATAAACGGTTTCTTGAAAAATAATGATTTCAATGATTCGCATTCGAAATTCTTTGACGGTAACGCAAACATGGAGTTAGCCTGTATTGACTCACCTAGGAGCCCTCCAAGGGCGGTCGGGAGAATATTCTGGCTCTCACTGACCTTGTCGAAATCAGACGGCACATAAAGCCACTAAGGCTATGGACGAACACTTCGTGGCCTTTTACAGATTTCCTCAGCGTCTCAAAAGTGATCAGGGTAGAAACTTTGACAGCAAGGTTATTAAAGAGCTCTGTAAAAAACCTGGGCCCAGTTGTTCAAAGGATGATTAGCTTAATCACTATTTAACCACATTATTCAAACTTTAATAATTCTGTCAATATACAAGGTAAAATCTTCAAATTTTGCATGTGAATTGCCACTATTAGGTATTTGATATCTGTAAAGTTGTAACTAAATATATGGCTTCATTTCAAAGTTACAGGATAATTAAGATTTGCGGTAATCACTGATTAAGCTAATCACCTTTTGAACAACCGGGCCCTGGTGTTCAAAAGACCAGAACCACCCCTATCATCCTATGAGAAATGGATCTGCGGATATTTAACCTCACTTTCCTGGATATGCTTGCTTCCCTTGAGGATTACAAAAGGCGGATTGGAAGTCTTATGTCGCTCCGCAAGTTCAAGCTTACAATGTGTCGAAGAGTGATGCCACCCTATTCTCCCAACACAATTTAATGTTTGGTTGGCATCCTCGCCTGTGTGTGGACGCTAACCTACATCTGTAGGGACGGACCCATGTAAACATGGGGCAGCAGATCTTACCTCGTACGTTGTACGTCAGCAAACTTAGAGATAGGATGGAGTATGCCTATAAGGTTGCTGTCACTGAGGCCGCCAAAGTAGCTTCACGTAACACAGATCGCTATGACAGGTCAGTCTTTGAGAACAGACTAGAAGTTGGAGACCGGGTCCTTGTGAGGAAGGTTGGTCTCAAAGGGAAAACAAATTGGCTGATAAACGCGAACAGGAACCCTATCGGATCCCAAACATACCCAATATTGATATGCCTGTGTACAACGTACAGCTTGACACCGGAAAGGCACGTAGACGGACCTTACACCGGACCATGTTTATACATTCATTTCGATTCCATAGCAGTAGACGGTCCCATTAAGTAGACTTGCTGCAAAGCAAGGTCATCTAAAGTCATCCCTCTAGCTCAACTCTTCAGAATCATAGAGTTCCATTGACACTGACATGATGAGGAGCATGAGCACGAAATCGACCCACTGTGAGAGAAACTGACACGGAGACCTGACCGCTTCTGTCTTTATACCAAAGGGGATGGAAGATGCACCATATGAAGTTACCGTTGGGGAACCTGTGTACTCAGAAGTGGAAACTAGGAGTGGAAACAGGGATCCAACAGTGCTATGTGTAGTCGAGCTCAGTGCAAGTGACCCTAGGCCTGATAGTAGCTCCAGCAAGGAACTACCACCACCCAGGCAGCCGACAGTGAGATGGTCTATCAGGGTCCGGAAACAGCCTGATCGGTATGGTCAGTGGATATTTTCTCAACATACCGAGCTGATCAGATCTGTGAACACGAAATATTTGTGTAATATTTCATATTTTAATTAGGTTTTATCCAGATCATTTAAAAAAATACATGTTCTTGAAAAAGACATGGTAATTACAAGAGGGTTCCCCAACCATACTCTATAAAGTAATATACTGCAGTAGCCGGTAACGTTAGTCATGTTCCTATGTATTTGTTTATGGCTTCCGGAGAGAAATAAAACATTGTGTTTCCTGGTTTATGTGACTTAAGATCGATATAATTACCTAATATACATGTAGGGTCTTGCACATCTCCTTGAACTTTGTTTAATAGACAAGTATAAATCTGATGTATGACTTATCTCAGTGCCCTAAGTGTAGGTACCGAAAGTAAATTAAACTTTTTACTTTATTGTTACTAGTACAATATTTACACATATCTCCCTTCTTGAGCTTAGTAAACTCTGACTGTGAATATATTAGCGTATACGCAATGAAAAAAAAAAGCTCGGCGGATTGATATTTGTTCAAATATGGCGTCGTTTACGCTTCAGAACAATAACTTTTCACTGACGGCCATTGTTTTGTTCCCTCAAGATTTTGAAACATGGAACAAATATGGGATACATTTCGTCTGATTAAACAGTAATTTGTTTCTGGAAAACTTTTGATTCCAACGATTCGCATTCGAAATTGTTTGACGGTAACGCAAACATGGCGGCGCCCTGCAGTTGTGACGTACGACGTGGGACCGGGTCACAACCAGATCACTGTGTCAATGCGTGTACACAACGACCTTACAATATGTTCGTTGCCAACTGCGGGCATACTACTGTATACGCCGTCAAAATGAGGTACAATGCTTATGTATATTAGGATGATCAGGTTCGTATACAGGGTAGATCTATGTACTTATAGCATGTTATCTGTTTCGATATAACCAGAATTAAACTATATATACTGTATATATATATACTCGGTATACATTGAGAATGCCAGGTGTAATTCCAGAATAGGCGGGCATATGTAACAGGATGTTTGTGTACTCGTTAAGGATTATTGAAGGTACAGATCGCCATCTAGGGGTATTTTTTTTTCAAACAAGCAATTTACTGCACTGAATGCTTTCAATCGTTCTTTATTTTTAGCAAAACATGAAAGAACCGTGATTGAATTTGACTTAAAATAAAAAAATAACTTATGCCGAAATGAGTGAAATTAATCGTAATTGATATATGCCTATGGAAATAACTTCTATACACATTCCTTAGAAGTGTGGTTATACGGTTTTGTGGAGTTTTTAATGTAAATCCGGTTAGAAAACATCACAAAATCCAAATCCATTTCGATTTCCACAATATCAAAACATGTGGTGACCTGACCAGGCTTTCTGTGCGTGTAAAACACGTGCCACTCATGCACGAGAGCACCTATACATAGCTAGCTACCTGTTGACACGTGTAGTGAAAACTTTAGTGTGACTCAATGCATGTAAAATCTTTGCTACCTCACCTCCTGTTTGGATAGTATGGACATGGAAATGATTTTGTGATGTTGCTAACCGGATTTATTCCAAAAGCCTGGTAAATACGTACATCTCACAAATGTTAATAACATATATTCATATCCTTAGTTAACTACAAAAAATATAACTATAAATATTTCAACAAGATAAATGAGACTTCCCTTCTGTTTTGAAACCGTATTACGCACGGCACATGTAAAAATACATAAGAGAATACCGAGCGTCAACAAAACCATAATCCGAACTCAAAATCGATTAAACTAGAGGCAAACTCTGAAACCAATGACATTCTTACTAATGATCTAGAATCTAGAAAATTCTTTGAATGATGGTATGGTCCCTCCTTACAGATCGTGGAAGTTTGCAAAATCTATAACCAAATCCTCTTCTATCCCTCCTCTTGAAAAAAATAATCAGAGAATACCAAAGCGTCAAAAAAACCGTAATCCGACCTCAAAATTGATTAAACTAGAGGCAAAATATAAACGAAGGAAAGATTTACACGTAGACTCTTGTCAAAGACCAGGAGTTCTGGAAGAGTAAGTGTCTTCTGCTTCTTCGACGACACCCGCCATGTAAATCTTGGTCACATCCAAGTTAGCAGCAAGTCCTCGAAGTGAGCCATCATTTTCAATCACAACAAGTAAACACACTTATAAGCGTACTAACAAACATCCATCATAAATTTAAAAGGAGCAGCATGTTTTCGTTACGTCATCTTTCAATTAACACAAAGATACAAAATATTTTTCAATAAGACCAAGATGACAACCATAAAATTAGCGCAAAACTCTGGTCAACCTGTATCTCTAGAATCCCTGTGTAGTAAGTTTATTTGTCAGCAGTCGACATCTTTTATGAAAATTCCGATATCTAGAGCAAGCCTTAGAATAACGAATCAACTGCGACATATAAACAACATAGGTTGGTGAGGCAGGGGTGTTACTATAAAGAAATGGAAAGTTCACAATCGTAAAATTGAAATCATCACGTTTATCTTCTAGCTCAGTAGTAAGCTGTTTTCGTTAATACGGGCACAGACAAGACAGTGATAATATGAAGTATGTCTTTCAGTTGTTTAAAAACAATAAAGAACATTTTTATATATTTAAATGAGCTTTCTTCCTCTTAACAATAAATTCAAACTGTTTTTTCAATTATCGTTATGAAGGAAAATCTTGATAAAGCTGGTATTTCCTTCTCGGGAACAGAAATCAGAAATAATTCCAGAATTTTTGTTGTAGTTTTAATAATTGATGGCGAGTAAATGCTGGATTTTCAAATACCTATGAATTAATGTCCACATCCGTTTGTAACTTAAATACATTAACTTGAATTGATAAAAAAATCATTTAAATAGTTTTATTGTGTATGCATTCCTATACCTTATAAAGTTAAAGTCAGTCACAGGTTTACAACTTGATGATCTAAGGGAGATAAATAATAAAATGTATAATGAGCTGAGAAAATACTCTTGGTTTGGGTGAGGAATTCAATGAGGATGCTTATTTGGAGAACCCATGCAGTACTGGAAATATATCATACACTGCCATCCAAAAGTTCTGATACATCTTTTCTTCAAACGCTTTGAAATTGAGCAAAACCAAATTTAAAAGTTTGTATTACAATTAATATCTTATGCTATAATTAACTTCTTCCGATGTTTTTTTTTTTTTTTATTTTTCAACTACCTGTATGTATGGTTTTTGATACAATTAAAATCCTCAAAATGCAATATTTTTGCAATTTCACGTTTTTTATGTATACACTTGAACAATATATTTCTTTCTTATATTTTTGACAGTGGGTCATTGTATTAATTCCATTTAATGAAATAATTTCTTCACATTAAGACATGTTCGTTTACTTTCGTTGCAATGGTGGGGCTCTCCATGTCATTTTATGCCTATTTAGCCAATGACCTTTGATACGATGACTTTGAAGCTTGGTTAATGACTCCTTCACTCCTTGACCAACTTTTCTTTATAATTTCATAACGCAGTAAAGATGTGTTAAATTTGACCTTGACCTTCGATGCGATGACATTGAAATACAGATAAAAAAATTATGACCTTGAAATTTGATCAGATTTCCCTGAGGTTCGGTCACAAAATGAGGGACCCGATGGCATCATCTTTGCTTACATCATTGAATGTTTGAAATAATTAAACATGTTTACCTGTGCCATTTGGCTGAAGTAACCATGACCTAATGGCAGTGCACTGCTCATCAACTATAGATGATACAGGTACATTACAAGTTTCACCAATATATCTTTAATGGTTTAAACATTATCACACGGGAAAGAATTATAGGAAAAACGCATTTATTTGACCGTTGACGTTTAGATAACCTAACGGTAGTACAATTCACACCGGGGTTACATGTATGTGATACAAGTTTATCACATAACTGACCCGTTCAGTCATGTCATACGGTCATGTCATAAATATGAAATTACACACATTATCTGAGTAAATTACAGGGTACTTTGGGCTAACCGCTTTTGTAATACGTAATCGAAGCACCTCTCGTATATTAGCTTAATTAGATTACTAACATGTGTTAAAGATTGATAACTAGAAATTTTCGTATGATAGAGGGGATACTTGTAAATACAATGTTTGGTTATAGGAACAGCCTATGACTGAAGGGAGCCAAGGAGTAGGCCAGCAGGTAGGCCGGGAGATGGGGCCAGGACAGACCAGAATACATGGTCAGGGAGTAATGTTTTGACCAGCAGTAGAGTCCATGTCTTTTAGCAATTACTAAGCCAGCTGTTTTGTGGCATTGACAATTAGATTTATTTGAGTGTAGCAAGTTCTTGTAGTACTGTACGTTGATGATGTTGTTGCCATCTGTACATGTGACTATGATTTAAGATCATGTCATGAATAAACTGTGACTGTTTCCAATAAATGCGTGTCATTACTGTCTACTGTGTCACATATATTCATACCATTAAACACTCGTATAAAGTAACATTAAATTCATAAACTCGTTCAATAATTTAGTCTTAAGGCTCGTGACATATTAAATTACTGAGCTCGTTTTAAAAATAATCTTTACTTTGACATCCACATATTATCAATAGAACCAAAAGCAAAGGAAGAACGGGTACTACACAATATGTCTACCTTCATTCTAAGAGGGAATAAATTTGGGAAAGCGATACAACTCATATGAGTTAATAATCATGCAAATAAGATGGAATTGACACAACTTACTGTAGTTCATGAACAAAAGTTAATTGTGAAGCCTTTACTTGAACGCTAGCGGAACGTACAGACGGACATAGTACTTGTCAGGTACAATCCGTTGTCATTAGAATTGTAAGTTGCAACGTAATGTCGTCGTACACTTTTGAAAAAAAAACATCGAATTCCGATTAATTCCTTTTCTTAAAAGCACATGCGCAAATTGAAATCTGAAAGCGAATAACAGGTAAACAAGTTCGATTTAAGTGAATTTCGTTGCCTATAGGAGATGATGACGATTTTGAAAGAATGAACCGCTGTTGAATTATCCCATTGTCAGTATACTGTTGCAGAGCTTAAACGTATGCATAGTATTTTAGATAAACCAACAAGTAAATGCAGAGTCAATGTAAATCAGATTCACGCCATCACATGGAGGCACACATAGCCAGATAGATAGACAGACGTATCGCCTCGGGCACAGTCACAGACGTTAAAAACGTCTATTGAAGGTACCTTTATAACTAGCTTTAATATGATGCTACGTTCTTTATAAAGCTCAAAGTCCTAAAATAAACCATCCAAATTTTTTGTTGCATATGTAATTGTAAATAGGGACAAGTTGACACTGGCGCCAGATTAATATCGATACGAGTTAAGTCACGATAGATAGAAAAATTGTACATTTTTCAATACCATATTTTTCGAAAAAAGTTAAAACCACGATAAAGATTTTTTACAAAAAACACAATCTAATTTGTTCAAAAAGAAAATGTTCTTTTTGAATAAATTAGATTTGTGTGTATTTTCTGATACTGTAGTAGGTTGTGTCACCTTACAACAACATAACTCTATATCTGCATGAGAATGGGCTGTAACGTAATCCTGCACAAAAGGTTCACTCTTGTATAGGGTACCTCATTAACATGAAACACACCAGAAAATCAGAGAAGACTCCGGAAAGCGCTGTGGGTTCACTGAAAATGATGTTACAAAATATTTACATGTTCTTGATCATGTAGAACGAATAAAAGCATGTGCAATTAAAGACCACTAATAATGATTTCAAGCATGAAAACAACAGTCCCTGTACCACGGGGCAGACCCACCAGATTTGACACCAAATCCTTTCCCACCGAGGCCGGTCAGGTGTGGAACACAGGTCTTGTAGACATAAATGGGTTTTTTTTTTGTTTTTATTAGTAATAGTAGGTAACAGAGGAATATAATTTTCATTACAATAGAATGCTGGATTTCAAAGTGAAGAAGATGTTTCAAATGGATATATTCAGTCTACAGAAAATAACCAGACAAATTCTGACATTTTAAAAGGTATCTAACATAGAATATGCTTATCCACGAGATACACAATGATATTAACACTACCTAAGGTATCGTATTGGTAGCCGGCACCTGTAAAAGTACTGGCCTCGGGTGTACAACCGTGTTCGATCGCCTGACTGGACACAATGATATACAGTAATCTTGGTCTACCGAGTATTTCCCGGCTGTTTGTTATCTAGTAGATGTTATTCCCCCTTGGCCATGTAGCAAAATTCGTTTACAAGACTGAAGAACGGACTAATGTGTAAATAAATATCACGACCCAACCATTTAAGTTTATTTAATTACTTTGTTTCTTGTTACTATTTCATACCTTCTCAAAATTACAAGATTGTTGTATTATCATTTATTACTGAACTGAAATAATAATAATTAAAACATAATCTTACATAATAATAATAATTAGCTCGTGTTTGGACCAATTTCCAAAAGAAATACATTTTCTGAAGGCAAATGTTATTCTAAGAAGGAAAATCAAGGTCTCGGTTGTGTTAAATAACCAGAAAGTACCTTAAAACGGCATTTTCCGCTAAATTTGGCCCATTTCTGCTCAATTTCGCTGCCGCCATTCGACTAATTATAGGAATCTCAACATGGTACGAAATCAAACATTTTCTACATTTTTTAAAACCTTAATTGTTTGGACTATTAAACAACAACCTATTTTATTCATAACAGGATTCATTCTTTAAGATACTGATGCTTTAGTTATAATTTTATTATCGTTTTCAATATTGAAAAAACATTTCTTATTATTTTTTTGCGAATCGGCACTGAACGCGGGAACAAGTAATGGTGACGTTTTCGGAAAAGTCACGTGATTGCTCATATAAAAATAGAACCGGAAATAAACACATGACTGTCATGATCAGGTATACGTAGTCGTGGTAAACAAATATGGCAGCCAGACGAAAACAGAGTCGCATCAGGCTCAAAGGAAGACTAGCCAATAAAGAGACTATTAAAAAGATCGGAACAGATACATCGGATCAACAAAAAGAAACACAACACCCATCAAAGAAGACCAAGACCATGGTTTGACGGACGAAGTGGTCATGGTTGCATTGACAGTACTTTTCGGGAAAACCAACTGCAAAATGTAAATCTGAGGTTTTGTTGGCGAGATAATTTACGGTATGGCAATGCAAGTTACCATTACGTACATAACATGTCCGAGCAGTGTATGTCAGCAACTTAGACCCCACAGGAAAAAGAACTTCAGACTAAAGTGTTGACACCGATTCAACAGTGTATCTACATGTATAGGTAGCAAACTAATAATATAACATTCAGATGGAGAGCGCAGCTATAGGCCTACATGCAAATGTACATGTACCACAGGGACCTGGAAATTTGTTACAGCTAATTTAAACTAGTTTTGGACCTAAACTAGATGTTCAGTCTAATTTTACACTTCTTGGTGGGGTTACATTTGTGTGCATTTAGGATGTTTCTAAAATAAAAAAAAATATCCATCTTTCCAATGGTATCAAGCGTTTTTTCATACCTCAACTGAAAAATGTGATTTTTGATGAAAGAAATGTAGGTAGGGTCGTTTTTTCAACATCGAAATCTTTCAACCCCTTAGCCTTTACAACCATTTAAGCCTGAGGGAGCATTTTTATCGAAAATAGATCTAAACCTCCCAAAATTGTAAAATTACTTTAAACAATGAGTGAAGGTCCAAAACTGGCTGAAACAAATTCTCAGGTCCCTGTGATAAATCTTATGAGAGTACGCAGACATTAAAATTTAATCAGGTTTGGAATAGAGCGTATTCTGACACGAATCTTCATTTCAACAGCAGTTACTCATCACTTATTTTCAATCATGTTCTTCCTTTATAATAATGATATGAGGATGTAAAATTTTTCCTGTGACGAATTGAAATTAAATCTTCCAATTGTTCCTAGTTTAAATACACAAATGAACAAACTGCATACATGTTAGTTGTTATGGTCCATATATAAGAGGAATGATTTAATCCTATATATTCAAACAACGGAAAAAAAACAATGCATTTAATTCATTTGACCCGATATTTCGCTGACTTTGCAAATGACCTGCTTATTTTTTTGAGTCAACTGGAAATTGAATAGGCCTAACTGTTACGTAATCAATTTGCGTAATTGTGGTCAAAATATTTCTAGGTCATGTGACATCAAATACACGATAAATTTATTATATTAAATAATTTATAAATACACAAGTCAGATATTTTTCATAGCAGAGGGATGAGTTACAATAAAAGTTTAAGTCTGAATATTATGCAAGATATTCAATTATTGGCTGCAATGCATTTATTTTCTTGCAAGTTGAATTTATTGCAGTTATATGCATACAATGTTTACAAGTATAAAATGGCGGGGAGACTGTGTTTATGAATACTCCTTAACATTTTATAAATACATTTTTATTGTTGGAGTCCTGGAGTTAACAAAATAAAGGGAGATAACTTATATTGTTTAAATTTCAGGTCTTATTGTTGTCAACACTGGAAAGATTGTGGACTTTGACTTGAGAACAAGAAGCTGTGTGAGTGTGTGCCAGACTATCATCTGGGAAGGTCCGAGACAGTTTCAAAACATGAATGAATGTTAATTGGACAGGTTTGTAGAGTTAGTCAAAATTGTATATAGATCATTTTGCGTATCTATAAAACTGACTTGTACCAGTAGATTCACTCTTATTACCATGAGAATGTGTGAAAAACATTTTATTTTAATTCAACTATATACAGTTAAACCAGCTGTCTAAACCCAAAGTCACTGGGACCAAAACTATTAGTCTGTTGTTTAAACAATTGTCGATTTGTATTAGAGGTATTATAATTATAGGTATAAATTCTTAGAACTTGGCCATATATTAGACAGGAATTCTTATTACACAGCAGCCAGTTTAGTCAATGTCAAGTGGTAGGGTAAAGGTATTTGATCATTTTGCCTACTTTTGATCAATACCACATATTTTTTCATATTTTTTTTTTTGTATCAAAAAGGAGAAAATGGAAATTCATCAATTATTTGCAACTCTATATATAACATTATGACTTTCTACAGGTTTTATGATTGGACCGTGTCTTTGGAAACAAGAGTATCTTCTGCTGAGATGCAATAGATGAAGGATACAGTTGCCTGAACAAGGTAATATTGGCTTCATAAATACCCTCAGTTTAATAGTGCAATATCTCAAAAAAGTTGTCTTTGTATAATGTACATGTATATCTTACATTTGTTTTACGATTTGTATTTATTTTTATACTGACTGATCATGACCTGAGCCAAAATTTCATTTGTAATTTTCTGATAAAATTTGTCTTAATTTTACAAGATAAACACTTCATATTTTTTCATGAGAAATGTCAAGGTCATTACTTCTCTTTATAAGCATCAATATCTGTATGAAGATTAAAGTTTAGTGTTCTACAAACATATCTTGGGTCAATATACATTTGCTAAGTACTTGTATAGCTGTCTATTGTCAATTTTGGATATGTATATATGTGAAAATTTGGAAACTGCATGTTGACAATATTTTTTTTCTCAGGTGAATGAAAATGCCTTGCTTTCTCCTGGAAGTGTAACTAAATCACAAGGGGTACACAGGGACTGGATTAGGAATAACACCATTGCTATGAAGTCTACATTTTCTTAAGACCAAAAATGCATCTCATAAAGGTAAACAATATGCAATTCAGATAAACTTGATCCAGGGATATTCTCCATGATATCGGAAGCAAAGCAAGCTTAAAAGACTCTCATTGGACAATGTTTAATGCAAAATGTCATCAATAGACCAGGAGTTACGTCAGAAAAGATTTTGCTTTCATACTCAAATGAAAAGCATTTCTGCGGTTATTGTTCATATATTGAGTTTCAGTGAAAATATTACATAATTTTGAGTAAATGAATACACTATATAACTGCATTTTATATTTGAAAATGTTATAATGTAGGTCTGTGCCATATTTCAAGGTTAAAGTTAAGCTAAAATTAATCATTTAATTTTATATGAAAGGAAGTCTTCTTGTATTATTTCCAGATTCCAAAAAATAAATACTTTACGACTGATAATTCTATTTTTTCTTTGTGAATATTGCATTTTGAGTGGAAAGGGAGATAATTAGATTATTTTTTCTTGAATTACCTCCCTTGTATACAAAGAAATGGGTCACAATATGATAATAAGCTACAGAAGACAACTAAATCTATATATGCAGTAAAACCCTGTTATATCGCCACCCGTTATACCGCCAAACCCGCTTATCGCCATGAATTTATTCAGAACGGATTTCCATCCACATTAATGCACCCGTTTTACCGCCAAACTCACCTATCGCCATCCGCCATAATATTTCCAGAACAAATGGTTAAAATAGCACTATCATGACCTCATTGATATCGCCAAACTGAAGTCAGAAAGACGCGTTGAAATGTTATTGTTACGTGACTGACTGCCGACTGACAGGTGACCGCGTGTACACACATGGAATCAAGGAACCATGGCTATTCCTTTGTTGTCTTTCTACTGGTAAGTTTTGGAAGTTATGATGAAAACATTATCATGAAACCATTCAAATTCGCGGAAAAAAACATCCCTCTCCTCATCATCATCAAAGGCCGACTCGATGCCGGCATTTAAAATTTTTGCATCCAAGTTCGTGTTGGTGAAGGAAATCTCCGAGAGTATTGAATTTTTCAAATTTTTGAACCTGATATACTGCCAAACTCGTTATATCGCCAACATCGCTGAGAACAGAAGGTGGCGATATAACGAGGTTTTACTGTATGTGCAAAACTTTTGAAGAAAAAAACATTGATAAGAATTGTTTTGCTTGAATCACCCAGCTTCTCCTTTGAAGGGGATTTTCTTTCATTGTTTTGCCTAAGATTCATAAATCAGGGGAAAATTAAAATTGACCCGTCTTGACCGGTACGTTGCCCTGAACTGACTTGCCAGCTCACCAGCTGCATGTGCCCAACATGACACTACAGGTGAGCCACCTATCGGGCGATCCATTAGAGAAAACTATTTCACGCTAATTCCTTGTAGTCAACCGCACGAAATATGATTTATGACAAATACAATGTTTACATGAATTTAATGCCCCCGTCATGAAATGGAAGGGGGGGGGGACATATAGTGTATCCATGTCTGTCCCGTCCCATGGTAATGTAACCAGATTATTTAAATAACTACTGATCTGATTGTCATCAAACTTCACATGTGTAATAATTAAGCATGTAGAACTAATTTCATACGGGGAAAGGGGGGCATTTATGTCCCACAGTCATTTCTAGTTATGAGGCTTGGTTTATTATCCCCTCGCGACGAAAAGTCAGGGAGGGGATATACCGTTCCGTTCGTACGTACATAAGCACGAAAGTACGTACGTACGTATGTTCACTTTTTGTCAGCACTCTGCGACTTCATTTTTGAACGGATTCTGACCAAACTTCATGTATGGGTCCAGCATGGTCATACCTTGAACGAGTTCGTGTTTCAGGGTGCCAAGGTCAAGGTCAAAGTCACCGTTACTATTTATAGAAAATCTTTGTCAGCACTCTTGCAACTTCATTTCTGAACGGATCCTCACCAAACTTCATATACAGGTCCAGCATGGAAATACTTCGAATGAGTTCGTGTTTCAGGGTGCCAAAGACAAGGATAAGGTCAGCGTTACTATTTATAGAAAATCTTTGTCAGCACTCTTGCGACTTCATTCCTGAACAGATCCTGACCAAACTTCATATATGGGTCCAGCATGGGAATACCTCGAACGAGTTTGTGTTTTAGGGCGCCAAGGTTAAGGTCAAGGTCACCATTACTAATTATAGAAAATATTTGTCAGTGCTGTTGCGACTTCATTTTTGAATGAATCCTGACCAAACTTCATATATATGCCAATTAAACCTTCTGAACAAAGGAGAATGCTTATATATGCATTTAGATACACACATAATATAATCACTATCAGAAAATGAAGTTGCTAGTATGATGCGTAACCAGATACTGTTGAATGCATAACAATATGTATCATATTTATCTGGCAATTAGCCCATGCCTGATAATAAGCCCATCCATGTCTATTGCAGTTCAGTGCAAATGACAACTGATGTTATAACAATGTCCTGCAATAACCCCGACCCCCATTTTGCGTCAGAGTTCATGTGTTAGCACTCGAGGGGATTTGTATTGTTTGCGATGCCTTGTTTTTTTTTAAAGTCCTATTAACAGCCAGGTCATTTAAGGAGGTTTTGGAGGTGGAGGAAAGCCTGAGTACCCCAAGTAAAAACCACCGACCTACGGTCAATACCTGGCAACTGCCTCGCTTTGGTTTTGAACTCGCAAGTTCTCAGGGTTGGAGGACTAGTGGTAGAATGTCGGAACACCTTAACGACTCGGCCCCCATAAGGACTAGTTAAACCCATTGGTACAAATATATAGCACGACTGTGTCATGATAAACGGGAAAGAGTACTTGACATGCAAACTAGCAAAATTATCTCGGAATGAAGTCATCTATCAAAAAATAAATTCATCCGTTATGTTTCAGGGTTGCGGGGGGGGGGGGGGGGGGGTGGGGGGTTATAGAAATACAAATACTTTTCCTAGCCATCTGTCTGCCCAATGAAGTTTGTCAGCACTTCTTTCTTTCTTTCATACATTTCCATCAAACTTGGGAGTAGAATTTTTATACACCTCTCAAAAATAATGGTATGGCTTTGTGCGTCCGTTAGTCGTAAACTTTTATTTGTCCGGACATCTACTCCTACAGTTTTCAACCGATTACTTTAAAACTTGCTAGGCTTGACCACCATGACATTAAGTTGTGTTTTCCTGATTGACAGTTTGATTCGACAATATTTACCAGAGTTATGGCCCTTTGGAACTTTGTATCTGATGCAATTTGGGGCATTATGTAGAACATGTCAGAACTTTTTTTGTGTTTACATACCATTATACTTCCGATATGGTACGACAGGTGCATGATCAGCATCATGCCTCCGCTTGTGGTGCTCCTGTTCGCTTAGTCAGCCTCAAAACTATTAGCAGTGTGGGAATGTTTGTGCTGTTAGTCTTCTGTTTAGCAATGTGACATATACTATCCACTGTAGAAATTGAATGGTATCGAATATTTTCGCGTGTGGATACAATGTACCGTACATATGGGAAAACATTTTGGCAGTGATAATTTCCACACCACGAAGTATTTCAGTTTTACAGTATTTCCACAAGATCAAAATATCTTAAGGGTTGTAAGGTCAAGGTCACAGTTGCTATTTTCAGAAATTCATTGTCAGCACTCTAGTGGCTTCATTGCTTCATGGATTTCATCAAACTACACGGACTAATAAAAAATCAAAATATCTTTGATGAGTGGAGTTTTAGGGTTATCAGGTCAAGGTCAAGTTAACTGTGGCTATTTTTAGAAAATAATTGTCAGCGCTCTAATGGTTTCCTTTACTAATGGATTTTCATCAAACCACACAATCTTATACATACAGAGTTAAAATATCTTTGACAAGTTGCAAGTTCAAGTTTCATGGTTGTCGGGTCAAGGTCACTTGCTTTTTTAGACAATGATTGTCAGCACTGTAGGGGCTTTATTTCTTTATGGATTTTCACCGTCTTCACACACATGTAGAGGATTAATATGTCTTGGACAAGTTCAAGTTTCAAGATTGTTTGGTCAAGGTAAATCAAAATTGGCATACATATATTGCGTATATCGGCTTATTTTATATGTGGAATGGTTCAGAATGCAGGCAATGTGAGAAACAAAAGAGTCCAGTGGCTCTGCGATTCTGGTGGCTCATTTTAATGCCAACTCATGAACTTGTCTTTCAAATTTATTCACCCAGATTTGTAAATTCCGGAATATTCGAAAAGTGTATGAAACATATCTAGAGGGTTAAAATTGGTAATATTCCATTGAATGTTATGTTTTCTCAACTGATGAGATAACCGAACACAACAATAACATGCTATCCCATCATTTTACTCCCATTTTGAACTAATGCCGAACAGCGTTTCTTGCATTAGTGTTTAGTTTAGCTACCTTCAGCTGATTCGTTCATCATTCCAGCACACTGTAAGATTATGTTCGGTAAAGCTTGTAAAAAAACACGGAAATATTAATGCATAGTTAAAAATAGGTCACTGTGACCTTGGCAAATATACACTTAGAAAATGTGTCAACAATACTTTTTTTTTTTGTCTAAATTTTATTAATCTATACGTGAACCATTAAATATCATAACAAGTCGTATTATAAATACATGTATCTTATAAAAATTTCAAGAATAATGAGTTGAAAAGAGGGCCTGCATATGTTACTAAGAATATAAGAACGTTCGAACAAAACTAGCGTAGGAATTTTATTCGGTATTTGAGAATTACAACATACTTTAGAATGATGCCGGTGTAAAGGAATTATCTATTGTTAAACCTTTCTTCGTTGAAAAGCTAGAACCAACATCACCTGGGAGACGAGAAAAATAGATAAAAACACAGAGAAAGACGTTGAACAACTGAGTTCGGGGTTGGGTGTGTTTTCGAAAATGTTTTCAGGAGATTTGAAAAATTGGTCAAAACCAAGCATAATTATACTGTTAGCATACCAGAACACATGAAAACTCACATCGCCAAGACGACGTCTAGTTACAAAACGGGGTCTGAAAAGTCCCGTTGCTAATGTCCACAAGACAACATTGACGGGAATGTCGCGCCTGAGAGTGGCAACACTAGTAATATAGCAACTTGCAGAGAAATAACAAACATTCTGCGTTCTGTTGAAAGTGTGAATTCTGACGTGAAGCCTGTTAAAGGTTCCCTTGGGACATCGTTCTGGACGACAAGAGATGATCATGGCGAGGCTGAGGTAGATGATCCTACTGGCAGTGACCCCGTTGCTATAGGCGCAAACTGTCTGTGTTTACGTTCTCTTGAACAGTAAGTTTGAGAGCTTGACAATAAGACGACAAAAATAAATGGAGAATGTAAAACACCCTCTGATAGTGTTGACCATCCTGTTTCAAGTGTCATCACTCTACTATGACAGATAAAGCGTCATGGAGCGAAAGCTAACGTGTTTCGGACAACACTGATATTAGCAGACACAAGGAGGGAGTCCGTCACCTTTGATAAGGACAAAATATCTTATACCAAAGTGGCTTGGCGACTGCGAAAATCTTTTATAAACTGCAGCAGTGACTTTTCTGGAGAAAATAAGCTTTATGAGTGCAGAAGAATGCATTTTACGTGCGTACGATATTTTCAAAGGAAAATATCTCCCCAACGGTACTATGTATTTTACATATTTAGAAATGATATTTTAGATGCAAGAAAGCTAGACGGGGTCGACTTTTCGACATCGAGAGCTTTCTTTCCTTCTCGTACATGTACTGTATATACTGGATGTCGACCTAAGCTCTTAAACGTGTAAAATTGAGGTTCATGTGCATAAATGTATAAATACCGTTAATAAAGTCACAGTAGTACGTGCAAACTTACCGTCAGACGAAATGAGATACTGGCCTTCATGGTTTCATACCGAATGAAAAGTAGAATGTTTTAAAGCAAATAGATCGATATTTCTGGACTGGAGAATACAGATAGATTCCATCATGTACTTGCATTGCCGTCCGAAAAAATATTGATCAATGGGCACAAATATGACTTATAATAATGACACGAATGAATTATTAAGGAATCACTTCGGGCTTCAAGTCTAATGGAACTGAGAACCATAATGGACTGGTCTATGTACCGTTGATGCTATAAACACTACCCACATGTTAGGGTGAAGTAATTAAGGTGTGGCGTGTTTCAGGCCCTCCTACTACTCCACGCTATGGTAGTTTGGTTCACGATTAAGGTGAACATATATATTGTAATGCTGTGCGCTCCAATTAACGCTTTATTTTGGACGCTCTATAAAAATAACGTAAAAGGTTAAGCTCTAAAAATGCTATGAAGCGCGTTCATGAATATTTGATTGAAGCGACCAATAGTTGTAAAATCATATAGAACACAGATGTGTTTAAAAAGAAGTTTGAACTTTAGCTCGATAAAACAAGAGCAAAACAACATTAAGGGTTAAATTAGTACATGAATATAATTAAAAAAGTATCGCGAAAATAAAACCTGAGTATAATAACAAAGTAGTGTGAGAATAAAACCTGAGTATAATAACAAAGTACAGTGAGAATAAAACCTTGGTATTATAACAAAATACCACGAGAATTAAACCTGGGTATAAGAACAAAGTCCCGTGAGAATAAAACCTGGGTATAATAACAAAGTACCACGAAAATGAAACCTGGGTATAATAACAAAATACCGTGAGAGTAAAACCTTGGTGTCATAACAAAATACCACGAGAATAAAACCTGGGTATAATAACAAAGTACCACGAAAATGAAACCTGGGTATAATAACAAAATACCGTGAGAGTAAAACCTTGGTGTCATAACAAAATACCACGAGAATAAAACCTGGGTATAATTACAAAATACCACGAGAATAAAACCTGGGTATAATAACAAAATACCGTGAGAGTAAAACCTTGGTGTCATAACAAAATACCACGAAAATGAAACCTGGGTATAATAACAAAATACCGTGAGAGTAAAACCTTGGTGTCATAACAAAATACCACGAGAATAAAACCTGGGTATAATAACAAAGTACCACGAAAATGAAACCTGGGTATAATAACAAAATACCGTGAGAGTAAAACCTTGGTGTCATAACAAAATACCACGAGAATAAAACCTGGGTATAATTACAAAATACCACGAGAATAAAACCTGGGTATAATAACAAAGCATCGTGAGAATTAAACCTGAGTATAATAACAAAGTACCACGAGAATTAAACCTGGGTATAATAACAAAATACCACGAGAATAAAACCTGGGTATAATAACATAGTACCACGAAAATAAAACCTGAGTATAATAACAAAATACCACGAGAATAAAACCTAGGTATAATAACAAAGTACAAGGAGAATAAAACCTTGGAATTATAAAAAAAAATACCACGAGGATAAAACCTAGGTATGATAACAAAGTACAAGGAGAAAGAATTCTGGATATAATAAAAAAAAAAGTACCGAGAGGGCAAAATCTTGGGACAATAACAACGTACCACGAGAATAAAACCTTGGTATAAAAACAAAGATATTGTCGACCAGGCATTCAATCCTTCTTACTATATCGTCTTCAGTATATTTCCTCTTACCTTTTGTCGTGTTTACCGGTACAGCAGCAGTTGGAACTCATGTACGGCTATCGCCAATTATAAACCAATGGAACGGCCGTAGCACCGATAATGGGCACGGTCAAACTCTGTAAAGTCTACTTACTTGAATCGTTATTATGTTACGGTAAATCAAAGCCTTATTGTTACAGATGGAAGAACTTATTTATGATGAGGCGGAAGTACAGGATTGCCCGAGTATGGAGAGTAGGAACGGAAGTGAGCCCTGGGACCCCCAGGGCATGTATTGCCCAGTCCGCAAGTGCAGGAACCTGGGGCTGTTCAGACGCCAGCAGAGGCTCAAGGATCATTGGAACCGCCTCCATAGCCGTCTGATAACACTACAGGAGTGCACTTGGTGTCGGCGGCAGTTTAGTCGCCGCCCCAAGTGCAGAGCCCAAATCTTACAGTCTCACGCCCGGCCGGTCCTGTATTCCTTCATCATGAAGAGTATGCCCAACTGCAGCTTCGTGGATCCAGGACCGGCCAAGCCGCCGTTGCCACCAGCAAGGACGCCCCCACAGACTAAAGAACCAAAAAGAAAGGAAGAAGACGTCGTAATGGATGAAGAGGAACCCGGCTGTTCAGTTCGGATAAATCTCAGGGGGAGAGAAAAGGCCGTCCGCCTTAGGCATAGCCTGAGGCTGTTTCAATTCAAAGTATATTCACATTATTGCTTCCTTATATGAAAATATGTTTAGTGCTGTTTTGCACCAAGGTTTTGTCTCCGACTGGTTCAAAGTCTGCCAAGGTACGCGTCAAGGGAGCATTATCTCCCCTTGGTTATATACAGTTTTTATCAATGACCTTTTAAATGATCTGTGCGCTGCAGAATATTCATTTATTATTCAAGACGTCAATGTTACTTGTCCAACTCAAGCTGACGATATAACGTTGCTATTTCTGTGTAAACGTGGTCTTGACAGTCTCGTGGATATCTGCTACGTATACACTTACAGTTGTAAATGGAGATTTAAATACAATGCGTCCAAGTCAGTTGTGATAGTCTTTAATGAAAGTAAAAATACTTTCTCAAAGGCGACTCGGAGCTGGTTTCTAGGCAACGAAACCGTTTCAGAGACTGATGGGACAAAACATGTTGGCATCTTCTTGAACAAATACAAACATTGGTGTCCAGATACCAATGAGACTGTGAACAGACTACGTAGTCAATGTTTTGCCCTGCTCCATTGTAACCTTTTCGGTACTGGGTTAAATCCAATAACAGGTGCAAAGTTTTACAAGTCTATTATTTTGCCAAGAAGCCTCTTTGGTTTGGTAACTTTGGTTCTCTGAAACTGATTTGTCTCGTATTGAAACTGTACATCACTTATGTGCAAAATTGATCCAAAGTTTTCCCCGTCGCACACGATCAGATATCGCTCTAAGCATGTTAGGCCTTACCTCAATACATGATTATCTCGAGGTTGAATAAGCCAAACTTCGATTTTCTGCTGCTCTATGTAGACTAGATGCTCAATTTACGGCTAAGACAATGTTTATGCTTCGACTTTTTCATACTTATTTCGGAATTTTTCAAGGTACAAAAGGTTTTGTATCAGATGTCTGGAGCATTATCCATCAATATGATTTGTATGATGTAGTAGCGACGTTCTTACAAAAAGGATCGTTCCCCTCTAAACAATCATGGAAACGTCTAACGAGAAGTGTTCTCATGCATAAGTACACTTCTGAGTGAAGACAGCGTTTACTGCTCAACAGAGACTTTTCTAGATTTATTTTTCTGCAAAACGAAATCAGTCCTTCTTTTATATGGCATGTATCTAAACGTTTTCCTCAATTTTGTAGAACTTTTACTAATGTTGCCAAACTTTGGATAATTTCTCCGATTTGTGAATTAGCATGTGCTCAATGTAATGTACTTGTAGACGATGGAGTTGCTCAGTGTATCTTGGACTGCTCCAGCGATGAAATGCTATCCCTACGCAATGACGTCTTTTCCAAATTTGTCAACGACTACCCTGTCCATGTTTACGTCGAACTGGACCAGGCGAGTCGGGAATTTCAAATAGCCACTTTTCTTGGATCTCCTCCTGAGCCTCTCTGAGACATATTTGGAGAAGACGTCGATCTCTTATTGTCATTTGTACGAGATTGTTGCATTTTTGCAGACAAAGCTTCTGCGCTTACCTTCCAGTAGTGCTTGAGGTGTTGTAAACAAGTTTTTGAATTATCCTGGTTGAAGCCATTGCAGTTATAATATTGTAAGATTGCATTATTCAACCAGCTTATCTTCTTTAGTCATTATTCTTAATTTTGTATCCGCATGAATGTCCTTATATCTTATGTTTATGTAATGTATGTATTTCATAAAGCTCTTCATGTTTGTAGGAATAAAGATATGAATGAACAACATTCTTCCCCGTATGTTTTTTTAAAAAGTGGGGAACGTGGGATACAGCCGTGTGGACACGAATCCGAATCGGTGTATACATGTTCAATCGTTGTTCAAGTTTATACAGGAAACCTATATCTATTATCAATATGAATACGAACTTGTATATTACCAAGTCTAGTTTAGTTCAATCGTATTTTATATAAATAGTTTAAAAGGAATTTTACATGCAAGTTATAACAACTTCAACTTTAAAAATGTCTTTTTCAATTAAGTTAATACAAAATGGAATCAATAATGCAATTATCAACATATATATGATAATTCCATTCTGAACAGTAACATCAATATACATACTTTGTATATACACTGTATATATGATTTACGGACCAGTACCTACGTTATGTTGCAAGCATTGGTATAGGAGTTTCTAAATAATAAATTACGTTTATAGTGTAGATATCATATTAATAACTTCCCCGGGCAATAAATTTTCTATCACGAAACAACACGATGTCATCATGTAATTTAAACATGAAAGTGTTCTTATTGTGTTCATATTTCTGTTCAATCAATCATGTAGAGATCATTAAAATTACCGTATCTGGACAAAAGTCTGAAAAATGTAGCACCGCATTAATCAAATCGATTACACTTAGCAGAGTTCCAGGAGAAAAAACAGCGACCAACGGCCAGTACCTTCCGACTGCCCCAAAAATACGTACCTGGTAGGTCACGTGACCAAGAGGTCAAATGCTAGTGCATGGTAACAATATGTCAGACACCTTAACTTTTCTAGTGGATAAGAACATTTACAATCTGGAGATATGACAAAATTATCTCTAAAGAGATCTGCAGTCAAAGTACTATAGCTATGACGAAAACTAGTATGTTTTTCTCACAACCAGTTTCCATAAAAAGAGACCTTTATCTACTAGCGAATGAAGGCAAAGGTATGTATTTTCTGACCGGTCTGAATCAACAGTGTTACACAGGCCTAATGAATACAGTACATATTTTAGATAAATTCTCTTTTTTTAATGCAAATCAAACTAGCAGACACCTACAGCTTGTAGGTGTTTATTAATATCAATTATCTTTGCATTTTTTTTCTCAATAACAATAAACAAGAGATCCCAGAGGGATCTTGGTGTCCAGCATCAATGATTTTTGTATTCATTCTTATAAAGATGGATCTTTCCTTCTTATTTTAACTTTCATTTATGTTTTCTACTTTAATTCTATTTTTTTTTCTGTCATTTATGTATTTTATCCTACTGCTATGAAGTTGTGAAAATTGAAATAAGGTGTTTATTCAGGAGTTTTGTTTTTCTGATAAGTTCCAAGACCCGAAACTTTAAGAGAGATCCATCTATAATTCATTAACAAGGAGAACCTGCATATGGAATTCGGAAAAGATCCATTCAATACTTCACAAGATATAACAATAACAGATTTCATTGTCAAAATCCAAAATGGCCGTCTGTCAGCCATTTTGTTTTTTCGATTAGTCCCAAAATCAATACAGCACAACGAGGGACCAAGGAGAACTAATATATGAAATTTCAGAATGACCCATCCAGTATTTCTCAAGCAGTAACGATAACAAACTATTACTAACACATCCAAGATGGCCGCCTGCCGGCCATATTACATTATGTACATTTGTATTATCGATTTTGTCCGAAAATTAACTATGCATACATGTAACTAGGCACCAAGGGGAACTAACAAATGGAATTTGAGAATGATCCATCCTGTACTTTTCCAGAAATAGCGATAACAAACTCTTACTCACAAATCCAAGATGGCCACCTGTCGGCCATATTATTTATCGGATTTGTTCGAAAATGGACTATGCAAACCAAAGCAGGAAGGGGAACCTTCAATTGAAATTCGAGAATGATCCATTCAGTACTTCTCAAGAAATAGCGAAAACAAACTATTACTCACAAATCCAAGATGGCCGCCTGTCGGCAATATTGTTTTTAAGATTTGTCCGAAAATGAACTATGCAAAACTAGGCATCAAGGGGAACCTACAAATGAAATTTGAGAATGACCCATCCAGTGCTTCTCTAGAATCGCGATAACAAGAATTGTTTAAGAACGGACGATGGACAGACGACGTACGACGCATGACGGACACAAGGTAATTTGATTAGCCCACCATCAGATGATGTTCGGCTAAAATCAACTGCGTCAGTTTCATTAGGGTAAAAAGACTTTGACCGGTGTTTTATGGCAAAAACATGATCAATATTGTGTTCAATTTCCATTCTGCTATCCGCGGAATATGCAGGGGAAATATCGTTAATACAGACACCAATGTACATTAATATGTATCAAGAAAGGGAATAGTCCTAGTTCAGAACCTTGTGGAACACCAGCCTTTATATGTCTTTTATATGAATACGTTTCTCCTACAAAAAAGTTTACATGTAGCACCATTTATCCAATTATAAGCCTTATCTTTACAGCTTTATCTATCAAGCTTTTTCAGTAAACCATGGTATCAAACACTATCAAAGGCGTTTGATAAATGTAAAATACCATACATGCTCACTTTTTATTTTCTTACACTACAAACATGATTATAGTGATGAAAGCTTGAATATATTTCACTGGAAAATTAACTGATTTAAAAAGCGGACAAAATCCTGTTTCAGACGGGCAGACGGACGAGTTTATGCTAGTCGAACGATCGGTGTCGTGGTGTGGGAAGTCCGATAGGGTTATACATGTGGTCAAGTGATACCTATATTGTAGTTGACACTTGCCACATTATTTTATATTATCCAAGTATAAGAAAGAAATTATAACATCTTTATAATTTTAAAACAGATTTATTGGATACATGTATAAACTCACATCAAGGATTTATCCCCGCTCTATACGGATACGGATGCGTATTCGGATTCGGATTCGTGCTTAATGCGAAATCTCTAATTGAACGTACAAAATGTACGTTTGTAACTGTCTAAGTCGCAGACGACAAAAATCGACTTATTTCATACATTAAAGAAATATGAGTGTAGATAATGACAACATATTATGTCTGAATAAACTGTGGTTACAATTTAAAACCCTGACGTATTTCGCCCAGTATACAAAATGTACTTACTGTAAATAGGACACCCATGTACCAATGTAGGAGTATAAACACCTCTAGTCGACCGTGACGCCATTCACTCGCGGTTTAATCACCGGAGGGAAACTGTAAACCTAGTTTGTGTGAAATAACTACGCAAAAATATACCTCCTGTTTCAAATAATGTAGAAACAATAATCAGAAAAAAACATGTTATCGAGTGAATGTTCAATGAGCAGAATATATACCACACCTTGCACTTCCAGTGTCAAACATAGAACGTGGCATGGAATACTAGTTGGAGGACTAGGTACAAAACGAACTATAGCAGTATGTGAACAATAAGTTTACAATATAATTAGATATATGGTTGGATACAAACGTGCATTGTTTTTGAAACTGTCAAACCGTCTTCAAACTTCCTCTGTTCTGCTTATACACATCTTAGAGATTCAATCATGATCACTTGCCTTCAAGTTGTCCCTTAATTATGTAATAAATTAAACAACATGTATGAAAATGAAATTGGAAATAATTCGCTGTACGGATTGGCCCCCGTGATTATTGACGTACGGGTTTGTGTTTGTACCCGAGGTTCCGACACATGGCATAGACAGACACGTAAACTCTTGACACTCATAATGGCAGAGAAGTACCCCGCCGTTAGCAAGTAGAATGGGACAGCGATTTCAATCTTCTGCTTGAAGCCACCTGTATGGTAAGTAGTATCCATATACACTGTCATTGTATGTATAAACTGTCTGTGCGTTACTTTCTTAAAGCATTTAGTGTCGTTCAAAAACCGTATTTTCAAATATGTGGAACAGGAGTCGAAAATGCACGGCCAGACCGGGGTTCGATCTCGAGACCCTCCGAACTGTAGCTCCGTTTTCTACGTTTGTCACTGTCAGTGACAGTTATGACGTTGCGTATTCTACTTTTAAACCTCCCTTATGTCATCACCATTTTATAAATTGGTCACTGTGTTTCAGTTAAAAAAAAGGTCAGCACCCTTTTTGCCAAGAAGTGGTTCAACGCTATCATTAGCTCACGTGTCCAAAGCACAGGGGCTAGGCACGGACCTATGTCACTCTGAAATGATTGTCAGATGATTGTTTTACCTTTCTTGAATATAGCCCCTCCCACTACTATATATCTGTGACAAGGGAAAGAACTAGCCTGAACGAGAAAATCGATCTGTGTTCACTCTAAGCTTGTTTTCGTCAATGAATGAAATCCATTTTTTTACATGCATGCCTAATTTTAAAGATGAAACTTTAATCTTTCAGCCGATACCAAATATATCCCGCTTCACGTATATATGTAAAAGTTTACAATGCTGACTAGAATCCGAGGTTTTGCATGAAAAACCCTAGGTGGGCATTTACCTGTCCAGCGTGTTATACCTTGTCTAACCATGGGTATAGCTTTATTAACGTGGTGATTACTGAAAACGGCTTTGCAGTTCCATCACTAATGCTAAAGCACGTTATCCTACCTTGAAGTCGAATGTTTATCGCTATTGTAATCCTGGTCATCCGAGGTTAAACTTCCGGTTCACCGAAGATGTGAACTTCATCCGCCATTTTTCAAGTTTACATTTTTCGGAACCCATCTAAATTGTCTCATTACTTACATACACTGTATGTACATTGTATACCGACAAATTCCGAACGGTTAAACTGTACAGGTAAATGCCCACCTACGGTTTTTCATGCAAAACCTCGGATTCTAGTCAGCCTAGTAACCTATTACATACGAGAAGCGGGAATTATTTGGTATCGGCTGAAAGATTTAAGTTTCATCTTTAAAATGAGGCATGTATGTAAAAAATGGACTTCATTCAATGACGAAAACAAGCTTAGAGTGAAATAGGTCGATCTTCTCGTTCAGGCTAGTTCTTTCCCTTGTCACACATATATAGTAGTGGGAGGGGCTATATTAAAAACTTATCTGACAATCATTTCAGAGTGACATAGGTCCGTGCCTAGCCCCTGTGGTCCAAAGGGATGAAAAGCTAACACTTTCAAGGTCACGGCGGTCAACTGGGTTTAAATCTTCAAACAGCTTCTTTTTAACCAAATGTTTTGGAATGTGGATGTTTTCTGAATGGTATCGTGGGATGAATGGCTGCTCCATGTGTCAGGGTTTTCCCTGGGACCCTCAAATTTAATAAATTTAGGAGTCCTGGGACTCCCATCACACATAATATAGAGTAACACTTCATCAATGTTGGGAGTCCTTTGACAATTTTAGGAGTCAAAATGCAGGTTTTTGAGCGTCAGGGAAAACCCTGATGTGTTCAAATGAATGACAAGTTCACAGGAGTCAAATGTTCTCAATAACCCATAGGCTTATGGTAATGTTATTTGGCAAGTATAATGCTGCATTGAGAGGCTACCAAATCGATTTAAATCACTTACCTTGTCTTTTATTTGGGTCACATAATTACAGTATTCAAATATGTTTAAAACCTTAACAAAAAACTGGATCAATGCTGTGTTGCTCGGTTCACCCGTTGTCAGTATATTGGGAACTGGCGGAATGCTGTGCTGGGTAGTTCACACAATTATCTGTATAATGTGACTGGGCGAAATGCTGTGCTGGGTGGTTCACCCGTTGTCGGTATAGTGTGACTGGGCGAAATGCTGTGCTGGGTGGTTCACCTGTTATCAGTATAATGGACCAGGCGAAATGCTGTGCTTGATGGTTCACCTGTTGTCAGTGTAATGTGACTGGGCGAAATGCTGTGCTGGGTGGTTCACCCGTTGTCGGTATAGTGTGACTGGGCGGAATGCTTTGCTGGGTGGTTCACCTGTTGTCAGTATAATGGACCAGGCGAAATGCTGTGCTTGATGGTTCACCTGTTGTCAGTGTAATGTGACCGGGCGGAATGCTGTGCTGGGTGGTTCACCCGTTGTCAGTATAATGGACCAGGCGAAATGCTGTGCTTGATGGTTCACCTGTTGTCAGTGTAATGTGACCGGGCGAAATGCTGTGCTGGGTGGTTCACCTGTTGTCAGTATAATGAAGTGGGCGAAATGCTGTGCTGGGTGGTTCACCTGTTGTCAGTATAATGGACCAGGCGGAATGCTGTGCTGGATGGTTCACCCGTTGTCGGTATAGTGTGACTGGGCGGAATGCTTTGCTGGGTGGTTCACCTGTTGTCAGTATAATGGACCAGGCGAAATGCTGTGCTTGATGGTTCACCTGTTGTCAGTGTAATGTGACCGGGCGGAATGCTGTGCTGGGTGGTTCACCCGTTGTCAGTATAATGGACCAGGCGAAATGCTGTGCTTGATGGTTCACCTGTTGTCAGTGTAATGTGACCGGGCGGAATGCTGTGCTGGGTGGTTCACCCGTTGTCAGTATAATAGACTGGGCGAAATGCTGTGCTGGGTGGTTCACCTGTTGTCAGTATAATGAAGTGGGCGAAATGCTGTGCTGGGTGGTTCACCTGTTGTCAGTATAATGGACCAGGCGGAATGCTGTGCTGGATGGTTCACCCGTTGTCGGTATAGTGTGACTGGGCGGAATGCTTTGCTGGGTGGTTCACCTGTTGTCAGTATAATGGACCAGGCGGAATGCTGTGCTGGATGGTTCACCTGTTGTCAGTATAATGTGACTGGGCAGGATACTTTGCTGGGTAGGTGGTTCACCCGTTGTCAGTATAGTGGTTTTGGGAGCTTAAACTCGGCACAAAGTGACACTAAAGTATAGTGTTCATGTTTTTTTAGACCCCAATTATTCCTTTCATACATATTACTTGTATGTGGACTTTTAAATTTAAGTTAGCACCGATCTTCTATGTGGAAGAATAGCCTGATTGGGGCCCACTTTATTGTTGGGATGTCAAGCGTATTGTTCGTTAACATAATATTTGCAAATGTAATAATCATCTTCAACGCCAGTAAATATTACTTTTGTCGGTTTTACTAATATTTACATAAAACCGGTCAATAATTGGTTTGTTATGTGACGTATTACACTAGCTGTACGAACAAGGCATTGGTTAGGTTATCTTTACTCTCTTTGATAGACCTGTTAATATTTACAGGCGGTTCTTTTATTCAGTACGTATATTACTCGGTCAATATTTGATTCTACCAAGTCGATATAACAACATATTGACCCCCACTAAGGTCCATAACTGATGATTTTGGAGGGAATTGACCCATCACTTTTCTGGACCTTGAAGCTGATTTCTCCCAACACACTTTTTATATCGCGGCCTTCCAAAGCTACATGGTGATCGGCATTTCTTCTTTCTGATTGGCCAAAATATCATTGTCCATGTTTTAATCAGATAAGGTAACGAACGAGTAGGACTGCCCACTTCTAGTCTGTGTGATGATTATTGCAAATCAACATCACATCTTGTAAACAACCCTAAACCATCAACACTGAACCTTTAACGCTAAACACTAAATCTGAAACCATAAATGCCGTCTCGGTTAATCACACAGAAACACCAAACGAAGTCGTGGCAAAGAAGTTCACATATTAAAAGGGCATTAAATCCGAGTTTTCCCCATTCATGGTCTAGTTGATTAGCAGTGACCAAACAACGAGCCTTTCGTATTATTTTACCTCTTGTTCTTCCGCGAAAATAATGGCCTGTTTTAACACAACAACATGATGTTGTCATAAAAAGCGATTTACGAAAAGGGGAATTAAGGTTAGTATGTACTTCTGTTTAGATTAAATACCAGTTTTTAGAATTTAAGTTTTTTGACAGGCGTTACTTAATTCATTCAATCAGTTATAGCCTTTCTCATTCTTCATGTTTTTCTCTTTTGGTTTGGGGGGGGGGGGTGTAGTATATGTATCGTATGTACTGAATTGCCTGCCGCCAATCCGTATCTGTTGATAGGTCATAAAACAAGATTTTGTTTAGTTGCACAGGTGAGCGACGTAGGCCCCGTATGCCTTTTGTTCCCCGACATCACAAGTGTCGTGGATGCTATTCTATTGGGCTAGTTCACTAATAAAGGGAGATTTCCCCGTATTGACATTCCAGCTTGGTGGGATCACTAGTGTAAGTACCCGTGTACTCAAGAATTAATCTATAAATAGTAACGTCTTTGTGTCCAGTTCGTATATAGTGGTCATTATTTTTTAGCTACACTGTGTGTGTACCTAACCGGACCACTAAGCGTAATCCTGGTCAATAAAATGTTTGAACACAGTAGCACAGTTCTACATACAGAATTACCTAGCTAATAGGGCCTCTCAGAATCAGTACAGAAGGGGGTAAGGCTCAGGTAGCTAATAGTCCCTCTCAGAATCAGTACAGAAGGGGGTAAGGATCAGCTAACCAATAGTGCCTCTCAGAATCAGTACAGAAGGGGGTAACTAAGGATCAGCTAACCAATAGTCCCTTTCAAATCAGTACAGAAGGGGGTAAGGATCAGCTAACCAATAGTCCCTCTCAGAATCAGTACAGAAGGGGTTAAGGGTCAGCTAGTCAAAAGTCCCCCTCAAATCAGTACAGAAGGATGTAAGGATCAGCTAACTAATAGTCCCCCTCAAATCAGTACAGAAGGGGTAAGGATCAGCTAGCAAATAGCCCCTCTCAGAATCAGTACAGAAGAGGGTAAGATTAAGCTAGCCAATAGTCCCCCTCAAATCAGTACAGAAGGAGGTAAGATTAAGCTAGCCAATAGTGCCCCTCAGCATCAGTACAGAAGGGGTAAGGCTCAGCTAGCCAATAGCCCCCCCCCCCCTCAGAATCAGTACAGAGGGGGGTAAGGCTCAGCTAGCCAATAGTGCCCCTCAGAATCAGTACAGAGGGGGGTAAGATTAAGCTAGCCAATAGTCCCTCTCAGAATCAGTACAGAGGGGGTAAGATTAAGCTAGCCAGTAGTCCCCTCAGAATCAGTAAAGAGGGGGGGTAAGTTTAAGCTAGCCAGTAGTCCCCTCAGAATCAATACAGAGGGGGGTAAGATTAAGCTAACCAGTAGTCCCCTCAGAATCGGTACAGAGGGGGTAAGATTAAGCTAGCCAGTAGTCCCTCTCAGAATCAGTACAGAGGGGGTAAGATTAAGCTAGCCAGTAGTCCCCTCAGAATCAGTACAGAGGGGGTAAGATTAAGCTAGCCAGTAGTCCCCTCAGAATCAGTACAGAAGGGGGTAAGGCTCAGGTAGCTAATGGTCCCCCTCAGAATCAGTACAGAGGGGGGGGGGTTAAGTCTCAGCTAGCCAATAACCCCCCTCAGAATTAGTACAGAAGGGGACAAGGGTCAGCTAGCCAGTAGTCCCCTCAGAATCAGTACAGAGGGGGGTAAGTCTCAGCTAGCCAATAGTCCCCCTCAGAATCAGTACAGAAGGGGGTAAGGCTCAGCTAGCTAACAGTCTCCCTTTAAAATCAGTACAGAAGTGGGTAAGTAACGGTCAGCTAGCCAATTTCTTGCGCTGGTAAAAAAATATCTATGGGGATCAATCGGCTAGCTTATTTATTCCCTGAAAACCGGGACAGAATTTGCTAGTTGGTTTTCCTCGGGAAACATTTTCAGATGGGGAAAGAAATGTGTACCTTACTTATAACTTATAACACTGCATTTTAGCTTTAAGTCTTCATCAATGAAAAATGTTCACGTAGCACCTAAGTCGGTTCGCCCCAGGACAACAACTTTTATCAGCATTGTTTGATAGACCATATGTTTTGTTTCGTACATGTTACTTCAAATGACCCGAAACAAACAATAACGACCACTTTAGTTATATTTTCACTTTTCATCGGTGCCCGAATTCTCTAATCCTAGTATGTTCCATTCTTCTGTTCTTTTGAATACATGAACGATATTATTTCACAATACAAACAACCCCTTGTTACGTATATTTCCTTGGAGTAGATCTTTTGAAAAAGAAACTTTCTGTCACGTTTATCAAGTATTTATCTTTTCACTCTCGTTTGCCAATATTGGAACTTGAAGTAATTTGAACAGAAACACACGGGTTATTTTCGTATTGGGTTCTGTTCCAAATAGCTGGGAACTATTTAAATGTAAGGTGTTGTGTATTTGCCAATAATGTGTTCTTAATTATCTGCACAATATCTCAAATTTAGATCTGTTTTTTAAACTGCTATAGACAGTACTACAATAAAATTCGTTACTGCCTATATCACGAGCTATTCATTTCATTTCAAGTCCGAAAAATAAATTTTGAAAGCAATGCTCTTGGGGGTGTATGTGTGTAAAACTGATACACATATTGATTGAACCGTATTTTGTAACGTATACTCCTGGTGTAATATCTTCCTAGTCACAAAGCCCGGGTCTCTGTGAAAAGGAATTAGGTGTACTTAAAAACGTTATTATATCTTCGGCAGAAGATTGGACGGGCACTAACCTTGGCTTGGTGAACTGATCATGACATAAAGATAATACGATATGTATTATTAGAATCTTCAGACTGGTACCTTCCGGTCTCTAGACGGACTCTGTAGCTACGGCCAGACCGGTACCTTCCGGTCTCTAGACTGACTCTGAAGCTACATGTACGACCAGACCGGTACCTTCCAGTCTCTAGGTGGACTCTGTAGCTACTCAACAACTGGTCGCCGACGATTGTAACACTCTGAAAATAAATCGTATTATTGCATTAATGACTCAATAAGCAAATACACATTAACGGATCTCTGAAGTTTATTTTAGTTATTTATTTATTTCAGAATTACAAGAAATAATCCATTGACCTACTGGCCTTGACCGCCACGGGGATTCACCATGTCAACACAAGTTCCCGCGAGGTGTCGCAAGCAGTCCAATAGTCATTTCAGGTCCCTATGTGCAAGACCGTTAACCAAGGTCAAATTATTGACCACAACCATTGTGGTCGTGTTAGTAATGACCGCATACTGTTTGATATGGACAACGACAACGTCAGAGTCAGATAAGTCAATAAGTAAGTATAAATGTCATAAAACAGGCACTGCATCAAAACATCGCGAGATTGGCAGACCTGCCTCGTAGATGTAAATAAAAATAACTTCCAAACAAAAATGCTGAGCTATCAAGACGGATAAGTAAGCATATAACACCTTCACATGTATCTGATTAGGATTCGTGTGGGGTTTATAGCACTGTATTCACCACATCATTATAGCTGGAATTCATGACGTGTTTTGTTTTACGCAACACTACCAGACTCATACAAGTACGCAAGCACGTGCTCAGTTTTGAATACTTAACTGACCACACTTGACAATGGCTACGTGATATATAATTATTAAGCACGGATTCTTTCGTCGATATATATTTTTGATTCTAGTTGAATCTAAAATGGTTGATTGTCTAATATGTCCCTTATCCAGGTTAACTGCAAAAAGTTCGCCCCTATATAGATCATAATGCTCTGTCTACATAACACATCAACGATTATCATGAGAGAAATGACATGCTGTTTTTCTGGTTAGTTTCAGAGCTTGGTCAGCGAGTGAGGTTACTCCGAATGTTTTCGACCCCGAGCCTGGTAAGGATCGTACACAACCCTGATACAACACCACCAATTGTCTTAGTCCTGTTGTTACCAGTGTTATTTCTGTACTGTTTAATCAAGGATCGTACACAACCCTGATACAACACCAATTGTCTTAGTCCTGTTGTTACCAGTGTTATTTCTGTATTGTTTAATCAAGGATCGTACACAACCCTGATACAACACCAATTGTCTTAGTCCTGTTGTTACCAGTGTTATTTCTGTATTGTTTGATCAAGGATCGTACACAACCCTGATACAACACCACCAATTGTCTTAGTCCTGTTGTTACCAGTGTTATTTCTGTACTGTTTGATCAAGGATCGTACACAACCCTGATACAACACCAATTGTCTTAGTCCTGTTGTTACCAGTGTTATTTCTGTATTGTTTGATCAAGGATCGTACACAACCCTGATACGACACCAGTTGTCTTAGTCCTGTTGTTACCAGTGTTATTTCTGTATTGTTTAATCAAGGATCGTACACAACCCTGATACAACACCACCAATTGTCTTAGTCCTGTTGTTACCAGTGTTATTTCTGTATTGTTTAATCGTACACAACCCTGATACAACACCAATTGTCTTAGTCCTGTTGTTACCAGTGTTATTTCTGTATTGTTTGATCAAGGATCGTACACAACCCTGATACAACACCACCAATTGTCTTAGTTCTGTTGTTACCAGTGTTATTTCTGTATTGTTTGATCAAGGATCGTACACAACCCTGATACAACACCAATTGTCTTAGTCCTGTTGTTACCAGTGTTATTTCTGTATTGTTTAATCGTACACAACCCTGATACAACACCAATTGTCTTAGTCCTGTTGTTACCAGTGTTATTTCTGTATTGTTAAATCAAGGATCGTACACAACCCTGATACAACACCAATTGTCTTAGTCCTGTTGTTACCAGTGTTATTTCTGTATTGTTAAATCAAGGATCGTACACAACCCTGATACAACACCAATTGTCTTAGTCCTGTTGTTACCAGTGTTATTTCTATATTGTTTAATCGTACACAACCCTGATACAACACCACCAATTGTCTTAGTCCTGTTGTTACCGGTGTTATTTCTGTATTGTTAAATCAAGGATCGTACACAACCCTGATACAACACCAATTGTCTTAGTCCTGTTGTTACCAGTGTTATTTCTGTATTGTTTAATCGTACACAACCCTGATACAACACCAATTGTCTTAGTTCTGTTGTTACCAGTGTTATTTCTGTACTGTTTGATCAAGGATCGTACACAACCCTGATACAACACCAATTGTCTTAGTTCTGTTGTTACCAGTGTTATTTCTGTATTGTTTAATCGTACACAACCCTGATACAACACCAATTGTCTTAGTTCTGTTGTTACCAGTGTTATTTCTGTATTGTTTAATCGTTCACAACCCTGATACAACACCACCAATTGTCTTAGTCCTGTTGTTACCAGTGTTATTTCTGTACTGTTTCGTCAAGGATCGTACACAACCCTGATACAACACCAATTGTCTTAGTCCTGTTGTAACCAGTGTTATTTCTGTATTGTTTAATCGTACACAACCCTGATACAACACCACCAATTGTCTTAGTCCTGTTGTTACCAGTGTTATTTCTGTATTGTTTAATCGTACACAACCCTGATACAACACCAATTGTCTTAGTCCTGTTGTTACCAGTGTTATTTCTGTATTGTTTAATCGTACACAACCCTGATACAACACCACCAATTGTCTTAGTCCTGTTGTTACCAGTGTTATTTCTGTATTGTTTAATCGTACACAACCCTGATACAACACCAATTGTCTTAGTCCTGTTGTTACCAGTGTTATTTCTGTATTGTTTGATCAAGGATCGTACACAACCCTGATACAACACCAATTGTCTTAGTCCTGTTGTTACCAGTGTTATTTCTGTATTGTTTAATCGTACACAACCCTGATACAACGCCAATTGTCTTAGTCCTGTTGTTACCAGTGTTATTTCTGTATTGTTTAATCGTACACAACCCTGATACAACACCAATTGTCTTAGTCCTGTTGTTACCAGTGTTATTTCTGTATTGTTTAATCGTACACAACCCTGATACAACACCAATTGTCTTAGTCCTGTTGTTACCAGTGTTATTTCTGTATTGTTTAATCGTACACAACCCTGATACAACACCACCAATTGTCTTAGTCCTGTTGTTACCAGTGTTATTTCTGTATTGTTTGATCAAGGATCGTACACAACCCTGATACAACACCAATTGTCTTAGTCCTGTTGTTACCAGTGTTATTTCTGTATTGTTTGATCAAGGATCGTACACAACCCTGATACAACACCACCAATTGTCTTAGTCCTGTTGTTACCAGTGTTATTTCTGTATTGTTTGATCAAGGATCGTACACAACCCTGATACAACACCACCAATTGTCTTAGTCCTGTTGTTACCAGTGTTATTTCTGTATTGTTTGATCAAGGATCGTACACAACCCTGATACAACACCAATTGTCTTAGTCCTGTTGTTACCAGTGTTATTTCTGTATTGTTTAATCGTACACTTCCCTGATACAACACCAATTGTCTTAGTCCTGTTGTTACCAGTGTTATTTCTGTATTGTTTAATCGTACACAACCCTGATACAACACCACCAATTGTCTTAGTCCTGTTGTTACCAGTGTTATTTCTGTATTGTTTAATCAAGGATCGTACACAACCCTGATACAACACCAATTGTCTTAGTCCTGTTGTTACCAGTGTTATTTCTGTACTGTTTAATCGTACACAACCCTGATACAACACCACCAATTGTCTTAGTCCTGTTGTTACCAGTGTTATTTCTGTACTGTTTGATCAAGGATCGTACACAACCCTGATACAACACCAATTGTCTTAGTCCTGTTGTTACCAGTGTTATTTCTGTATTGTTTAATCAAGGATCGTACACAACCCTGATACAACACCAATTGTCTTAGTCCTGTTGTTACCAGTGTTATTTCTGTATTGTTTAATCGTACACAACCCTGATACAACACCAATTGTCTTAGTCCTGTTGTTACCAGTGTTATTTCTGTATTGTTTAATCAAGGATCGTACACAACCCTGATACAACACCAATTGTCTTAGTCCTGTTGTTACCAGTGTTATTTCTGTATTGTTTAATCGTACACAACCCTGATACAACACCACCAATTGTCTTAGTCCTGTTGTTACCAGTGTTATTTCTGTATTGTTTGATCAAGGATCGTACACAACCCTGATACAACACCAATTGTCTTAGTCCTGTTGTTACCAGTGTTATTTCTGTATTGTTTAATCGTACACAACCCTGATACAACACCACCAATTGTCTTAGTCCTGTTGTTACCAGTGTTATTTCTGTATTGTTTAATCGTACACAACCCTGATACAACACCAATTGTCTTAGTCCTGTTGTTACCAGTGTTATTTCTGTACTGTTTAATCGTACACAACCCTGATACAACACCAATTGTCTTAGTCCTGTTGTTACCAGTGTTATTTCTGTATTGTTTAATCGTACACAACCCTGATACAACACCAATTGTCTTAGTCCTGTTGTTACCAGTGTTATTTCTGTACTGTTTGATCAAGGATCGTACACAACCCTGATACAACACCAATTGTCTAAGTCCTGTTGTTACCAGTGTTATTTCTGTATTGTTTAATCGTACACAACCCTGATACAACACCACCAATTGTCTTAGTCCTGTTGTTACCAGTGTTATTTCTGTATTGTTTAATCAAGGATCGTACACAACCCTGATACAACACCAATTGTCTTAGTCCTGTTGTTACCTGTGTTATTTCTGTATTGTTTGATCAAGGATCGTACACAACCCTGATACAACACCACCAATTGTCTTAGTCCTGTTGTTACCAGTGTTATTTCTGTACTGTTAAATCAAGGATCGTACACAACCCTGATACAACACCACCAATTGTCTTAGTCCTGTTGTTACCAGTGTTATTTCTGTATTGTTTAATCAAGGATCGTACACAACCCTGATACAACACCAATTGTCTTAGTCCTGTTGTTACCAGTGTTATTTCTGTATTGTTTAATCAAGGATCGTACACAACCCTGATACAACACCAATTGTCTTAGTCCTGTTGTTACCAGTGTTATTTCTGTATTGTTTAATCAAGGATCGTACACAACCCTGATACAACACCAATTGTCTTAGTCCTGTTGTTACCAGTGTTATTTCTGTATTGTTTAATCAAGGATCGTACACAACCCTGATACAACACCAATTGTCTTAGTCCTGTTGTTACCAGTGTTATTTCTGTACTGTTTAATCAAGGATCGTACACAACCCTGATACAACACCAATTGTCTTAGTCCTGTTGTTACCAGTGTTATTTCTGTATTGTTTAATCAAGGATCGTACACAATCCTGATACAACACCACCAATTGTCTTAGTCCTGTTGTTACCAGTGTTATTTATGTATTGTTTAATCAAGGATCGTACACAATCCTGATACAACACCAATTGTCTTAGTCCTGTTGTTACCAGTGTTATTTCTGTATTGTTTAATCGTACACAACCCTGATACAACACCAATTGTCTTAGTCTTGTTGTTACCAGTGTTATTTCTGTACTGTTTAATCGTACACAACCCTGATACAACATGAATTGTCTTAGTCCTGTTGTTACCCAGTGTTATTTCTGTACTGTTTAATCAAGGATCGTACACAACCCTGATACACCACCAATTGTCTTAGTCCTGTTGTTACCAGTGTTATTTCTGTATTGTTTAATCAAGGATCGTACATAACCCTGATACAACACCAACAGGTCTTGTTGATGTTACCCCGTGTTATTTCTGTACTGTTTGATCAAGGATCGTACACAGCCCTGATACAACACCAATTGTCTTAGTCCTGTTGTTACCAGTGTTATTTCTGTACTGTTTGATCAAGGATCGTACACAACCCTGGTACACCACCAATTGTCTTAGTCCTGTTGTTACCAGTGTTATTTCTGTACTGTTTAATCAAGGATCGTACACAACCCTGATACAACACCAATTGTCTTAGTCCTGTTGTTACCTGTGTTATTTCTGTATTGTTTGATCAAGGATCGTACACAACCCTGATACAACACCACCAATTGTCTTAGTCCTGTTGTTACCAGTGTTATTTCTGTACTGTTAAATCAAGGATCGTACACAACCCTGATACAACACCACCAATTGTCTTAGTCCTGTTGTTACCAGTGTTATTTATGTATTGTTTAATCAAGGATCGTACACAACCCTGATACAACACCAATTGTCTTAGTCCTGTTGTTACCAGTGTTATTTCTGTA
The DNA here is from genome assembly GCA_947623455.1 of Mimachlamys varia. Lineage (NCBI taxonomy): Eukaryota > Metazoa > Mollusca > Bivalvia > Pectinida > Pectinidae > Mimachlamys > Mimachlamys varia. Next base: position 43,609,318 of record OX392534.1, on the reverse strand, counting down.
TTGTTTAATCAAGGATCGTACACAACCCTGATACAACACCAATTGTCTTAGTCCTGTTGTTACCAGTGTTATTTCTGTATTGTTTAATCAAGGATCGTACACAACCCTGATACAACACCAATTGTCTTAGTCCTGTTGTTACCAGTGTTATTTCTGTATTGTTTAATCAAGGATCGTACACAACCCTGATACAACACCAATTGTCTTAGTCCTGTTGTTACCAGTGTTATTTCTGTACTGTTTAATCAAGGATCGTACACAACCCTGATACAACACCAATTGTCTTAGTCCTGTTGTTACCAGTGTTATTTCTGTATTGTTTAATCAAGGATCGTACACAATCCTGATACAACACCACCAATTGTCTTAGTCCTGTTGTTACCAGTGTTATTTCTGTATTGTTTAATCAAGGATCGTACACAATCCTGATACAACACCAATTGTCTTAGTCCTGTTGTTACCAGTGTTATTTCTGTATTGTTTAATCGTACACAACCCTGATACAACACCAATTGTCTTAGTCTTGTTGTTACCAGTGTTATTTCTGTACTGTTTAATCGTACACAACCCTGATACAACATGAATTGTCTTAGTCCTGTTGTTACCCAGTGTTATTTCTGTACTGTTTAATCAAGGATCGTACACAACCCTGATACACCACCAATTGTCTTAGTCCTGTTGTTACCAGTGTTATTTCTGTATTGTTTAATCAAGGATCGTACATAACCCTGATACAACACCAACAGGTCTTGTTGATGTTACCCCGTGTTATTTCTGTACTGTTTGATCAAGGATCGTACACAGCCCTGATACAACACCAATTGTCTTAGTCCTGTTGTTACCAGTGTTATTTCTGTACTGTTTGATCAAGGATCGTACACAACCCTGGTACACCACCAATTGTCTTAGTCCTGTTGTTACCAGTGTTATTTCTGTACTGTTTAATCAAGGATCGTACACAACCCTGATACAAAATCACCAATTGTCTTAGTCCTGTTGTTACCAGTGTTATTTCTGTACTGTTTGATCAAGGATCGTACACAACCCTGATACAACATCACCAATTGTCTTAGTCCTGTTGTTACCAGTGTTATTTCTGTACTGTTTGATCAAGGATCGTACACAACCCTGATACAACACCACCAATTGTCTTAGTCCTGTTGTTACCAGTGTTATTTCTGTATTGTTTAATCAAGGATCGTACACAACCCTGATACAACATCACCAATTGCCTTAGTCCTGTTGTTACCAGTGTTATTTCTGTACTGTTTGATCAAGGATCGTACACAACCCTGATACAACATCACCAATTGTCTTAGTCCTGTTGTTACCAGTGTTATTTCTGTACTGTTTGATCAAGGATCGTACACAACCCTGATACAACACCACCAATTGTCTTAGTCCTGTTGTTACCAGTGTTATTTCTGTATTGTTAAATCAAGGATCGTACACAACCCTGATACAACACCAATTGTCTTAGTCCTGTTGTTACCAGTGTTATTTCTGTATTGTTTAATCAAGGATCGTACACAACCCTGATACAACACCAATTGTCTTAGTCCTGTTGTTACCAGTGTTATTTCTGTACTGTTAAATCAAGGATCGTACACAACCCTGATACAACACCACCAATTGTCTGAGTCCTGTTGTTACCAGTGTTATTTCTGTACTGTTTGATCAAGGATCGTACACAACCCTGATACAACACCACCAATTGTCTGAGTCCTGTTGTTACCAGTGTTATTTCTGTATTGTTTGATCAAGGATCGTACACAACCCTGATACAACACCACCAATTGTCTGAGTCCTGTTGTTACCAGTGTTATTTCTGTACTGTTTGATCAAGGATCGTACACAACCCTGATACAACACCACCAATTGTCTTAGTCCTGTTGTTACCAGTGTTATTTCTGTACTGTTTGATCAAGGATCGTACACAACCCTGATACAACATCACCAATTGTCTTAGTCCTGTTGTTACCAGTGTTATTTCTGTACTGTTAAATCAAGGATCGTACACAACCCTGATACAACATCACCAATTGTCTGAGTCCTGTTGTTACCAGTGTTATTTCTGTATTGTTTGAGCAAGGATCGTACACAACCCTGATACAACACCACCAATTGTCTTAGTCCTGTTGTTACCAGTGTTATTTCTGTATTGTTTGATCAAGGATCGTACACAACCCTGATACAACATCACCAATTGTCTTAGTCCTGTTGTTACCAGTGTTATTTCTGTATTGTTTGATCAAGGATCGTACACAACCCTGATACAACATCACCAATTGTCTTAGTCCTGTTGTTACCAGTGTTATTTCTGTATTGTTTGATCAAGGATCGTACACAACCCTGATACAACATCACCAATTGTCGTAGTCCTGTTGTTACCAGTGTTATTTCTGTATTGTTTGATCAAGGATCGTACACAACCCTGATACAACATCACCAATTGTCTTAGTCCTGTTGTTACCAGTGTTATTTCTGTATAGTTTAATCAAGGATCGTACACAACCCTGATACAACACCAATTGTCTTAGTCCTGTTGTTACCTGTGTTATTTCTGTACTGTTTAATCAATGATCGTACACAACCCTGATACAACACCACCAATTGTCTTAGTCCTGTTGTTACCTGTGTTATTTCTGTACTGTTTAATCAATGATCGTACACAACCCTGATACAACACCACCAATTGTCTTAGTCCTGTTGTTACCAGTGTTATTTTTGTATTGTTAAATCGAGGATCGTACACAACCCTGATACAACATGAATTGTCTAAGTCCTGTTGTTACCTGTGTTATTTCTGTATTGTTTAATCAAAGATCGTACACAACCCTGATACACCACCAATTGTCTTAGTCCTGTTGTTACCAGTGTTATTTCTGTATTGTTTCATCGTACACAACCCTGATACAACACCAGTTGTCTTAGTCCTGTTGTTACCTGTGTTATTTCTGTATTGTTTAATCAAAGATCGTACACAACCCTGATACAACACCAGTTGTCTTAGTCCTGTTGTTACCTGTGTTATTTCTGTATTGTTTAATCAAAGATCGTACACAACCCTGATACAACACCAGTTGTCTTAGTCCTGTTGTTACCTGTGTTATTTCTGTATTGTTTAATCAAAGATCGTACACAACCCTGATACAACATGAATTGTCTAAGTCCTGTTGTTACCTGTGTTATTTCTGTATTGTTTAATCAAAGATCGTACACAACCCTGATACAACACCAATTGTCTTAGTCCTGTTGTTACCAGTGTTATTTCTGTATTGTTTGATCAAGGATCGTACACAACCCTGATACAACACCAATTGTCTTAGTCCTGTTGTTACCAGTGTTATTTCTATATTGTTTAATCGTACACAACCCTGATACAACACCACCAATTGTCTTAGTCCTGTTGTTACCAGTGTTATTTCTGTACTGTTTAGTCAAGGATCGTACACAACCCTGATACAACACCACCAATTGTCTTAGTCCTGTTGTTACCAGTGTTATTTATGTATTGTTTAATCAAGGATCGTACACAATCCTGATACAACACCAATTGTCTTAGTCCTGTTGTTACCAGTGTTATTTCTGTATTGTTTAATCGTACACAACCCTGATACAACACCAATTGTCTTAGTCTTGTTGTTACCAGTGTTATTTCTGTACTGTTTAATCGTACACAACCCTGATACAACATGAATTGTCTTAGTCCTGTTGTTACCCAGTGTTATTTCTGTACTGTTTAATCAAGGATCGTACACAACCCTGATACACCACCAATTGTCTTAGTCCTGTTGTTACCAGTGTTATTTCTGTACTGTTTGATCAAGGATCGTACACAACCCTGATACAACACTACCAATTGTCTAAGTCCTGTTGTTACCAGTGTTATTTCTGTACTGTTTGATCAAGGATCGTACACAACCCTGATACAACATCACCAATTGTCTTAGTCCTGTTGTTACCAGTGTTATTTCTGTATTGTTTAATCAAGGATCGTACACAACCCTGATACAACACCAATTGTCTTAGTCCTGTTGTTACCAGTGTTATTTCTGTACTGTTAAATCAAGGATCGTACACAACCCTGATACAACACCAATTGTCTTAGTCCTGTTGTTACCAGTGTTATTTCTGTATTGTTTAATCAAGGATCGTACACAACCCTGATACAACACCAATTGTCTTAGTCCTGTTGTTACCAGTGTTATTTCTGTACTGTTAAATCAAGGATCGTACACAACCCTGATACAACACCACCAATTGTCTTAGTCCTGTTGTTACCAGTGTTATTTCTGTACTGTTTGATCAAGGATCGTACACAACCCTGATACAACACCAATTGTCTTAGTCCTGTTGTTACCAGTGTTATTTCTGTACTGTTAAATCAAGGATCGTACACAACCCTGATACAACACCACCAATTGTCTTAGTCCTGTTGTTACCAGTGTTATTTCTGTATTGTTTGATCAAGGATCGTACATAACCCTGATACACCACCAATTGTCTTAGTCCTGTTGTTACCAGTGTTATTTCTGTACTGTTAAATCAAGGATCGTACACAACCCTGATACAACACCAATTGTCTTAGTCCTGTTGTTACCAGTGTTATTTCTGTACTGTTAAATCAAGGATCGTACACAACCCTGATACAACACCACCAATTGTCTTAGTCCTGTTGTTACCAGCGTTATTTCTGTATTGTTTGATCAAGGATCGTACATAACCCTGATACAACACCAACAGGTCTTGTTGATGTTACCCCGTGTTATTTCTGTACTGTTTAATCAGCTTACTTTGACATTGCTAGTTCACCACTCTGCTCCATCGGTTGATAAAGATCGTGTGAACGGTTGGTTACTCTCGTGACCCAGATGGGAGGGTGTGACCTCACGGCTAGTACGATCATATTCCTCGAGGGCGAAACTTAAAATGGATAAGACCTCGAAATTTTACATACATTATTACTGTAGCATATTTCTTTATTAGTCTTTCCAAGTTTTATACAAACCTTTTAAAAGCAATAAAATGTCCATCTCTTTAAACTTTGGTTACATTGTAACCTACGGGGACAAGCGAATGGATAGACGGTATACATGCATGGTATGATAAAATGTCTGTGACATGGGATCTGGTATGTTGCTGGACTGGTACAATTAAATTTTGATGTGAATTTTTTTGATGTCAGTGTCCTCTAAAACGTGCCTGATTAATCTATATATTACTGTAAAACATTGAAAGTTTATATATTTAAAAAAGAAAATTTTTTTTTTTCCTTTCAGGTCGATTTACAACGCCAGAGGAAGAGTCATTTGAATGTACATTGTGACTCTATGGTTGCTAATGGTAATATTAGTATGTCATTAAATGTTTCCAAACTCGCCCACGTGGTCGTGGATGACAAATATCGTCTGCTGTATTGTTACGTACCAAAGGTTGGCTGCTCAAACTGGAAACGAATATTCTTACATATGACGGGAATGTTCGATAAGACCAAGAAAAGGCCAGAAGACATCACCCATTTTGAAACTCATTTCAAATATGCGAGCCGTCTCCGGTTTTTAAAGGACTACCCAGTATCCGATATACATGATCGGTTACGAAACTACCGGAAGTTCATGTTCGTTCGAGAGCCGATGGAAAGGTTATTGTCTGCATATCGGGACAAATTCGCCGGACGTGGTATCCAGGACAAAACATTTCAAAAGGAAGCAAATCAAATATATAGCATATACCACCCGGAATCTCCAATACAAGGAAATGTGGAAAAGGGTGATGTTAGTTTTCTAGATTTTGTGAAATATTTAGTGCTCGAGAAACGATTTCGAGATGAAAGTTTTCAATATGACGAACACTGGGAGCGCCAGTTTAAGCTTTGTCATCCCTGTCAGATAAACTATGATTACATTGGTAAGTATGAGACGATTGAGGAGGATGCGGATTACATTCTGAAGCGGGCAGGACTTTCTCGGTATTCATTCCCTAAGAGGTCTTCCTTTTATAATGCTACCAGAACTAACGAAACGTTTGTGAAATATTATTCTCAAATACCAAGTTTGTATCGTAAGCGTTTACAGACATTTTATCAATATGATTATCAATTATTTGATTACAAATTCCCATTGCCTTAACTAACAACGGTTTACTAATAACTACACTATAGTATTGTGTATGTATTAACTTATTTTGAATGCATAATTTCACATGTGAAGAAGTCTTCAGCGTGAACATGGGATGAATGATAATGTTTGTTTATACTGTTATTCTGGTGGTCATTCTTATATCCAGGGTCTACCCTCACATGCGCTCGCCCACAGGTGTAGAAAGCGTAGGTGAGCGTAACTCCAGGATATCGAGGATGTCCAGAGGTTTTTTTCTCTGTTAGATTACACTGTTTTCCGAACGTTTGGATGACTCTCGAATCTCTCTAGGTTTAACCTTGTATCGGCATTACCGAGCTGTATCCTGGAAGTTTAAATTTAAATCCATACTATCATATATTTATTCGAAATTTGCGGAATCGCTTGATTGATACGCTTGGGATTGCTTTTCAGGGTCGAAGGTCAAAGGTCAAGGTCAATGTTGCTATAAATAGAAAATCAGTTTCCGTGCGATAACTTGAGTTTCCTTGGGCCAATCAAACTGAAACTTCATAGAGTACTTCCTTACCAAACGTGTTCACTTGGGATTGCTTTTCAGGGTTGAAGGTCAAAGGTCAAGGTCACCGTTACTATAAATAGAAAATCACTTTTTCTGTGCCAATCAAACTCAAACTTCATACAGTGCTTCCTTACCAAAAGTAAAAGGTCAAAGGTCAAGGTCACTGTTTCTATTCCACTTAGAATTGATACAATGCATATCCTTAGATAGCTCCTAAAAACTTATCTCCCAACTTGCTGCGCAGGCGACACATCCACTGCCGTGGAATTCTTGTGTTTGTAAAATACGTGTCTGAATTTATCTGTGTCAATTAGGAAATGTTGAAAACGTTTTGATAAATACTTAAAACGAAGAGCAAATCAATAACGTTTGGAGGAAAGCAACAATTTAGTATTACATTCGATCAAACCATAAGAGTGCTTGTCAAATGTCATATTAATCCTAAACTACCCATACATCATGATTGTACCCACAAAATATGCGTGTATTGCGGAAGGGAATAGGTTTTAGATATTATTTTATAATTTGTTTACTTGAAAATAAATGTTTATTGTTATTAATAAATATTTTCTTCTGTTTTTGCATTAAATGAAAAAGTTGTTCTGCTTTCTGAGAACGCTTCCCCCACTACAGTGTATTTCTTGGGACGCATCAAATGAAATCTAACGGTAACATTTAAATATTGAAATGCTTTCGGTTTTCATGTATAGCAAGCAAAGGCCTTCGTGGAAATCGATATTGTCTAGTAGGAATTCATATTGTGTGAATACCAACGTGTATATATGTGCGATGTTACATCCAACGTGTATATATGTGCGATGTTACATCCAACGTCACTATTATGTATGAACTTTATTTATTTTACAACAATTATGAAACAAGTTATCCACTCTTGTTGGCCCGGATGTTAGCGCGTGAAGAGTCTTATTGGTGCAGAAAACCAGAATACCCGGAGAAAACCCACGTGGTCGGGCAGGTGACCCCATACCTTTTCTCGCCTGGTCAGGGAATCGAACCCAGGCGACCTTGGCGAAAGCCACGTAACGAGTATAACGTCATAGTAATGATGACACTTCAATCGGCCCATACCTTTCATAGGACTCTTAAGATTTTTAAAGTATTTTAAATTGGCAATGCGATACGATAGTATTTGCATTCTGCTATTGGCCTTTATAGCACAGTACTGTATACTTGTTAAATTTCACGGATGTGAATATATTTGTGTTTATGTCAGGAACTTTAGGTTTACTATCGCAGGTCAAAGTATCACAAGCTATTTTTGACTACTAGCCACGAAAAAAATAACATTCACGAGGTGTTAGTTTTCTCGAGTTTTGATGCATTCGTGGATTACGCAAAATTAGATATTTGAAACTAAATAGTAGTTCGTAGGCCTACTGTACATGTCCGCCATGAAACAGAATACAATGTATTTTTTAAATGCAAATTTACATTTTTGAATTTTAGCTCCTGATCAACAAATAATTTACAGTGAAGTGGATATCAATCCGGAATCTTCGTCACTTTCTATAAACGTGCAATGTAGTTCGTTTACTTAAAATGCTGGCTATTCCCGATTATAGTCAATTTGGACTATAAATTTGACTGATATATTTCCAGTTACCCCATTGCTCCACAACAAAATGTACTACGGTAGTTATCCCCACAGGGACCTGAGCATTTGTTACAGCTAGTTTTGGATCTAAGCTAGGGTGTTTAGAGTAATTTTACACGTTTAGGGGGTTTTGCTCAATTTTTAGTGAAATTCCCCCTCAAAGGTCATAAAGGCTAAAGGGTGGAAAGCTTTCTAGTTCAAAAAATCGACCCCACCTACATTTCTTGCATCCCAAGTCACATTTAATTCTAGTTTTTGTACGATAAACCGCTTGGTACCGTTAGAAAGATGCATACATTCTATTTTGAAAACTTCCTAAATGCATGTCAAATGTATCCTCCATTTTCAGAAATAATCCCGATTTCTTCAAAAAACACTCAAAATTACCGTGTCTCAAAGTTTTTGTCAGCTATGGTGCCACTTTTTGCATAGAAATGAGTTTTGACGTCATTGCACGCGCTGGCCTTTCATTGGATGAAGGTCTTCCTCTAAATATAGACATACAATGACAGTGAAAGGCCAGCGAGTCTAGTGACTTCAAAACCCATTGTCATGCAAAAAAAATCTGCATTTCGTCTGAATGTGTCTCGATTGCCGAATATAAACATAATTATATGTAGACTTCTGGGTAGAAGTGAACACAGAACTCTTTACACAGCCCCTTGCACCAAAATACAGAGTATAAAAAATGACAATGTGAATGTCAATTTAATTTTCTAGTATACATGTGTCATCACCAAACTTCTACACACAATAAAAACAAGTTCGAAGTTGTTACTGAATCCGGAAGCAACTCCTCTTTTGCGTTTTAGAAAACCCTCTCGCTTGTAACTTTATTATGAAGATAAAAATACTTTTTCGCTGGTGTATAAGTAATTTCTTACCTTTTAATAACCTGGACGCCACCGAAGGCATTTGTTATGTATGAATCCGGATTCACGTTTCTCTTATTAGTCACGCCTTGCGTATGAATCTCAAAGCTGCAGTGTTAATAAAAGTACACAACAGCTTTCTAGCGACGATGATTGTGGAACAACCTACAACGATGACTAACAACGCATCACAACGACAGCACCATGGTCTATCTTGTAAAATCACTTGAGCCCTAAGCCATCTGAAAGGGAGGAACCAGCGCCAGGACGGATCCGCTCTGTCGTACACTCTTGGGAAGGGACTGGCTACAACATTTCAAATTGGACAGGAGAGAAATTAAGACTTTGAAAGCTTCACAGTCAAACACTAATTCTTCACATACAGAGAGTGAACCTCAGGTCGTACTCGACAAACATTCGTCTGTATACAGACACTGGGACACTTAAAGGCATGAAGGCTCAGCTATACTTGGAAAACGACTCTCGGTCAAAGTTCCATAAAGCCCGCACGGTACCTTATGTATTAAAGCCTAAGGTGGAGGCTGAACTACAAAGATTACAAGATACTAGTATAATCAGTCCAGTACAACACAGCGATTAGGCGTTTCCTATGTTCCAGTTTTTAAAAAAGATTAGATGAAGTTCGTGTATGCGGTGATTACAAGGTCACCACCAATCCAGTTATGAAGGTGGAACGCTACACTTTACCCAAAATAGAGGATATTTCACATCATTGCTTGACGGGAAGAAATTCTCGAAGATTGATTTGAATCATGCTTATAACAAAATAGAGATGGAGGAAAGTTCCAAGGAGCTGCAGACTATAACCACACATAAAGGGCTATTCAGGTCCAATCGTTTAACCGTTGGTGTTGCCTCTGCCCATGGACCAAGTCCTACAACATGTACCGTTTACGTCGTACATCTTGGATGATATGATCAGTGGTAAAACTGATGAAGAGCACCTACAGAACCTCAACACTGTACTCGAGCGACTGGAGAGCTACAATCTAAAGGCAAATTTAACAAAATGTGAGTTTTTCAAAGACAGAATTACTTACTGTGGGCATGTCATAGATGGTAAAGGACTACACAAGTCTCCTGACAAGATTGGGGCGGTAGTATAGGCCCGGAACCTGAAAATATACATCAACTACGCTCTTTCCTCGGATTGGTAAATTATTATTGTCAGTTTCTCCCAAACTTGTCATTTGTAGAGGGACCTTGAATGAACTGTTACAGAAGGAGAATAAATGGAACTGGACAGACGCGTGCAAGAACTGATGACGTCAGAGCAAGTTCTTTACCATTATGACCCAAAACTTCCAGTAAAGTTAGCTTGTGACGCGTCACCATATGAGTTGGGATGTGTAACGGACGATGGGACAGAACGACCCGTTGCGTTCGCTTCGCGATCACTGACAAAGGCTGAAAAGGGATATTCCTAAATTGATAAGGAGGCCCTAAGTCTTTATTGGGGCGTGCAAAAGTTAAATATGTATTTCTATGGTTCATATCCGTGACCATTTTTGAACAAAATTTGACAACTGATCAAAAAAATGTTGTATATCCATACTAAACCGTCTAAGAACGTACTTATCCGTACTAGTCCCTATTAATCCGTACTTATCTATAATACTAGTTACACCACGTATTTGCTAAGGATACCATACGGTTTGCTATGAATTTGTCACGGAACGGCATGATCTCATTTTTAGTTCCTCCGTAGAGGTTCGTAGTATTCCAAATCAAACCGTTCTTATTCTTACTAACTCTTACTCATAGCGTAGCAAACCGCTGTTTATCCGCAGTGCAAACGCCCTGACACGTTTCGTTCCGTATAAAACCGTATCAATTCCGTATCAATCGGACTACGAAAATTGGCACTTCAGGGGTCATCCGAGAAATTGAATCCGTAGTGGAACCGGCGAGGCGATCCGTGAATGTGTACTTTGGTATAACGTGTGGACACGAACCCGAATCGGTCTGTTCAACTGTTGGTCAAGTTTATGCAGAAAACCCCTTTATATTATCAATATGAATACAAACATCTATATTACCAACTTTAGTTTAGATCAAACGTATTTCATATTAATAATTTAAAAGGAATTTTACATACAAGTTATAACAACTTCAACTAAACAAACGTCTTTTCCAATTAAGTTGATATATAATGGAATCAATAATGCAATTATCAACATATTTATGCTAATTCCATTCATAACAGTAACATTAATATACATACTTTGTATATACACTGTATATATGATTTACGGACCAGTACCTACGTTATGTTGCAAACATTGCTATAGAAAAATCTTCATGTTCAAACATCGCATAATTTCTAAATAATGCATTACGTTTACATTGTAGATATCATGTTAATAACTTCCCCGGGCCATAAACTCTCTATAACGAAAAAACTCGATGTCATCATATAATTTTAACATGAAAGTTTTCGTTCTTGGTTCATATTTCTGTCCAAACAATCATATAGCTTCCTGATCCTGCTGATCTAGTGTATCAAAGGGGTATTCAATATGACATTCAGAGATCACTTCAAATACCATATCTGGAAAACAGAAGAGTTTTGAAGCTGATATGACGATAATAGGAATCTGAGTTTCCCGATTTCAATTTTCATTTACATGTAGACACCTACATGTTGTAGGTGTTTATTAATAACAATGATCTTTTCATTTTTGCTCATAACATTAAAACCTGCATCAGTTTTATGAGTGTTAAAAGTAGCATTTCATTACCTTGACCAGTGTTCTATGGCTGAAATATGATTTATATTGTGTTCAATTTCCGTTCTGCTGTCCCCGGAATATGCAGGGGAAGTATCGTTAATACAGACACCGATGTTTACCAATATACCATTCTATCTCGCTTCAGTATCTTAGGTATCCCATGAACTGACGTACCAGTCATGTGATTGGTCAGTACGTATCCAGTTTCTTTTGGTGCAGACACATTTTCTTAGAGCTCTAGGATTATGTGAAAAATTTCGCTATAATACCGTTGAAAATCTACAATTCACACTGAAAAGCTTGCACCTAACTTAGGTAGCGTTTTGAACTTTGAACTTTCACCTTGTGATGTAGTTGTGACACACAACTTAGGTGAGTTTTGCATTGTACAGAGTCACGACCCTCGTAAAACAATGGTAATTTAGGAACAAAAGGACGACCAAAATAGAAACCTACGATGTCCGAAAGTGAATCTAGCCCTGCTGGAAGTTTTGAGACTCTCGACCTTCTAAGATACATTCAGCTCGATAGAATTACAATCAAACTTCAACTTATACTAAGTCTCTTTAAATTTTTCAATTAATAAGTATCAAGAAAGGAAAAGGCCCTAGTTCAGAACCTTGTGGACCACCAGCCTTTATTTATCTTTTATATGAATACGTTTCTCCTACAAAAAAAGTTTTATTTCAACCACTTATACATGTAGCATCATTTACCCAATTATAAACCTTACATTTAAAGCTTTATCCATCAAGCTTTTTCAGTAAACCATGATACCAATCACTATTAAAGGCGTTTGATAAATGTAATTAAAATACCACACATGCTTACTTTTTATTTCCTTATACTATAAACATGATTATAATGATGCAAGCTTAAATTATTTCACTGGAAATTAACTGATTTAGAAAGCGAACAAAATCTTTTCTCAGACGGGCAGACGGACGAGTTTATGCAAGTCGAACAATCGGTGTCCTAGTGTGGTAAGTGCGATCGAGATATACATGTAGTCAAACGATACATGTACCTATATTGTATTTGACGCTTGCCACATTATCGTATATTGTCAAAGTATAAGAGAGAATTTATCAAATATTTTGAAACCGCTCTATACGTATACGGATACATATTCGGATTCGTGCTTCAAACGAAGTCTCTATTAGTCACGCCTTGCGTATGAATCTCTAAGCTGTGGTGTTAATAAAAAGTAGTTATAAGATGGCGACCACGTGTTGAAATTTTGTATTCCTCCCCCACCCCCCTCCCCTATCTGCTAGGACAACTATACATGGCACATCATCAGTTGAATCCCTCAATTTTAATCCTTCGTTCTTCTTTTGTTTTCTTGAACTCCGACTGAAGCAGTTCCTGCCAGCGATCACCGAATTTCTGATCAATCATGGTAAATGAGAGCTGAGAGATAATTAGTGAGTCGGATGATTTTGATGTTCGTTTTATTGTGACAAACAAGTTCATGTTGCAACACTAACCCAAATAATTTCTTCGTTCACTTTCTGGTTCCCATGTATATATTCTCACTTCGAGACATTGATGTTTACTTGAATTTGACCAAAGGGTGTCGTCGATGAAGCAGAAGACGCTTACTCTTCCAAAACACATTGTCTTATTCTCTTGTACTTTAACAAGCTTAAGGGTCACCATGTAAATTTTCCTTTTTTTATTATATTTTACCCTTAGTTTAATCGGTTATTGGTTCGGATTTTGGTTGTGTTGACGCTTTGGCATTCCCTATTTTTTTCCTAATATATTGGTATAACTTAGTTCTGTTCTAGCTTTTGATCTTTCCAGAACGTAATTTTCTCTGCCCGCTAGTTTAACCATACATGAACATTTGCATGTGTTTTAAACCTAAATTCAGTAGTTCAAATTTCATATTCATGAATATCAGAGGCTGAATATTCGACCTGCACTAGGATGAATATAGTTTGATAGGTGAGCACTGTGTCCTTTACACGTGTATATAAACAAATAGGGCCCGAGTACGCGTCCTTGTAGTGTGTGTTGCGTCTAAATTGATTTCTCTACATTGATCTTAACTTTTTATTTAATTTCTTATTAAGTCTTGCCACAAGTCAGTACCACCTAACGTTATATTTTTGCAGTATTATATTTTGATATTGATGCATAAAGGACATATGTATTCACACTTGCCGCAAGTCAATACTACCTATATTTTTGCAGTATTATATTTTGATATTGAAGGACATATGTATTCACACTTGCCAAAATCTGCATAGCAGTCTGATAAATAGAGATTTTCATTTCAGAATATTTATTGTTCATTTCTTTGATACAATGGATTGGGCAACAGGCAAAGCCTATGAGCGCCCTCTCCTTACAGTTATAAACAGTTTATACACATCTTATTGAATTTAAATATAGATAAAACATACATATATTAGTTACATATTGTTAACTATATGTCATTACTTTTTTTATAATTTCATTTCGATTTTGTTATAGAAATTGCATCATGCTATAGAGAATAAAAAATGCAAAGTGGCTATTGGACAGCACATAGTACAATTTTGTGCTGGGATAATTCTTTATACCAGTGTTATACAAAGATAGATAAATAAGTAGTTATAATCTAGTAAAAACGTTTAGTATTTTTAACGAATCTCTGAACCATCTCCAGAATTCTTGCATTAATATAAATATCGAGATTTTGACATCCATATGGGAAAGTAAGAGAAGTTAATGGAATAGTATCTTTAAGAGCAGAACTAGAGTTCATAAGAATTTGCCTTTGACTAGTAAACAGAGTACAACGGAGGAAGAAGTGATCACAATCCTCAACAGGAGAATTACAAGAGCAGGCAGGGGTGTCAATTAAATGGGATTCAAATAGATCTGATAAATAGAGATAAATATAATGATATGTTTCTTAAATTGTAGTTTATTTTTGGGCAATACGTACAGTGGACCTTGCGATGTGTTTAAGTATACACATGATCTATATGCACATTTATGTATGGTATATATATAGTGCTGAATCAAAGGATTGGGATCAAATACGAGTAATTCTATATAATCCCTTTAAATCATTTGTACTGTACAACCACCGTATATATCATCCAACCTTGGCTGATCCTCAAGGAGATATATATATATATAGCCAAAGGCTAACAAGGGGAGTTTGTTACAGATATAACGCTCTGTCGGCTGCTTTCGACCATCGTATACTTTTGAGCATTGCCGGGTTTTGTCCTTTATCGTATACTTTTTGGGGTAAATGGACACTTAGACTTTTGTGCATGTAGTCCAACGAACGAAGTGGCTAAAGGATTTAGGCCACGGTTTTCTACTTACCTTATGCAATGATAAGATTGCGGCCGATCCTATCTCAAAACAAATTAAACAAATTACACAAACACATTCAAGATTAGCCTTAAATGTTTGAAGATATATTTGATTCACTTATAGTGTTATCAGCTATTTATAAAACTTTGATTACCTATATATAAAAGCATATCATTAACGAAGATATTAAAAAGGATTTTGGCAACGATTTTCCACTAAACTTATATTATGCAATAATAAGATTGCAACAGATCTTATCTCGAAACAAATTAACCAATTTACACAATCGCATTCAAACACTCCATCAAACACTTTGGATATGCATGGTACATATCATATGTTGACTGGTCCATAGTTTGTCTGAGACATTACTTGAAAAAAAAAACTGGTACGACCTTCGCCTTATTTAGCCTCATCGGAAAGGAATTAACCATAAAGAAAATAATCTAGAGAATACCAAAGCGCCAACAATACCAAGGAACTTCGTTTGATCACAGCTGACCGTAAGTAACTTAGCAGATACATTGTAGCCCATCAACACCTGTTTCTGGGTCCACGTTTGTCTTGAAAATAAATTTGTCATCAAAAGCAAGTGATACAGGTTGAAATTCATAATGAGTAGTATTTAGAGTGATCTTAAATATTGGCAAGGATGCGTCCTTTGTTACAGTCATCACCGTTGCCGATATCAAAGGCTTCATATAGATAATTATTCTGCTAATTTCATTGTAGACTGATCGTAGACAATATTATCGCCCGCTATAAGGATCCTAAAATTACCTTGACTTGAGTCCATCGTGCTGGAGAGCACCGTCAAACGAAGACCCAATGGGCAGTTATTGATGTATATAAACCTCCTTCCATGGAGAACAGTGTATATTTATACTCAAACACACTAGGTCTTTATGATAGATTTTCGGCCTATCAATACAATATTGCATAATGTATGCTGCTGGGCGACTTAAACGCTGGTCTGCTTCATTCCATTCGGGGAAGGAATGTCAATGACCTACGCGGTTTATTTGACTTAACTCAAACAATTAAAACAGCTACATGCTTTGTAAAAAAAAAACTCTGTGCCTTCCCCAATTGATGTGATACTCGCCAACCAACCTACATGTATACTGTTTTAACCCTATCAATTTTGGTTGTGGTGTTAGAAATTGGCACAACATTATTGGAATCGCAATTAAAGGTGGTTTCTAGGATCCCACAAAAACATAAAATTTAGAAGCTATGGATATTTTGATCCCGATTCGTTTGACCGAGACCTGGAATATGTACCATTCCATGGAACGTATGTATTTGATTTACGCGATGACATTTACTGGACACATGAATATTTAATTAAAGATATCATTGATGGACATATGACGTAACACACACATGTGCTGCACCTTTTAAATTTAGTAATAGATACAGTATGCCTAATAAATGAATTAAACTGCACCATACAGCTGTTTCGTCCTCCAAGGACTCTTCAGTGATGCTAGGGGCCAAAAGGTGGCAATCCGAAATTTCTAAACTAATGTAGAAGCAGAAGGGTCAGGTGTGGAAAACCCCTTTAATTCATGAATTTAGAAGTAAAATTAAACTAGTTTTGTTTGATTTCAAATCGTGTATTACGAAAATGTGTATATTATGTACCGTGCCATTACTCAACTGAGAAGACCAAACTCAATGATAAGCGTAGAAAACCAATATATAGAAAACGCAAGTTTTTTTTATAAATATAAAGAGTCAGATCTACGAACAACTAGAAAACTTATAAGAAACAGAAAAAAACATGTCACTTAAATCAAAAGAATACTTATCTGAAAATGTTTAATGAACGTTGTTCTGGAGGACCAGGCTCCAAATATTTTTGCAACAAAACAATTTTTATCTAATAAATGTTGAAATATAATATAAAAAAGCATGCAATACATCCAATGCAGACTGGGGATTCGCTTAATTAAATGATATTTTGGCACAGAGATTCAAGAGATGCGGGATGATGAAGACTATGGGCAAGTTTTATGGTCGCCATCTTGGTCTCATTGAGAAATATTCTGTAACTTTGGGTGATATGAAGATGGACGTGTTTGAGTATGCTCATTAGTGTGCTCCCCTGTTGGGATTGATAATAATGACTCGGTTCTCATTTTGAGGACCTGATGTTTACTTGGATATGACAAAGATTTACACGGCGGTGTGTCGTCGATGAAGTAGAAGACACTTACTCTTCCGGAACACCTGATCTTATTTCCTTGTACTTTTATGAGGGTCTCCATGTAAATCTTTCCTTTGTTCCTATTTTGCCTCTAGCTTAATCGATTTTGAGTTTGGATTATGGTTTTGCTGACGCTTTTGTATTCTCTGATTTTTTGTGTTTGACAGATAGTGACCTCTATAATCATACAGATGATATCACACTTTCTTAAATCAGTGATGCTGTACCAAACGTCAGAAATGCCTTAGAAGATGAAGCAAGGTTATGACAGCGAATCCAGAAGCATATCAAGCCATCAGTATTGGGGGAAAATAAGAAAGAACATTTTTGATATTTTAATGTTGAGAACTAAAGTATACCTTGTAAATACATTGTGAAACTAATAATAAAAGATAGCGACTATCATGTAACACTCAAAACATATCTCTTGTTCGCGTACACTGTACAATCAAAACGATTATGTGTGCTTAAACGACTCAGTACTTTATTATCCAAGAAGACAAATCTATTTCTTTTTAAATATTTTACGATATAAATTTGTAATTACTGCCCAGTAACCTGGCACCTTTTGTAACTGTATCCGTCCAGATGACTTGTGTTAGTAAGGCTAGCGGCATATCTGTGTAACAAACATTTCTTGTAATAATATGAAAATAAATTTGAAGGCAATTCTGACAGAATTAAGAAAACACCAAAAGTGAAAAAGTAAAAGTAAAATTGATGACTAGTGTGAACCGTTATTTTGTGTACGCCTCCGCTTAGAGTCGAACCCGGGACCGCTTGTCCACAGGCAAACACTCCAACGTATAATGAGCTACACAGTAAGAGGAATACTTACAAAGTCCACAGTAATTAGTTACAAGGGAGAAAGAATGACATTTTCATGAAGAAGACAAAACTAAGACAAAAGAGTATTTGATGTGTACACGTATACATCTGGACAGATGGTTCACCTGTCAGGCCGTCGGTGTTAGGCCAAGTCAAGTTCTATAAGATTTCTCTCTCTTTTTGTAATTCAGATTTGGGGTTCCCTCAACAAATATACATCCACCCTTCTAACCAGGGTCGATTGCAACCACTGTAACAGAAGGGGGAAGTGAACGGCCCTGATCGGGATTTGAACCCGGGACCACCTGACCATTAGACGGACGCTCAACCAATTGAGCTATCTCGTCGCTGGCGAAAGACTCGGTACAGTTCCGCTATAGTACATGTATGAACAAATCTGTATCCTATCTATTACGCGTACACTGTACATTTAAAATCGACCTAAATGATTACTTTCATTAATAAATCACAGTCAATGTAGTTATTACAGTCAAGGATTGCAGCGTTATCTCCCTTGTGACGTGCACCGTATGCCACAAACGATATAATTACAAATACATGTCAGGCAAGGCCTTATAAACGAATGTGCGGAACTTGGTCAAACGTGATGTGTAGCTTGACTTTAATTAATAACACATCATGACACTTTAAAATCATGTTTTTTGTCAAAAAACCCTCACAAATCCACCGGATTTGTTATACCGATGCCCACCTAATATATAATACACGCTAGAAAGAGAGCGTATTATGTTGTAAAATATTAAATGCAATAGAAATATCATCAAAAGAAAATCCATGTTCAACCCACCAGTTGTTTTAAGATCAGCTCTTAACCTACCAGTTGTTTCAAGATCAGTTTTCAACCAACCATTTGTTTCTAGATCAGCTAAATCTGCTTTAAAACCCACCAGTTGTTTCTAAATTTGCTTTCAATCCACCTGTTGTTTCTTGATCAGCTTTCAACCCATCAGTTGTTTCTAGATCAGTTTTCAACCCAACAGTTGTTTCTAGATTAGATTTCAACCCACCATTTGTTTCTGAATTCGCTTTCAACCCATCAGTTGTTTCTTGATCAGCTTTCAACCCACCAGTTGTTTCTTGATCAGCTTTCAACCCGCCAGTTGTTCCTAGATCAGCTTTCAACCCATCGATCAGCTTTCAACCCTCCAGTTGTGTCTAGATCAGCTTTCAACGCACCAGTTGTTTCTTGATCAGCTTTCAACCCACCATTTGTTTCTGAATTCGCTTTCAACCCACCAGTTGTTTCTAGATCAGCTTTCAACCCACCAGTTGTTGCTAAATCAGCTTTCTTCAACCAACCTGTTGCTTCTGGCCCAGCTTTCAACCCTCCAGTTGTGTCTCGATCAGCATTCAACCTACCAGTTGTTTCTAGATCAGCTTTCAACCTACCAGTTGTTTCTAGACCAGCTTTCAACCCACCAGTTGTTTCAAGATTAGCTTTCAACCCGCCTCTTGTTTCTAGATCAGCTTTCAACCAACCAGTTGTTTCAAGATTAGCTTTCAACCCGCCTCTTGTTTCTAGATCAGCTTTCAACCCGCCAGTTGTTGCTAAATCAGCTTTCAACCTACCAGTTGTTTCTAGACCAGCTTTCAACCCACCAGTTGTTTCAAGATTAGCTTTCAACCCGCCTGTTGTTTCTAGATCAGCTTTCAACCCACCAGTTGTTTCTAGATCACCTCTGCGTCTGCGTTATACTAGTGTATGTTACTTTACGAGATTCATAAGAATGTGTTCAATACTCATTTGAAAACACTGTTCAAAATTTAATCTAGCGTTTATGGAATCATATATATGTTTCAATGGCATTTTTTAAATGTGAGTCAGCGCTATAAAAATCTACTGGCACGAATCGCGTGTGTACCAGCTCTTACAGGCTTACATGTTAATAATGTTTTCTTTATTTTCGTCATCTAACAAGCACACTCATAAATACACTGTAAAACTAGAATATGGCAAACTTTTAAAACTTATATTAAGCTATGATCTCATTTGAAATAAAGGAGAACAAGAGAGAAGTACTTCAACATACTATTTTAATAAGCTATATGTAATACACATATGTTTGACTGGACAGATTGTGATAACGCTGACTGCTGAATCACAAGCAGGAATGACAAAATAATGGAAATACCTGGACCCAGCGATAACCAGCATAGTAATGGTATGGTCTACTCAGAGTCGAGTGACGAGGTCATTTGTGACAGTATACTGAGATGAGGTTATTTGTGACAGTATACCGAGATGAGGTTATTTGTGACAGTATACCGAGATGAGGTAATTTGTGACAGTATACCGAGATGAGGTTATTTAGGACAGTATACAGAGACGATCTAATTTGTGACAGTATACCGAAATGAGGTTATTTGTGACAGTATACCGAGATGAGGTTATTTGTGAGAGTATACCGAGATGAGGTAATTTGTGACAGTATACCGAGACGAGGTATTTTGTGACAGTATACAGAGACGAGATAATGTGTGACAGTATACAGAGACGAGGTTATTTGTGACAGTATACCGAGATGAGGTAATTTGTGACAGTATACCGAGATGAGGTAATTTGTGACAGTATACCGAGATGAGGTTATTTGTGACAGTATACCGAGATAAGGTTATTTGTGACAGTATACCGAGATGAGGTTATTTGTGAGAGTATACCGAGATGAGGTAATTTGTGACAGTATACCGAGACGAGGTATTTTGTGACAGTATACAGAGACGAGATAATTTGTGACAGTATACAGAGACGGGGTAACGATCACCTACACTCTCTACATTCTCGATATCCAGGGGTAACGATCACCTACACTCTCTACATTCTCGATATCCAGGAGTAACGATCACCTACACTCTCTACATCCTCGATATCCAGGGGTTACGATCACCTACACTCTCTACATCCTCGATATTCAGGGGTTACGATCACCTACACTCTCTACATCCTCGATAACCAGGGGTTACGATCACCTACACTCTCTACATCCTCGATATCCAGGGGTTACGATCACCTACACTCTCTACATCCTCGATATCCAGGGGTTACGATCACCTACACTCTCTACATCTTCGATATCCAGGGGTTACGATCACCTACACTCTCTACATCCTCGACATCCAGGGGTTACGATCACCTACACTCTCTACATCCTCGATATCCAGGGGTAACGATCACCAACATTCTCTACATTCTCGATATTCAGGGGTAACGATCACCTACACTCTCTACATTCTCGATATCCAGGGGTAACGATCACCTACACTCTCTACATCCTCGATATCCAGGGGTAACGATCACCTACACTCTTTACACATCCCTGATATCCAGGGGTTACGATTACCTACACTCTCTTCATCCTCGATATCCAGGGGTAACGATCACCAGTTGTGGTTAAGCTGTTTTCGTAAGGACCATATTTTCATTTTTATGCGGATTTAAATTCACTAAAAAAACTCAGATATTACCAAACCGTCAACTAAGCCATAATCAAAACTCATAAATAGATACACCAAGGGCAAATATAAATAAAGAAAAGATTTACATGGATACCCTTGAAAGTACAAGAGATAAAGATACATAGATACATATATTAAGACCGGTTGTTCTGGAAGAGTAAGCGTCTTGTTTTAAATTGACGACAGTTAAATTGAGACATAGTGATTCATTCTAAATCACAAGTAAGGGTCCTAATGAGTATGAATATACAAAAACAGCCACATGCATATCATTCACGGATACAGAATATATCTCAATGATACTAAAATGGCGACCATAAAACGTGCACATTGTTTTCATTAACCTACATTTTTCGAATCCCTATGACGTAATTTTGTTCGTCTATCACAAAAGCTTGATAAAAAGAGCAAGCCCTACAAAAACGAATGAAATGCGATATGTAACCACTGCCTATCAAAAAGCAACATTCGTAGGTTGCTAAATACAAACCAAACGTGTTCCCATCAAATCCTATATAATTGGAACACGAAATGTGTAATCCTTGAAGAATTTTGACAATTACGTGCTATCATAGATAATTATCTATCATTATCATATATTTGTATTGCATATACATATTTTAAGATTCTAGTCTTGTGTGTATTCTTATTTAATGATAAATTTCAAATGAGATTGTTTAAATCTGATCAGCACTTAAAATATCTACTGCCACGAATACAGAATAAGTATTTTGGCTGATGATTAATTTAATATAGATTACATGCCAAGTCATTTGCGTCAGCTCTTTTTTTACTGACGCACATTAATAGAAACAGGATCTGCCAACAGCAGTTAAGCCTTTTATTAATCTACATGTAATCTAATTTGAAATGTTATGAAGATTCATATCCTCGTTAAATACAGTAGGAAGGTGGACGCTTTTAAAATGCTCTTTTGTAAGTTATGCTCTTATGTTTAACAACAATAACTCAGTTCACACTTTGAGGACGTGACATATACTTGGAAGTGACCTAGATACACATGGCGGATGTCGTCGATAAAGAAGCTCTTCCGGAACACATGGTCTTATTTTCTTGTTCATTTAGTTTTTTCATCGAGTTCAGAATATGGTTTTTTTGACGTTCGATATTCTCTGATTTATTTATTTTAAGATTTGTAACGAAAAGTTTTAATACCTGGTTTGGTTTAGTTCATTTTGTTTTACGCCCTATAAACAGCCAGGGTCATTTAAGGACGTGCCAGGTATTGGAGGTGAAGGAACGCCGGAGTACCGAGAGAAAAACCAATGACCTACTGTCAGTACCTGCCAACAAAATTATCAACCAAACACAAAATCGATTACATTAAGGGACAAAATATGGAAAAGTTATATATTTACACGCTTTCTCAACGCCATTCGCCCTGTGAAGTAAATCTGATTTTCTTTGACTGTTTCGCAGTAACAAATCTTCAAAAATCGTCCAAAAATATAATATTATTATATGAGTTTAGATTTATATAGAAATCAGGATGAATGAAGTAATTTGTCAATATATATCAATCATGATGTTTGATTCCAATGCAAAGGGTTTCTATTTTAGCTGTTACAGACATCAGTTTAAGTCTAATCCTGTTTCCAGTTTCAGGGCGGATCTACACAAACTGGATTAGATAAATTCCAGCAGAATACGTCTAATCCTGTTACGAGAGAATTAAGATAATTACGTAATTATTTTGATTAATGATCATGATTTATTAATTGCGTAAAGTCAACAAAAATTAGTTGAAAATTTAATAGCTAATAATACGACGATATTTACGTAATTATTTTGATTAATGATCATGATTTATCAATTGCGCAAATTCAACAAAAAATAGTTGACAAGTTAATAGCTAATAATTCGACGATATTTACGTAATTATTTTGATTAATGATCATGATTTATCAATTGCGCAAATTCAACAAAAAATAGTTGACAAGTTAATAGCTAATAATTTGACCGCATCCATTATACGTATCGTATCGCTATGATTGAACAATGTTGTAAAATACACATTGAAATTATATCCATGATGTCAGTATTTATATACGTACAAAGTTTTCAATAAAACAGTGTCCTACTAACCTCAGTTAAATTTAGCAAAGCATTGGTCAGTTATTGTGAATATAAATAGCCAATTGTCATATCAGTGTGATATAAATAGAACCGGTGTAATAGCTTTCTCCATAGTTTAAAAGTTCAGGCATACCTGGACCGTGAAATCAAGCATGTCATTATGCTAAAGATGACGTAACACACACATATGCAGCACCTTTTTAAATTTAGTAATGTATGCAATATGCCGAAAAAATTAATTAAACTGCATCATACCGCTGTTTCGTCCTCATAGGACTCCTAGTTCTTTGATGTAAGTCTAAAATATGTAGTATTTTAACAGAATAGTTTCAAACGCACAATGGCAAAACGTTCATATGAGGATTTTCAATACATATGCATCTGCTAATTAACTTACAGTTAAACAATATAAGGTTGTCCCCAGATAATGAAATTTTACTTAGCTTTATTGATACAATTCAAACATATTTTGAAGTACACAATTATGGCTATTCTACATTCAACTTATGCTTGTATGTTTCTTGCTTTCTTTTTAATTTAGGTGTCCATACATTACGAGAGTTTGCTAATTGACAGGTTTCTGAAGAGTGAAATCACGTGATCATTGTCTGGTCAGTAGGTTATATCACATGTTATAACATTTGACTGTAAAATGTATCTATGCTCTGCACTATAAAGATAAAAACACCATGCATTGACTCTTTATCGGCTAAATAATGCGTTTAAAGTTGAAGGTAGACGTACACCTAACATGATCAGATCTAACGAGTGCTTGTTTATATTTTGGCTGAAAGACTCAATGATTGGCCGTAAGACTTGAAGTGAATAAAGATCTTGAACTGTCAGTGGCCTTGTCACTGTAGGGTGAGACATTCTGGTCAGTTCGATCCGAAAATAGAATGTATGTGTATGTGTATACATAATTTATGGAAGTAGGCCATGGCCAACCTCTCCTGATAATGACATACACATAATTATACACAAATAATATACATTATCGATTTTCTTAATTGCCATTAATTTTTTCCACAATTTTCTCTATGAAATATTTTGCATTCGTTTCGTTTGAATTATACAAAGTGTGTCTATTTTAAGACAAGTATATGTGATGGGTTTTCCAACATCGATATACTACGACGCAGCGTCCACAGACTGTAAAAGGTGAGGTCTCTCTATCACATTTCTATCTAATACTCTTGTGCTTATTTATTTCATCATCATTTATTTTATGCTGTTTGTAGATAGATTGTCATACTGTTTTCAGTGTCTGTCAATTTCCCCATCGCCAGCATGTCGATAATATCGAGCAGTCATTGCGGAATTGAAAATTGTTGAACGAACATTGCGTGATTATGTTTTCGTCATCTGCATGCAGTTACCTTGCATTTTTTTCAATTCATAACACATCAACTGAATGCCATATCTTCGAAATGACTTCCAAGCTTATGATCACTGTAATCATGTAATGTGTGACAAACATTAGTAAAAACTAGGAATATCAGGACTATGTAGAAAAAATCATGTTAGACCATTGTTATCATCGCTGGGTGCTGCATATGCACAGTTACTTTTAAATCTGGTTGATATTCCTCAAAATAAATGCTTGCATTAATACATAATGATTGTGTATGACGGACTATTTTCTTACACAGAAAACCTTAGTGTGGATACTATTATGACGGACTATTTTCTTACCCATAAGACTATTTTCTTACCCATAAGACCTTAGTGTGGATACTATTATGACGGACTATTTTCTTACACAGAAAACCTTAGTGTGGATATTATTATGACGGACTATTTTCTTACCCATAAGACCTTAGTGTGGATACTATTTCCGATACAGGACGTCATTGACGCTCTTTAAAAGTATAAAAAAAAAGTGTGTTTCTTGTCTTCATACACGTATTTCAAATTGTGAAACACGCGCAATTTTTATTTGGATATCTCAACTATTCAAATTTATACTCTCCCTACTTGAATTAAAATAGTCAAACCTCGCTATGTCGATCTCGGATTTCTCGAATACTCCGTTTAATTCTAAATATTTCGTTGGGCCCAGTCAACTTACACTATACGTTTACACTCCATTAACCCTCGAACACTCGGATACGTTTTTTCCTGCAGTCTCGCCGATACCGAGGTTCGACTGTATTGAAAATATTGCTTATCATTCCACGTTAGTTTTATTAATATGTGGCTTGCAGTCAGCGATTGTGTTGGTCGGCCATTGACACACCCAGAGTTAACGTTTGTTACAGCAAGATTTCTTGAAAATTTCAATTCATTTACAATTTAAAATTTTAAAATCAAGAGATATATATTTTAGTTGTAACAGCTGTGTAACTCTGTCCAACAAATTTTAAAATAGTGATAGAATGTTATGATAATGTTGTTATATGACACCATTACAAAGCATTTCAGATACCTGAAGAGCTGAATACTGTTGAATATCTCAACTAGGTATTCGTTGATGGGTAAATGCATATGTTTGTGTTTGTGGGAGGGGGAGGGGTCTTTTAGCCCATCCACTGATAAACATTGTTTACCAAACCTATTTATCATGTTTATACATATTGTTGGCACTTCGGATTGTATTAAGATATTGGTATATACGCTAATAAATGTCACAGTTATATAAACATGTAAGCATATAACGATGCAGAGACTACCGTCGCTCTGAAAAAAAATATATAGAAGATCCCTATTTTGAGAGCTGTATCATGAATGCAAACATTCAAAAGTATCGTATAAAAAAGGTATGCAGTATAAAGTTTCATTGTGTATTCAAACTACAGAATAGTTATGTGACTTTGGTTTAATAGTTAGTGAAAGGCGTACACTGATGTATCATCCTCGATATCCAGAGATTACGATCACCTACGTATACACTCTCTACATCCTCGATATCCAGGGGTTAAGGTCACCTACACTCTCTACATTCTCGATATCCAGGGTTTACCATCACCAACACTCTCTACATCCTCGATATCCAGGGGTTAAGGTCACCTACACTCTCTACATTCTCGATATCCAGGGGTTACGGTCACCTACACTCTCTACATCCTCGATATCCAGGGGTTTCGATCACCTACACTCTCTACATCCTCTATATCCAGGGGTAACGATCACCTACACTCTCTACATCCTCGATATCCAGGGGTTAAGGTCACCTACACTCTCTACATTCTCGATATCCAGGGGTTACGGTCACCTACACTCTCTACATTCTCGATATCCAGGGGTTTCGATCACCTACACTCTCTACATCCTCTATATCCAGGGGTAACGATCACCTACACTCTCGACATCCTCGATATCCAGGGGTTACGATCACCTACACTCTCTACATTCTCGATATCCAGGGGTAACGATCACATACACTCTCTACATCCTCGATATCCAGGGGTAACGATCACCAACACTCTTTACATCCTCGATATCAAGGGGTTACGATCACCTACACTCTCTACATCCTCGATATCCAGGGTTTACCATCACCTACACTCTCTACATCCTCGATATCCAGGGGTTACGTTCACCTACACTCTCTACATCCTCGATAACCAGGAGTTCCGATCACCTGCACTTACTACATCCTCGATATCCAGGGTTTACCATCACCTACACTCTCTACATCCTCGATATCCAGGGGTTCCGATCACCTACACTCTCTACATCCTCGATATCAAGGGGTTCCGATCACCTGCACTCTCTACATCCTCGATATGCAGGGGTTACCAGCACCTACACTCTCTACATCCTCGATATCAAGGGTTAACGATCACCTACACTCTCTACATCCTCGATATCCAGGGGTTACCATCACCTACACTCTCTACATCCTCGATATCCAGGGGTGACGATCACCTACACTCTCTACATCCTCGATATCCAGGGGTAACGATCACCTACACTCTCTACATCCTCGATATCCAGGGATTACGATCACCTACACTCTCTACATCCTCGATATCCAGGGGTTACGATCACCTACACTCTCTACATCCTCGATATCCAGGGGTTCCGATCTTCTACATTCTCTACATCCTCGTTATCCAGGGGTTACGATCACCTACACACTCTACACCCCTGGAATTTGACATGGCAAAACTGAAGGATCCGTGTGCGCCACATTTTTGTTGAGGCAAGAACACTGGCTCGATCCTTTGATGTCATATCAAAAGAATATCGTGGTCACATAACGCTAAAAATTGACAATCATCGATTTCGGTGGCGGCTCTTTTGTTATCTTCAAAGGACAGGCACGCAGCCTTGCTATTTATAAGTTGTTTTTACCTTAGCGTACCTTCAGTTTTGCCATGACATAATAGTATCCCAGGGGTTTAGAGAGCGTAAATTAGCCTGAGAATATGTTTCTTTGAAACACCTAATGTGAATGAGGAAATCCATTTGCCAGCGACGTTTTTCTACTTTATAGATGATTTAAACATTCATCCTCTTTTACTTATCAATTTGAATGGGACAACAAAGTTATTGTAAGCTATTTATTTAGTTACATGTATCCTCAAACAGTCAAGATACATACTTCGAAAAGACTCTATTCGCCAAGTTTTCCAAAATCCATAATTGTCTTTTCAGCCCAGAAATTAAGATATGAACCTAACGTTTAATCTAATCTTAGCTACACTGTATATAACTATATACTTGTGGACAATTGAGCACAACTCAAAAGTGTTTTAGCGTGTGGTTTCCATGACTTCAGTATGATATGTCCCCCATCGCCTTCATCAAACATCTTGTGTTAGGTTTCCATGGATACAGTATGTCCCCCTCCACCTTCATCAGACATCTTGTGTGAGGTTTCCATGACTACAGTATAATGTGTTCCCCAAAACCTTCATCAAACAAACGACCATTTAAGCCTTTTGTACTCCAGGGGTGTAGAGAGCGTTCTGTAGGTGATCGTAACCCCTGGATGTCTTTTTTTTTTGTTTTGTCCATTCTCTGTATGAATTTGTTCTGTCCATTCCCTATGTGAATTTTTTCTGTCCATTCTCTGTGTGAATTTGTTCTGTCCATTTTCTATATGAATTTGTTCTCTTCATTCTCTGTATGAATTTGTTCTGTCCATTCTCTATGTGAATTTGTTCTGTCAATTCTCTATGCTTTATTGCAGTGTTTGTCAATGTATTTAAGTATTAGAGTGTTTCTTGATGAGCAATAAAATAATTTAATCTGACCACACGTGCTCGATTGTCCAGGGGTTACATTCACGCTTCACTCTCTGTCGTAGTTGAATGACTCATCGTCCTACCTTGTGACCTTCAGGTTAAATGCGGGAAAACCATTACATCAGACACTCTGACTCACGTATAGATCTTACACTCGTTTTCATGTAATGTAGCATTTTTTTTATACGAAACGTGTTTTTAATATTACATGAACCCGAATGTTAAATTATATCTTATATGTTATGTAAACTGATTACAGTAAATGCATATTAATAATAATATTCATTCAGGTAAACAAGCAACAGCAACATACATGATATCAACATTTGGATGGACAGTGAAGTATCACAGATGGTATAGATAAAAAAGGGTAAACAAAACCATAATCCGAACTCAGGATCGATTAAACTAGAGGCAAAATAGAAACAAAAGAAAATTTACATGGGGACCCTCGTAAAAGCACAAGAGAATAAGACCAAGTATTCCGGAAGAGTAAGCGTCTTCTGCTTCATCGACGACACCCGCCATGTAAATCTTTGTCACATCAAATTAAACATCAAGTTCTCAAAACGAGAACCGAGTATCATTGTCAAACACACTACTGAGCATACGCAAAAACTTCCATCTTCATAACACTTAAGGCCCAATGTACGTACATGTAACTTCAGGAAATTTTTCGCGATTCTGAAAAATAAAAAAAAAATCCAGTTGATAACCATGCAAAAATAAGTCTAAAACGAAGTAAATCTGAGTGGTAGCTAACAAGAAAATCTTGACAAAAAAATCCAAAGAATTGAAAATAATTCAGGTGGGGCCCACTTCAACAACAAACCGAAGGTAGAGGACAGTTGAAAATGGACGCGTGTTTACAAATACCGTGTTTCAACTGCTTCTGTACCAGTAACCGCGTAAGAATCCATCTTGAATATTGCTGATATCAGTTAATCTAACTAAATCTACAATAATAATAAATTATTAGGCTTGATTTTCGCTTCAACTTTTGCCGAAAGTTACGTATATTGGGCCTTTAAAGGTAGGAGAATATTTCCCAATGAGACAAAGATGGCGACCATAAAACTTGCCCATAGTTCTGATCAACCTGCATTTCTCGAATCCTTGTGTTGTTAGTTTGTTTGTCAGCAGTCGACATCGATCACGAAAATCACGACACCTAGAGCAAGCCATAGACTATCGAAGCAACTGCGACATGTAAACACCATATGTTGGTGAAGCAGATATGTTACTATCACGAAATGGAAAGTTCACGATCGGAAAATTAAAATCATCACGTTTATAGATCACAGATTTTGAGTTTAAATAACATTTAGTTCTCTTACTTGGGATGACATATAAAGCCGTATAGCTCAAGTTTGCATTAGGTTTAGAACTCACTGCTCAACAAAAAATATTTGCAGAAACTTCTCCCTGGATCATTTTGGATTCTTTTCATTAATCAATGATATAATAATTATAAAAACAATATCAATAGCTACTTTAAAACTAAAATTATTGAAAGGACTCGCGTTTACAAAAAAAAAAACAGTGCATGAGGTCACATATTTGGAACAAGGTAAAGGTCAAACACCTAAAATAGCCAGGGTTCAGGGATTCTGAGTATTTTAAATAGATAATTGTTGAAATATTCTGCATTGAATGAAATTTATAGATATTTAACTTTACAAAAATGTATGCTTTTGGTAGATTTTGATATGTGATGGCGGATTAATATGGGGTCAAATGTCAGATGGTGTTCCTATCCCATTTGTTTGACATGTGAATTTCAGGTTTTCCGAAGCAGATGCCCGTGGCGAGTCAAAATGCCACGAAACTCCTTATAAAATCCCCCTTGAAGCCTTTGCCGTGTATATATCTGTGAATCTAGACAGTTGTCACCAGTGTTGAACTTCAAATATTCAAGATATTTGCTTGAAAGCTCAGTAATAACATATAGTAATTTATTTATTAAATTATTTTAATTGGTCCTATAGCACGTGGTCGCCATTTTTACTAGTGTGTGTCGACGTCAGATGCAGCTGTTTAACCTAACACTCTAGAACAAACTTTGTCTTGAAATGTGAATCAGACTACGTGCAAACTTTAAACGGCCGAAAAAAGAAATTTCATGTATGTTTTCAAACCAAATGTTTTTGAAGCGATGTGTAAATTGAATACAGCGTCATTTTAATTGAAAATGTCTCGATGCATGTATGAGAACGAGATATAGGTAGTTGAACAAAAATGTCTGGGTGCACAGGGACTTCAGAATTTGTTACAGCTAGTTTTGGACCTAAACAGAGATGTTTTGAGTAATTTTGCACTTTTTTTAGGGTGGGGGGGGGGGGTATGTCAATTTTCGTTAAAAATGCCCCCTAACTGGTCATAAAATTACTCTAAACACCTTAGGTTATGTCCAAAACTAGCTATAATCAATTCTCATGTCCCTGTGGTCGGACACATAACAATGTACAGTGCAAGTCAAGTAACTAGGTCAACCATTGTGTTTACAAAGGTAGCCGATGGTGCGTGGAAATATATGTCCTGATTCTCACACGGTGACGAGACTCATTTGCATATCCATTGTACGTGTGCTGTATTGTTGTTATCAAACGACAATATTACACGAAAATAACTTGTTTTATATAGGAAATGCATCTATGTGAACAATTAGGCCCAGGAATGACATACGGGCGCGATTTTTCCCTGTCGTTTGCTCACACGAAATGTATATTTCAGTTTTCATGCAAAAAAAAGAGCAGTTTTATTCCGTTTGACATTTTGTACAGGTAAATGTTTCGGAGAAGCGATTGCAATGAATGATATTTGCTATTTACAAAATGTATGCCTATGCTCAACATTAGCACATATACGGCTGTCTGCCAATACGTATCGATGTTATTATATATATAATTGATATCACAGGTCATGTGAAATTCCATTTATAGCGATGAGAAAGCGGGTTTTCCTGATGCGCTGGGTTTCCCGCAAATTTCCTACTTTATTTTCTCAAGGCATATACAGACGACAGAAGGTAAGCTCTCTCAATTTTTTTCGTTAGATACTCCGGTAACCAAAAATAGTTTCTCTTTTTTGTCTTTTCGATATTGGACGTCAAATTATACAATTGTGATGTCACAACTGACAATCTGATGCTAAAGTAATTAATAATAGTATTACAGTGTCCCTCGTTATACCGACACATTTCGTTCACAGCAATTATGGCGGTATAACGAGGGTGGCGATAGTATCGAATTATGATAATTATAACCATGAATAAAATTGCATAATATATTGCATTTCCAACATTTTATTAAAAACAAGCTTAGTTATATCG